>OY757187.1:7882700-9082700 GCA_963583895.1 Melanophora roralis
GAAGAGTATAAAAACACTTTAAAGGTGCATTTTTATAAAATATAAATTATATTATTATTAATAATTCTTTAAGTTATTGCGTTGTTTAAGTAAATGAGCCATACAATTATATAAATTTTTAACCTCTTTTTTTGTATATTTTAATGCCGCTCAATTAGATGAAACCTAAAACCTTAAGAAGGTTAAACAATTTTCATAATGTTGGATATTTGCGTACATCGCTAGAGTGTGGTGTCAGTTTGTCGTTTGGAAAGAATTATCTAATTGCTGGACAAGGAGCTATATTAACTTCGTGCGACTATGTCAAAGAAGTTGATGAAATGTGCAACATTGAGAAGAAAGTCTTTAATGGCGACTACAGGGACAACTGTCACCAGATAGTTAATAAAGTAATTTTGAAATAAATAAATGAAAAAAATTTTAATAAAAATAAATATTACACAAATTTATGAACGAAATAACATAAAAGAAATTCACCACAAGATATTTGTCATATTAACAACCATACAGTAAACAAAATTATTTTAATTTAAAAAAGCACAAACAATAAGTTTTGCAAGTAAGTATGATCAATAAAAATTTATGTCACTGTACGTCAATGCTTTGACAAATAAAATCTCAAACTCAATTTAAAAAGAGCCCGCTGCCTTGTTAATTTTGTTTGTTGCCCAAAAAACGTAGATAACTTTTCTTTCAAATATACAGGGTGCCTGGTGGCAGATTTACATATATTTTCTAAAAACGTGTGTTTTTTTAAAAAATGTAATAACTGCCACAAAGTTTTGTTGAGAGCATTGAACGATAGATTGGAAATACGGATTTTATTTTTCAAAGAGTATGTCATCTAGATGTCTTCCGTCTAGTTAAACGCACTGTTCTGCGCCATACGCTGCAGTAAACTTGACTCAATTGAGCTTATTTCTCGACGAATATTTTCGTTTAAGCCACAAGAGATTGGGGGTTGTCATAATTTACCCTTTGTTTAAGGTTACCCCACAAAAAATCAATAGGAGTTAGATCGGGCGACCTCGGTGGCCATGGGATGTCCCTAAAGGAAATTTTTACAAAGCAAGTTCATCGAAGTTCTGGCAATGTGTGCCGTCGCCGTATCCTGTTGAACCACGTGTGTGCAGAGTACGATGGATGAGCTCCCAGGTTTAGCAAAAAGAATTTTATATTTATGCGTCGATAGTTTTCACCAAAAACGCAAAAACGCTCCAACACAATTTTACAAAAATGTTTGCATAAATCAAACTCACTCTCTTTCAGTTCTCCAAAGATTTGAAGTTAAAAAGAATTGAACTTTAAATCATTGCTTAAAATTTAATGACTAATCAATCGTTCTTGGAAATCCCATTGAGCCTTCTTTTTTGCATTTTGAAAGTCAGGGATTTTTAAGTAAACTGCTTTCAACTAGTGAAATGTTTTCATTAGTCCTTAAAGATCGACTGAGACCTGACCGTGGGACCTTCATGTGTGCACCCACGAATAAATTAAATTTGCACTCGGTCTACCATTTAGCCGCCAAATACCGAACATTGAACAAAATTGTCGACGAGCAATTACGTAAGAATCATTACTTTTAAAAAATGTCTCCGCAGCGAACTGACTAACAAATCAACACAATCGATAGCTACAAACAGTGCCATCCTCCCTCCGCACCGTTTATTTATTTTTTTTTAAATAATCGTATTTGAAAAAAGAAATTTGCCACCAGAAACCCTGTATAAGCGGTTTTCTCATTTAATGATAGAGTGCCTAGTGAGGCTGTTGTGTTGTTTATCACGTTCACAATAAATACCAAATATACTGGGCACGTTGTCATCAAGAGTAAAAACCGATCTTAGTTTAAAATTAGCTTAAAAATTTTTTTGATAAAAGTTGTAATAAACTTATTTTGTAACTTTTTTTCACAAAAGTTATCAAATTATTTTTAATTGCTTATAATTTGTTGATATTCATAGTTTATAGGGCACTGGTACACGTTCAATATACATATATTGTGATATTTGAATCAAAATTCATTTTGAAAGGTTGATGAATTACGTGCGTTAGCTGCATGTTTAATATTTATCAGTATTTTTTTTATTTTTTATCGTGCGGGTTTTTTATTACAGAAAATCCACGAAAAAACCTTTAAACTTTTAGTTCTAAAATTTTTTCGAAAAATATTACATTTTTTGTGTTTTGATTTTTCCATATAACAATTTTTTAATATTTTTAATTAAATTTCGGCTCTCCTGGCCTTGAATATTATATGCCTATTTATTTCGTTGAGCTACCCAGCATAAACTTGGAAGTGATTAGTCATTGCAAAACAACTTACTTTTCAATTACTGTTACATACCATGTGCATTACTGAGCAGTTTTTAGATAATGAGTTATTTCTTATATAAAATTTCAGCAGATAGTTTTAGTTTAACAATTTTTTAACTTTTTCTAGTTTAATATTTTAAAACCAGTTTTAACCAAATCAAAGTAAAAAAATTTAAAATGTACTAGTAACAATGAGTAACCTAGGGCCCCAGGAAAAAGTTATTTTAATGCTATTAAGGTAATAACTTATTTAAGTCCCTATATGTAAGCGAGCATGATAAGTACTTGCCTTATATTTCATCGACATGTCAAAATAATGAGTTAAAATGCCAATAAGTAAGTAGTTTTTAGCATTTGAACTCATGACAAAACAATGTAAGTTTTTGCTGGGTAATTATTTTAAGGCAAATGTTTGCTTTTAATTTTGGCTTAACTTCATTATTTACCTCCTTTTTGTTATAAGAAACTAATATTTTCCGTTAATGTTAAAAGAAACTTTAATTAAACAAGTAAAAGCGCTATATTCGGCTGTGCCGAATCTTCACAACCTGCAGAAGTTTTATCCTATTTATTTTTAAAATTTTGTGTGGTAACTCCCCTACATTTGTCCTACCCATGGGTACCTTTGAAGCTGTAGGGGAGATTTATAACAATTTTATATACTTTGTATGGGAGCCCTCTAAGGCGATGGAGATTGGTGGTAAGTATGTTCCAAGAATATATTTAGGAGGGGAAACAAATAGGAGTCGGTTGTATATTTTTTTTCTCTTAGGCCGACTCTGGGGAAGTAATGGGCGTTTTTACATCATTTGTAAATTTTGAATGGCCTTACCTCCTATCACCTAAGGGGGTTGCCATACAAAATTTACAAATGATGTAAAAACGCCCATTACTTTAGGAAAATGTTTGGGAAGGATAGCTAATGGTGTTCTGCGATAAATTCTATTAATCTGAGGGTGACTCCGGGGAATTTTTTTTAAATTTTGTATGACAACCTTTTTAGGGGCTGGAGATAGAGGGTTAGTATGTTTCACAAAAAGGTTTGAGAGAAAAAATTAATTGGGGTCAGTTTTGTATTTGACCTTTGTAGGAGCACCCTGGGAGCTGTAGGAGCGATTTTAAAAAAAATTTAAAAATTTAACTTTGTATGGCAAACTTCATAGGGGCCGACGATAGGGTGTAAGTATGTTCATCAAAAATGTTTGCAAGGAAAAATGTATTGCAGTCGGTCTTAAATTGCACCCATGTAGCGAAAATCCGGGACAGTTGTAGAGGTTTTTATGCACAAATTTTAGAGAAATAAACAGAGGTAGTCGTGGTTGCTGGCTTATTTCTCTGTCAGTTATCGGGATATTTTGCTGAATTTGAAAAGAAATTTTCGCGTAGATATTTCCGATGGTCTGATATCACTTACGGGTCCGTGCGTCATCAGGGGCCTTAAAAAGTTAATTTCAACCATAACACGGACAGACAGACAACGCTAAATCAACTTCCCCATCTATAAGGATCAAAAAAACAATTTAAACATTACGTTAAACTACGTGCAGCAAATAACGGTCGAATTTCGATTACTAGGCGACCACTAGTATAGGTAAATATGCACAAGGGTTCATTAATACGTGACTTAACCATACCACAGTATACAGCTGTTCGAACCAAACTAATGGGCAACACTGTATTTGATTATATGTGACTTACTATTACGCCCTAACTATAACTTTAGAAACAAATTAAGTTTTGTTTTTTATGGCAACGGCTATGGCGTTATGGTAAGTCACATATAATTGAACCTTAAAGCTTAACCTTAAGTAGGAATTATCTCAGTTTTAAGCTTTTGGTCCGTAATCAAATGTTTTTGCTAATTTCAAAAAGATGAACACTAAATAGGCTTTTCTATCTATAAGATTCTAGAATATATTATCACTGAAATTTCAAACGCCTTATTTTACAAAAATTTAAAGTTTATTTTTTTTATAAAATCTGGGGCCAAATCGTCGCGTTCGATTCGAATCGAAATTTTAAAATTCTTATTAGAATTCCTATACTTAAAGCATTGACAACTCGATCGATCGAGTGAAATTTCGATTCGAATTGAATGCGACGATTTGGCCCCTGGACGAAAATTAAGGCATTCCATTCGAATCGAAATTAAAAAAAATTCTAATTAGACGTCCTATATTAAAAGCGTTGACAATTCGATTGATCGAGTAGAATTTCGATTCGAAACGAATGCCGTAATTTGTCCCCATGGTCTGTCAACAATGTCAAATTTGCAAAAAATATTTTCCAACAGAAATAAATATGTTGATCCTTTTTAACTTATATTGAAGATGTTTGGGTTAATTATAAATATATATTTTTCATATAAAAAAGTTTTTTGCTTCTCCTTTAAATTTTTTGAAAATGTAAAAAAGGCACTTTTTTGCATTTTCTCTGGCGACATACATATGACTAAGGTATAAGTGAGTAAGTTTACATAATGGGGCCGCATAAACAGAAAAAATTTTGAATACTCTCAGCATCTCTGTTGCTACCCCACTGAAAATTAAAAATTTAAGGTGCCAACAAATTTTGTAGACTTTCCTTAACAAGTTGATCTTAACTGTTTCTTACCTGCTGCGTAAAAAAGTATTTTTAAAAAACACTTGTATTTAAATTAGCTTAATAAGTACACAACGGTTTAAAATTTGTTTTAATACTTTTCTTATTTACTATGCATTACTGTTTACATATCGTGTGCTTGAAAACATATACCCTTTAAACAACTGTCAATTTAAAATTACACGTAAAAAACATACATGTGTATGAGAATGTATGTAAATATATCGATGAATTAAGTTCAAAACTTATCAAAAACTCGTATTAGGGAATTTCTTAGTTTCTGTTACAAATGCTTACTATTTTAGTAAATAAATAAAAATACATTATAGTGAAAATAAATGGTTAAAACTGAAACATGTAGCGTTATACTTTCATCTCAACTGTGTTACCCGGGGTAACTGTTCTTAAGCCCATTAAAAAGAAGTTAAGGCGCGGGTTCACCAACAAGAACAATAAAATTAGGTTGAGGCGTGAAGTAAATGAGCCACCCTTACTTTGAAAAAAAGAAGAAGATTAGTTGAGCCTCCTAATGTTGATGGCTTTCCGCAAACGAATCTGCACCTTCGAATCTGCCCCTGTAATGTCTGAACTTTTATAGAGAAAGTGCAGTGTACGAATTGGCGGGTGTACTTGAAAGCAACAAAACTAAAACCCCTGGCTTCCAAATTTACCTCAGTAGCTGGAGGCTATATAAAAGTCAAATTATTCAACATCAGTCTTATTTTTGTCCCAACCGCAAAGAAAGACGAACTGACCAAAGATTAATTTTACGAGTGCCTAGAAAGCATATTACCGCTGTCTTTACTATGACAGAAAATTTCCGAGGACGTACAATCCAACAAAGCACGTAAGATTGACGTCGAAAAGCTTCAGAAACAACAAACTGCAACGGTTTACTCTTCTCGACTTCCCAATTGCTTGAAGTAACCACTCTTTGTCTTGATGGTGTTACAGCGAAATCGCAAAGCAATGGTCAGTCCATAGAAGAAGCTGCAACATCCGTACTTGGGTGCTGGAAACCTTTCCTAAAGAACCTATGGTACGACCGCGAGTGTCGTAGTGCTACTAAAGTGAAACTTGCGGCATAATAAGCAACATTGTAGTGAGTAGTATACCGTTTTGTTAAAGAAATGATTCACGAGAAAAGGAGGGGCGTTTTGGATGTTGAGGAGTCAAAAAACAGTCCATAGATTTTATCAATGAATAAAATACCAAACTAATGTCTTTAGTATAGGCACATTTTCCTGCAAAGATGAAGAAGGCAATCTGGTGACTGACACCGATAGCTCGCTGAGGTTATAAAAAAGAATAATTTTCAATCGTCCACTAAAAGCGGCGATGAAGATATCACAGAACCAATCCCAGAAGATGGCATTGAGAGCCATCCAGCCATAATGAGATCGAAACAGCAGTATCCTGGCTTAAAAAAAGGAGAAGATGGGCTGCCAGCTGAACTATTTAAGACCAAAGGCGACATGTTGATACGCTGCATAAATCAGCTCCTTTGTACAACGTGAAGAAGAACGCATATCTGAGGATAGAAACAGCAGTGTTTCATGTCCTGCGAAGAATGGAGACAACAATGTACGTGTCAATTAAAGAGAAATAAGTCTCTTTCACATTGGTTACAAGATACTATCCAACGTATTGTGTGAAACATTAAAATTTTAAAGTTGGCAGGAAAAAATGGCCGCATAAATGCGACTTTAAACTTTGCAAATCCACCATCGGTTAGATATACACATTAAGCCAAAGCCCGGAAAAAACTCAAGGACAACAGATTTGACACACGCCGTACGTTTGACGACTACAAAGCCCCATAAGCTTTTAGGTTAAATAGCTTTGTCTAAGGAGAAGACCGAAACTTTGATGAAAGGATCAAGTGAGGAGAGACATCTTGAAACTTTTTGTTATAAATTAGAGAATTAAAGCAGAAGATATGTAAAGGCCTCTCAGGTACTTAAGTGAGTAAGAAATTAAGCCAACAATAAATGAAATGTAAAAAGTTTTATGCGAAAGTTGCCTTTAATAATTGTTTGGGTTGGCAGGGTACATACATATGTATGTATATTTACGTACGCACACGCAAATGTACGCACATACATAAATATCTATTATATACGCATATAAATTAAAAAAAACATATTCTTTAAGATATTGAGACGCAAATACCTTGGTTAGAGTACTTCCCCTTTTTTTGCTAATCCCAGATAGCATTTGGAAGATTGTTTTTCGAAAAATCACCTTCCTGAGTCTTTTAAGAGTACTTTTGGTGATCAAAAACTGATTAATCACTTACACGATCAAAAAAGGACTAGAAAATGATTTGCGCTACTGAGTGAAATAAGCTTGATTTTATATACAATAACAAAATGTATAGCAATCGGAAATTAACCATCAATACGTTTAAAATGTGACTACATTTTTCATCATTTATTATCATTTTTCGCTCACCTAGAAGATTGAAAAATGCTTAATCAAAAACAGATCATGCAGGTGCTTAAGAAGTGATTAAAATTATGTATTTTATGATCATATTTTGCGCAGATAGATGATTGAACACTGCTTGTTAATTAAATGTCAAACACTTAAATTTTTTTTCATTTAAAAAGTAACATCGTGGTTTTGCTGTGAAAGTGAAATTAAAGGATTAATAATAAATACATGTAATTAAATTTAGCAACTATCCAAAAATCCTTAAAGTAGGATATTTTAATCAAACAGTGAAATGCAATATAAGAAAGGGGAAAAACGATGCAGCTCAAATTTGCAGAAGACAGGTAGAAAACTTGAAAGAGGAAGGAGAACTTAAGCAGCCATATGGGGAAAAACAAGAACACGGGACAATTTTAATTACCTTCTTTTTTGTTTTTTTATAGTATATGCATATGTATTTTGAAAATGACAATAAAAATAAAAAATAAAATAAATAATAAAATAGAAATATGTGTGATAAATGACAATAAAGGGACTAACAAAAGACTCGAAAGCGACTATAATTATGACTGAAAGACGACTCGAAAGAGAGTCACAAACGAACTAAAATTAGACTTATATATGATTAGAAAATACTTCAAATACTACTTAATGCCCTAAGCACAACTGGAACGAACGCCGAATTTTTCGTTGCGAATATTCGTCTTAAAAAATAAAACACATTTGTGTATATGAAAATGCACACAAACAGTGCGTCGACTAAAATTCGTCATGCGTAACAATCTCTGCGATAGGTTTATTTCTATTTCTTACGCAGACGAACGACGAATAATTTGGCACAGAGTGACCATTTTTCTTTTATTTTTTTATTAAATAATGTTTTTTATACTTTTAGAATAATTTTCACTTTTTATTTGTTGCATTAAATACAATTAGTGTATTTTAAGTGTTGTATTTATATATTTTTTAAATAGTGTTTTTTAATTATTATTTTTTTCAAATAGTGCTTCTTCTTTAAGAAATATGGTCTCTCTATCATAGCTGTTTTATTCGTTCTAAATGTGTTTCACTTAACGAATTAACTCAACGAATTTTAACAGACGAATTCGTCGTGTAGTGCGAAATTCGTCGTTCGTCCCAATTGTGTTTAGAGCATAAAAAGAAGTCGAAAATGACTTTTAACTAATATCAAAAAAGACTCATAAAAGACTTATCAAGAAGAGTCACGGGAAGTTACGTTTTTCTACCGACAAAAGTATCTTTTATGCTCAGAAAATGCGCGCATATTTTGCCTTTTTAATCGCACAGTGGAGTCGAAAAAGACCCAAATTTGATTAAAAAATGAAAAAATTGCTGGATGGGATTATATCAAAAAAATATTCTACAAAGTGCGTATGTATGTGTATATTTACTTAAATATCTACCGAGAGTGCCATACAGCATAGATTAAAAAGAAAATTATTTTTTTTTTGGCTAAAAAAACAGGTCCACGGTAAATCTAAGTACCACTAACTTATGTATAGACTTTATATGCACCAAAATTTATTTTTGTATCTATATTGGTACGCGAGTTATTAATTTTGGACATCTGAAATTGTAAAAATTCACACTTTGTAGCGTAGTGTCAAAGTAAATGTGTGTAAAGATCTTTGTTTCTCTCTTTTATTTAACAATGATTTAACTCTTCTAGTAGATACTTACATTCTAACATTTTAATAAATTTTTAAATTTTCCAATCGCCTGAATTTGTCATGCCATTTGTAACTTCTAGAATATTCACTTGTCATAAGGTCATATAGATCTGTATGTACATATGTTGAAATAATATTTCCAGGGTCTAGTAAAGCACTACGGACCAGGTATTGGTTGCAGAATCTTTGAAGTACTCCTAAGATAATTGTCATTTAAAATCAGCAAGATCGGATGACTGCTGACCGATAAAGGTAAAACATTACAATTGCCTAGTCTATTTTTTTTCAATATTTTTTTTTATTAAATCTTCGCCTTTGGCGAACTAAGAATAAGTATTCAAATAATTTATATTTTACACACAAAATAAATATTTCAGTAAATATAGCCGTTGTCGGTTTGGTTTGCAACCAAATCGTGACCCGTTGGATTTTTCAGCACTCAAAGGAGTGGTCCCACGGGGAGTGAGACTTCAGAAAACAGTTTTGCATTAAGCCACAGCCTTATGGAGGTGAGACCAAAAAATGTTCTTTTTAAATTTAACAGGATTCTACAAGACAGACAGACCGATTGACGGAATCGAAACAAAGTGGGCACAGGAAGGCGATTCCTAGAGGCGTTAAATTTTTGAAGAATAATTTTAGCATCAAGCTGCATTTTTTTAAGGGGTGACATTTTCAAAAGAAAAAAATTTCCATACAAGTACCGGACACCCTAAGGTAGAGACATCAGATAATCTTAATGCATCCCAAACACGTTTTAATTCGATTAGTTTGACAGTTGTTGAGCTGGTTAAAGCAAAATCAAAAGATTTTGAATTTTGTAAGTTTGCCTAGTAAGTATTTAAATTCAATTGAAATGTGTGTTTTGCAGTTTCCTGATCAGCTGTCAAAATTAATGTAAAAAAAAATAAATTTGAAATAAAAAAAATCTTTAAATTCAGTTTATGAAGTGTGAGGCCAAGAATCAATTTAATTAAAAGACTCAATTGGCAATTGAATTGAAACGAGTATAGGGTTTGTAAGTTACGGTCAGATTTGTTGAATATTTGACCTTAAACGCGTGACCACTAAAACACATATATAGTTTTATTTATTTATTTTATTTGTTAGGATATATGTATATCTTAAACCTTGTAAAAATATTGATTAAATTATTTTTCTGTAATTTTACAGTGTTTGCTTAAAAATAAACTTATTTTTTAGACAAAACGCATTAACCAATACATACATACATACATATGTATGTTGTCACTAAAAGGGGTTTCAGACGATATGTATTTTACACATGACTTGTTAAATTTTGCAGTGCGAAATTGATATCTGCCGTCTGAACGCGTTTAAACATTGCATGTGTTAAACACATATGTAAATGTCATATGACAAATTTGTAGTTGGAGCGTGCTCTATTTTCATCTGACAAAGCATGTGTCATCAGCTGTTTTTAGAATAACAACAAGGAAAAGTAGTTGTTTATTTTGGTTTGGCGGTTATGTCAGATGTAATTACATATGTACGTGTGAAAGTAAAAATTACAAACCGCCTGTAAAATAACAATTTTGACAGTCATACGCTAATACATGTGGATTGCAAAAGTGACAAGTCATGTGTAAAATACATATCGTGCGAAACCACCTTAAGAGTGGAACCTAAAAAAGGAAGATATATTTTCCTTTTGATAATTGGAGACACTTGCTACTAATGGAAGTGAACAAAAATAAAACAAAAGGCTTTTATTTTCCTTTATTTGACTGTTAATATTGGATAGTATTGAGCACAGAAAAAGTAATTAAATATATTGTTTGACGATTTTAGTTATACCAAGGTATCAGTATTAAAAAAATTGTTATTTCGGTATCGGTATCGGTTTTTTAAAAATTTCTTTTTTATTTCCATATCGGCTTACTGGTATAGCTACTTACTTAAGGTATATTACAAAAAACAGAAACGAAAAAAAGGCTGAACTCCCCTTTAAAAAAAATTAAGCCGCATGGTCCAGTTTAATTAAAATAGAAATGAAACAACATAACCCTACTTGAAATCTTTTGGACGCTACGCTTTTTGTTTACAAAAGACGAAAATGTTATTAAAAAAACCAGAATATATATACTTTATGGGGTCCCAAATGGATAATAAAGGAATTACAAACGGAACGACAAACTTATATATACCCTTATCACTTATGTGAAGGGTATAATAAATAGCAAGTAAACTGCAATCACCTTTATATGTTTGTTTTGTTAGAAAACAAAACACAAACAGAGTTGCAGTTGCGGAACGTGAAGTTAGCAACACAACTTCATACTGACAATTAAAATCGGTTTTGCTACTTGCATAATTTTTTGAATTTATATTACCAAAACGTATAATCGTAATACTGGTAGCAAGAAAACCGGTTTTTGATTACGGTATTTTGCGAAACAAACTATTTCGGTATCGGTATTAATACCGGTTACCAAACTTAAACTCTATCGGTATCGGTTGAAAACCTCAATTAAAACACATGCTCACGAGTACAAATATCGCATTGTTAACATACATTTATTAAGCAAATAGTATGATAGTCTTAAATACGTATGTATGTATGTATTTTGTTACAAACGTAATGACAACGTTAATATTCTCAACATAAATATGCTTTTCGGTAGTGGGTAAAATATTTATATCTGTGTGTTTGTATAAAAAGGCTTATACTTTTTCTGATTTAATAGTTTAGTCGTAAATAACTTTTAATACGATCAGGTTGAATACTTAAAAGAAAAACAAAATATTTGGATTTTATTTGATTGGGGTACGTTTAATATTATAAAGAAATAAAAGCTCGTATGTGAATGTGTGTGTTAAAAGTGCATAAAAGAATATCTTTAAATAGGTAGTTTATACAAGTCTAAAGCAAATGTGTTACTGTTTGTGTTATGTCTGGCGTTTGTTTGGAAACATTTGAAAGAATGCTTTTTATTTCCACACCCCATTCGTGGTAAGGGTATTTTGCTTTTGTGCAGATGTTTAAAGCGCGTAAAAATAATGGTCTGTACCCACCTTCATATACACCGATCGACTCAGAATCACTTTCTGAGTCTATTTAAGCATGTCCGTCTGGTTGGGCGTCCATGTATTCTTGTCAAAATAACTTTTTTTGCACTGGCAGGAGGCCTATTGTGTGTTATGATGATCAATTTATTATCTGACATAACTTCCATACAAATGTCCTTCCGGAATAAGCATTTTGGGCTATCAATTGCTCAAATATTTCTCAAATTTTGCAAACACGTTTTTTTTGGGTGACCAACTATTAAACTAAATTAAAAAATGTTTGTCCTTAACATTCTTACTTATAATTTAAGACAGTATTTTTAGGGGCCATACTACATACCAATGTATCTACTATCTCCAACATAAAAAACTATGTACTATGCATGTATGTACATTTTATGTTTGCATTTCTTAATAAAACAACTAAAAAAATATATTTTCATGTTTTAGTTCGTATATGCAAAATAAATGTTTTATAAATAACAATATGCTTAAATTTAAAACGCAATTTTGAATATTTTTCAATTTAGTTTATTTTTAAACCTCACAGTTTTGCATGCCCATATTATACCCAAAACTATTTTTTATTTTATTTGCGTTACCAAGGTGTGTGAAGCACATTTGTATGGAAGCTATGTCAAAAAATGAACCGATTATTTTTACGTTCAATTAAAAAGTAGGAGGCATAAAACTTAGCAGAATTGAAAAATTTTGTAGAGACAAACAGTAAGTATGACTATTCTGTGGTCACAGGCATAAACAGTCTTACTCAACTTAAGAAAGAAACAAGTTTCCACTACTATCGTGATCTGAAAAAAATTCTTAATTACTCCCTCAAACTCCTATTTCTCTAACATAATTTTTGTTCTAGATATTAGAAAAACATATTTTCTTAAGTAGCCTTGAACTCTCTTTACTTCACCAAATATCACCTAAATATACTAAATTTTTTACTTTCACAATATTTAATTTTATTTAAAAACACTATATAGAATAAGGTTGCTCACGCAGAATAAATTGTCACACAGATTTAAGAACACACAAACATATCATCCGAAAGCTGTAGGGAGGGGGGAGGCAGTTTATTACAATATCCCTAACTTTAAAGAAGTGTTTCTGAAGTCTTGTCACTCAAACCACTTCAAAACACTTGTAGTTCACAGCAAGTCGTTCAAGTTACTTTCAGCAAGCAACAAACACGTGTTTTCACATAATTGCTGCAAGTAGCTTCTGCAAGCCGTGACTTCTGGAAGTCTACTTCTAATACGTGTTTACACGACAAAAACTTCTGGAAGTCACTTCTGCAAGAAAACTTGGTAGTGGTCACACGGCTTTAGGCCGATTTTGTGGAAGTTATGGGCGTTTTTACATCATTTTTTATGGTAACGCACTTAGGTGATGGAGATAGGGGGTAAGTATGTTCTGGGAATATGTTTGGAAGGAAAAATTAATTGGGGTTGGTTTTTCATTTGAGCCCCCTGATTTTTAAAAAATTTTTCTTTTTTTTTTATATTATTTAACTGTTTTATTTATGGACTACTTACTATATTAAATTATTAATATTTATTTTTAGCTTTGAAATATTTATGGTTTAAAAAATTAATTTATTTAAAAACCAAAAAAAGTTAAACTTGCGTCCAATTTTATAATTTTAATTTTTGTTGTTATTTTTTTTAACTTTTTAACAATACTCGATTAAAATATTTTCTTTGCTAATTTTTAGTTTAGTTTAGTTTTACACTTTTCTTTAAATAATGCTTGATTTTTATTGTATCTTCTTTTTTTAGATTTTATTAATTTACCATATTCAACATGGACACTTCTACAAAATATATAAACCTTATAACGCTAGCCTTTTTGGCTGTGTTAATATTCCATACTGCACCAATAGTTGCCCGAAAGTGTACACAGCACCATCTGCAAACCATCTATTGCAATGCAGATTATGGTAAGTATTTTAATTACTAAAGGCTCTTTAGAAGCCAACCTTTTTTACTAATAATAAGCAAAATGCATTTTTTTTGTAAAGCTAAAAATAGCCGTAAAGTATGCTGTAATTTTTAGGTTTTCTAAAATTAAGGATGTACTAACATGTTTATATCATTGATAGGCAACTAATACTATCGCATTTGTTTTTGTATATGTGCAGTTTCAGATAATATTAACTCCATAATGTTGTAAGTGTAATTGAACAAACAAGCGGTAATCAACCGCTTTGTTTGAAAACTCATTGAGACTGAGTAAAATATCTAATGTTTTGGGGCGATTAATATTCCCTAAAGGTATATTCCAATCCTTTTAAGAAACTTTGGAACAAAAATGTTTAAACAAGTTTAATATTATATTTTGATATTCTTAACCATAAAATTGAAAACATATTTCAAGTAAATGTGAAAAAATCATTGCCATTTCTTTTAAATTTAACACCCCAAAGGGGTGAAATGGAATAAGACTTGTGTTTTGGTACTTTTTGTGACTCGAGAAGAAATAAATATATTTTGGGTCCTTTTCTGAAATTTTGAACCCTATTGGGTTAAAGAATGCTAAAATTTTATTTTTGTACTTTTGAAAGAGAAGAAAAATATTTAAAAATTACACTTACTTCTGTACTTTTAGTAACTTTTAAATGTAAAAAGATTCTCAAAAAAATATTTAAACATTTTGGACCTAAAAAGATAATATATGTAAGAATTTTAAAATGTTTTAATCTTTAAGTTTTTTTTTTACTCTTGAACAAATAAAGAAAAAAACAAAATTCAAAATATACAAAAAAGGACCAAAATATAATGATAAAAGCTTGAAGTTAGTTAAGTAGGCAAAAAGTACTTTTTTCGTATACCTACACACCAAAAATAATTTAAGTAAACTTTACTTAAATTAAGCCGTAGCGGTGTCAAAAGTACGGTGAATACGGGTTTTCTTACACCAAGTACGAAATTTCTTAAACCAAGAACGATTTTTTAAGCTCGAATTTCTTACTTTTAGCTACATTTAAGCCAAAAAATGATTGATTTAAGCTTGAAATCGTACTTGATGTATGTAAGCTTAAAAAGATTGATTTAAGCCGTAAACGCGATTAATCCGAAAATGAAATTTCCTTTTTTTGACTTATGGAGCTTTACTAAAGAAGAAGCCTTTTTTATTTTATAGATAACTAATATATATAATATAAAAATTTAATTTTTTGTACTTACCGAAGCACTTTGTTTTTAAATGTAAAATAATATATTAAAACAACAAGCTATTTTCTGCTTGATTTGTTGAAGCAATCCGAATAGATTTGATTTAAGAAAATGTAAGTACGGATCGTACTTAAAAATTTCAAGAAAGATTTTGGATTAAATCAAGAATAAAATTTTTGATTTTAGAATGTGCTCTTTATTTCTGTGTAGTACTCTTCGCATTTTTGTATTTTGTATTATTACATTAACGACTATTAAGCCAACTAAATAAAGGCCAAAAGTCAATAAGGTGGTCAGAAAAAAATTAAAATTTTTGGTCTTTTTCTTTCCAGTAATATAAGTTAAGGGCCAGGTAGTTAGCATAAGTATTTTTCACATTTCTGTTTGTAAGCCAAAAAAACTAACCCTGATTGGGGTAAGAATTAGCCAAGGATTTAAAAAGTACTCTTGTACATTTTTTTAAACTTTCTTATATATTTTGAGTTTGTGGCTCTAGGAATGAGAAAGAAAGGTCCGTTGACCTAAAATTAAGCCAGAAGTCAAGTAAGTGTCAAAAAGGGGTTTTTATATTTAGTTCTGTTATATTTTTGCATTATTTTGATTCTAGCCATATAATATTAAGGTACAAACAAGACCTTTTTTCATGTAATAAAATTCTTAGAATTTGTACAAAACTGTATAGGAAGTCTTGCAAATTTAACGTTTTATGCTCATTAGGAGCTGTCTTTTGAACTTTGTTTTACTTAATATTTAAAGCCGCGCTAACGAATTCGAAAGTTAAGAGCTGCTTTAGATATAAATTTGACGAAAGGAAAATCATTCAAAGTAAATCAGGAAAAAGTATGACTTTTCTGTTATATAATATTATATTTTTAATAGAATAATTTTTGAATATTTTTGGTATCCGAGTTTATGGCATTACTTTTTTACTTTTTTACTTTTTATATTTTTTTGTTTTTAGTTGCTGCTGTTCGGGTTCTTAGAAAAACGCCGAGGGAGTCAAAAAACCATATTATATATGCAGTGAAGATCAAAAGAATCTATAAGGTAAATAAGAAAAATTATAAAGAAAATTTAGATTATATTGGTTAAATTAAAATTTCTAAATTAAAAATTCTAAAATAAATAGAAATAAAAAAAAATCTGAAATACAAGTAGGAATTCTAAAACAGACATTTAAATTTTTGAAACATAAACAGAAAGGTTCTAAAACTAAAATAAAAGATTTTAAAAATTGTATATAAAATTTCCAAAATATATATATGATTTGAGTCGGAATGTTTTATAAATTTTTAGAGTTTTTTTTGAATAACTTAACTATATATTTTGTTTAAAATTCTACGATGTAGTCCGTCTAGTACACGTTTTTACAATTTTGAATAATTTTGTTTCTATTTTCTCTACATATTATGTTTCTTAAATAGATGAAAGGTTATGGACACAGGGCATTGCGACGTAATCATTTGTATTTGCCAAGTGACCCTATTTTTTTTAACAATTTGACTTTGGGGAAACAATATGTAATTGCTGGCCGAAGATATATGAAAAATTCAAATGAGTGCAACTTTATAAAAGAAAATCACAAAATGAGCAAAATGGAAAGGGACATTATTTCGGGTGTATATCCTAAGGCATGCATATGTAAAGTGAGTATAAATTGTTTTCTACATATTTGCTGGCAAATAAGAACAAAATTTTCGTTTTCATTATAAATTTTTTTTTAGGTTGAGCCCTGTTACGGTAATAGTTGTAATAGAAATAATGAATCTGCAGAAGGTTGCAAATGGTCACCCTCTAATAAATGTACAACCAAATTCGGTGCATGTTTGCCAAATGCTATATTCACACCTAAAAGGGTTCGCACATGTAAATGGAAAAAAACATTTTTGTACAAAAATTGCACAGCAAATCTCTGAAGTCAATTTACAAATTTTAATTATTATTATTTTTATAAATTATTTGTTGTTAAGAATTATTTTTTTTTTATAATTTTTTTTAAAAATTTAAAATTTTTGCTTTTATTACAAGGAGGTAACGTTTAAAGGTAATTTTTTTGAAAGGGTGTCCCAAAAACAAAGAAAGCAAAACATCAACTTAACCCACATTTACACGACGCCGCACAGTGGGGTGTCGAATTCTGAAAATGAAAATTCAGTTGTGATGACTTTTTCTGTTAATCTGATTTTTATACTCCTCACATTAGTAATAAGGGTATATATATGTTTATCATTCCGTTTGTAGTTTCTTAATATTTTTTTTTCGTATAAACCAGCAACCACAACTGTTTATTTGTCTAAAATTTGTATATAAAAATGTCTTCAACTGTTCCGGAGTTTCGCCCGCACGGATGCAATGTAGAATCGCCTCCCATTAATTTCTCCTCACGAACGTTTTATGGAACAGACTTACAATCTACCTCTATCCCTTAGCAGGGTTGCTATACAAAGTTTAATTTCTTTGCAATTGTTTTTAAATCGCTCCCACATCTCCCAGGGTGCTCCTACAAAGGTCATATATAGGACCATCCCCAAATAATTTTTCCTCGCAAATAATTTTGTGGAACAAACTTACGACCCATCTTCCGCCTCTAAGAGGGTTGCCATACAAAATTTAAAAAATTTATGGTAAATTTGGTTTAAGAAAATCCGTACTTACCGTACTTTTGACACCTCTACGGTTTGATTTAAGTATAGTTTACTACGTTTGTTTTTTGTGATCACATACATACATATATACATACATACATGTATGGATTTTTCTCGAAAAAAATGGTGAAATCGCAGTATTTTGCCTATTTCTAGGTCCGTAATGTACCGACTTTGACTATTTTAAATAGCGATCATCTCAGGAATATTTCTGATAGTTTAACCCCAACACCAGGTGCGTAGTACTTTAATTGACTTTGGATCTAGATCTAGAATATAGATATATTCTTTATAGAGTATGAAAAGCGTTAAACTACAAAATGTCTTTACAAAATTATTGCTTTTTTAAATAATTCAATTGCTATGGTGAAATATCTTTTAAAACCCATTTTATTTGGACAATTAAATTATTAGTTAAAACCCGCTTTGGGTTTTTTAATAAGTGCGTTAATTGAAAAAATATAGGAATAATTTTTTCTGTGTATGTGTGTATTTATTACAAATTCAAAAATAATGACACAGAGTTTTCGATAAAGCAAAAAAAACTTGAATTGATTATTAATTAAATATTAAAATTTATTTTTGCTTTCCATAATTTTGCATCTTTTATATAGATTACGGTTTTCCCAACTACACTTATAAAAGAAACCTTCTTCGGCGGTGAAACGTAATGTAGGAACGCAAGTTTTTAACTCAGTTGAGCATTTTGAAGCCGGTGTCCATTCGCAAATAGTGTAGGATTTTTTTTCATGGTTACAACTACTTGTATTATCAAGACAGGTTTTAACCTATAAACAGATGAATACAACAATATATTGGTAAAATATTTCAGAAAATGCTGTTAATTCTAAACTTTTATCTAAGAAACGTTTTAAAAATGTTTATTTATACACACCTTGCAATAGCATGCAAATGGATCGATATCTGAAAATGTATCAATGCTGTTATTTTCCTTAACCTCTTTAATATAATCGCATTCATTTAATTCTGATCCCTTGCTGGCAATAAGGTACTGTTTACCAAAATCCAAATTTATGCCACAATTATGGTAGTTGGCTGATGGAACCAGTTTACGGGAGCGCAAGATTTCTCTACCTTCAGGTGTAGTCTATGTGAATCACGTTTTTAGCAAAAAAAAAAAACGGATTAATATATTATCGTTTGTAATTTTAAGTACGAACTTATAAAGCTTATGTTAAAACCACATTTAAAACAAGTCAAAGTCATGCTGATATTTTGTTTTGCTTTTTGGGTTTACCTTTATAATACGATGAACATCTACTTGATAGGCCATTGGTCTGTTTAATTCAACTTCAACTTTAAGATGAGCACTAAGAATAGCAACTAAAAATGCAGAATAAAACATTATTGTTTGAAAATAAGCTTTAACGTTTTTAATTTGAACGAACTTTTGTACTCCTGAAAATTATTGTTAAAAAAACCTGCAAAGTCGTTGTCATACCTTTCATTAAGCGATAAAAGTATGTGGAACATTCAACTTGGTGCCACGTTACATTTGCGCGATAAAATATTGAAAAGTTTTTATATAACAAATTTTTGAACAAATTTTTTCTACGTTTTAGTAGTGATTACATCGCTTTATATTCTGTGAAAAAATTAAAAAAAATCGGGTCTAAAGATTTCAAAATATAATTAAAATATGACCTGGCGTTACGTTACAAAAAAACAGCGGTGCGGTTTGACTGGAATAGTAACATTGTCTTTTAATTAAAAACTTATTTTCCAAACTTTCAAATAAAAAAAGAGCTTTTTTAAGACACATTTTTCAACTTCTTTTTAAATTAGAAGAAATTTGTATCTTTCGTTATTGATGAAAAACACTTTAGTTGAAAAAGCAAAATTTCTACCCATACCAGCATTTTCGTAACCAGCTATGTAATTTCTTAGTCAGTACTCTTTTAACGGTTTTTTGGCAGCAAATATCACCTTTTTAACTTAATGTTATCTAGAAAGATAAACGAAATTATTATTACTTTGTAAGCCAGGACGAAGCTTAAGTCCTTCAAATACATAATCCTTTTTGTATGAAAGTAATTTTGGCAACTCTTGCTTAGAATTTTTTTTAAATTTGAGTAATAAGCTGTCATTACATTATAGGTTACCAGGTAATGAGGTCGTTGCCAGAGAAAAACTACCTTTTAGTATGGGCGTTAATAATTTCATTTGTAGGTATATGTAGAAAAATAGGATTATGAAACAGGCCTATTAAAATAATTTTGTTTTAAAAACCTTAACACGTTTGTCATAGGCATACATACATACTTATGACGATTGGACGATTTTCGCCCTGACTTTGAAAACTAAAGATTGTCGGCTTTTTTTAAAAGATTATCAGAAGAAGTAATTGACATTTTATTTTTTCATTTAAGACAAAAATACATATTTAAAAATATATTAACCATTGTTTGTTTATATGAAACTAATAAAAAAGATTTTAGCTAAAATATTTTATGTAAATATAATAAGGATTAGAAAAAGTTAAAAGAGATTTCGTAAAAAAATATATCTCTAAAATAATTTATTTATATATCGATATCGATCAACTCAGAATCGATTTAGGCATATCCATTTATCCGGAAAGCTTGTTGTAAATTAATTTTAAGGAAAAAAATATTTTTGAGGTTATATTAGAATATCACACATTTTTCAACAAAAAACTACTCATATAAAATGTATTTTCCTTTTTGCCATCCCTCTTCTCCACAATATTTTTGTTAAGTTTTTAAAACTTTGACACAATGTTACAGTGGATATATTGCTTTAAAATTGGTTGCTAATGTATTACAACTTTGACAACCCACTTAACGGCCGATAACTTGTTTAGGTAAAACAAGGTACTGAGTATTTGGTCTGATCTGTTCTTTTTAAAATAGCAATAACAGAAGTGCCATTATTGTATCTGCAAAAAATAATTTTTTGCCAAGAAAACATGAAAGAAAATCTTTTCGTTATGCACCTAACTACTATACGGAATACAAACGATCCATTTTGTTCATATACCCACCATACAGATGTTGTGTAGGATATAGTATGGTTGGGCTTGACCAATTATATCTTTCTTGTTTTTTTTTTCGTTTGCATCAAAGAGAACTTTAAGCACCTTTCCCCGTATACAGTTCAAGGCACATCTCTACTCAGTATAAACTTTTAGGAAGCCAGCAAAGAGCGCAGGCGAATGGCAACAAATGTGGTCTTTAAATCAGAACAAAAATTTGTAAAAAAATATAAATAAAAATAAAATATGTTTAAAATAATTTACCGTAGTTTGCGTTGCAATATGTTTCTTGCAAATGGCGTTGTGTACAGTTGCATTCCGTTGTTTGTGCAAAATTAATTGCCAGTGTTGTCAAACATCCTAAAGTTAAAAGCCAAAAATTCCATTTAAGAGCGTACATCTTAGATATAATAAAATGCTGAACACTGCAACGAAATAAAAAATTGAGTTAAGATTTTTATTCAGAAAAGGAAAAAATCATTCAAAAAACATCGAAATTGACACCATCTGTTGTCAAAAGTGAGCTGGGCACGTTCGTTCTTGATTTGACAACGAAGGGTATCACTTTTATAAGAACCCCTGTTTCCTTTTTTGACAACAACCGTTCATATTTTCAACTCGTTTCGACTTATTTCTACAACAGTCGTTTTTTATTTGAAAACAGAGCCTTCACAAATTGACAACGTCTGGTATTTTTAAATATGTGGTTCTTGATTTAACAAAATTTGGTTTTATATTTGTGAACGGATGTTCTTAAAAAATCAACTTGACACCAGCCGTGTATGATATTAGAAGTTTTAATTTAGAACTCCCCTTTCACTTACATACATATATGTATGTATAGAGATTTTACAAATGTGTTATTGTTATCGTAAGTTCCTACCTGTTAGATTTACCTGAAGGAGGTCAAACCACATGCCAAATATTGTTGCGTTTGAAAAGCGTCATAATGGAGTAAAAACTGGTCAAATATGGAAAAAACTTGGATTACTAATATCTCCTGAACTATATACGATGGAAACATTTAAAAAGCATCGTATTTTGTTAAGATAATAAATAGAACCTTGTTTAGGACATTTTTAATTTTGGACTTCAAGGGGCTTAACAAGAAAAAACACAATTTTGATGGCGCCTAGGGCCACTTTGAAACTTCTAAATGAATATAAATAAAAATATAGTGTAAATTGCAGTCTGGATACAATTTCCCCACTTTTTCAAAATTTTGACCATAAGAGAAGGAAAAGGGCTTAAAACACGTTAAAAATTCTATATTGGAGATTTATGGGTACTTCTATATCTTCAAACCAATAAAAACAGAAATAAAATTAAAAATGGGCGCGACTTGTTTGGAAAAATTTTTTTTTGTCATATTTTTATTATTGAATCTTCGCCTTTGGCGAACTAACAATAAGTGTTCAAATCCTTAAACTATTCATTTTTTATTAGACCAGCCAGTGCCAGACTAAAATTTAAGTTCTCATAATAAAAAATAAAATAAATATGTTTTTTATGTAATTTTTAAATATTAGACCCTAACAGACTAGACAAGGTGAAACTATATCTTGAAACAGCTAAACCAATAAGGATTAAACGAAACGAAAAATACATTCGACAGGCTTGGAAAATATTAGAATATGTACCTTTTTTGAAATATTTAAATTGCGTTCGACAGGTAAAAATGGTGAAAAAGATTTTACCACCTCTTCGCAATATTGGGAAAAGATAAGGTAAATACTTTATTTTAACGGAATAACGGTATGGGTCTCGGTAAATGAAAATTCTTTTTTAAACGTAAGCTTATTAATTTTTTTAATTAAGAAAAAACAATATCTTCCTTTTTGGGCAGTTTTGTGGAATTGACCATATTGGAGTTTTTTTCATTAAAAGGCACAAGGCAATAAATTTACATATTTATTGTTAACACACAAAATTTTAAAAAGACCGCCGGAAAAAGGAAACAATTTACAAACACTGCCTTTGTAATTTCTAAGCATTTTTTCACTTCGGTTGCTTTTATTTAATATTCAGTGTTAAACTTATTCAAACAAAATAAATTTCAAGAAATATGATAAACTTAGCGACTATTTACTGTTACAATTTATCTATTTTTGTAGTATGAACGTAACCACTGTGCGTAATGGTGTACGTGTTACATTTATTTCTGTTTTAAATAACAAATTGACTTACCCCAGTTAAACAATTATTTATATTTTCAAATTCAAATCGCTAGAGTGTTATATATTTCAATTGCTTCACTACTGTATCCAACTGTAAAATGTTCTTTTATTTATACCCTCCGTCATTGTCAAATTGTGATTCTGTTTCTTTGTGTTATTAAAATGTTCCTCCATCTTTTCAATAGGTATATTCAATTGTTCGTAACGTTTGTAAAAATTTTTCTTTCCCTTTAAATTTTTAATTACAAAGACTTTTGAATTGCAACGAAGTACAACTCCATTTTTTTAATCTATTTCTCCAAGTCAAATTCAACATTGTTACTGCGAAAAATTATTATTAATTTAAAAAAGTTTTCCGGTTGTTGTTTAGAATGCAAACATTGTTACTGATATAAAGATGAATAAAAATTCCTAAATATTACAAATAAAAGGTTTGGGAGAAGAGAGCAGATTGCATGATTTGATTATGGAAAAATTTTACAAACATAAATATCTAATATTACTGGTTTTGGTGACGTCCCACGGCCAGGGCACAGTCGATCTTCAAGGACTCCCAAAACATTGAACTGGTTGAAAGCAGCTTACGTAAAAATCCGTAACTTTTAATACGGAAAAGAGCAGCCTCACTGGGGCTTCCAAGAGCGATTATTCATGAAATTTTAAAAAAGAATCTTTTAAAATTTTTATCGTTCAAGAACTGAACGAAAGTGACTTTGATTTACGCAAACATTTTTGTGAAACGATGTTGGGACGTTTTTGCAGTGTAATTTTTAATTTTTTGGAGCGACGAGGCTCATTTTCACTTAAGCGGCCATGCCAACAAGCAAACCTGCCATTACTGGTCTCTAAGATCCCGCATCCCTCGATTGCAACATTAAAAACTATTGGATTGCCCCAGGGTAAGTATTTGGTGTTCATTATCTACGCATGAGGCAATAAGATCTTTTTTTCGAAAACTCCCGAGGTCAAGCGACGAATATCAACGGTAAAAATTATCGACTCATGATTATGAATTTCTTTTTGCCAAACCTGCTAGCTCATCCATTGTACTCTTCATACGAGGGGTTTCAACAGGATGGGGCGACAGCATACCTAGCCAGAACTTGTGTGAATTTGCTTCGGGAAAATTTCCCCAAAAACTGATCAGTCACTTTGGGTATATCCCAAGGCCACAGATTTTGCCCGATATAACCCCCATGGATTTTTTGGGGCTATTTTAAAGAAATTGTTTACAATGACAATTCCCAATCTTTTCTGGCTTTAAAGGAAAATATTTGTTTAGAAACCAGCTCATTTGAACCAAGATTCCTGCAGCGTGTGGCGCAGAACACAAGGCTTTGTTTTGAACTCCACGGAAGACACCTGGACTTTCTAAAAAATAAAACCCGCATTTTCATTTTATCTTTCAATGCTCATAATAAAACTGTGTCAATTGTTACGATTTTTATTTAAGTTTAAATACATAGATCTGCCCTCAGACACCCTGTATTACGAAAAAAAAGACATTTTTTTTGCATTAACGTTTCAAAAAGCACTTGCAGTTTAAGACAAATAATGGATATTTTTGATTTTTTTTTGTTTTGTGAAAAAACTCGATTTGCAAAAAAATTTCGGTCAGCGTTTGGTGAAACGCCGAACAACGACTGAACGCCACTTTTTACCAAACTCCGAACTCGAGCGTGCGGGTGGGGTATAGGTGTTATACAAGAAGTATATTATTTAGTGCCCATAGCACGATTATATTGTCGATAAAGTCATTTAAGCACTATTTTGATATTTTGTCGTAATATAGCTTATTTGTTAAATGGCACCAAAATGTGTTTTCGAAAAGAACAATAAGTAATGTTTGGTTTAAGTTTTTGTTTTATACACACACTTGAATTTTTTTAAATAAGAACATTGAAAGAGACATTTTTAATGAATAAATCCAAAAATTCTTATAAAATTTTTAGCTAAATTTTAAAAGTTAAAAGATTTATCTAAAGAAAAAAAGTTTTTGTGCCGCATTTAATAAATTTCAACCCTAATAATTATTCCTTTTTAGAAGTGCGGCAAAGAAGTGTATTTGCTTTAAACAAAATTATTAGTTTTTCAATATTGTATAAAGAACATACTGTTTTTGAATTAAAATAATATAAAATGTAAAAAATCAAGCGAAAGAATGTCAATTAAACTTTAAAAAAATATGGATAAGAAGTAATGTTAAAGCTCGATAATTTTCAAAATGTTCGAGACACAAAAAGCTTAATACGGCTTCATATTAAATTAACTAATTTTTTTTAAAATGTACCGTGTAAGTAATAACTGGAAGATTTCACCTGCCTTTATTTTCATAGCGATAGTTTAAGGCTATTTAAGCAAAACCAATATTATTATATCGGGTTCTCTAAGTTAACTAAACAATAACACATTTGAAATAAGAAAAAGATAAACTTGCGTTCAAATATTTACTAGGTAAATGAAGTTTTCACTAATATCTGACTAATCAAACAAATAAAGTTATTGAAACAATAAATGAAATTGAAAAACAAGTAACAATTTGCTTTGTTATTTGCGGAGCAATGGCACGTTTTGAGCAACTTAGTTAGCTTAAGTCAAATAAGGTCAGGTACAGGAACTTATTTGTTAAATCTCTTAAAAATTGTAGTTGAAACTTCAAGTACTATTCGTAATTGAGTTCCTTTGTTTTATTGTTTAAAATGCTTTATGCAGATTGCATCGATGGTGTAAGTTGTAGAGCGCTAGTGTTACAAGCCTCTTTTGAATCAAATGTACCTCAAACAAGTAATAAAGCTAAGAGCCAATTCTTATATATCCTTTACCGATATAGCTTAATTGTTTTCAAAATGTAAAAATTAAAACAAAACTACTTTGTGGCAGATTTCAGTCGACAGCTATAATAGCTTCTGAGATGTATTGGAAGTTTAAAAAATTTCCGTTTGTATGCGAGTAACTATTCCCCTTTGCTTTCATCTTATTTATTTTTTGTAATGTGAACTTTATACAGGAATTACCTTATAGCTGGTTTGAAATCTATAGCTGGTATAGTTGCCGAGACATAACATATCATAAGTTAAGAACTTCCCTTGGTCCTACCTAATAAAAGCTTTTCCCCATTGAGACTACAGCCTTCAAAGTGGGGCTGTCAAGCTTGGTGGCAACAGCAATAACTGAGATACACACACATATGTGTGGATATATGCATGAATCTTGTCAAAAGAAATTGTTTATCTCAAGTTATTTCTTATATGCTATCCATAGTGAACAAATCCTGCTGATTTTTGATAGTTTGAAATAAAAACGTGGACCGAGCGATTTGGCTCAGTCCTGAAAACTTTATATAAATTGACAGCCTGGATTTGTAATACCTCTACAGTATAGAGGTTTGGCTATTTTAAACTGGCTGCTTTCAGGGACCTCACACTAATCTTTTTGACCCCAAGTTCTAAAAGACAAAAAAAATATAACGACAACTCGGTAATTTAATCCGATAAATTGAACTAAAGGACGGTTCCAAATCCCTTGCCATATATCAGCATTTGAAACTTAGCAATACCATATAATTTTTCAAGATTTTTGAACAGGTTAAACTGAAGGTAGATTGCCCTGGAGCACACAAGTGATAAACAGTCATACAAAATGCTTTAACTCCCTGATTCTATTCTAGACAGGAAAAACTTTGTTTCCCGGGGTAATATAATCTCGTCCCCACATAATCATAGACTGTACTTATACCATTTTTGAAAACTAAAATGGATGCCGAACGTCGAAAACCTTTTTAATAGGGACATGCTCTCCTTAATTTACCAAATAAAAGGAAATCTTATAACCGTCAATACTACTGTTTCCACAAACCCATTTTATGAGGACCTCTCTTCCGCACATAGTTAGTCAATTGATTTTCTGCACGCTCAAATGATCGGGGAGCGAATGAGGTGCAGGAAGGCGGCATTAACTGATAAATCCAGTCAGCTAAAAATCTTTTAATTGGGTGAAAAGGCAAGACCTCCAAGCTCTCGACTGAAAACTTAAGCTCCGACTACCCGATCTATCTTGGAGATATCTGTAAAAAAGTTTCAGCTCCTATTGTCTGAGCGAAGACCCACCAACCAGCCATATTCTTTTATAGGAGTGCTGCACGGAGCCTTTGTCATATACTTTCCAGCAAATCTTTGCATGGTCTTCAGATACTTGCAGTAGTCTGCTGTTCCAGCGCGTAATATTCGACGTTAGACGCCAAGTCATGTTTAGCGTAGTTCTGCAAGCAAAGGGCACATTCGCCGCTCTCTTGATCCTTTTTTCCAGTTTGAGCCTCCCCGACAGTTTATGTTCCAGTGCTTCATCAATACAGACTGATGCCTTTCAATCTCGGTGTGGTCCATGGACCACTCTTTGCTTCTTCTTTGCTTTTTCGGTAGAATTAATTATGCGCTGGCTGTATTGCAGTTGTGCTGGGAAGGTCCCCATGGGGATAATAATGAGGGATAATAACGCAATTCCAATACATCATATCATAGAACAAATCCGCAAAACGGAAATATCTGCACAGTTTGCGTTCAATAATGCGCTTAAAGGCTTTCCACTGCAGCACTAGAGCATCTTTGTTTTTACTCCGCACTCAAACTGGTCAATAATCATGATCACTTGATTAAAAAGTTCACGAAATTCCCCACTCTCCACATTTAGCTTTTTGTTGGATCAGGAAGGTTTTAAATTGCGTTTCGTTCGTGTTGAAGGACTTTAAATCTTATTGCTTTCCAAAAGGAATCAACAATAAATATACTTTATGGGATCGCAAAAGCATTTTGTAGAACGACAAACTGATAGTTTTATAGACTTTGTAAAGGGTAAAGTTTGAAGGGATAGAGAGCATACAGATCTCTGGCATATGGGAAATATTAGCTGATGAGCAGCCGGTAAATAAATAAAAAATCCTTCACCGTCGTAGCTTACAACAACTTTTGTCATTAATAAATTGTTTTACAAACAAGTTTATTGAAAATTATTTATTGAAAATTAGGAAAATAAAATGCAAATTGAGAAAAATATAATATTTAGAACTAAATGATACCCCTTAAGTAATTCATTATTTTGCATCTTTCATACATGTATTCTTTCTCCCAGCTGCATCTATAAAAGAATCCTTTTTCAGACGAAACACGAAGTGTTGGGTGGCATGTTTTTAGCTTAGATGCACATTTTGAAGCCGCTGGCCATTTACAGGTGGTGAGTAGGTTATCATCTCTTTTGCAACTATTTGTATTACCGAGACAGGTGCTTACCTAGAAAAATTTAAATGAAACCATTTTATAAACGTTGCTTAATTAAGACCAAGTTGTGTTAAAGTAAAATATTAAATTGACATGTTTCCTTACCTTACAAAAGCATGAAAATGAATCTATTTCTGAAAAGGCATTCTTTCTTGGATTTTTTTTGACCCTTTCGACATAATCGCAGCCATTTAACTCAGGACCCCGGCTTGCAATAAGATAATATTTGTTAAAGGACAAACCGAAACCACATTTACTGTATTCGAATGATGAAAGCAATTGACCGTTACCCAATGTTTTATTGCCTGCAGGTGTCATCTATTCAGATGACATTTTTGATAAAAAAAAAAAATAAACAAAAACAAAAAAGTTGCATATTAAATTCTGGCTAAACACCTGTTAAGTCAATTTAAAAGCGAAATGAAATAAAAGAATAAATTATATTGAAAAGTTCGTTTTATTTTATTAACTTACCTTTATGGTTTGATGTATATCTACTTGATAGGCGGCTGGTTTGGCTAATCCAATATTCATTCTAGTGCGAATTTTTACAACAACAACTTAAAATATAAAATAAAAAAAATAAGTTTTAAAATATGTTCTATTAGCTTAAGCAGATTTTACTGTAACCGATAGAATAATTATTTAGGTTACTTTAGCAGACCCTGTAAAATCAAAGTAGTCTTAATAACACAGTGATACAAAATCAAAATTTTCAAATGCCAATAGGTTTCGAGAGTTTTTTAAGTTCATTGCGAGATTTTTTTACACTCATTTAAAGTTGTTGATTTTGGGACGCTATTCCTGTACTCTTTTGCAACCAAATTCAATCAGGAACGCGACACAATTTCGCAAGAAAAATATGATATTTAATGTAGTTGTTTTAGGAAAAAAATTGTTGTTTTTGTTTAATACAAAAAATTGTTTGTTCAGACTAATATTTTCAGCCATCTAATTATAACGATTGCGGCATATTGATAACAAAACTTTTTATTAGAAAAAAACGCGACATTTGAAAATTTTTTGTCAACGGCTACTTGTTCAGTAATTTTTATTCAATTATCTTAACTTGTTGTTTTTGTTTAAAAAATTCCATAAAATAAATTTATATATAATATAAAATTTAAAATAATAATAACTTAAAAGAAAATATTATTAAAAGTAACAAAAATATCACATATATATACTCGTTCATATGTTTGCAAGTAATTTTTTTCGTAAAAACTCTTACAATTAGTTTTAAATATATTCTTTTTTCAAAATTAAGATACTTTTTTATTACACTGTTTAAAAAAATCATTATATTTAAACTTTAAAATTCAGATTTCGGCAGACCTCCCGCTGGAAATGCCTATATGGCTGCAAAAATGCTTGCTTATTAAAACGTTTTGGTAACTTCGTTATATCCAAATTAGATATTCACGGCATAGTCTTGCATACATACTCTTAGGAGGTATGCTTAATCCACAAACAGTTTTTTATAACCGAACAGGTTGTGGCTTTAGCGAATGGTAGGAATTCCGAGCGCCATTTTATAAATCAACAGTTGGTCTGTTTGTTGGTAACTTTTAAAAAGGTGACAAACAAGCATTATAAAATTAAAATGGTGGCTGGCATTTTTTAGATTTAGTTGTTGCATCTTAAACAAAGTTTATGCGTAAACTTTTATGTTTTTACCTTTATTAAATATAAAAGGCTGATACTTCTTGCTGGTTTTAATAAATTTTATTTAATTTGCGGTTTACACGTATTAATATTTATTACGGCAATTGTCATATATTATTGCTTTCAAAGAAATTGCAGCGTGTAGACGGAAAATTACCATTGTAGCCATCCAATGCGCCATGATAGCTGCAACAATTAATGAGCTGTCATTTAAGCCTTTTCGCCATTTTGGTTTATTATTTTTGCAGTTCTTAAGAAAAAAATCGTAGAAATAAAGAAAATACGGATAACACCTTAATTTATGAAAAGGCTCAATTTAAATAGATTATTTTATAAAAAAAGGGGAGAAAACGTAAAATAGCTTTTTTACGTGTTCTCAACTCAAAGCAATTATCATTCGTTGTGCCGTTATTCTGCCGACGTTATTGCTTGTTGTTAAGCGTGGCGACGCAGCGTGAAAACCACTTTAAATCATTGTTACGAAAAACCCCAGCTAGCCACGAGCTGTTAAATTGACGGTGCTGTTTAATTTTTGACTCCCAGGGCACACTCAACTAGCTGGGGTCTTGATATTACCTGGTTGAGTGTGCCCTGAAACCAGTGTAAAGAACGCGTTTCCCTTTAAACAATAATTACGAGCATTTTAGTATGTAGTTGTAAACAAATGCCTTTGAAAACCTTATGCGACTTTGAATGTTTTTATATAAAACATTTAAAAAAACACTAAATAAAATTTAAAGGAAGAGTCTTGCGGATGAAGCATCTGCGTGAAGCAGTTTCTTCTGTGCGAAGCATCTTCCACTATTAATATATACGCTCGTCGGCGATAAAAAGCACTCTGCATGGGATACGCGAAAATATCTTCTGCATCTCAAAAGAATAGCTGGAATACAAATTGTACATGTGTAAATAAATAGTTTACCCTCTCTTTTCGTATGAGTAATAGAAAAATACGTTTATTATAACAAGTATACTTGTATGTATAGTTGAAATAAAATAAAAAATTAGTTTTCAGTTATGTATAACTTATTTATTTTTTTACAAATAAAAACTATAGATTTACTTAAAGGCCGAAAAATTATGTTTATCATATATTTGGGCAAAGCTTTCTCTCATGCATTTTCGATACTGATACAAATTTTCCCAACTACATTTATAAAAGAATCCTTCTTCAGAGGTCAAACGAAGTGTGGGAATGCATACATTCAACTTAGCTACACATTTTGAAGCCGGTGTCCATTTGCAACTGGTGCGTGATTTATCGTCTTCGTTACAACTACTTGTATTACCGAGACAGGTTTCAATCTATACAAGGATATGTATGACAATTACAATTTTTCTTAATTTATTAAATTAAAGTTGTTGTATAATAATCCCCCTTTTTGAAAATGTAGACATTTTTTAATATAATTTAGACTTATTAAACAATAACTTAAATAAATTTCTGAGATTACCGACTAATATCGACGTAATTTTCGGCTTCGAAGTTTTTTTGCAAAACAACGTATTTTAAATGGGTTACTGCTTTCATTTCAATTATAGCCACTAAATTAACATACATTTCTCATTAATTTCTTTAATTTTAATCGAGTTATGCATTTTTTTTAATATGTCCTCAGTCGACCAGTAAATCAATACTTTTTCTTTATAATAATATGTATTTGGTGAAAATTCTACAACATATGGACGCACTTCATACAGTGTTTTTAAAAATTTAAGTTAATGCATTTAAAATAAGAGTTTTAACTCAAAAAAATTTTACATGGGAACGTCTTTCTTTTTTTTTAGGCGACAACACATAAACATTCATAAATAAAATATTTGAATTGAAAATATTTATTATTTTCACAATTATGATATCATTGTTTAATTTTACAGTAATTTTGTTTACAATTTTTTTTACTAAATTTGTTTGAAACTTTGAAGAATATTTTAGTGCTTACAAAGATATTTCAATACTTTATTACAAAGTAAATATGAATGTGAGGTAGAAACACAGGGACATCAAATTGTGCAGTAATCTCAGAACAACCCATAACAATTTTTTTAATGATTTTTCCTTTAATAATAATTTTTACGCACCTTGCAAAGGCATGCATATGAAGGGATATCTGAAAAAGCATTTTTGATGCTATTTTTCTCAACCTCTTCGACGTAATCGCACACGTTTAGCTCTGGTCCCCGGCTGGCAATCAGATAGTATTTGTTAAAGGACAAACCGAAACCACATTTATGATATTCAAATGATGCGAGCAATTGACCGTAACCCAATGTTTTATTGCCTGCAGGTGTCATCTATTTGAATGACGTTTTAAATAAAAAATAAAATTCAAATTAAAAATTTGTAAAGTCAAGGTTAAGCTTGGTACAATTACCTTAAGGGTTTGATGAATATCTACTTGATAGGCGGCTGGTTTATCAAATCCAACATCAACTAAAATGCGAACACTTACAACAACAACTAAAAATATAAGTAAATAAGAAGTTTCAGTCAATCATTCCTGAACATAAATATTTTTTTCTATCAGAACTTTGTTGTTATACCAGCATTTGCCACACATTTCTATTTATGTGTGCTAATATGACTTTCGGGTTGACTCTTATATGCTACGTGGGTACAATTAATTTTTAAAATGAATTATGCCTAAAATTCATGACTTAGTAGAAGTTGGATACCAAGTTAATGGCTCTGGTTTTAAATTGGAAAAGCTCAGACCAATATTGGGGCCTCTTACATCTACACTGTGGATACTGACCTCCCCGTGGTGTCGCCTGGGCTAGCTGTTTTAATGCCCATTAAAGGAAGTAAGCTGAAAGGTGCCTCGCGTTCAGCCATAAGAACCATAAAACTTGGTTAAGGCATCGGGCAAATAGTCCACCCTTGCCGGAACTTACTGACAATGAAAAAACCATGATGAAGATTGATGGACCCCCTATGATACAAAGAACCAGGTAGTCTCGTCGGCTCAGCTGATTAGTGCTAAAATGTCAAAATTATGTTCTCCCAGTGAAAATAAAACAACAAAAATTATTACTCATCGTTTTTTTTTCTATGAGCTGTTGGTAGACACTTTGGTACTAATTTGTAGTTGTTGCAGGAACGAGATTACCTGATTAGTTGTATCATGGACACCCCTAATATAAAAAAATTAATTTAATTTTTTTTGTACGTTAACAATTTGATGAATGCTTTTTTGTCGTTGGTGTAGTTGACATGGTGTGGGTTCGACAGCCAAAAGGTCCCAGGTTCGAGCCGTGACTGAAAGCCTGTTATGTATTGTGTCTAAATTGTTTTTGTTAGTTTAAAAGAATTTATTTATAAAAAATTCATTTAATATAATAAATAATAATAACATACATATAAGTAAAGGAATATTAACCAGGAGTATTAAAATTTATGCAAAAAAATTAAAAAAATCTTAAAAAATACTAATTATTTAAAAAATTTTATAAATTAAAAAAAATATTATTCTTGTCTCAAAAAATAATAATTATTTTTCAATTATTATTTATATTTTATATATTATTTACACAAAAACTGATGACACCATTTGATGAAAGGTCCACTGCTTTTCCAAAGCATAAAAAGATATACTCAAACAGAGTATATCCCGCATGTGTACTTTTTTTTAATAGAAAAAATTTCTTGTATTCCCCATCTGTTTGGGAATACAAACCCTCTAAATCTACAAATTTATTAAAAACTTGTTTAAAGGCAATAAATTATTACAATATTTAATTAAATTAACATACTTTTTAAATACATTTAATCTTTTAAATTGTCTAAGTAACAACTCACCGTAATCTGCGCTACAATAGATGTCTTGTAAATGGCGTTGAGTACAGTTGCATGCCATTGTTGGATTAACATTAAATGTCATTATTATCAGACAAAATAGAATTAAAAGGCTAAGATTGCTAGTAGAAGCATTCATAGTAGAAATGGTAAAATGTTCAGATCTGCAACAAAGAAAATAATATATTAAACATATACAGGGTGTCTGGTAGTAAACTTATATTTTTAAATACGATTATTATGAAAAGTAGTAAACGGTGCGGAGTAAAGGTGGCGCCGTTTAAATGATCGATTTTGTGGATTTGTCAGTCACGATATCGCAATGAGCAAGTTAGCAGCGCGCGTTCACTGTGAAGACATTATTAAAGAGTAATGATTCCTACGCAATTTCTCGTCGACAATTTTGTTCAAATTTCGTTATTTGGCGAATACTAAATGGACCGAGTGTAAATTTAATTCGTTCGTGGGTGCAGAGATTCCGCGCAATTGCTTCGACAATTAATATCACACGGCCAAGGTTCAGTCTTTCTTTAAGGACTCCCAAAAACATTGAACTGGTTGAAAGCAGTTTACGTGAAAATCAATGCGAAAAAGAGCAGCCTGACTGGGACCTCCAACAGTGGCTTTTCATGAAATTTTAAAAAAGGATATTTTGTGCGTTTTGTTGCTGTAAATCCCATTTTTTGGAGTGATGAGGGTCATTTTCACTTAAACGGCCCCGTCACCAAGCAATGCTGCTGTTACTGGTTTGCAAAAACCCACAACCCTCGATTGAAACATTAAAATACATTGCATTGCCCCAGGGTAACTGTTTGGTGAGCCTTATCCACGCATAAGATAGTTTGACCATTTTTTTTTTGAAAATTCTAGAGGCCAGGCGACGAATGTCAACAGTAAAAATTATCGACGCATGATTACGGAATTCTTTTTGCCAAACCTGCAAGCTTATTTTTCGTACTCTTCCACTCGTGATTTCAACAGTATGGGGAAACTGCACACACAGCCAGAGCTTTGATAAATTTGCTTCGAGAGAATTTCGCTTTGGGGACATCCCATTGCCAGCTAGGTTGCCCGATCTAACTCCCATGGATTTTTTTTATGGGGCTACTTCAAAGGGAGGGTTTATAGTGGCAATCTCTAATCTCTTGGGGCTTTAAAAGAAATCGTGGAGAAATCAGCTCACTTGAACCAAGTTTGCTGCAGCGTGTGGCCCAGAACACAACGCTCCGCTTTAAACAGTGTGTTGAACTCGACAGAAGACATCTGCATAACATACTCTATAAAAAATTAATCCCGCACTTTTATTCTTTGTATTAATGATTACGTTTTTTTTTAAGTTTGGAAACATAAATCTGTCACCGGACACCCTGTATTATTGGAAAAGTGTAAGTGTATTAAAATTTTAAGCAAAACTTGATCGTGTGACTCTCATGTAAAGTAGTTTATTTAAACCTGCAATCTACAAGTTGCTATTTCTGCTAGTTACCGATATACATACATACATATGTATCATTTTTTGTTATCTCAGTCGTCTGTACAGAGCTTAAAGAAATTGGTATAGAATTTTCAACACAACCTTATAGCTACAGCAAAAGCTATTATTGTAAAACTTTTTTTTAATAGTTATCAAGGCATATCCATACAAGGTGGTCGCTATAAATAAATTAAGAGAGTCGTTCTCATGGAGTTTGACACTAAACTCGAAAAATTTTTCAATTTTAGTGTCAAACTCCATGTAAAAAAATTAAAGAGTAAGAGAACGACTCTTTTAATTTTTTTATTGCGACCACCTTGTATGGATATGCCTTGATAGTTATTATAATTTCCGAAATAGTATGGCGTATTAAAAATTTCACTACAATTTTTTACATGTATGGCGGCCACCACAACCCCAGTTTCTATTTAACTTATTTGTTTTTCAAAATATACATACATATGTATGTACGTACCAGACTGTAACTATTATTAGCAGGTTTAGGGCCATTATTACAAGTTGGCGACAAAGTTGGCGGTAGTAAATGGTAGCGTTAACAGAACATGGCGATAAAGTGGCCGTTAGCAAATTTCCATTATTACAACTTGCCGGTAAAGTTAAATACATATTTCTTATTGTGTGGCAATACCGTTAGCAATTACCGACTACTTTTGAAGGAGTAATAAGATTGTAGTGGCAACGACGCACTTTTGTTTACATTTTGAAAAGCAAAAATTGTGTAACGGATAGTGCTACCATATTAAAATAAAAAAATATGGTAACTTAAACATAAATCCTCCTTGTAAAACTTACCGCCAAGACGAACTTGCCTTTAATTTATCGCTCATTTTTAAGTTAAAAGAAAGTTGTAATAATGAAAATGTTTTTATTCAAGCGATAAAATCTCACTTTAAGCTAACGCGAAGTTGTAATAATGGCCCTTAAAGTTGATTGCTGTTTAAATTTTTCAGATATATTTTATAAAATTTGTGCAATTATAAAAGGAATACATCTTTCTCTGCTCTTATAAAAAAAATACCTTATATACATACATAGTTTGCCGTACAGTAGTTCCAATGAAAAAATTCTTAACTCTCTTTTAAAAGCACATACTTACCTATAAATATTTAAATTGGTATAAACAAATGACTTGATACACAGAAAAATTATTTCTTTGTTTTATTTAATTAACAGACTTATTTAAAAACCAAAACGGGTTTCATTTAATAGTCTAAATGTCACAATTTAATGTATTGTTTTTTTTTTATTTAGCAATAGCACTGATGCTTGTTTAAAAATTCATTAAAAAAGTAGTAGTTTTGCATAGACATGTTGTAGTTAACGCTTTAACCTTGTTTTTGCAAGTATGCAATTCAAACGACTTGTGATAAAATGCCAAACCTTATATATGTACACTTCATTTGTTAATTTTTTTTACTTTTGAAATATTTCTAATTTTAAAATAGGGGCCGTTGTCATATTTTAACCCTCTTAGGGTGATTAGTAAATTTGTAGGGGTTTTCATCCTAATTTTTTTTAAATTTTGTATGGCAACCCCCCCATGGGGTGGTGATAATTATGGTATAGGAAAATGATTGCAAGGAAAAATGAGTTAGGGCCATTCCACCATTTGACATATCAACGGGCACCCTGGAAGCTGTAGGGGGGATTTATTACAATTTACCAAACTTTGTCTTGGAGCCCCTTTAGGCGATGGATATAGAGGGGAATATGTTTGGGAGGGGAAACTAATGGGGGTCGTTCGTACACTTTATTTCTCTAAAGTCGACTTTTGGGAAGTTATGGGCGTCCTTGCACAATTTTTGTAAACTTTGTAAGGGGGCTGGGTGATGAAGATAGAGGGTAAAAATGTTTTAAGATGTGTTTGGGATGGAAAACTAATGGGGATCTGTGATACATTTTATTCCTATAAGGGCGACTCCGTAGCAGTTATAGGAGTTTTTACCCTTTTTTTAAGTTTTGTATGGCAACCATGGTAGGGGCTAGAGATAGGGGTAAGCATGCTCCACGAAAAGTTTTGAAAGGAAAAAATAACTGGGGTCGGTCTTACATTTTTCCTTTGTAGAAGTAGCCTGAGAGCTGTGGGAGCGATTTAAAAATTATTAAAAAAATGAGCCTTTATTTTTAATTTAATAAAATTGTCTTAAGAAAATTAAACTTTGTATGGCAACCCTGTTGGGGGGGCTAAGTATGTTGCACAAAAATGTTCATGGGGAAAATAAGTGGGAGTCGGTCTTACATTTTTATGTAAAAATTTTAGAGATATAAGCAGAGGTAGTCTTGTATTTTGGCTTATATCTCAGTCAGTTACCGGGCGGTTTTGTTGAATTTCAAGTGCGCTTCGCTTGCAGATATTTCCGATAGTCTAATATCACTTATCGGTCAACCACAACACTGATAGACGGGCAGATGCACAGACGGACATTGCTAAATCGACTTCCCTATCCACAAGGACCAAGAAAATATATACTTTATGGGGTTGCAGATGAATATTTAAGAAGTAAGAAATGGAATGACATACTTATATATACCCTTATTACTAATGTGAAGAGTTTAAAAAGCCAATTGGTCCTTTGAAAAATAGGGAAATAATTTTAGCTGTAAAGCTTGGTTCTATTAAACAAGGCAATTCTTTGCAAGCAAAATATTTTCTTCGATCCGACATACACAATGCACGTTGGGTTGAAACGGTTCGAAAGTGACGCTTAATTGAATTTTTTAAATTAAGTTTTTGTATTAATATTTGGCATCGAATAAAATAAGATAAAATTCTACATCTCTATGTAAATTTTTAAGCATCTACATATCTTGTCAGCTGACTCCGTAGTGACGCGTCAAAGTACAAAATTTCTTGCAATTTTTTTAAAAAGCGAAAAAAGTAAAATTTTGCATTAAACGAGTCGGTAATTTCCAAATTTAACGTTAACAAAGTGTAATTTTAAGAATAAAACCTTCAACTTTAGGTATTTAAGTGTACAAAAATGATGTAGTTTTTTTGAAAATATGTGTGAAAATACTTTTGACGATTTTTTTAAAAAAGGTCCAAAATTGGCCTATTTTTGATGTTTCGTGAATCATAAAATCTAAGTTAGTTAAGGTTATGTTTTGAATCTTATATTTTCTTAAAGTATGAAATCTTAGATTGATACTGCAAAAAAGAAATTTTGTTGCCCCGTTTTTTGCTATTAACATTTTTCTGTTTGAAGTCGTGTTTTTTCAAAGTCATGTATCTTACAAAACTAACGTTTATTTTGTTTTGCTATAGTCATTTGATTAACATTCGTGAAGAAGTTTCAGTCATATTTATTCACAAGAGGGTTAAAATGGTTTTGTATGACTCCTACAATACATAAATTTTTAATTCATGGTCCCGAAATCATAAAATATGCCCTTTTACCGATTGGAGAACTTTCAGAAGAAGCTCAGGAAGCCAGAAATAAGGTTTTTAAAAATTATAGGGACCAATTTGCTCGCAAATGCAGCCGAGAAAAGTCGAATGAAGATATTTTAAATAGATTTTTTCTCAGTTCAGATTCATTAGTATCTAGTATTAATAAACAAAATGAGCGGAAAGAAAAGCAACAATTATCAAATTCCGAACTTCAGCTTTTGCTATCGCCTATTATTTTTCAAGAAGTACATGAAAGTGAGAGTAATGATAGCGAAGATTATAATGATGAAGGTGAGGATGAACATAATATGGCTTCTTTTTAAGTGTATGACAATTATTGATAAACAAAAAAAAATATAAAAATTTATTTCGTTTCTTTTTTAAAAAAGTTGTAAAATTCTCGAAATCCTTCAAAACCAAAATTCAGATTTTAAATTAAACTTATTTATGCAAAATATATATTGATTTTTTTTATTTTTTAGAAAGAAGACAATGTAAGCTTTTGTTTGCTTCTAATTTTAAAAAAAAAAATCATTTTCCATTTTAAAATTATGGCGAAAATTCTAAAACAAACTATAATTTTCCGAAAAAATAAAAATGTCTATAAAATCGTAAAAAAATTTTTTTTCCGTGTTTCTTTTTTTCAGAATATGCCTTTTTATGCATATTTAACGATTTGAAAAATAAAATAAAAAAAAAATTAAATTACGGCTCCAATGAAATAATCGCCACTTTCGGTGTCATCGAACCCACTGTGTAATGCATTGAATGATTTTTTTGGAAAGCGAATAACTAAAAGGCACTTTAATTGTTGTCAAAAGGGTGAAATGGCCTGCATGTGAAGTTAGGCTTAAAAAATTAATAAGGTAAAATCAACTGGAAATCTATGTAAAATAATTGGATATCCATTTAAAAACCGTCCAACAAGATATTCATTAAAATTAACAAAATATTTCATTTAAATTCAGACACCAAAAAATTAACTTACATATTTGTCTAAAATTAACTAGTTATTCTGTCTGTCATTTACAGCAAAACACAAGGTATTAAAAAAAAATTAACAAAATATAATACTACATAATAATAAATAACTAACAAAACTAACTTTAACTGAAAATCAGTACTTTTGTTTAGTTGAAGCTTTGAATTACCAAAACCAAACTAGTTAAAAAAAAATATTGTAATAAAATTTAACGGTTTTTTTTTATTTAAAAACGACTTTACTGAACACTTCCTAAATAACTTACAATCAGTTACTGTAATAATTTTTTTAGTGTATCTTAAGGATAAACTTACCCAAATTTAGCAAATATTTAAATATTAAAACTTTCAGTCCGTTGTACCGTTTTTTAACTTTATTGTTTTAAAAAACAATTTAAAACTGCATTAAAGAAAAAATGATCTTCTATTTATACTCTGATTAGTGATTCTACTTATCATTAAATAAGAATTTTTATTTACCATTTCCTAACATGTGATATCTTTTCAATACAAAGAATAAATAGACTAAATAGTACTATAATGGACTAAATTGTACTATAATAGAGCGGAAGTCCCCTTTTTTATTTACTCTTTTCCTTCAATATAACATTGATAAGCTGTTTTTTATTTATCATAAAAAGCAACCTTGATTCTAATTACTTAGCAATGGAGTGTCAAAAATTTTCAATAATTTATAGAAATAATTGCATTTATATTAGTGCACGTGTTTTTAAAAACAGTGGGCAAATTATGGCATTCGAATTGAATCGAAATTCTACTCGATCCAATGAATTTTTAATGCTTTAAATAAAGGAATTCTAATAAGAACTTTTATATTTCGATATTTAAGTAATAACGTTTTAAAAATATTCTTGTCAGTTGGGACATTTAACGTAAACGAAACAAAAAAATTTGTGCCGAAGTTTTTTTGCAATTATTTGCAACCCCATAAAATAAATGTATATATATTTCAGATTCTTATAGATAGGGAAGTCGATTTAGCCATGTCTGTCTATTAATCTCTGCGTCTATCCATCTGTCCATGTAATGGTTGAAAACAACTTTCTGAAGCCCTCCGACCCGCAAGTGGTATCATACTGTCAGAAAGAGAGAAATCCGCTATTGAAATCCAGCAAAATCTACCGATAACTTAAATAGATATATGTCAAAAACCAAGACTACCTCTGTTTATTTCTCTAAAATTTGTACCTAAAAACCTATACACCTGCCGCGGGGTTGCCCTGTAAAATGGGCTATGTAAGACCGATTCCCAATAATTTTTTTCAAACAAACATTTTTTTGGAATGTGCTTGCAACCTATCTCTGCCCCATAGCAGGATTGCCCTACAAAGTTTCATTTTTGCAAAATTTTTTAAAATAGCTCCCATAGTTTCCAGGGTTCTTCTACAAAGGTAAAATTTAAAACCGACCCCCACTAATTTGTCACCCCCAAACATTTTGGTGGAACATACATGCCCTCTATCTCCAGGCCCTAACATGATTGCTATAAAAAATTTGAAAAAATAGGCTAAAAATCCCTACAGCTACTCCGGAGTCGCCCCAAGAGGAATAAGATCTATTACATAACCCTATTAGTTATTCCTCTCAAACTTATTCCTAGAGTATACTTGCCCTCTATCTACATCACCCAAGGTGGATACCATACAAAATTTACAAAAATGATGTAAACACGCCTGTATCCTCCCCAGAGTCGGCCTTAGAGAAATAAAGTGTGCGACCGAATCCTATTAGTTTCTAGTCGCAAACAATTCCCCTATCTTTACCCCCTAAGGGGGTTGCGATACAAAATTTAAAAAAATTTGGATAAAAACCCCACCAACTTCCCTGTAGTCACCCGTAGAGAGTTAAAATATGACACCGACTCCTATTTAAAAATAAGAAATATTTCATAAGCAAAAAAATGGATAAAAACAAAAAAAGTTCGGGGTTTCGAAAGGCTAATGTGAAGCGTATATAAGATTCGGCACAGCCGAATATAGCGCTCCTCCTGGTTTGTATTATTGTTTTACGGCTAAAGCACAAATTGTACGAAAATAAAATTCATCAAAACAAAAAAATTCCCGAAAAAATTGTTGTGTGTGAACAACAAAAACAAGTTCAAAATAAAATAAGAAAAATTTGGGCAGTTAAAATCGTTGTGTGTGACCTTAGACTAATTGCGTTTCAAGCTTAAACTATTGATACAGTTTATTGTCTTTAAATTATTGTTTTGATTCCACAATCAACGGGAAGTGAAAATCAGCAGATTGGTAACCGTTTTCTTTTTATGGGCCTCGAATAATTTTGAAAAAATTGTGAATCGCTTAAAGAATGGTGTCATGGGTTGTTGTTTAAAAGCTTGTTCAGATTTGGTTATAGCGCCTAACTATATTTAGCATAATTGCAATTTGTCCTCAATTTAATATTATAAAAAAAGTTCCTTACTTTTTTGAGGTATTTTTTAACTGTTGTGTTGTAGCATAATGCCTACATCCAAAAAAAATTTGTAAGATAGGAGAACGGGTCCATGCAAATGGACTATTTAAGTACATATATAAAATCAATGAAAAGTTTTAAAAAAATTCCTCAAGAAAAAAATTAAAGTTTTCAATCCATTTGTAGTGTAAAGAGTATATAAGATTCTGCCCAGTCAAATAAAGCGTTTTACAGTTGCATTAACCTTATTTAAAGTAAAATTAAAGAAAAAACTTAATATGATACGGTGAGGTTTTTTAAAGCAAAAATTAGTTTTTTCTACAAATTTTTGATTTTTAGTTTGGCTTCAGTTCATATAATTTCTTTTTGAAATTATTATTTTCCGTTAATGTTGGAAGAAACTTCCAATTTGAAAAAAGCTGATTTTTCTACCGCTACTAGCCGAGTAAAATGCATTTTCGAAAGCAGCTACGCAATTTCATCATCAGTACTCTTTGAAAAGAAATTATATGAACTAAAGCCAAACTAAAAATCAAAAATTTGTATTAAAAACAATTAGTTCAACAATAAATAAAAATTAACATATAACTCACACATGGCACGGTGCAAAATGATCTTTAATAATTTCTGTCAATTTGTCGTTGACAAAAAAAAAGGAAATTAAAAAGTGATTACCCCAATTGTATGATATACAATAATAAAAAGCGTTTCGTTCCATCTGAGAGATGGATAAATGCTTGTCCGTTAGTCAAGTGTTGCCAAAGAGACTTTTAATGGAAAAAAGCATAGTGTATATGAAAAATAAACTTCGTCCTAACTTACAAAATAACAAGTAAGAGCGCTATATTCGGCTGTGCCGAATCTTATATACCCTTCACATTGGTCTTTAAATATACCCAGCCGAGTAATTTTGTACTGCAAATAATATAATAAAAAACCTTGTGCGAGTTTTAAAGCCCATAGAAAAAATAACTAAATTTTAACGTTCGTTTGAATAATAGAAATAATTGAAGAAGATTTGAGGTCGAGAGTTTTAAAAGTTTTCGACATTATTCATATTTAAAGGTTAATAAAACTTATTAAATGTTCTAGTCCCGCTGCTCTTCTCCAACTTTTTTTCCAAAATGTATGAATTATTTGATTATTACTTTTTGTAGAATATTCGAAGTCGATAGCTGTAATAGTTTTCCAGAAGAAGCGTATGGAAAAATTTTATAAAAATTGTTAATTTGTATGGGAGCTACCCTTCTTCACCCCCCATCCGAAATTTTTTTTCTTTAAAGCGTAGGCCTTGTGTTCCAATTTATTTTTGTAGAACATTTGATGTGGATATCTGTTATAGTTTCCGAGATATAGCGTATGGAATATTTCATAAAAATTGTTAATTTGTATGGGAGCTACCCCTTTTTTTGCCCCCACTCGAAAAATTTTTTCTTTAAAGCGTAGCCCTTGGCGTGCAATTACTTTTTGTAGAACATTTCATTTCGATATCTGTTATGGTTTCCGAGATATAGCGAATCGAATATTTGATAATAATTGTCGATTTGTATGGGAGCTACCCCTTTTTTTGCCCCCACTCGAAAATTTTTTTCTTAAGAGCGTAGCCCTTGGCTTGCAATTACTTTTTGTAGAACATTTCATTTCGATATCTGTTATAGTTTCCGAGATATAGCGAATCGAATATTTGCTAATAATAATTGTCGATTTGTATGGGAGCTACCCCTTTTTTTGCCCCCACTCGAAAATTTTTTTCTTTAAAGCGTAGCCCTTGGCGTGAAATTACTTTTTGTAGAACATTTCATTTCGATATCTGTTATGGTTTCCGAGATATAGCGAATCGAATATTTGATAATAATTGTCGATTTGTATGGGAGCTACCCCTTTTTTTGCCCCCACTCGAAAATTTTTTTCTTTAGAGCGTAGCCCTTGGCTTGCAATTACTTTTTGTAGAACATTTCATTTCGATATCTGTTATAGTTTCCGAGATATAGCGAATCGAATATTTGATAATAATTGTCGATTTGTATGGGAGCTACCCCTTTTTTTGCCCCCACTCGAAAATTTTTTTCTTTAGAGCGTAGCCCTTGGCGTGAAATTACTTTTTGTAGAACATTTCATTTCGATATCTGTTATGGTTTCCGAGATATAGCGAATCGAATATTTGATAATAATTGTCGATTTGTATGGGAGCTACCCCTTTTTTTGCCCCCACTCGAAAATTTTTTTCTTTAGAGCGTAGCCCTTGGCTTGCAATTACTTTTTGTAGAACATTTCATTTCGATATCTGTTATAGTTTCCGAGATATAGCGAATCGAATATTTGATAATAATTGTCGATTTGTATGGGAGCTACCCCTTTTTTTGCCCCCACCCAAAAAATTTTTTTCTTTAAAGCGTAGCCCTTAGCGTGAAATTACTTTTTGTAGAACATTTCATTTCGATATCTGTTATAGTTTCCGAGATATAGCGTATCGAATATTTCATAATAATTGTCGATTTGTATGGGAGCTACCCCTTTTTTTGCCCCCACTCGAAAATTATTTTCTTTAAAGCGTAGCCCTTGGCGTGCAATTACTTTTTGTAGAACATTTCATTTCAATATCTGTTATAGTTTCCGAGATATAGCGTATCGAATATTTGATAATAATTGTCGATTTGTATGGGAGCTACCCCCTTTTTTGCCCCCACTCGAAAATTTTTTTCTTTAAAGCGTAGCCCTTGGCGTGCAATTACTTTTTGTAGAACATTTCGTTTCAATATCTATTATAGTTTCCGAGATATAGCGTATCGAATATTTGATAATAATTGTCGATTTGTATGGGAGCTACCCCTTTTTTTGCCCCCACTCGAAAATTTTTTTCTTTAAAGCGTAGCCCTTGGCGTGCAATTACTTTTTGTAGAACATTTCATTTCGATATCTGTTATAGTTTCCGAGATATAGCGTATCGAATATTTCATAATAATTGTCGATTTGTATGGGAGCTACCCCTTTTTTTGCCCCCACTCGAAAATTTTTTTCTTTAGAGCGTAGCCCTTGGCTTGCAATTACTTTTTGTAGAACATTTCATTTCGATATCTGTTACAGTTTCCGAGATATAGCGAATCGAATATTTGATAATAATTGTCGATTTGTATGGGAGCTACCCCTTTTTTTGCCCCCACCCAAAAAATTTTTTTCTTTAAAGCGTAGCCCTTAGCGTAAAATTACTTTTTGTAGAACATTTCATTTCGATATCTGTTATAGTTTCCGAGATATAGCGTATCGAATATTTCATAATAATTGTCGATTTGTATGGGAGCTACCCCTTTTTTTGCCCCCACTCGAAAATTTTTTTCTTTAAAGCGTAGCCCTTGGCGTGCAATTACTTTTTGTAGAACATTTCATTTCAATATCTGTTATAGTTTCCGAGATATAGCGTATCGAATATTTGATAATAATTGTCGATTTGTATGGGAGCTACCCCTTTTTTTGCCCCCAATCGAAAATTTTTTTCTTTAAAGCGTAGCCCTTGGCGTGCAATTACTTTTTGTAGAACATTTCATTTCGATATCTGTTATAGTTTCCGAGATATAGCGTATCGAATATTTGATAATAATTGTCGATTTGTATGGGAGCCACCCCTTTTTTTGCCCCCAACCAAAAAATTTTTTCTTTAGAGCGAAGCCCTTATGGCCCAATTACTTTTTGTAGAACATTTCATTTCGATATCTGTTATAGTTTCCGGGATATAGCGTATCGAATATTTGATAATAATTGTCGATTTGTATGGGAGCTACCCCTTTTTTTGCCCCGACCCCGACCCTTAGCGTGCAATTACTTTTTGTGGAACATTTCATTTCGATATCTGTTATAGTTTCCGAGATATAGCGCATAAAATATTTCACCAAATTTGTGCAATTGTAGGAAAAATACCCCTTCCCCTGGTCCTATCTAAAAAAATTTTTTCCATTATTTAGGTCCCTTCTTTAGGAGTATCCGTGCCAAGTTTTGTGGCATGAGTGACTATACTTACTGAGATATATAGGGATATATGCACGGATTTTGTCCTAAAAAAAATGGGTTGCTCTGGGTTTTCGCTTATATCTCGGTCAATAGTAAACCGATTTTGCTGATTTTAAATAGCGATTGTCTCCAGGATATTTGTAATAGTTTGACACCATTAACTGGTCTGTATCTTTTTATTTGACTCCGGAAACTTGATTTCAACAGACGGACAGACGGACAGACGGACAGACGGACATCGCTAAATCGGCTTCCCTATCTATAAGGATCCAGAATATATATACTTTATGGGGTCGCAAATGAATAATAAAGAAATTACAAACGGAATGACAAAGTGATATATACCCTATCACTATGTGAAGGGTATAAAAACAGAAGGAAAACACTGATACCGTATACTATTCTCTGTTACATGTAAGTTAAATAGGTGATGTTTACAACCAAATACACTACTACCGTTCAAAGAGTACTGATGATGAAATTGCGTAGCTGCTTTCGAAAATGCATTCTACTCGGCTAGTAGCGGTAGAAAAATCAGCTATTTTTCAAATTGAAAGTTTCTTCCAACATTAACGTAAAAAAATAATTTCAAAAAGAAATTATATGAACTAAAGCCAAACTAAAAATCAAAAATTTGTATTAAAAACAATTAGTTCAACAATAAATAAAAAAAAATTTTTTCTTTGATACAGACAAGTTAGTTTTAAAAATTATTGGGAGAAGTACAAATTTTATTTGAAAACGTAGAACTAAAAACATTTATTCAAATATTTGTATAGCTTTAAAATCTATTTACTTACCATTTCTATTGTGTGGGTTTTTAGTATTAATTTTTTTTTTGCCCGGTAACGTAGAAATACTATAACACAATTGTTTAACAGTTAACAATAAGACTTGTGGAAATAACCGAATCGAAATTCATTTGCGCTAATTATTTGTGCGACTTGTGTACCCTAAATGTATTAAAGTTTTTGTTTTTTGGTTGGCAATCAAGAATAATTTTTATGCTAAAATGTCAAAAGGTCTGTGTGGTGTTGTAATAAAAATAAATAAAAACGTAAACTAGTTGTAAAGAGAAATAATGAATACAATATACTCGTGCTGCTATAGATATATATGAATCTGCGAGTGTAACAGATTGTAAAAAAATTTATAAACTACAAGACTTTGCAGAAAATCGAATGAATATCGTTTCATCGAATAATTTGCCAAAATTCTTTTAATACCAACCGAAGAATAAACCTAAACGTACAGAAGGTAAGGAAGGGGTATCATTTTGCACCACGTACGTACTACTACCAGTATAAATAAGACAACGTTTCATATTTTTATCTAGTCGAACATTTTTTAAGCGGTGAAGCTTGTTATAACCACCGCAATATTTAATAATTTGGGTAAGTTATTTAAACGTGATTTTAATACAATAATTTAAAACCATAGGATATTTAAAATATTGCCTTAATTTTTTATTAAGGAATTAGTTTTTGGCTTTAATAATTTAATTTTGCCATAAGTAGTGCAATATTTTTAGAAATAAAAATATATCATTTGTCATTATTCTAAAAAAATCCATATTCTCTTCAACGCATAAATAGAAACAATTATATGGCAAAGGGGAGAGGGGGCAATTTTAAATGAAGCACATAATTGAAAACTAGTTTTGTGAGGTTTTTAAAACCAAAACTCAACAAAAAATTAATAAATTAATTAATTTGAAATAATTATAATTACATAAAAGGCAAAAAAAACATATTTATCAAATAAATAATATATGATTTCCTGTTGAAGCAAATTTGTTTTTTTATTTATTTTGTGTATGGGACATTGCTAAGCCCTTAAGCCTGTCCTCTGTCATGGTTGACCTCACTCATGTTTTAAAACGGCGAAGGGTGGAAAATAACATTTCAGCTACATCATTACCGACCGGCATTAAAACAAAAATTAAAAATTTCAAATTTTTTCAAATGCTTTAAATATCCTTCGGCTCTTTGAAAATGCTTTAACTGGCTGTGTGTGAAAAGTTAGCCCTCTGATAGAGTTAATACTCAAACTTAACATACATATGTTAAACATTTAATAAATTGAAAATATTCGGGTTCGTAAAATTTGGATCTTTTGGATCTGACATGGTTTTTTACAGATCAGATCAGCTTAAACGTCACTTGGTTCAATCAATGTAAATTTCATATTTTTTCAATAAAACAAAGTATTTAAATTCTTAAAATATTTGCAATTTTACGGTCCAACAAAGTTTTGCAAATTTAGCCCGAATTTTCAGACAAAATTTTGTTTTGGGTCATTAACTCTCAAACAGAATTCGTTTTATATTACTAAGCCGTTTACGTTTATATTACTAGCCACATGTATTTTTTAATATATTCATATGCCAACCTCTTATTTTTGAATATTCTGGATCCTTATAGCTAGAAAACTCGATTAAGCAATGTCCGTCTGTTGAACTCAAGTTAATATATGTATATGTATGTAAATATGTATTAAACACTTGCAAAAATATATCTTTTAGCACCAGTTTGTGTGTTTTTCAGCTTTTAGTGCGTATTGATAAGTAGCTTCGTGTTTTTGTTATAAGTTGGTATTGGTGTGCTTTCTAATTAAATATGGTGTGGTTTGGTAAAATGAGAGCAGAAGTAACAAATTTGTTTTTCTATGTTTCGTTGAAACAGATACATACAAATAATGATGTTAAACTATAAGCACTTTTGGTGTTTTTTCTTATTCTGGCTACATGAGCCAGTTTTTCTATTTTTTAAATTTTCTTTAAATAAATTAAACAAATTTAGCTAAAAAAATTAAAACTGCGTCGTAACTATATACATTTAAGTCAAATTTAAAATTAAAATTTAAATTATTAAAAAATACAAAATAAATATATATTATTTTATCTTAGATTTTGAGCTTGAGATAAAAAAATTCTTTTTTTAAATTTGTTTTATTCATTTTTAAACACTATAGCTACAATAAACTTTAAAAATCAAATTTTTGTTTCATTCACAACCTTTTATATAAACGATCTTGTGTATTTGTTATACCAATAGTTATAAGAAAACATTCATGATATTGTTGTTATTCAGCACAAAAAAAACAAGTAAGAGCGCTATATTCGGCTGTGCCGAATCTTATATACCCTTCACATTGGTCTTTAAATATACCCAGCCGAGTAATTTTGTACTGCAAATAATATAATAAAAAACCTTGTGCGAGTTTTAAAGCCCATAGAAAAAATAACTAAATTTTAACGTTCGTTTGAATAATAGAAATAATTGAAGAAGATTTGAGGTCGAGAGTTTTAAAAGTTTTCGACATTATTCATATTTAAAGGTTAATAAAACTTATTAAATGTTCTAGTCCCGCTGCTCTTCTCCAACTTTTTTTCCAAAATGTATGAATTATTTGATTATTACTTTTTGTAGAATATTCGAAGTCGATAGCTGTAATAGTTTTCCAGAAGAAGCGTATGGAAAAATTTTATAAAAATTGTTAATTTGTATGGGAGCTACCCTTCTTCACCCCCCATCCGAAATTTTTTTTCTTTAAAGCGTAGGCCTTGTGTTCCAATTTATTTTTGTAGAACATTTGATGTGGATATCTGTTATAGTTTCCGAGATATAGCGTATGGAATATTTCATAAAAATTGTTAATTTGTATGGGAGCTACCCCTTTTTTTGCCCCCACTCGAAAAATTTTTTCTTTAAAGCGTAGCCCTTGGCGTGCAATTACTTTTTGTAGAACATTTCATTTCGATATCTGTTATGGTTTCCGAGATATAGCGAATCGAATATTTGATAATAATTGTCGATTTGTATGGGAGCTACCCCTTTTTTTGCCCCCACTCGAAAATTTTTTTCTTAAGAGCGTAGCCCTTGGCTTGCAATTACTTTTTGTAGAACATTTCATTTCGATATCTGTTATAGTTTCCGAGATATAGCGAATCGAATATTTGCTAATAATAATTGTCGATTTGTATGGGAGCTACCCCTTTTTTTGCCCCCACTCGAAAATTTTTTTCTTTAAAGCGTAGCCCTTGGCGTGCAATTACTTTTTGTAGAACATTTCATTTCGATATCTGTTATAGTTTCCGAGATATAGCGAATCGAATATTTGATAATAATTTTAGATTTGTATGGGAGCTACCCCTTTTTTTGCCCCCACCCAAAAAATTTTTTTCTTTAAAGCGTAGCCCTTGGCGTGCAATTACTTTTTGTAGAACATTTCATTTCGATATCTGTTATAGTTTCTGAGATATAGCGTATCGAATATTTGATAATAATTGTAGATTTGTATGGGAGCTACCCCTTTTTTTGCCCCCACTCGAAAATTTTTTTCTTTAAAGCGTAGCCCTTGGCTTGCAATTACTTTTTGTAGAACATTTCATTTCGATATCTGTTATAGTTTCCGAGATATAGCGAATCGAATATTTGATAATAATTGTCGATTTGTATGGGAGCTACCCCTTTTTTTGCCCCCACCCAAAAAATTTTTTTCTTTAAAGCGTAGCCCTTAGCGTGAAATTACTTTTTGTAGAACATTTCATTTCGATATCTGTTATAGTTTCCGAGATATAGCGTATCGAATATTTCATAATAATTGTCGATTTGTATGGGAGCTACCCCTTTTTTTGCCCCCACTCGAAAATTTTTTTCTTTAAAGCGTAGCCCTTGGCGTGCAATTACTTTTTGTAGAACATTTCATTTCAATATCTGTTATAGTTTCCGAGATATAGCGTATCGAATATTTGATAATAATTGTCGATTTGTATGGGAGCTACCCCTTTTTTTGCCCCCACTCGAAAATTTTTTTCTTTAAAGCGTAGCCCTTGGCGTGCAATTACTTTTTGTAGAACATTTCGTTTCAATATCTATTATAGTTTCCGAGATATAGCGTATCGAATATTTGATAATAATTGTCGATTTGTATGGGAGCTACCCCTTTTTTTGCCCCCACTCGAAAATTTTTTTCTTTAAAGCGTAGCCCTTGGCGTGCAGTTACTTTTTGTAGAACATTTCATTTCAATATCTGTTATAGTTTCCGAGATATAGCGTATCGAATATTTGATAATAATTGTCGATTTGTATGGGAGCTACCCCTTTTTTTGCCCCCAATCGAAAATTTTTTTCTTTAAAGCGTAGCCCTTGGCGTGCAATTACTTTTTGTAGAACATTTCGTTTCAATATCTATTATAGTTTCCGAGATATAGCGTATCGAATATTTGATAATAATTGTCGATTTGTATGGGAGCTACCCCTTTTTTTGCCCCCACTCGAAAATTTTTTTCTTTAAAGCGTAGCCCTTGGCGTGCAATTACTTTTTGTAGAACATTTCATTTCGATATCTGTTATAGTTTCTGAGATATAGCGTATCGAATATTTGATAATAATTGTAGATTTGTATGGGAGCTACCCCTTTTTTTGCCCCCAATCGAAAATTTTTTTCTTTAAAGCGTAGCCCTTGGCGTGCAATTACTTTTTGTAGAACATTTCGTTTCAATATCTATTATAGTTTCCGAGATATAGCGTATCGAATATTTGATAATAATTGTCGATTTGTATGGGAGCTACCCCTTTTTTTGCCCCCACTCGAAAATTTTTTTCTTTAAAGCGTAGCCCTTGGCGTGCAATTACTTTTTGTAGAACATTTCATTTCAATATCTGTTATAGTTTCCGAGATATAGCGTATCGAATATTTGATAATAATTGTCGATTTGTATGGGAGCTACCCCTTTTTTTGCCCCCACTCGAAAATTTTTTTCTTTAAAGCGTAGCCCTTGGCGTGCAATTACTTTTTGTAGAACATTTCGTTTCAATATCTATTATAGTTTCCGAGATATAGCGTATCGAATATTTGATAATAATTGTCGATTTGTATGGGAGCTACCCCTTTTTTTGCCCCCACTCGAAAATTCTTTTCTTTAAAGCGTAGCCCTTGGCGTGCAGTTACTTTTTGTAGAACTTTTCATTTCGATATCTGTTATAGTTTCTGAGATATAGCGTATCGAATATTTGATAATAATTGTAGATTTGTATGGGAGCTACCCCTTTTTTTGCCCCCACTCGAAAATTTTTTTCTTTAGAGCGTAGCCCTTGGCGTGCAATTACTTTTTGTAGAACATTTCATTTCAATATCTGTTATAGTTTCCGAGATATAGCGTATCGAATATTTGATAATAATTGTCGATTTGTATGGGAGCTACCCCTTTTTTTGCCCCCACTCGAAAATTTTTTTCTTTAAAGCGTAGCCCTTGGCGTGCAATTACCTTTTGTAGAACATTTCGTTTCAATATCTATTATAGTTTCCGAGATATAGCGTATCGAATATTTGATAATAATTGTCGATTTGTATGGGAGCTACCCCTTTTTTTGCCCCCACTCGAAAATTTTTTTCTTTAAAGCGTAGCCCTTGGCGTGCAGTTACTTTTTGTAGAACATTTCATTTCGATATCTGTTATAGTTTCTGAGATATAGCGTATCGAATATTTGATAATAATTGTAGATTTGTATGGGAGCTACCCCTTTTTTTGCCCCCACTCGAAAATTTTTTTCTTTAGAGCGTAGCCCTTGGCTTGCAATTACTTTTTGTAGAACATTTCATTTCGATATCTGTTATAGTTTCCGAGATATAGCGAATCGAATATTTGATAATAATTGTCGATTTGTATGGGAGCTACCCCTTTTTTTGGCCCCACCCAAAAAATTTTTTTCTGTAAAGCGTAGCCCTTAGCGTGAAATTACTTTTTGTAGAACATTTCATTTCGATATCTGTTATAGTTTCCGAGATATAGCGTATCGAATATTTGATAATAATTGTCGATTTGTATGGGAGCTACCCCTTTTTTTGCCCCCAATCGAAAATTTTTTTCTTTAGAGCGTAGCCCTTGGCTTGCAATTACTTTTTGTAGAACATTTCATTTCAATATCTGTTATAGTTTCCGAGATATAGCGTATCGAATATTTGATAATAATTGTCGATTTGTATGGGAGCTACCCCTTTTTTTGCCCCCAATCGAAAATTTTTTTCTGTAAAGCGTAGCCCTTAGCGTGAAATTACTTTTTGTAGAACATTTCATTTCGATATCTGTTATAGTTTCCGAGATATAGCGAATCGAATATTTGATAATAATTGTCGATTTGTATGGGAGCTACCCCTTTTTTTGGCCCCACCCAAAAAATTTTTTTCTGTAAAGCGTAGCCCTTAGCGTGAAATTACTTTTTGTAGAACATTTCATTTCGATATCTGTTATAGTTTCCGAGATATAGCGAATCGAATATTTGATAATAATTGTCGATTTGTATGGGAGCTACCCCTTTTTTTGGCCCCACCCAAAAAATTTTTTTCTGTAAAGCGTAGCCCTTAGCGTGAAATTACTTTTTGTAGAACATTTCATTTCGATATCTGTTATAGTTTCCGAGATATAGCGTATCGAATATTTCATAATAATTGTCGATTTGTATGGGAGCTACCCCTTTTTTTGCCCCCACTCGAAAATTTTTTTCTTTAAAGCGTAGCCCTTGGCGTGCAATTACTTTTTGTAGAACATTTCATTTCAATATCTGTTATAGTTTCCGAGATATAGCGTATCGAATATTTGATAATAATTGTCGATTTGTATGGGAGCTACCCCTTTTTTTGCCCCCAATCGAAAATTTTTTTCTTTAAAGCGTAGCCCTTGGCGTGCAATTACTTTTTGTAGAACATTTCGTTTCAATATCTATTATAGTTTCCGAGATATAGCGTATCGAATATTTGATAATAATTGTCGATTTGTATGGGAGCTACCCCTTTTTTTGCCCCCACTCGAAAATTTTTTTCTTTAAAGCGTAGCCCTTGGCGTGCAATTACTTTTTGTAGAACATTTCATTTCGATATCTGTTATAGTTTCTGAGATATAGCGTATCGAATATTTGATAATAATTGTAGATTTGTATGGGAGCTACCCCTTTTTTTGCCCCCACCCAAAAAATTTTTTTCTTTAAAGCGTAGCCCTTAGCGTGAAATTACTTTTTGTAGAACATTTCATTTCGATATCTGTTATAGTTTCCGAGATATAGCGTATCGAATATTTCATAATAATTGTCGATTTGTATGGGAGCTACCCCTTTTTTTGCCCCCACTCGAAAATTTTTTTCTTTAGAGCGTAGCCCTTGGCTTGCAATTACTTTTTGTAGAACATTTCATTTCGATATCTGTTACAGTTTCCGAGATATAGCGAATCGAATATTTGATAATAATTGTCGATTTGTATGGGAGCTACCCCTTTTTTTGCCCCCACCCAAAAAATTTTTTTCTTTAAAGCGTAGCCCTTAGCGTGAAATTACTTTTTGTAGAACATTTCATTTCGATATCTGTTATAGTTTCCGAGATATAGCGTATCGAATATTTCATAATAATTGTCGATTTGTATGGGAGCTACCCCTTTTTTTGCCCCCACTCGAAAATTTTTTTCTTTAAAGCGTAGCCCTTGGCGTTCAATTACTTTTTGTAGAACATTTCATTTCAATATCTGTTATAGTTTCCGAGATATAGCGTATCGAATATTTGATAATAATTGTCGATTTGTATGGGAGCTACCCCTTTTTTTGCCCCCACTCAAAAATTTTTTTCTTTAAAGCGTAGCCCTTGGCGTGCAATTACTTTTTGTAGAACATTTCGTTTCAATATCTGTTATAGTTTCCGAGATATAGCGTATCGAATATTTGATAATAATTGTCGATTTGTATGGGAGCTACCCCTTTTTTTTGCCCCCACCCAAAAAATTTTTTCTTTAAAGCGTAGCCCTTAGCGTGCAATTACTTTTTGTAGAACATTTCATTTCGATATCTGTTATAGTTTCCGAGATATAGCGTATCGAATATTTGATAATAATTGTCGATTTGTATGGGAGCCACCCCTTTTTTTGCCCCCAACCAAAAAATTTTTTCTTTAGAGCGTAGCCCTTATGGCCCAATTACTTTTTGTAGAACATTTCATTTCGATATCTGTTATAGTTTCCGGGATATAGCGTATCGAATATTTGATAATAATTGTCGATTTGTATGGGAGCTACCCCTTTTTTTGCCCCGACCCAAAAAATTTTTTCTTTAAGGCGTAGCCCTTAGCGTGCAATTACTTTTTGTGGAACATTTCATTTCGATATCTGTTATAGTTTCCGAGATATAGCGCATAAAAGATTTCACCAAATTTGTGCAATTGTAGGAAAAATACCCCTTCCCCTGGTCCTGTCTAAAAAAATTTTTTCCATTATTTAGGTCCCTTCTTTAGGAGTATCCGTGCCAAGTTTTGTGGCATGAGTGACTATACTTACTGAGATATATAGGGATATATGCACGGATTTTGTCCTAAAAAAAATGGGTTGCTCTGGGTTTTCGCTTATATCTCGGTCAATAGTAAACCGATTTTGCTGATTTTAAATAGCGATTGTCTCCAGGATATTTGTAATAGTTTGACACCATTAACTGGTCTGTATCTTTTTATTTGACTCCGGAAACTTGATTTCAACAGACGGACAGACGGACAGACGGACATCGCTAAATCGGCTTCCCTATCTATAAGGATCCAGAATATATATACTTTATGGGGTCGCAAATGAATAATAAAGAAATTACAAACGGAATGACAAAGTGATATATACCCTATCACTATGTGAAGGGTATAAAAACAAATACATTCCACACTCAATGCAAAACCATAAACAACAATATTTGTTTATAAGAGTAGAGTTTGTGCGCAATAGCAAAACCATACAATATCATTTACACTTATTCACACACTTACACCAAAAAGAACTGGTATGTACATGGATGTACAAAGTATATCTGCTTTTGAAATACGTTTTGTTATATTTTTGCAGGTCTTTAATATGTATTCACGTTAAAACTCTTTTTAAAGTTTTTTTTTTATTTTTTATTTCAGCTCGTTTTTACCATGCACGATCCTACAAAATATTTTTTCGGCTTAACTCTCGCCGTACTAGTACTACAATCTGCATTAACGTTGGCATGCAACTGTACACAACGCCATACACAAGACATCTATTGCAAAGCAGATTACAGTAAGTTTTTCATTTAGTCCTGGAGAAAATCCTACCAAATGCCTGTCAATTAAAAAAATTATAAAATCAAGCTACAAGTTTAGTTTTTGTACTAAAATAACACAAAAAAAAACTTTGAAACAAATTTTAAAATATTGCTTACATATATAAACCTCAAATGGCACGCTATATCAAAAACAGACACAACTCAAAATAGTTATTTTTCATAAGAGCATTATTTTTTAACACATGATTCTAGTTGTATAGCCAAATAGAGTTCAATAGTAAAAATCCGTTTTAAAATGAATGTTGCTATAATGCAAATTTTCCTATGTGGAAACAGGCCTAAAAAAATATTTCCAATAAATTTTGAGTTATGACTTGCGAATTTCAAAATCACAATAAGCACCTGTCACCTTTTACCTTCCAAAAATTTTAATTTAGAAATCGTGGTTATACACACAAAGTTTTATTAATATGTATTCGGTTGGTGTATCTGCACTTTATTTCTTTAAGAACTTTTCGTTCGAAGCTTAAACAATTTTATAAAAATCAGAGCAGTAGAAGAACCTGTATTGAGAATTTTATATTTGTGGGCGTGGGTTGGCCTTCTTTGCTTGCTTGGGAATGCCAATGTAAGACGCCTTGTTTATGGGTGCAAACTTTCTAAAAAATCGGTTTTAGTAAAAGTATCAGCATAGAGAGTTACATTTTTGAGAGCGTTACACCTCCCACTTTTTTGCTTTGAAAATTTTTAATTTGGAAGCGGTTAATATGCGAAAAAATTGTTTTAAAAGTCAGTTATGTTATTAGTTTTTGTGGGCGTGGCTTAAACAATTTTTTGCTTTGAAAGTTCTAACTTTGGAGCTTAAACAATTTTGCCGTGTGAATTTTAATACTAAAAAAGCCGTGAGTAAAAACACCAGTATTATTAATTTTATTTTACCCAGTAGATATATATTAAAATTTAGGTATTGTGGGCTTGGTGCCGCCTATCGCACGCTGCAGGCTTAGGAGTATTCACATTCCTAACTTGAAGAAAATCGGAGTGTTTAGGCGTGATTGTGTGACAAACAAACAAATAAACTAAGACCATTTTTTATAAATAGGGGGCTCGCAAGGTGTTCTATTGTACCTCATTGTCATTGTCATATTATGAAATTTCACGTATATAGTATGTTTATTAAATTTTCATAACTATTTCAAGTTCACCTGCGCCGAGTGCCCATTAGTTGGTGAAAGTTTTTAAGCGTGCAATTGTATGGCATTATGACAATAGGACATACAAAATTACACTGAAAAAATTATTACTGTAAAATCAACTGGAAATCTACTTAAAATAACTGGATATTCATTTAAAACCCGTCCAACAAGATACTCATTAAAATTAACAAAATATTTCATTTAAATTCAGACATCAAAAAATTAACTGACATTTTCGTCTAAAATTAACTAGTTATTCTGTCTGTCATTTACAGCAAAACACAAGGTATTAAAAAAAAATTATTTGTGGTATTACGTTTAGTTGACCTATTTAATGAACTCTAAGTTATATATTTAGTAAAACAAGCTCGAGGTCTGTTGTTGTTTTTAATAATTTGTTTTATTAAAAATTGTCGATATTTCGCCAACCGTCGGTTAGCATCATCAGGACTCTTCAATAAAATATAAAACATATAAAAGAAAACAAACATTAAAATCACCTTACATTACGTACAAAAAACAAAGAACTTACAAGCAACAAATTTAAAATTAAAAAATTACAAAATCACAAAATCACCCTTATTTTTAAACATTTAATATTGCACTAATTACCAATTTCTTTTGTTTATTAAGTGCTTATAGCTTTGTGACGAATTCTCAATATCAGTCTGGAAGTTTAGTCGTTGTTGTTGTGATGTGTTTATAATGTGAAACATTTCTAGTGTGTATCTCTTACTATATCTCTCTTCTGTTTGTAATATTTCTACATTTTCAAAATCTGGAATATGTGCTCTCTCTGCACAGTGGGCAGCAAGTGCAGTTTTTTGGGTCGAATTATTTCCTCTATTTCTTAAATCTGATTTGTGTCCAGCAATTCTTGTTTTTAACTTATTTTTAGTTGTGCCTATATATATTTTATCGCACGTAGAGTTTTCATTGCCTGTGCATTTTATTTTGTATATTAAATTTGATTTGTCCATTTTATCAATTTTGCTCTTAGTTCTTGAAAAAAGTTGTCCGAGTGTATTGTTCGTCTTTTGGGCTATTTTATATTTCTCTTTATTAAAAATGTTCGAGTTTATAACTCTTTCTGAAATTCTGGGTACATAAATCATGGATTTGTATAGATCACTTGTATCCTGTCTTGGTTTTGGTTTTTCATTTTTATTAATATTTATTAGATTGTCGGTGATATGATCGGGGAAAGCATTCATTGTCAAAATATTCTTTATTTTTCTTATATTGTCCCGGTGAAATTGTTTGTCACTGATTGTTAGTACCCTACGTATAAAGTTGCTGGCCGTATTCATTATTATACTCTTTGGGTGGCTAGAGTAAAAATTAATTAATCTTCCAGAAGACGTAGGTTTTTGATACCAGTCAATTTTTATGGTACTACCCGTTCTTACTATCATTGTGTCTAAATATGGTAGACATCCGTCTTTTTCCTCCTCAATAGTAAACTTAATTTTAGGGTGAAAACTATTTAGTTGGTTCAAAGTCTCTTCAATTTTATTTATCTTTACAATCCCAAACAGGTCGTCAACATACTTAGTTAATAGTCTTGGTTTTATTGTAAGATTTTTCATACAATCCAGTAAGAGCTCCTCCATTACTATGTCCGCCACAATTGGAGATGCTGGTGAACCCATTGGTAGTCCGCTTATTTGTGTGTACAGTTTTTCTTTATACTTAAAGTATCTATTTTCTTTTATACAAAATCTTAAGATTTTAATAAATAGCTCTTTAGGGATGGTAGTATGGTTTTTGATCTCGTCCCATTTTCTTACGATCACGTCAATTGCGTAGTCAACAGGTATACACGGAAACAAAGACATCACATTTTTAATAAAGAGAAATATAAAATAGCCCAAAAGACGAACAATACACTCGGACAACTTTTTTCAAGAACTAAGAGCAAAATTGATAAAATGGACAAATCAAATTTAATATACAAAATAAAATGCACAGGCAATGAAAACTCTACGTGCGATAAAATATATATAGGCACAACTAAAAATAAGTTAAAAACAAGAATTGCTGGACACAAATCAGATTTAAGAAATAGAGGAAATAATTCGACCCAAAAAACTGCACTTGCTGCCCACTGTGCAGAGAGAGTACATATTCCAGATTTTGAAAATGTAGAAATATTACAAACAGAAGAGAGATATAGTAAGAGATACACACTAGAAATGTTTCACATTATAAACACATCACAACAACAACGACTAAACTTCCAGACTGATATTGAGAATTCGTCACAAAGCTATAAGCACTTAATAAACAAAAGAAATTGGTAATTAGTGCAATATTAAATGTTTAAAAATAAGGGTGATTTTGTGATTTTGTAATTTTTTAATTTTAAATTTGTTGCTTGTAAGTTCTTTGTTTTTTGTACGTAATGTAAGGTGATTTTAATGTTTGTTTTCTTTTATATGTTTTATATTTTATTGAAGAGTCCTGATGATGCTAACCGACGGTTGGCGAAATATCGACAATTTTTAATAAAACAAATTATTAAAAACAACAACAGACCTCGAGCTTGTTTTACTAAATATATAACTTAGAGAAAAAAAAATTAACAAAATATAATACTACATAATAATAAATAACTAACAAAATTAACTTTAACTGAAAATCAGTACTTTTGTTTAGTTGAAGCTTTGAATTACCAAAACCAAACTAGTTAAAAAAAAATATTGTAATAAAATTTAACGGTTTTTTTTTATTTAAAAACGACTTTACTGAACACTTCCTAAATAACTTACAATCAGTTACTGTAATAATTTTTTGAGTGTACCTTGTGCGTCCCCTAAATATACATAGAGATATAGGGATTATCCATTATTAGGTGTAATCTTTTCCCTTATTTTTCAGAATCGAAGCAACTTCAGACACCCTGTTCTGAAGTGTAGAGTATCGTTTTGCATCTGTCCAAACATAACATTTAAATTAATTTTATAATCTTGCAATACATTAGCATAGACACGACTTTCTCTTGTAACGTACCAGCAGCGTTTATGACTGATTAAACTTTGTATGGCAAACCTGTTACGAGGCGGAGATAGGGTGTAAGTATGTTCCGCAAAAATATTTGCTGGGAAAAATTTTTGGGAGCCGGGCATACATTGCACATTGTACGGGGCAATTTCGGGGAAGTTATAAAGGTTTTTGTTTTATCTCGGTCAGTTATCGGGTGGGTTTGCTGGATTTCAACAGCGATTTGCTCGAAGATATCTCTGATAGTTTGATACCACCTACTGGTCTATGCGACCAGCCACAGCACGAACAGATGTGCAGACGGACATCGCTAAATCGACTTCCCTATCTATAAGGGCCAAGTAAATATGTACTTAATGGGGTCGTTTATGTATATTAAAGAAATTACAAGCGGATTTATAAACTAATATATGTATGTATGTCCTTATCACTTACGTGAAGGGTACAATTAATAAATAAATAACAATAAAAATTGTTTTTTCGTTGGCACCAGTGATTTTGTTACAGGAATTCTAACAAGAAAATTTTTAATATCAATTGCCGTTACTTGCCTCTTAATGATTAGAGGAAAAATGTAAATAAAAAGTCTTAAAACAAATTCAATATTTTTAGTTGGAGTAGTAAAGGTTTATTCTAAGCCTTTAAAAACGGAAAATCAACCACGCTCAATGGTTGTACATGAGCTTTGGAACATTATGGTAAATTAATGTACATACGTTCGTAATTTTATCAGTTTTTAATTGAATTTATTTCTGTGGTTTTTTTACATATCCACATACTATGTTATGTTTGTATCAAATATTTTACCTGAATAGACGAAAGCTATAGCCGAACCTCAAGCAAGTAAAGGTAATTTGCTTATATCGCCTAACAGTAGTAGTTTCGATTTGGACTATTCCAAGAATTATCTAATTACATATCGGGGAACTCAAATCAACAAATGCGATTATATCGAGGAGGTCTATGATGTTCGGGCGAAAAATACCTTTTCAGAGATGAATGAGTCTTCATGCGAATGCGATGTAAGTAGCAATTACAATTGATTACACAGTGCAGCACGAAAAAAAATAACCATATACGGACATCACTACGTGAAAGAAGACCAAAAAAGAAAAGACCCGTGTCTCCCAGTTTTGCCCAAAGTCATGCACTTTTTTTGTTATGGGCCCCCAAAGATTTGGGGCCTTGGTGTCATTTTTGCCAAAAGTGATAATTTTCTCAGGCTCATATCTTGCAAACCGTTCGGAATTTTAATTTACTCTTTGACGCAAAGTTGTAGCCCTTTTTATAAAGAACAAAACTAATGAACATAAAAAATTGAAAAAAAAATAATTTTAGATCAAAATCGCAAAAACCTTTAAAAAATTCAATTTTTTTTTACCTTTTTCCCCCTGTTCAGGTCCATAGGTAGCAAACCGTTCAAAATTCAAGGAAACAGTCAACTACAAAAATTTACCTAATATCTCAATAAACAACTTTTTAGAACATATAAACTTCCTAGGATTGATTCTTAACACCGTTTAGGTAGCGCTTAGGTAGCCGCAAAAGTTAAAAATTTTACGAAAATTTTTGAATTTCATTTGTTTTTTATTTTCTTCAACATTGAGATACTGTGCTGTCTATTACAAAAAAATAATAAAAAAATATTCGTGCTATTTTTATAAAGTTGATGGCCCTGGACTTGCAAATCGCGCTCTCTTAAGTTGAGGATCTAAATCGTCGTCCGAATCTGACTCTGATTCAGAACTTACGGTGTCCACAGGCACGTTGCTTCCAGAATGTCTTCCATCATTAGCTTTTTCTTTTTAACATACCTTATCAACATCACAAGAAGGTTATCTTGTGACTCCACCAACATACCTGAAATGAATTAGAAAAGAAATCAAAAATAGTGCAAACCATGCAATAATAAAATTGATATTACCTCTGCAAGCAATGCGTCGAATTTTTTGCCTTTGTACCGTTTTTCCATTTGATTTTTTATTAGTTATTAGTTTTGGTCCATCTCTTCCCTGTTGGGGCTCATAGTCGGTATCAAATCGATCTCGATTAGTAACACCACTTACTGTAGTCATTTCTGTAAATTTTGTCCTACGATCTGGAGTTTGCGGCCTTGGGAATACAAAATTTTCAGGTGCAAGCACTGGAAGTGTGGCTGTTACAGTTGCTTTATAAATTTTGTTCTTCTCATCACGTCTATTTGGGTAATTAACGCATGCATAAGAACTGGTTGCATCACGATCACCTGGGCGATTAATCCAGTTTACCGGCTTACAATATTTCATCCTATGTTTGCCTCCATTCAACCATGCTATGAGATTATTATAACATTGGCGACACACTGCGTTAGGTGTGTAATTTTCACTGATCAAATCTATTTCGTCGAAAAATGACTTACATATATGCTCTTTTAAATTCACTAGTTAAAAGATTCTTTTCCTTTTGAAATCTTGTAGAATTATTTTTTTTGATTTGATGACCGCAAATGTAGCAAAAGAAATAAATCTTTTTACACTGCATATTGTCAGTTGCCAATGTTGTGTGCGAATTATGCTGTAGAACTTTCTCTATAACTTTCACCGCTGAGATCTCGTTGACGTCGCGCTGTGTAATGCCTCGATGTGAAAGTCACGTCGCTTTTATATTGTGATCTGCGTTCCTTGATTCGTGTGCGATCGGTGCGTGATCGCGTGAGCTGTTTACTGAAATCTAAAGCATTAAATACATTCCTCGCTACAGGCTACCGAACACAACCAGTCAAAAATAGAATACACGTGTGCTTATGAGAATGATTTTTTTTAATGGCTACAATGCAACACGACTTCGGGTTGCTGTCAATGCTAATTTTGTGGCGTGGTCAAAATTAAACTAATTTCTATTTTTATACGCGACGGTTAACAGATTAGTGCTGCCAATACGGTAAGATGCAAATAATATAGCTTAAACAATACAAAAAGACTTTAGGTGGCACCACTGAAAGTGATATTGCTCATATGTTTATTTTGTAGTGGTAGTCTAGTAAATATTTCAGTAGCAGCTAGTCGGGCACAAATTTAGCAAGCAACTTTTGTGTTCGTGTGTTCCTGTGTTCTTGTATCTTGAATGTGTTTAATGCATTAGGTAAATTTTTGTAGTTGATTTTTTGATAAGTTTGGGTGCAATAATTTCTTCTTTTTAAATTTATCCAATTGCTATTTTATTTTGAATTGTTCTTACTTATTAAAAAAATTAGTAGTAGGTACATATGTAGGTAATTTATTGTTGGTATAAACAATAATTATAAAAAAGGAATAACAAAGCAATAAAAAAAGTATGTACATAATTTAATTAAAGGCCGTTAACGATCATTATTGCGATTTGTGTATGATGTATTTTGTTGTTTAGGGTTTCCAGCAATTTTAATGTTTGCCTACCTGTTTAAGTTCCAAGACTTTTCGCGGCTATCTCACATGCATATACACATATTTATATGCACTAGAGTTCTCTATTACACGAAAGATAGATACAATATATGTAATTAAGGCAATTTGATTAAACGTAAGGAAGAGATAGCTTCATAACTACATGTATATACATACATTTTGGGGAAATTTTTAACTTTTGCGGCTACCTAAGCGCTACCTAAACGGTGTTAAGAATCATTCCTAGGAAGTTTATATGTTCTAAAAAGTTGTTTATTGGGATGTTAGGTAAATTTTTGTAGTTGACTGTTTCCTTGAATTTTGAACGGTTTGCTACCTATGGACCTGAACAGGGGGTAAAAGGTAAAAAAAATTTGAATTTTTTAAAGTTTTTTGCGATTTTGATTTAAAATTATTGTTTTTTCAATTTTTTATGTTCATTAGTTTTGTTCTTTATAAAAAGGGCTACAACTTTGCGTCAAAGAGTAAATTAAAATTCCGAACGGTTTGCAAGATATGAGCCTGAGAAAATTATCACTTTTTGTAAAAATGGTACCAAGGCCCCAAATCTTTGGGGGCCCATAACAAAAAAAGTGCATGACTTTGGGCAAAACTGGGAGACACGGGTCTTTTCTTTTTTGGTCTTCTTTCACGTAGTGATGTCCGTATATGGTTATTTTTCCATGACTTAAAAAATTACACACAGTGTTATTAAAATAAAACGCTTAATGTTTTTGAACGAAAATATTTAGGGGATTCACAAGGTGTTCTATTTGTCCGATTGTCATATTGTTATAAAATTTTACAATGGTTTGTTGTCTTAACTACGAAAATAGTTCTAAAAAAATACTACGTCGTTTAATACGCTTACTAAATTATCACGACAACTTCACATACACCTGCGCCGAGTGTCCAATAGATGTTTAAACCGTTTTGAAATTTAATAACAATATGGCAAACAGAACCCCTTGTGAATCCCTTAATTAAAAAATATATTTTTTCGTAATTTTTATTTCTTCTTGTTAGGTCGACTACTGTTCTGGCAAAGGTTGTCACCTTTCTCCATCGCCCACCGGTTGTAAATGGTCACCGACTGCTAGATGTGCAACTGAATTGAAAGAGTGTCGTCGAACTTCAAAACTTTTTGGCTCTCAAACACCTTCTATATGCCGATGGGTATATACGCCTCAGTATGTTGAGTGCATACTTAGACCATAAAACTTAAAAATTATTACTTCATATGCTTTCATACATACATATTTAAAATACTCTTGCTTGTATCACATATGATAGATTTAGAGCAATAGAAAATGGCGCAAATAACAATAATGTTCAGATAAAGTAAAACTGAATTTTTGTTGTTAAATTTAATGTTCTTTTAAGGTTGCAATCAAAAATCTTAAATATAAAAGCAAGTTCAGTTTTTTACTATGCGGTGTCTAGCTGTTTAGCTGAAAACATAAAAAAAAAATATTTAAATAATCGAAACGTATTAAATACTAAACTATTTTGAAGAAAAACTAATTTTTTTTAATTTATTTCTTTTTTGTTTAATATTTTGGGCTGAAATTTTAAAATATTAAACTAAATGTAACATTTAGTTAATTTCTGCAAAGGGAACATAAAATTTTACTTAAGCACATTACTAAACATTTCGTTCCTTGAATAAAGGTTTAACCTTACTCCTACCCACAAAGAAAAATCAATTCCGTTTGCCTTTTTTAAAAGCATGTAAGTTAAATAGATGTTGTTATGAACAAAGCACTACTTCCGCTCAAAGAGTTCTTTGAGAAAATCTTTAGCTCGTTTCGAAAATTCATTCTACTTGGGTTTAGGAATAAGTAAGTTAATTAAAAAAAAGTTCGACAAGTTCCTTTCAATTACAGTTATGATGAACATTCATTATTAATTAATTCTTAGTTAAAATAAATTGGATAAAATTGAAGTAAAGAAAAAAATATTTTAAGTTAATTAAGTTTGCCTTTAAAAACAATAAGTTAAAAAATTAATAAAGGCAATATAAAAAGTTTGTTTTTATTTTAACACAATAAATAAATTATGTAACAAATAATTAAAAATTAAATGTTTTAATTCTCTAAATGAATATAACAAAATAATATACTTACGCTAAGTGATTCAGAAGTTAAACACGTGTAGGTAATTACTGATCGCAAGATTATTATTACCCAAAATGAACCCCATAGAGTAGAAAACAAAATCAGCGTAAAGCTAATCGACATGCCCAGTTTTCAACTACAAGCGTTCATGGTGCAAAAAACCTAATAAATATTTAGAAAATTTGAGTGTTTATCTAGTTCTTACAACAAATTTTTTTTTTGTGTACTTTATACAAAAAACCGCAAAAAATTAAAAACAAACGTTTGTTAAAGAAACCAGCAAATTTATTTCTTAAATAACATCATCCTAAGCATAATGCAGTTTTTCTGAAATATCCAGGTACAAAGTTGACACCATTGTGCGAAACACGAAGGTTGGATTGTCATGATTCAATTTTACAATTTGCAATTCAAATAAATTTTTTGTTAAAAATTTTAGCTGAAAAGCCTAGATTTGAAACAAAAAATAATTTTAAAAATGTCGAAGTATATCACTGTATTTAGGGCTGCATACCTTTATTTGAGTCTGTTTTATAGGATTTAAAACCAAGTTCAACATCCCTCAACTTCTGCTTTAGAATATTGCTACATTTACTGATTAAGAAATTTTAATTCCACAACTTGCTGACTTAATAAAATTAAAAAAAATTATTAAGAAAAACTGCTTATATCGAAATTAAGGCGAAAATTTTGCATTGGAAACGAAACTGTGAAATATATAAAGACCACCCAGAAAATACAAAAGATGTTTTAGCAAGGTGTGACCCAGATACATATTTACACAAGGCATATGTAACAAGGTAGGAATAACTGATCAGCTGACTTCTATGTCCGCCATATGATTTCTAACTCAGCTTGGACACTTGTTTATGTTATACAATGGTTGTGTATACTGTGTGTATGTGTGTTCGCTACATTTTCGACAACCAAGCTGGAATTAGCAAAAACAAAATACATGCTGAAATCTTACAGGAAGTTGTTGTTTTAGGGACGTTCCCACCTTCTTATTCCACCATGTATTTACCTAAACATACGAAAAATATTTATAATTTTGGCCTTAATGCCGGTCAGTAATGCTACGGCTGAAATGTAATTTTCCACCCTTGGCCATATTACAACATGGCTGAGATAAACCATGACAGAGGACAATCTTAACGGCTAAGCAATGTTGCAGATACATAATAAAATTAAAATTGAGGCAAAAGCGGTGCTAAAAAATTTGCTTCAACAGGAAACCATAAACTATTAATTTAATAAATATGATGTTTTGCCTTTTAATAAAAAATCACTACTTTTGGCATAAAATCGCTATATTGACAGACCTACTTATAACTGTTATATACTGTTTTATTACTAAACTTGCTTTCACACGATATGTATTTTACACATGATTTGTCAAATTTTGCAGTGCAAACGCGTTTAAACATGGCATGTGTGAAATACATGTGTAAAAATCATATCTTTTGTGTCAGATGTAATTACATACGTACGTGTGAAAGCAAAAATTATAAACCATTTGTAAAATGACAAATTGACAGACATACGCAATTACATGTGGATTGAAAAAGTGACAAGTCATGTGTAAAATACATATCGTGTGAAACCACTTTAAGCGGTAAAAAGATTTTTTAATTTAGAAACTACGTTTGTTAAAGAAAAAAACTCAAAATTTTGTAAATGATTGTGAAAGTTTATTTATTTCATTTAAAAGACCAAAGTAGTACTTTATTTTTTTCTACACAGAAAAAATTACGACAAACTAATTGTCATATTAACAAACAAATTGTAAATACAACTATTTTATTTATTGTTAAATTGGTACTTATTGCTCTCGAAAGTTATAAAGAGCTACGAAGAAATTTAAAAATACATGCAAGTGCAACTGGATTAACGAAAAAAATTGTTAGAATTTTTAAGAAAAAATGAAATAATTTTTTCTAATTACCTGATATATGTTGCCATTTTTTTCTGTGTAGTTATAATAGATAGTATTAGAGAGAGAAACATGCAAAATACAATAATTAAAGTAGTATTATTAACATTGTGCGGATTTGTTTTACTGATTTGAATTAGGGGTTGGTTTGGAATTACTGTGACATTCTTTTACATTGACTAAACAAATATTCTAACCTACGAGGGCTTGTATAACCGGAATAACTCTTAGCTACTTCGTGGTAATCGCACACACTCAATTGTTTTCCAGAGCCAGCAATTAAATATTTTGTGTGCACAGTCAAGTTATAGGTACAGGTTTTCTCTCCGAGTGGTGTATACAAATTGTTTATCATATTGTGGATTTCATCTGATACTGTCTTAGGCTAATTATTTTAATGAAGAAAAAAAATATTATTATTTATTTGGTAGTTTATATATTTAAACCGTCTTAAATTTGTGTCTACGTGGCAATATAAAGTATTAAGACTTTGTATAATCAAAATATTCACCCCTGTTTTGGTACTTCTGTGAAACTTTGTACGACCGACCCCTATTAGTTTCTTCTCCCAAACATAAACCGTGAACATACTTACCACCTATCTCCACGCCCTATGGGGGTTGCCATACAAAATTAACAAAAATTATGAAAATGCCCACAACTTCTTCAGAGTTGGCCTTAGAGCCAGTGTGACCAGATTTTCAAGTAAAGTTCAAGCTAAATCACGTTTAAAAAACAGCTAAAAAGTGCTAAAAACAAAAACTTAAAGCCAAAAAATAAAGCTACATTTTTTTATTCGTTTTTTAAAAAATTTCTTCGTTATTTAGACATTTCTCATAATAGGAACGAAACGTTTTTGTGCTAAAAATATTTAAAAAGAAAATTTGTTTTTAAAATTTTAGTTTTATTTACGAAAATTTGGTAGACCAATAACTTCAGTAAGAAGAAAAATAATATATATGTGTTCATATACATATGCATGTACAAGAGCTTTTTTAAAAAGTTTTTAGAAGCAGGTATTAATTTGCTGCCTGTTTTGGTAAAAAAACTAATTTGTAAGATATGTATTAAAAAAAAACAAAAAACGAAAATTTGTTTTAGATATAAATACTCAACACACTTTGTTCGTTCATTTTTTTACAAAAACACGTAAAATTTAGTAGTTTATTTACAAACTTTTTTCATAACTACAAACACATGAAAACAATAAAAAAATCGAAACAAATTTACACGATGCAATTTTTTTAATATTCCTTCAATGAAATTTTTGTTTGTTGACAAAACGAGTATAAAGAGACTACTTTTCTACTTAGTTCGTTAAAAATCGAAAATTTTCATTCAAGTTACATAAGTACATATATATATACCTATATATCATGAAAAATGCCTTTATTCATGTAAATTTTGTTCAAGAAAAGAAAAAAATATGGTCTTTATTGTAAAAAAGTTGCATTGTAAGAAAGCATTTTTAAAAATATTTTTATTTGTACATGTGTGTCTAAATATGTATTTAAAACCAATGACTGTAAAAATGAAAAAATAAAAAATATTATTATTTTTTTAACCCTGTCCATAAAAATAATAATTATCGTTATTCAACGTTTTTATTTAAATTAAAAAATTACCGTCCTGCTAAAAAAAACTAAATTTACAAAGAACATGATTTTCAACAAATATAGTTTAATACCATCAAAATGATGAGCTTTACTTGACCCTACTATGTTTTATTGTGCCTGCCTTTTTCTTGAAAAATTATTTCGCAATACATGAAAACATTTTTTAATTTAACCAAAAGATGGAACAAATGTTGTGTCGCATTTGAATTTTTTCTTTCAAATTGCCGCATTTAAAAGTATTTGTTTTGGAAAACAAATTCTTACGTTTTTTTCTGTAATACCATACCTTCCTTATTTCTTTGTTTTATTGTAGTTTTGTGCTGTTTCACGTTTTTTAAATGTCGCTAAAAGTAAATTATTAAACAAAACAATGGTTCGGAAACTGTAATGTTGTAAGTTCGAAGAAAATTAGGAGCTTGATACCTTTCAATATAATTGAGATAAATACCAAAAAATATAATACGACAAATTTTTGACCTTTTATCTAGCTTCAAAAACTACTAAAAAAGCTGAATCCAATTTTGAAAAAAGCTAAAAAAAAAGCTAAAGGCTAAATGTAAATATTTCGGACTAAATGAAGAAAAATAAAGCTAAATTTAGCTCCAAAAAAGCTAATATGGCCACACTGCTTAGAGCAATAAAGTGTACGGCCGACCCCCATTAGTTTGCCCGCCCAAACATATTCCTAGAATATACTTCACCCTCCAAGTGGGTTGCCATACAAAATTTGTAAAAATTAGGATAAAAACCCCTACAACTTCCCCGTCACCCGTGGAGCGTTAAAAAATGACACCGACCCCTATTTAAAAATTAGAAATATTTCATAAGTAAAAAAATGGATAAAAATAAAGAAAGTTTGGGATTGCGAGAGGTTAATGTGAAGGGTATATAAGAATCGGCACAGCCGAATATAGCGCTCTTACTTGTTTTTTTTTATGTATATATGTAAGTGCAATATCGATGTACTGTAAATAGACGTAATTCATAAGTTTTATATATAATTTTAAGTATTTACCCTTATAGTCCTGTGCAAATCTATTTTATATTCTATTTTATTGTTGACAATGTTGGCCTTAAGAACTTCTGCAAGAATAACTGCAATAAATGAAATAAAAATTTGCATTAAATTATTTATTTTAGTGGTCTGGCAATTAAAAAGTTTTCAATTTCTATTATTTAGGTATAATTATTCTTTTCGTATTACATAAACAAGGAAGATGATACAATTGTTTAAATGTTTTTTTGTTTTCTGTGTCAAAACTAGTGTAATAGCTTTGTACTTTAGGCCCATCAAAAATAGTTATAATATTTACGGTGCGAAAACAACTTGCCTAAATCAGGGGTCAAATTACGGCATTCGATTCAATTCGATAAATGGAGTTGTCAATGCATTTATTATAGGAATTCTAATAAGAATTTTTAAATATCGGTTTGAATCGAATAACCGTAATTTGCCCCCAGGTGACTGGGTAAACAAACTCGGCACAGCCGAATATAGCACCTCTTACTTGCTATATTTTGTAAAAAACATCGACGCCGATAATTACGTCGAAACTAGCCCGTAATCTCAGAATCAACCATATATATTTCTAAAAAAAATTCGTGATTTTTTAAACCAAATTAAATGATGATACGTTATTTTGTTTCAAAAAATAACAAATCTATATAACGTAAGCCACACAACATAACTTGTTCCAAAATTAAAAATTTTTTTTATCCGGTATATACTTTTAGTTTTATTTTAGACGAGATTTTGGAATTTTGTTCCAATAATGCAAGTAGCTTCCATTTTGTAACGTTTTTAGCTTTTCCTATAAACGTTTGATCATACGTTGTTTCGCATTTCAGGTTGCTATAGAAAATCATAAGGTGTCGTTTCAATTTGCGTCGCAAAGTAAGATATTGGTGTACATTAGTAGTTACATCTAGGAGTTTTCTTAATTTAAATAAAAAAAACATTTTTATATACAAAAATGTGATAAGGGTATATATAAGTTTGTCATTCCATTTGTAATTTCTTTAATATACATCTGCGACCCCATAAAATAAATATTTTCTTGGTCTTTATAAATATAAAAGTTGATTTAGCGATGTCCGGCTGCCCCCCGATGTCGCATAGATTGGTAAGTAGTATAAGAAATATCTGCGAGCAAATTGCTATTGAAATCCGGAAAAATCGCCCTATACCTGACCGAGATATAAGCAAAAGACCAAGACTACCTCTGTTTGTACATAAAACCCGCTACAATCGCCCCGGAAATGCCCGTATACGGAAAATAATACAAAATACATTTTTTTAACCAAAAGAATTTTAAATTTCGACTATTTTTGTGACCACTACACATCAAAGAATAGAGTGTTCATAATATGTAACTTTTCTTGTTGCATAATGTAATCAGCCCATAAATGCGCAACTCTTCCAAAGCAGGTGAAGTCCGTTTAATAGTTAGTCCGAAAATCAAATTATTCAAATTTTTGCATACATTGGTACTACATACAAAATAAATTTTGGTGTAGGGTATAATATGGTCGGAACAGGCCGGCTATAACTTTCTTACTAATTTTGAATAAATATATTTACATACGAAATTTTGCTTGGCACCACTTCTGCATGCGACTTCTTTCTGGACAATTGCATGTCTCTGCTGATGTCAAATTAAATGCTGAAACAACCAGACATGCCAAAGTTAAGCCGCAAAAATACTTTTTAAGATCGCGCATTATTCAAATGGTAAATATTTTAAATCTGTAACAAAAAAATATACAAAATATATTATTAGACACTAACATTTAATGCATTTAAATTTACGTTTTGAGCACTTAAAAAATTGACTAAAAATAAAAGAACCAAGTAAATGTGGATTTATTTTTGTAAGGATAAGAAAAATATGAAGAACAATGTGTAAAAAGACAATACAAAATAGGCCATGAACTGCCTCAGGGTTTGTTTCTTGAACGCAGACGCCATCCGCCAACACAAAAAAAAACTAAAATATTTCTTATATATATTACAATTATGTTAATCAAGAGTTTAACAGTTTTTACAAATTCTTTGATCCGCGCTTTTTATCTGCTGGAGATTATAACGCTAAGCGCACATATTGGGGCTTACGCCTTAATCGTCCTAGAAGTCACGTTTTGTATGATTCCGTGTCTGAAATGGGGCTAAACGTTATTTAAACTGGGCACCTTATCTATTGGCCAGTTGACCGCAATAAAATTCCAGAAATTACTGATTTTGACGTAGCAAAACGTACATAGGTTAGGTTAGGTTAGGTAGAACAGGCAGCCGTTGAAGGAAAGGATACAGCTCACTTGGGTCCGCTTGATTCGGTCCCTTTGTGTTACCTGGAGAAGCAGATAGAATAGGTTGAGATGGAAGGAAAGAAGAAATTTAGAGAAGGATTAGAAAGAACTAGAGAAAGAACAGAAAAATGAAGCAAACTTACCAGGGTCTCTGGTGGGAATCGAACCCACAACCCCCAGACTGGTAGACTCGTGCGCTTACCACTGATCTACCGGGGCACCCCAGAACTTTTTGAAGACATTGCCACCAATTACTTTTTGCATTTTCTAAAAGAGTAATTTGGTTTAAATATAAAAAATATAACAACACCCACTGCTCGAAAAAAACAAACGCTTAAGACCCCTAAAACATCGATGATTATTTCAGTAGCCTAAATGATCACTTTGAAAGAGGCGCTCAATATGCTTCTTCTACCTACTGCCAGATAAAATACAGCAGAATTTTTTTCTAAAATACGTTTTCAAGTGCAAAAAAAAGCTCCTGGAGCAACAAAATACTTTTACAGCAAAAAAAAAATATTTTTTTTAATTTTAGCGCCATATTAGGGCTAGAATTTTTTCGCAAATATGGAAAGTTTTCTTAGTAAGGATGATTCCATGTCTGTTCCCCGCAATAAAAATGTGATTAGTACTGAACAAGACACTAAAACAGTGGAAGTCAACTAATACTTTTACAATATTTTTGTATGTGTGTAGTTTCATATAATGTTCATACAATATTAATTCCAAATTGTTGTTAGTGTAATTCGACAAACAAGGGATAGACATCCGCCTTGTTTGAAAGCTTATCTGAGACTGATTAAAATTTCTAATGTATTGTATACGTATGATCGTTTACATGTAAAGATAAAAGAGGAAATTTGGCGGCGTAAAAGAATGCCTATCGCTGCACTCAAGAGACCTCCACCCATTTCCAGCATCATGAAATCATGGGTATTAAAATAAATGAACAAGAATTTACCCACTTGACTGCGCAAGGAAAAGTGCTCTTCAATCCTTATTAACAACCATATGGTGCCTCAATGATTTGATATTGAAATCACATATAGATGCGAATCTAACACAAATTTAAATTAAAACTGCCAAAGATCATTGGTTTGTTGGTAGAAACGCTGTGCTACGTCTCGTGTGTATACTTCTGCTCTACAACTCCATTTCCAAACCAATTTGGTGCTACGGGATACTTTTATGGGGCACTGCCTTCGTCTCCAACATAGGAACATAGAAATCGATTTCGTCTAAAACAAAAAATAATAGCTGGTGCTCGCTGTTATATTAAAAACAACAACGATTACAAGGATAAACAAGTTGCACTGAATAAACGTGAAATCCTCAACACTATGCGCACAAATATTTGAATAAGCTGGAATCACATCTAAATTCGCTCGCTTTAAACATCTTACAATATGGTGGGCACAATCGTTTAAAGAGAAGGAATACTGCTGCCCTCAGATGAAATCATTAGAATTGTTGTAAACTTTAATTTGAGAACTTAAATTTTAGTCTGGCACTGGCTGAATTAATATATTTTAGTTTAAAGATTTCGCAGAGACGTAGATTCAATAGTTCAAAATATGAAAAAAAATGTTTACTATTTGTAGGGTTTGTAGTTGGTGAGGTTTTTCTAAATCATAGGTTGTCAAAAATTCATTTTTAGTGCACAATTGTGCTACAAAAACAATAAAAAAAACTCACACCGACGCTTGTTCTCTTTTATTTCAGTCGTTAATTGAGTGTTAACGAGTGCACATGGGCGGATGCTTACTGTTTTTTTTTCAGCTTTGTTGTTTTTTCAGCTTTGATTTAATTTCAAAATAAACCAGCAAACAAAATAGTATAATGGAAGACAAAAATTTTTGTTTTGTCATTAAAAATGCTTTTGGTAACATGCAATGCATTTTATGTTACCAAACATTTAAAACAAAGAAAACATTATATTTCTTCGAACCGAAGTCCAAGCTCCAAAAAAAATGGGAATAGAATTTTGGAAAAATCTAAATGATTTCGATTTTCCAGAGTTAAAAAGAAATGCTTTGAAGTTGTTATCCCTTTTTCCCTCTACATATTGCTGCGAACAAATTTTTTCCGACTTAAAATTTATTTGTTCCAAGCAGAGAAATAAATTAACTTCTTCAAATTTAAAACATATTTTGTTAATAAGAAATTGTTACAAAATCTTGAATTTGGAAAACTTAATTTATAATACCTAAATACACTTAATTTTTTAAGTTTTAACTGTAAATTGAACTCGCCCAATGGAATATGTGTGAAAAAAAATTGTCTAATTCTGTAATAACTGAGGCATATTTTTTATTTAATTTTAATAACTTTTTTTAAGTTCATTTCCATTTTGCTTTAAAAAGTAAAATTCATCACATTTGCAATGCTTAGTTTTTTGTTTGCTGGGCAATTTTCTCTTATCCAATACAGACGCATTTCATTAAATGAGAATTTTGACAACCCCTGTTCTAAATGCATTTTATTTGTTTTTACACTAAATCATCAGTGGACTTTAACCAAAGTACATAAATACTTAACGAATATAAGACCCTTAATGTTGCAAATTGGCTGACGTGCTTAAACAGATTGTATTACCACGTTGAACGTTTACAGTTTTGGTTGGTTGAAAATAATGCCCATATTTCTCAAAATTAAATAGGTTTTTAAACGTCCAATTTGACTGGTGTCTATAAAATAGTTTTTAAATCAGCCCTTTATAAACCTACTTTAATTTTTACGAATATGAGCGTAAGAAGCGAGGCAAAAAGGTTGTGTAAAATATTGCAACGTGTAGGATCTGCATTTGAAATAGACTCACAATCACAACTCAATAATGACATTTTAACACTTTAATTTCTTTTTTGACAGACTCACCAGCTTAAACTAAATGAAACTTACACTTTTAATTTCGGTGTCGACTTTAAAAATCTTGTTTTAAAATTTACGACTGAATAAAAATGTAAAAATCGCTTCTATTTATACACGCCGAATAGAATAGTTTTTGCGCATTTTTTTTTTTAAATTAAATATTTAGATTGTTATTTCTGATGTAATTTTTAATAATATTAAATAATATTTACTTTTAAACACTTTGTTTTTCTTTGGGTTTATGTTTTTTATACTCTACATTAGTGGTGCCCAGCAAGAGAACGTAATTTATAAGAAGGTATGGGTGCCTTCTCATTGTATGCTTTATGCAGTTCAATATCAACCTGTGTTGTTGTTGTTACTTTTTTTGTGTTATGCTCTCCTTGTTATAGTTTTTCCGGAGGCGTGCTGAGTACATTTTAAACATGATTTGTGTTCGTCCCCCAGAAACACTTCTGGCTGACATTGCTTTTCAGTAAAACAAGTGATGAAAGAGTGTCAATTAAGTTTAGCAACCTGTGTGCCAAGTTTTATTTGTCAAGAAAATATATATGACCTAAAGCCGAAATTAAATATTCTACAATATGAAACCACAAAAAGGTCAACAATAATATATTTAACATTATTATTTTCTTTATCCTTATGGTTAAGGAAGTCAACTTAGAGATATCTTCTAAAACTGCGCCGGAGTTGCCCCTAAAAGGATGTAGTGTAAGACCGACTCGCATTAAATTTTCCTCACAAACATTTTTGTGAAACATACTTACCCCCTATGTCCATCGCCTATGGAGGCTCCAATACAGAATTTGGGAATTGCAATAAATCCCCCTCTTCTGCTTATGGAATGCCCGTAAATAGGTAAATTTCCTTTAAAACATTTTTCTAGAACATACTTACCCCCTATCTCCACCCCCTAAAGGGATTACTATACAAAGTTGAAAAAAATTAGGGTAAAAATCCTTAAAACTTCTCCGTAGTCCCTCTAGGAGGGTAAAAAAAAATGAAACTGACCCCTTTTTAAAAATTGGAAATATTTCAAATACAAAAAACTGGATAAAAATATAAAAAAATTTTGGGTTTCGAATGACCTTCTATGTCAAACCTCGAATCCTATTTATTCCTTTGCAGACGACAGCAGCATATGCCATTCATACTCGTTTGACCATAGACCTAGCTCTTTGGAGATTGGAGCTAGGAGACAGAGTATGGATGTTTCGATTAACCGCGATCTGATGGTAATCTCCAAATGGGGCCGTGCGAATAGGGTCGATTTTAATGCCCGTAAAACCCAATGTTGTCTTTTGACGCATAAACGCACATTGGACGATGCTGCCTCGTCTGTATTAATGGATGGTATAAGTATTGAAAAGACAGAGACTCTTGATGTTCTGGGCATGAGAATCCAGTGCGATGTCCGCTGGACGGAACACATCTTTCTTGTGTCGAAAGAAGCATCGAAGTGTCTTGGTTTTCTTAAACGGTGTAGGAATTACTTTACACCATCTGATCTTCTCAATATTTATACCACCTATATCCGACCGAAAATGGAATACAACTCTCATGTATGGGCTGGTGCCTCAAAGTCTATTTTGGGGTTACTTGACCGCGTACAGGAACGAGCGAAGATACTCATCGGCGACGTTGTGGTATCTAACCGTCTGGATTCACTCGGGCACCGTCGTGATGTGGGGTGTGTTTCGCTGTTCTACCGATACTATAATGGAATGTGCTCTTCACAAATCAGGGAACTTGTTCCCGAAACCCGGAACTTTTTGCGTGATACACGTTCTTCTAGAAGAGCGCACCCATATGTAGTTGACTGGCCAGTGAATCGCACCACTCATTACAGGGAGAATTCCTTCTTCGGTCGCACGGTTCGTATGTGGAATAAACTTCCTAATAATGTCTTTCCTGCCACAGTGAATATCGAGAAATTCAAATCAAATGTCCACAAACACTACTCCCTTAATCCTCCTTCCCATAACCTATTTTCCTGATACCAACACAATGCAATGCATGTGTAGGGGCCATCCCCTGAGTGCTGGTTATTAAAAAAAAAAAAAAAAAAAAAAAAAAGGCCAATGTCAAGGGTATATAAGATTCGGTACAGCCGAATATAGCGCTCTTGCTTGTTTTTAATAAAATGGTGCTTTTGAAAAAACAACTTTTTGTCCAGTTATTTCATTAGAAAATCTTAGTGTGTGAGGAGTAATATAAAGCTCAACCTCGTGCCAGATTTGGTTGATGTATAACCAAAGAAAAACAATGTAGATTTGTCACTAAATTTGAGAACTTCTACGGAGGGTATACAAAATGCGACTTATACATTCATGGATAGTCATATAAGTTTTTCTTGTTTTTGTTTTTAAATTATTAAATATTTTGTTATATAATAAAAACAAAAATATTTTTGTTTATTTAGACTGTTGTTTTTTTTAACTTGTTATTTGTAATTACGTTGTATTATTTTATTAAAAAAAATATAAAATTTTTTTTGCGTCTTTTTAATATGTTTGTAAGTTAATTGTATAACAAAATATGTATGTACTTAATTAGGATATTTTCTATTTTCTAAGATAGAAATATTGTTGATCTCACTTTATAATAAAGTTGAGGCTTGATACAAAAATTATCCTCTTAGAATTTCACAGCTCTGTTGAAATTCCGTTTCCGAACCCAAACTAAATTCTATGGGAAACGATTTGGTTTAAAACAGCAAGAAAAATTCCTAAACATATCCCGATTTAAAATACAAAAATCTGTTAATTATGGTCCGATATATAAGCAAAACAATAAGATTAACAAATTTTTATTATTATTATTATTATTTTTATTTATAATATAATGATGCTTTTGACGAAAAACTTTTTCGCCCCATTATTTCATTATAATATCTGTTTACGTCTAGTGGGTGAGAAAAAAATAGAGCTCGGCCTCGTGCCAGGTTGGGCTATATATTAAGGAAAATAATGAAGAATTAACACTTGATTTAGGAAGTACTTCTACGGAGGGTATATGAAATGCGACCAAACTTAGTAGTTAGTAGTCTTGTTTTTGTTTTTTAATTATAAAATATTTTGTTGTATAATAAAAACAAAAATATTTTTGTTTATTTAGACTGTTGTTTTTTTTTAACTTGTTATTTGTAATTACGTTGTATTATTTTATTAAAAAAAATATAAAATTTTTTTTGTGTCTTTTTAATATGTTTGTAAGTTAATTGTATAACAAAATATGTATGTACTTAATTAGGATATTTTCTATTTTCTAAGATAGAAATATTGTTGATCTCACTTTATAATAAAGTTGAGGCTTGATACAAAAATTATCCTCTTAGAATTTCACAGCTCTGTTGAAATTCCGTTTCCGAACCCAAACTAAATTCTACGGGAAACGATTTTGTGTAAAACTGCAAGAAAAACTCCTAAACATATCCCGATTTAGAAATACAAAATCTGTTAATTATGGACCGATATATAAGCAAAACAATAAGATTAACAAATTTTTATTATTATTCTTATTTATAATATAAGGATGCTTTTGACGAAAAACTTTTTCGCCCCATTATTTCATTATAATATCTATTTACGTCTAGTGGGTGAGAAAAAAATAGAGCTCGGCCTCGTGCCAGGTTGGGTTATATATTAAGGAAAATACTGAAGATTTGACACTTGATTTAGGAGGTACTTCTGCGGAGGGTATATAAAATGCGACCAAACTTAGTAGTTAGTAGTCTTAAGAGTTTTTCTTGTTTTTAAATTATTAAATATTTTGTTATTTAATAAAAACAAAAATATTTTTGTTTATTTAGACTGTTGTTTTTTTTAACTTGTTATTTGTAATTACGTTGTATTATTTTATTAAAAAATATATAAATTTTTTTTGTGTCTTTTTAATATGTTTGTAAGTTAATTGTATAACAAAATATGTATGTACTTAATTAGGATATTTTCTATTTTCTAAGATAGAAATATTGTTGATCTCACTTTATGAAAAAGTTGACGCTTGATACAAAAATTATTCTCTTAAAATTTCACAGCTCTGTTGAAATTCCGTTTACGAACCCAAACTAAATTCTACGGGAAACGATTTTGTGTAAAACTGCAAGAAAAATTCCTAAACATATTTCGATTTAGAAATACCAAAATCTGTTAATTATGGACCGATATATAAGCAAAACAATAAGATTAACAAATTTTTATTATTATTCTTATTTATAATATAAGGATGCTTTTGACGAAAAACTTTTTCGCCCCATTATTTCATTATAATATCTATTTACGTCTAGTGGGTGAGAAAAAAATAGAGCTCGGCCTCGTGCCAGGTTGGGTTATATATTAAGGAAAATACTGAAGATTTGACACTTGATTTAGGAGGTACTTCTGCGGAGGGTATATAAAATGCGACCAAACTTAGTAGTTAGTAGTCTTAAGAGTTTTTCTTGTTTTTGTTTTTAAATTATTAAATATTTTGTTATTTAATAAAAACAAAAATATTTTTGTTTATTTAGACTGTTGTTTTTTTTAACTTGTTATTTGTAATTACGTTGTATTATTTTATTAAAAAATATATAAATTTTTTTTGCGTCTTTTTAATATGTTTGTAAGTTAATTGTATAACAAAATATGTATGTACTTAATTAGGATATTTTCTATTTTCTAAGATAGAAATATGAAAAAGTTAAGGCTTGATACAAAAATTATTCTCTTAAAATTTCACATCTCTGTTGAAATTCCGTTTCCGAACCCAAACTAAATTCTCCGGGAAACGATTTTGTGTAAAACTGCAAGAAAAATTCCTAAACATATCCCGATTTAGAAATACAAAAATCTGTTAAATATGGACCGATATATAAGCAAAACAGTAAGATTAACAAATTTTTATTATTATAATTATTATTTAATTTGACGAAAAACTTTTTCGCCATATTATTTCATTATAATATCTGTTTACGTCTAGTGGGTGAGAAAAAAAATAGAGCTCGGCCTCGTGCCAGGTTGGGTTATATATTAAGGAAAATAATGAAGAATAAACACTTGATTTAGGAAATACTTTTACGGAGGGTATATAAAATGCGACCAAACTTAGTAGTTAGTAGTCTTAAGAGTTTTTCTTGTTTTTGTTTTTAAATTATTAAATATTTTGTTATTTAATAAAAACAAAAATATTTTTGTTCATTTAGACTGTTGGTTTTTTTACTTGTTATTTGAATTTACGTTGTATTATTTTATTAAAAAAAATATAATTTTTTTTTGCGTCTTTTTAATATGTTTGTAAGTTAATTGTATAACAAAATATGTATGTACTTAATTAGGATATTTTCTATTTTCTAAGATAGAAATATTGTTGATCTCACTTTATGAAAAAGTTGACGCTTGATACAAAAATTATTCTCTTAAAATTTCACAGCTCTGTTGAAATTCCGTTTACGAACCCAAACTAAATTCTACGGGAAACGATTTTGTGTAAAACTGCAAGAAAAATTCCTAAACATATTTCGATTTAGAAATACCAAAATCTGTTAATTATGGACCGATATATAAGCAAAACAATAAGATTAACAAATTTTTATTATTATTCTTATTTATAATATAAGGATGCTTTTGACGAAAAACTTTTTCGCCCCATTATTTCATTATAATATCTATTTACGTCTAGTGGGTGAGAAAAAAATAGAGCTCGGCCTCGTGCCAGGTTGGGTTATATATTAAGGAAAATACTGAAGATTTGACACTTGATTTAGGAGGTACTTCTGCGGAGGGTATATAAAATGCGACCAAACTTAGTAGTTAGTAGTCTTAAGAGTTTTTCTTGTTTTTGTTTTTAAATTATTAAATATTTTGTTATTTAATAAAAACAAAAATATTTTTGTTTATTTAGACTGTTGTTTTTTTTAACTTGTTATTTGTAATTACGTTGTATTATTTTATTAAAAAATATATAAATTTTTTTTGTGTCTTTTTAATATGTTTGTAAGTTAATTGTATAACAAAATATGTATGTACTTAATTAGGATATTTTCTATTTTCTAAGATAGAAATATTGTTGATCTCACTTTATGAAAAAGTTGACGCTTGATACAAAAATTATTCTCTTAAAATTTCACAGCTCTGTTGAAATTCCGTTTACGAACCCAAACTAAATTCTACGGGAAACGATTTTGTGTAAAACTGCAAGAAAAATTCCTAAACATATTTCGATTTAGAAATACCAAAATCTGTTAATTATGGACCGATATATAAGCAAAACAATAAGATTAACAAATTTTTATTATTATTCTTATTTATAATATAAGGATGCTTTTGACGAAAAACTTTTTCGCCCCATTATTTCATTATAATATCTATTTACGTCTAGTGGGTGAGAAAAAAATAGAGCTCGGCCTCGTGCCAGGTTGGGTTATATATTAAGGAAAATACTGAAGATTTGACACTTGATTTAGGAGGTACTTCTGCGGAGGGTATATAAAATGCGACCAAACTTAGTAGTTAGTAGTCTTAAGAGTTTTTCTTGTTTTTGTTTTTAAATTATTAAATATTTTGTTATTTAATAAAAACAAAAATATTTTTGTTTATTTAGACTGTTGTTTTTTTTAACTTGTTATTTGTAATTACGTTGTATTATTTTATTAAAAAATATATAAATTTTTTTTGTGTCTTTTTAATATGTTTGTAAGTTAATTGTATAACAAAATATGTATGTACTTAATTAGGATATTTTCTATTTTCTAAGATAGAAATATTGTTGATCTCACTTTATGAAAAAGTTGACGCTTGATACAAAAATTATTCTCTTAAAATTTCACAGCTCTGTTGAAATTCCGTTTACGAACCCAAACTAAATTCTACGGGAAACGATTTTGTGTAAAACTGCAAGAAAAATTCCTAAACATATTTCGATTTAGAAATACCAAAATCTGTTAATTATGGACCGATATATAAGCAAAACAATAAGATTAACAAATTTTTATTATTATTCTTATTTATAATATAAGGATGCTTTTGACGAAAAACTTTTTCGCCCCATTATTTCATTATAATATCTATTTACGTCTAGTGGGTGAGAAAAAAATAGAGCTCGGCCTCGTGCCAGGTTGGGTTATATATTAAGGAAAATACTGAAGATTTGACACTTGATTTAGGAGGTACTTCTGCGGAGGGTATATAAAATGCGACCAAACTTAGTAGTTAGTAGTCTTAAGAGTTTTTCTTGTTTTTGTTTTTAAATTATTAAATATTTTGTTATTTAATAAAAACAAAAATATTTTTGTTTATTTAGACTGTTGTTTTTTTTAACTTGTTATTTGTAATTACGTTGTATTATTTTATTAAAAAATATATAAATTTTTTTTGTGTCTTTTTAATATGTTTGTAAGTTAATTGTATAACAAAATATGTATGTACTTAATTAGGATATTTTCTATTTTCTAAGATAGAAATATTGTTGATCTCACTTTATGAAAAAGTTGACGCTTGATACAAAAATTATTCTCTTAAAATTTCACAGCTCTGTTGAAATTCCGTTTACGAACCCAAACTAAATTCTACGGGAAACGATTTTGTGTAAAACTGCAAGAAAAATTCCTAAACATATCCCGATTTAGAAATACAAAAATCTGTTAAATATGGACCGATATATAAGCAAAACAGTAAGATTAACAAATTTTTATTATTATAATTATTATTTAATTTGACGAAAAACTTTTTCGCCATATTATTTCATTATAATATCTGTTTACGTCTAGTGGGTGAGAAAAAAAATAGAGCTCGGCCTCGTGCCAGGTTGGGTTATATATTAAGGAAAATAATGAAGAATAAACACTTGATTTAGGAAATACTTTTACGGAGGGTATATAAAATGCGACCAAACTTAGTAGTTAGTAGTCTTAAGAGTTTTTCTTGTTTTTGTTTTTAAATTATTAAATATTTTGTTATTTAATAAAAACAAAAATATTTTTGTTCATTTAGACTGTTGGTTTTTTTACTTGTTATTTGAATTTACGTTGTATTATTTTATTAAAAAAAATATAATTTTTTTTTGCGTCTTTTTAATATGTTTGTAAGTTAATTGTATAACAAAATATGTATGTACTTAATTAGGATATTTTCTATTTTCTAAGATAGAAATATTGTTGATCTCACTTTATGAAAAAGTTGACGCTTGATACAAAAATTATTCTCTTAAAATTTCACAGCTCTGTTGAAATTCCGTTTACGAACCCAAACTAAATTCTACGGGAAACGATTTTGTGTAAAACTGCAAGAAAAATTCCTAAACATATTTCGATTTAGAAATACCAAAATCTGTTAATTATGGACCGATATATAAGCAAAACAATAAGATTAACAAATTTTTATTATTATTCTTATTTATAATATAAGGATGCTTTTGACGAAAAACTTTTTCGCCCCATTATTTCATTATAATATCTATTTACGTCTAGTGGGTGAGAAAAAAATAGAGCTCGGCCTCGTGCCAGGTTGGGTTATATATTAAGGAAAATACTGAAGATTTGACACTTGATTTAGGAGGTACTTCTGCGGAGGGTATATAAAATGCGACCAAACTTAGTAGTTAGTAGTCTTAAGAGTTTTTCTTGTTTTTGTTTTTAAATTATTAAATATTTTGTTATTTAATAAAAACAAAAATATTTTTGTTTATTTAGACTGTTGTTTTTTTTAACTTGTTATTTGTAATTACGTTGTATTATTTTATTAAAAAATATATAAATTTTTTTTGTGTCTTTTTAATATGTTTGTAAGTTAATTGTATAACAAAATATGTATGTACTTAATTAGGATATTTTCTATTTTCTAAGATAGAAATATTGTTGATCTCACTTTATGAAAAAGTTGACGCTTGATACAAAAATTATTCTCTTAAAATTTCACAGCTCTGTTGAAATTCCGTTTACGAACCCAAACTAAATTCTACGGGAAACGATTTTGTGTAAAACTGCAAGAAAAATTCCTAAACATATTTCGATTTAGAAATACCAAAATCTGTTAATTATGGACCGATATATAAGCAAAACAATAAGATTAACAAATTTTTATTATTATTCTTATTTATAATATAAGGATGCTTTTGACGAAAAACTTTTTCGCCCCATTATTTCATTATAATATCTATTTACGTCTAGTGGGTGAGAAAAAAATAGAGCTCGGCCTCGTGCCAGGTTGGGTTATATATTAAGGAAAATACTGAAGATTTGACACTTGATTTAGGAGGTACTTCTGCGGAGGGTATATAAAATGCGACCAAACTTAGTAGTTAGTAGTCTTAAGAGTTTTTCTTGTTTTTGTTTTTAAATTATTAAATATTTTGTTATTTAATAAAAACAAAAATATTTTTGTTTATTTAGACTGTTGTTTTTTTTAACTTGTTATTTGTAATTACGTTGTATTATTTTATTAAAAAATATATAAATTTTTTTTGTGTCTTTTTAATATGTTTGTAAGTTAATTGTATAACAAAATATGTATGTACTTAATTAGGATATTTTCTATTTTCTAAGATAGAAATATTGTTGATCTCACTTTATGAAAAAGTTGACGCTTGATACAAAAATTATTCTCTTAAAATTTCACAGCTCTGTTGAAATTCCGTTTACGAACCCAAACTAAATTCTACGGGAAACGATTTTGTGTAAAACTGCAAGAAAAATTCCTAAACATATTTCGATTTAGAAATACCAAAATCTGTTAATTATGGACCGATATATAAGCAAAACAATAAGATTAACAAATTTTTATTATTATTCTTATTTATAATATAAGGATGCTTTTGACGAAAAACTTTTTCGCCCCATTATTTCATTATAATATCTATTTACGTCTAGTGGGTGAGAAAAAAATAGAGCTCGGCCTCGTGCCAGGTTGGGTTATATATTAAGGAAAATACTGAAGATTTGACACTTGATTTAGGAGGTACTTCTGCGGAGGGTATATAAAATGCGACCAAACTTAGTAGTTAGTAGTCTTAAGAGTTTTTCTTGTTTTTGTTTTTAAATTATTAAATATTTTGTTATTTAATAAAAACAAAAATATTTTTGTTTATTTAGACTGTTGTTTTTTTTAACTTGTTATTTGTAATTACGTTGTATTATTTTATTAAAAAATATATAAATTTTTTTTGCGTCTTTTTAATATGTTTGTAAGTTAATTGTATAACAAAATATGTATGTACTTAATTAGGATATTTTCTATTTTCTAAGATAGAAATATGAAAAAGTTAAGGCTTGATACAAAAATTATTCTCTTAAAATTTCACATCTCTGTTGAAATTCCGTTTCCGAACCCAAACTAAATTCTCCGGGAAACGATTTTGTGTAAAACTGCAAGAAAAATTCCTAAACATATCCCGATTTAGAAATACAAAAATCTGTTAAATATGGACCGATATATAAGCAAAACAGTAAGATTAACAAATTTTTATTATTATAATTATTATTTAATTTGACGAAAAACTTTTTCGCCATATTATTTCATTATAATATCTGTTTACGTCTAGTGGGTGAGAAAAAAAATAGAGCTCGGCCTCGTGCCAGGTTGGGTTATATATTAAGGAAAATAATGAAGAATAAACACTTGATTTAGGAAATACTTTTACGGAGGGTATATAAAATGCGACCAAACTTAGTAGTTAGTAGTCTTAAGAGTTTTTCTTGTTTTTGTTTTTAAATTATTAAATATTTTGTTATTTAATAAAAACAAAAATATTTTTGTTCATTTAGACTGTTGGTTTTTTTACTTGTTATTTGAATTTACGTTGTATTATTTTATTAAAAAAAATATAATTTTTTTTTGCGTCTTTTTAATATGTTTGTAAGTTAATTGTATACCAAAATATGTATGTACTTAATTAGGATATTTTCTATTTTCTAAGATAGAAATATTGTTGATCTCACTTTATGAAAAAGTTGAGGCTTAATACAAAAATTATTCTCTTAAAATTTCACAGCTCTGTTGAAGTTCCGTTTCGCAACCCAAAACAAATTCTACGGGCAACGATTTGGTCTAAAATTGCAAGAAAAATTCCTAAACATATCCCGATTTAGAAATATCAAAACCTGTTAAATATGGACCGATATATAAGCAAAACAGAAAGATTAACAAATTTTTATTATTATAATTATTATTTAGTTTGACGAAAAACTTTTTCGCCATATTATTTCATTATAATATCTGTTTACGTCTAGTGGGTGAGAAAAAATAGAGCTCGGCTTCGTACCAGGTTGGGTTATAAATTAAGAAAAATCATGAAGATTTGACACTTGATTTAGGAAGTAATTCTACGGAGGGTATATAAAATGCGACCAAACTTAGTAGTTTTTCTTGTTTTTGTTTTTAAATTATAAAATATTTTGTTGTATAATAAAAACAAAAATATTTTTGTTTATTTAGACTTTTGTTTTTTTTTAACTTGTTATTTGTAATTACGTTGTATTATTTTATTAAAAAATATATAAATTTTTTTTGCGTCTTTTTAATATGTTTGTAAGTTAATTGTATAACAAAATATGTATGTACTTAATTTGGATATTTTCTATTTTCTAAGATAGAAATATTGTTGATCTCACTTTAAGAAAAATTTAGGCTTGATACAAAAATTTTTCTCTTAAAATTTCACAGCTCTGTGACCATGCCCTTCCAGGCCGACGTACGTTTGAATTCCATTCATTTGTCTGTTGAAATTCCGTTTCCGAAGCCAAGTCAAATCCTACGGAAATGGTTTGGTTTTAAACTGTTAGAAAAATTCCTAAACAGATTTCGACTTAAAATTACTAAAATCAGTTAACCATAGGAAAAACATCCCTGCATATATTCCAAAATATCTCAGTGACTATGGCTACTGTAACCACAGAGTTTTGCATCGATTTAAAGCAAATTTGGTGAAAAAATTTTAATAGAAGAAAGGGGAGTGATCAACTGCTTACAAGTGCATACACTTAATTGAAATTTTTCAAAACGCTTTATCTATCAAACTGTAAAGCTATCGATTTTCAAATTAAATAAAGCACACAATTGGGAAAATACTTTTGGTGGTTTATTAAAAACAAAAATTCAACCAAGAAGTTTAACTCATTTAAATAAATTTTAATTACATAAATAGTAAACAAAACATATTTATTAAATTAATAAATTATGGTTTCCTTTCAAAGCTAATTTGTTTAGCATGACATTTGCGTCAATTTTAATTTTATTATGTATATGCCACATTGCTAAGCCTTTAATTTAAGCCTGTCCTCTGTCATGGTTGATCTAAGCCATGTTTTAATACGGCATTTCAACCGCTAGCATTACTGACCGGCATTGAAACAAAAAATAATGAATATTTTTCGCAATTTTTGGTAAATATCTGGGTCACACCTTGCTGCAACATCTTTTATGTTTTATTATATTTGTTTTAATGCCGGTCAGTAATGCTACGTCTGAAAGGTAATTTTTTACCGTTTGTCGTATTAAAACATGGCTGAGATCAACCATGAGAGACGACATGCTTAACGGCTTAGCAATGTTGCATAGTAGACATAATAAAATTGAAATTGATGCAATCCAAATGTTGTGCTTAAAAAATTTGCTTCAACAGGAAATTATTAATTTAACAAATATGTTTCTTTTTTGCTTTTTATTAAAAAAAACCACTACGCTTGGCATAAAATCGCTATATTTGACAGACCAGGGGGTAAATAACGTCATTCGATTCGAATCGAAATTCTAGTCGATCGATTAAGTTGTCAATGCTTTAAATATAGAAGTTCTAATAAGAATTTTAAAATTTCGATTTGAATCGAATGCCGTTATATGCCCCCTGCTTACAACCTTGTTTTGTTACTAAGCGGTAAAAAGATTTTATAATTTAGAAAATTTGTTTGTTAAAGAAAAAAACTTAAAAAAATTGTTAGAATTTTTAAGTAATAAATAAATAATTTTTTTTAATTACTTGTTATCTGTTGCCATTTTTTTCTATTTGGTTATAAAAGATAGTAAAAAGATACAAAATTGTTTTTTGGTATAATTGGTGCAGAATATACATACATATATATGTATGTATTACATATCGAGCCTTTGGTGCAATACCGTAGTAACTCAAAATTTGAATTTTTTGAGCTAAGTATGCAGAAATTATCTTTGGGGAAATATCTATCTAAAGAAAAAAAGATTATGATTCCACCTCTAACTGTTCAGATTCTACAGTTAAAAATGTCTTTATTGCCTCTAGGTATTTCCAACAATATTTATTTGCAATAATGAAATATTTCCTTTTTGACAAGAAATTTACTAACAGAAAGCAATTTACGAAAAAAGTATAAAGCAATATTATTTTTTGCTACGTTTTAGGCACAAAAACACAACTGCATAATTTGATTTCTTTTTTACTTGTTCGTATTATTTCATATTAGAACTTGGTTAGAAAAAAAATAGTTATCATTTCTTCTTATGCTAATGGTTTAATTTAAAAAATCTTAAAAGTTTATTTGCTATAACGATATATTTCGAATTCATTTTTAAGTTTGTCATAGGTTTTGTGACAATAACGATACATCATTGATAGGTTGATACAAAGTACTTAAATATAAATAAATATTTCATATTTTTAATAAATTTTGGGCTTTTTTTAATTAAAAACATTCCTTTTTATTTAAAAACTTGTAAAAAAATATCTTTAGTAAACGAAAATACTATAAAAAAGATGGTTCAAAACTTTAAATGCATTTTTCTCAGTTCACGATTTTTTGAATTACTACGGTATTGCACCAAAGGCTTGATATGTTATAAGCAAAAAAAAACAAATATCTTAATTTTATTCACTATTAGAAACATGCAAGATACATAAATTAAGGTAGTATTAATAAATACAATTTGAGGGAATTAGTTGTAATGATTTGGATAAGAAGTTGGCTTGGTGCTCCTCTAATATGCTTTTACATTGACTTTTAAAAACACTTAACCTACGAGAGTTTTCATAACTAGAATAATCTGCAGCTACTTCGTGCTCATCACACACACTCAAATGCTTTTCAGAGCCAGCAATTAAATATTTTGTGTTCACAGTCAAGTTATAGGTACAGGTTTTATCTTCGAGTGGTGTATACAAATTGTTTATCATATTGCGAATTTCATCTGATGTTGTCTTAGGCTAATTATTTTAATGAAAAAAAAAAAAAAAAAAATATAATTATTTAAATGGTAGTTTATCAAAACTGTCGATGCTATGCATGCAAACATCTCCTTAAGTAATATTATTATTATATATACAGTAGTCGCTCGGTTGTGTGAATATCCAGTTATGTGAACTTCCAGAATAGTGAACAACAAAATTTAAACACAGGAGGTTCTAAAGAGTGAACACAGCTTATCTCTGTTATGTGAACAGCTTTCGGCCGTTTATTTCTTTTAAATGTTTGTCTTATTAGAAGTGTGTTTTTCCCCGAAATAAATAAAAAACCTGCAACCGTTAATTTTTTTAATGTTTTGAGTGTTGAGTTTTGATTGATTTTTGGCTTTTAAAATTATTAGTGTTTGTAGCATAGTGCATCGAAGTGACATTTCGGCAAGCTTGGAAAAAGGCGCAATCGTTACTTCTCTTGCACATACATATAAATATATGAAGTGGCCAAGTTATTGCTTGGAGTGAAAATAATATATCTGATATTAATGATATTTAGCATTGCAAAAATGCAGGGATAAGGCACTTTAGAAATCCATTGAAGCAAAAAAGTACAAAAAATATAAGCGAATACTTTCATGTAAATTAATTATTAAAAAACTTATTAAAAATTAAAACTAAATGTAATAAAAAACATTTGAATTACTTATTTTATTTCCTCTCGATTATGTGAACTTCTTTATTTAGTAAACAGGCTCTGTTTGAATTAGTTCATATAACCGAGCGACTACTGTACATATATGTATATATATATATGTATATGTATAAACCGTCTTAAATGTATGTTGACGTGGTAATAAAAAGTATTAAGACTTTGTAGAATCAAAATATTCACCACTGTTTTAGTACTTCTGTAAAATTTTGTTCCAACTTGGATCCAAAAAGTGTTGCTGTACTTTTTAAGTAAAGGCTATGGATTAGTAAAGCCGTAAGCCAAAATACTTTTTTCCCACATATGTATATGGTGTGGTTTTTCCTATACGTATTGGGGTTTATAATCCATATATAAAAGTAACTATTGACCCATATTTGGGTCCAAAGTCAGCAAAGTGGATACAAATTTCAAATTTTAAATACTTTTGGCATATTTTGGGCTTATGAGTCTTGATATAGGAAATTAAGACACAACGTACTTTGTTCACATTGTTGGTACTTTTTGCATTTTTTTTTTTGTATTTTGGCCCTAAATACATAAAATAAAAGTTTTAGTTAACTTTTTGCATTACAAATCTAGAATTATTAAGTTAAATACTTTTAGGCAGCGTTAGCCAGAAATGTTTTTGGGGGACGAAGGCGAATCGTGTTTAACACGTACACAACACGAATATGAACGAATACCTCAACAAAGAGAGTTAAACAGACAAAATTTTCATCATCCAGCATCATGGCTTTTAACCATGATGAAATTATTGATAAGTAGTGCGATTCAGTAACTTTTAACAATTCGGCAATCGTCATATTTATCGACAGAAATTATTGTTTGCTGCTACGGTTAGGTGATTCACTAAGACGTTTTTAACGATAGTGGACAAGTTGATTTTTATTTGTATTTTATTAGTTGTAAAATAAATTTTAAGAAAGCGAAAATCATAAATATAGTAAAAATAATATTTAATATACAAAATAACCTTTTGTCGATACAACTAACAACACAAAAATTATGGCCGTTGAATTAACAAGTATAACGATTGTAAATTTGCTAAATAGTTTTGCTGTTTACTTAACAATAACAGCTGACTTTAACGATAGTGAATATCGTTAAAAACTTTACTGAATTTCAAAATCGTTATATTTATTGTTAACTTATTTTACCAATGCAAATGTCTTTAAAATAAGTTACTGAATCGCACTACAGGTGGTTTTACGAGCACAGCTGACCTACTTTTTTCATGCATAAATCGAGGCTGGGTTGTCAAAGTTGTTTACTTTTACATACCTTTTTTTGACATGTGAGCAGTGTTGCCATCTTAGGTGTGTAGCCCATGTGTAATTGGTTGCATGTGTAATTCATGTGTAATTTAAAATTTTATCATTTTTGATAATTATTATTATTTTTATATATATTAAAACTTTTTTACACTTGTATTTAAAAAAAAAGGGAGACCGCTTTATTTGGCTTTGTCGAATCTAATATACCCTTCACATTGACCTTTTTATGGTCATCTGATCTGACCGAGTTATTTCGTAATGGAAATATGTACTATAATAAAAATACTTTGTACCGAGTTTGAAGTCGATAGCTATTCTAATTTTAAAAATAGAAAACTTTAGAAAATAATAATGTTTGTATATATAATAGAAATACCATGTAGAAGGTTTAAGGCCAAAAGTTTTCAACTTATTTCGTATTAAAAGTTAATTAAATTTGTTCCTTCGTATTTTTTCCAAAGAGTATGTATTATTGTCCAATTACTTATTGTGGAACATTTAAAGTCGATATATGTTATAGTTTGAGAAATATAGCGTATCAAAAATTTTACAAAAACAGTTTATTTGAATGGGGGTTGCTCCTCTCCCTGCTCTTATTCAAAAAATTTGCTTTCCAAAATGTAGGTATTATTTTAAAATTACTTGCTGTAGAACACTTGACTTCTATATCTGTGATTGGATAAAATTCTTCCCAAAATTTGTTCTTCTACATGAAAAATTTTTTCCCTAATTTAGGTCCCTATCTTCAAAGTATCTGTGCTAAGCTTTGTGGCTATTTTAGAGTTTCGCTTGCATCTCGGTCAATAGTAAACCGATTTTGCTGATTTTAAATAGCGATTAAATCAGGTATATTTCTGATTATTTTCTGAGCGACTTTTTTTAAGGTTTGGAAACTTGATTTCAAAAGACACACAGATGGACAGAGATGGCTTTAACGACTTACCTATCTATAAGAATCCAAAATATTTATACTTAATGGGGTGTAAAATAAATATTGTAAAAATTAAAAATGGAATGACAATTTCATATACACCCTTATTACTAAATGAAGGGTATAAAATTTAAAAATATGTAAAACATCACAATGCAATAATGAATAACTGGGGGCAACAGAAAAAGATTATTATAATGCCAATAAAGTAATAGCTTATTTAAGTCCCTCCTTGTAATAAGTAAGTATTATTTAGTAAGTAGGTAAGTACTTATTCAACTCCCTCTTTGTAAGCGAGCATGGTTAGTACTTGCCTCCAATGTCATCGCCATGTTAAAATGCTAATGAGTAAGAGTTTTTGGGATTTTAACTAATTTTAGAGCAAGTTGGTGGCAACACTGCATATGAGCCAAAAAAAACCTTAACAAAAACGAAAATTTTATTCACCCCAATTTATTTGCTGTAGTATCACCACCACCCAATATATTAATTCACCTTGCTTTTAACAAACAGACGGATGTCGTCGCATTGTTTTATAAATGTTATACCTACACTGGTAATTAATTATTCAGTAATACATACAAGCAAAATGCTAGTTCCTCGCTTTGAAATGTTGGAGCCGCATGGTCGCAAAATGTCAAAGTAAACGAAGCATGTCCATAGTTGCCAGATAATTTTGGTTCAATATCCTCAAATCATTGGTAAAAAATCGTCAAAACAAATTTTGGAAATCGTCAGAGAATCGTCATCACTAAAATTTATGTTTTTGATTACTTTTTTACATTTCGGTGTTTATGTTTCTTTTAAAATAGTTCAAAGCTGTATTTCTCCTTCGTTTTAGTTCCTGGAGATTTTTATTTCACCAGGGGACTGTCCGATGTGGCAAGTTAGGTGTAGACTGGGGTATAAAAAGGTTTGCAGCTTAAACTATAGTTTTACGAATATTAGCTGCCTCTTTATTCACGTTAGAATCAACTGTTGTCACAGAACAAAATTCTGCGCACTTAGTTCGAAAGTTCAACCAGTCAGGCCTGTGGGTCATAAACTTTGGTCTGCAGCGTACTTCAGGGGTATTATTATATTCAAAATACAGGGATGTCATAATCGGAAAATGGTCACTGCCGTTAAAGCTTTCATCAGTTTTCCAATCGGCTAGGTATGCTAGGGAGAGAGTACAAAAGGTAGAGCCGTGTGTATTTAAGTGCGTTGGGGACCCATTGTTTAAAACAATAATTTCAGATCGGTTTAGAAAGTTTTCCATTATTTTGCCTCTTTGGTTATTTACGCTGGATCCTCAATGTGCATGCCAGGCGTTAAAATCTCCAGCTATTATAGTATGGGAGGTTAAGTTTCCGAAAACATTTTCAAGGTTTTGGGTCTGTATCTTTAGTTGAGGGGAAATGTATGCGCTGACGATATTGAATTTTAGCCCAGATTTAACTTCTAAGCAAACTGTATCGAAGTCGTTCTGTAAGCTGACGATTCCAGTTAATGCATGATTTTGTTAGTGTACACATTTCTTCGTTTTCACCTAAATGGAATTGTTCAGAGCAGTTGGCACAAAGTTTTATATTTATGCATGCTTTAGCTATGTGCCCGTAACGAAAGCATGTTTTACAACGAAGGGGTAAAGGAATGTAAGTACGAATTCTTACTCTCTTATAACCAATTGCAATCTCTGAGGGGAGCGAGGTAGAGTTCAAAGTGAGGATGACGAGACCGGTTCTTCTAGGTTTCTCTCTGTATTTTTCTTCATTATTTTTTCTACTTTACCAATATTTTGAGATTTTAACACTTCCAGGATTTCACTTTCGGGAATACCACGTAGGTCGTTTGAGTAGGTTACTCCCTTGGAGTAATTGAGGGAATTGTGCTCGGTGATTCCTACTTCAATTCCAGCCGAAAGCGATGTTAATTGTATTAACTTACTTGCTTGGGCCAGATTTTTTGTTTTAATTATGATGGACCCATTCCGCAGTTTATTACAAGATGTAACTTCACCTCCGCAGATGGTATCGATAACCTTCTTGATAAAAAAGAGGATACCTTTGCAAGAGTTTCCGTACTATTTTTTCTTAACATTACTAGATATTTAGGGCCTGGAGTTGTTAGTTTCTGAGGGTTTGTCCATTTTAGCTTAGTTTTATTATTATTTCTTTTTTAAAGGGAACTTAAAAAGAAAAGAGGAGATAAACTTTGATAAGCGCTTGCTAACTTGTGAGGTCTTTACACTATAAGAGCTGTATTTGAACTGTATTATCAATTTATATATATAATTTTAAGTATTTACCCGTATAATCCTATGTAACTCTATTTTATACTTTATCGTATTGTTGACAATGTTGGCCTCAAGAACTTTAGCAAGAATAACTGAAAAAAATTTAATAAAAATTAGCATTAAATTATGTATTTTATTAGTCTGGCTAATAAAAAGATTTATATTTCTATTATTTGGGTGTTACTACTTTTGTTAGTACATATTACATAAACAGCGTTGCCATTGCACAGTGGACAGAATCAACAAAATTTTACGTAAGCATATCAGAGCAGAAGAGTATTTAGGTTTATGTTTCGAGAAAGAACATTGTCCTTAGCTCAGAGGATGCACTATAAAGTTGCAAATGGGGTCACCTCGGACATGAGAAATTTTCCAACGTTAGGCATTTTTTTTGCCTTCATACGATCTTATAAATTTTTTTGCATACTCAAAGCTCGCATAAAGTTATACCATAACATGATCACATGGGTAACTTATCTTTGGTCATTAGTGAGTTATCCTTTTTTAAAAGTTGAAATATCGAACTTTTTCAAGACCTTGTTTCCCTAAAATTTGTTTTGTTAGTTAATAGAGCCCGACCAAACATGCATTTTTGAAATCGAACCTTGCCCGAACCTCTGTCATATTTGTATAGATTGGCTGAACACAAAAGCAGACCCAACGCATTCTCATTTATCGATATAAAAAAGGTTTAAGCATTCGAATAACTTATTTATTTATTTATTTAATACAAAGAAAAAAATTTATATAACCGACCTTAATATGTTGATATTACCTAAGAAAACATTTTATTATATGAAAAATATGTAGGAAAATATACTCAGAGCAAATTAAAGTCAATACACCAATACCTCGCACTGCATCATTTCGTTTTGCGTTTTTTCGAATTTGCGTCGCTGCTTAATTAGTACTAGTTTTTACTATACGTCATTAGACTTTTGAAGGCACGTTTTTCTGGGTTCGAGTATTTTTTTGTGAAGTTTTCTTTTTATACTCTGATAAGGGTATATATCAGTTCGTCATTCCGTTTGTAATATCTTTATTTTTTATTTGTATTCTGGATCCTTATAGAAAAGAAAGTCGACTTTTCATGTCTGTCTGTGTGTCTGTTTAAATCAAGTTTCCGGAGTCAATTTAAGTACTACGGACCAGGTATTGGTGTCAAACTATCAGCAATATCCCCTAGATGCTTGCAGTTTAAAATGAGCAGGATCGGCTCACCACGGACCTAGATATAGGTGATTGCCTCAGTTTTTTTAGAACACATTCCATACAAAAAATGTAACAAATGTAACCAACTGGCAACGCTGTTAAGCATACACATGGATGTTCATAAATACGCAAGGCGAATTCATACAAGGTGAACGCAGGGCGAAAAATTCGTACGTATAATGTCAAACACAAATATGGCATCATTTAAAAAAAAGAAATTATTTGTATATGGCATCATTAAAAAAACAGAAATTATTTGCAGAAAAATAAGGTAAATAAAACTAATTTTACACTGCAAGCACAAGAACGCATCATTTGATTTTACTATTTGTTAATTAAAAACACTTTTTTGAATTTTTAGTTTAAAAATTTAACCGACGCGTATTTTTTTTAAATAAAAAAGAAGCACATTGACAAACTTTTGACATATTGTGAGGAAAATTGTACGAGCAAAACATAGTCAGCTGATCTGTCGAGACCACCTTCCCTATGAATTCGCCTTGATAAATACGCATTAAGTTTCTGTGTATATGTTTGGACGTATGTATGAACATGTAGTGTTGATACCAGCATACGTTTGACAATTCAAACGCAAAAGAAAGCAAAGACTGTTTTTATGAAAGAAGTTTGATAGTTATAACCTACTATAGCTGTTAGCACTCTTGTAAGATAGTAGATATATGAACTTCATATTATACCTGTGTACTGTTTTTGCTTAATTTGTTTTTTAAGGGCAAAGTACGTGTGTGCGTTTGTGTGATTGCTGTTATATCTATTACGTAGTGGTAAGGATATACATATTAGAGGCCAGCCCAAGACGACACTAAATAAGGCAACATCTCAAATTTTCAATTCATTTCATATACCTTACGTGTGCACACACAAAAATAAGTACTGCGTTGTATTGTTTGCCATCTCTTTTGTTTACTTAACTTAACTTAAATGAAAAATATATTCACAGTTAAGCACACTTAAGCATTAAATACATTCCTCGCAGGCTACCGAACACAACCAGTCAAAAATAGAATATACGTGTGCTTATGAGAATAATTTTTTTAATGGCTACACAGCAAACACGACTACGGGTTGCTGTCAATGCTAATTTTGTGGCGTGGTCGAAATTAAACTAATTTCTATTTTTATGTGCGACAGTTAACAGGGGCCTAATTCTCGCATTCGTGATCGAAATTCTATTCGAAATTTATTTCGATAGTGCTAAATTTTCTAATGATGGGTCTCGATTGGTAACGAATCGATTTATTTCTCGAGTGTTGTAAAAAACGTAAATAGTAACGTTTTCCAACACTTAATAAAAGAGATGAAAATGTAAACAAAAAGCATGTACATACACACATACGCGCGGAAAAAGTAAAGCAATTAAAATAGTGAATTTAGAAAAATAATTATTTATAATTTAAAATGGACCCAATTTTGTTTTTTTACTCATCATCTTCTGAATCTGAGGATAACGAACATATCAATATCATAAGAAAACAAATAAGAAACAACACTGACCCTTTAAGTTTACCAAACAATGAGTAAGTATTTATTAACATTTGAAAAAATAAAAGTATTAATCCATCTTTTCCAGATTTAAAAAACGTTTTAGACTTACAAAAGAAGCATTTAATTATGTTCTTGGAAAATTGAAGTTCGAGGGGCAACTTTCTACCATGGTTCCACCAAAAATTCAATTAGCGGCAACCTTATCATTGTTGGCAACTGGAGGTTTCCAACATTCTATTGGAAATGACTTTTTAATTGGCATAAGTCAAAGCGCTATATGCAAAATAACCAACAGAGTAGTGGATGAAATTAAACGTAAGCTTTGTGGACAATTTATTCAATTTAACCCTAGAGATAATGACGATTGTAAGGAATATTTTTTAGCAAAATACAAAATTCCAGGAGGTAAGTAAATGTTCTACAAATATTACTTTACATAAGTATGTATGTATTTAACAGTTTATTATGATAGTAATTGGCTGTGTGGATGGGACACATTTTGGATTACAAAAGCCTATAAACGAGCATATGTTCTTTAACAGAAAGGGTTTTCATAGTCTTAATTCAATGATTGTAAGTAAACATTATTGAATAATGTTATTTTTTTTTTTAATTACTTTATTTAAAGATATGCAATCACAAGTATAAAATTATGGCAATCAATTCTAAATATGGTGGAGCCGCCCATGACTCTTTTGTTTGGAAAGAGTCGGATGAAAGAATTCTTCTTGAGCAAGAGTATAACAATAATTTAAGGAATTTTTGGCTCTTAGGTAAGTTAATTTACAAACATTAAACATTGTTAAAATCTTTATTTAAACAACATAATTAATTAAAGGTGATTCAGGATATCCCTGTAAACCGTGGTTAATAACGCCATATCGAAATCCCCAAGAAAATTCATTGGAATCGCATTTTAATAACATTCACTCAAAGGCAAGGTCTATAGTAGAAAGGGCAATTGGTGTTTTAAAGGCGCGGTGGAAAATTTTATGCCACGACAAAAGAAGCCGATACAAACCGGAAAAAGTTGCAAAATTTTCCAATGTGTGCGCTGCATTGCACAATTTGTGCATCCATTTTAAAGTGCCAAACTATGAAGACGTTCAACATGTATCTGAGACCTATCCAGCGCCTGAAATTGATGATGGCACAGAAACCAACATATCTAGAATTGGGAAAAAAAATCGCGACAATATAAAAATGTGTTTGTTTAGTAATTAATAAAAAATGTAATTATTTATTAACGTAAGATTTTTATTTATTTAAAACTTAAAAAAACTAAAAAAAAATTCATTATTTTTTAAACCAAGCTTAATAAGTAAAGAAAAAAATAAAATTAAAACTATTTTGATGAAAAAACATTTTTTTAACTCTAATAATTCATATTTAGATTTTCTAATTCTTTTTCCCGTATTTTTAGTTCCATCTCTTTAATTAGCCTATTAATTTTTTGCTCTTCTTCCTTTATTTTGTAGGTGTTTCTTTTGATTTCTAATAACTTATTTAATAAATCAATTTCCTTTTCTCTCAGTTCGAGGTTTTTATTTTGAATTTGAATAATTGTGTCAAACTTTTTCAGCATTTCGCTATGGTACAGCTCGGAGGACAAAATATTTTTTTCTAACATTGCTGTTTTTGTTTGTTTAGCTTTTTTTCTTATTTTTGGTGGTTTCACATAATAGGGTTTTCTTTTTGTAGGCACAGATTTTTCTTTTTCACGATTCTCACTGTCGTTTATTTCAGATTCTTCATTATCTGAAATAATTAACGATGATATCGATGAAAAATTATCATTTACTTCCTCAGATGTTGTTGGAAAGACATCATTTTCACTTAAATTTTGTGTTTCAGGTAAATCTTTTCGCAAGACTGATCCAAACCTATTAACAGTCGTCAGGCCCTTAACTGTAACTTCAATACCTGCTGCGGATAATATTTGTTCCTCTACTGCAGAAAGAGTTTTTTCTTCATATGGGCCACCACCGGTTTGTTTTTTTGAAGATTTATTAAATGATACCTTTTTTTTACGTTTTGCTTCTGATCAGCATAAACCTATATATAAAATTGTTTCACAAAATTAAATATATTTAAATATTTCAATATTAATTATATTAATTATTACCTTGCGCCATAATTTTGAACTCTTAACTGGTGGTCCGGAAGCATTAAGTTTTACAGTAAGCTGCTCCCAAAGTTGGTTTGATCTTAGCCTTCCTTGAGAACTATTTGGTAAAATACTTTTTGCCAAGTCTGTATGTTCAGCCATGAAATTTCCAAGAATTTCCTTTTAAGCATAATTTATTTCTGTTATATTTGCCCTAAATAAAAAATAATTAAAAATATTAATATAAATTTATTAAAAAAAAAAATATTTGCTTACATTTCCTTTATTTTATCTAACTGTTCGCTTAAAAATACGTTATTTCGCACGGTTCTTTGCTTACGAGTAAAAACTCGCAAGGTTGCATTCGAAACATTGTTCGTTATCGAATGCCATCATTAGAAATTTCGATACATCTTATTCGCTATCGAAAGTGAGAATCCCAAACTGTAATAATTTCGCACGGGCGAATAAAAACTCGCTCGTATACGAATGCGAGAATTAGCCCCCAGATTAGTGCTGCCAATACTGTAAGATGCAAATAATATAGCTTAAGCAATACAAAAAGATTTTAGGTGGCACCACTGAAAGTCATATTGCTCATATGTTTATTTTGTAGTGGTCGTCTAGTAAATATTTCAGTAGCAGCCAGTCGGACACAAATTTAGCAAGCAACTTTTGTGCTCGTATGTTCCTGTGTTCTTGTAGCTTGAATGTGTTTAATGCATTAAGCAAACAACCACAACACATCAATTCATCATGATCGCACACTTCCATTTCAATTTATCTCGAAACTTTACTGTTGGCGGGATGTTCCTGGTGTGATAGTTATAAAAAACGGGGGTTGATTTTGAATGTACATATGTATGTAATGTAATGTAATTACGCATGAATTTTATATTGATTTGCCTGCTTGTGTACATGTTTGTTTATACATATGTATATGTACCCATTTAACATTGTGTGTGTTTTTCTGTGGCGTTTATTTTTTGTGCATACATACACAACTACATTGCTCTTAAGTCTTTGTTTTTGGTGCCATACATAAGCACAGTAATTTTTTTTATCGACCACACCTCATGACAGTACATAAGTTGCGTCAACAACAGTGCCTGACACCACTGTTTATTCTTAACTACCCTACACTGCAGCACAAAAACTGTGTCAGCTTCTCTACATTACAGCACTTAAACCGTTTAACCGCACAATAACACAAGAATTAAAAAATTATGCGGTTCTTGAATTAGCTTGAATAGGACTTGATGCAGGTCTCTAATACATATGTATGTATATCACTTTGTCATTTCGTTGGTACTTTTTTTAAATATCTATTTGCGACCCCATAAGGGAATCTTAAAGAAAGGGAAGTTGATACAAATCCTAAAATATTTGAGTTTTCTGTTTCAAAACTAGTGTGATAGCTATGCAGGGTTGCCAGAAGCGTTAAAAAGAAAATCATATTTTAAGGAAAAAAATCTCACATCTTATTTATTGAGAAATTTTATTGTATAGAAAAAAGTAGTAATCACAATAGTTATGCATAAAAAGAAATTTGTCTTTGATGCACAGCGCAAATAAGTTCTAAAATTTTTACCAAAATACTTCATAACTGAGATTATCTAGATCTGCAAGATAATCCTTACAGTTAACAGACGAAGATTATGAAGTTTTCTAACTCATCATCTAAATTCTGAATATTCTTTTCAATAAACCTATCAAAGAAGGAACTTGTTTATCTATAAATTTAAAAGGGCCAAGTCATGAGAGTTCTTTAAGAGAATAATCTTTAAAACCAAATCGTTTTAATATTTGCTTACATAACTCGATGTAAAACGAAATAAAATTTTTCTTGTTTACAGTAACCTTTAAGCTGGATTTTTTTAAAGCAACCATTCATAGATAAATTCCTTCGTTTTGTAAAAAAATGTTTTTTTTTCCAAATCAAGATTATTATTAAAATGCATAATACGAGTACCATATGCTGGTTTTATAAGATTTTCTAAATCGTAAAGATTTAAAGTGCTTTCACATGGTATGTTAATTACATATATAATTCTTAAATTTTTCTACATGTTTTAATTGTTTTTATTAGTTGAATTAAATAGATTACATCGGAATCCAGCCATCCGGATGGACATAAGTATATCGTTATGTCGATTTTTCAGGTGACTTTTTACTTTTGTTTAAAATATTAGAACAAGCACATTATATCCCTACCACCAAGGTCAGAAAGTGGCGGGGGTTCTTACTTGACGTGCGAAATTAATGCGGAGCAGACATAGCTAGCGACGACCACCTTCTGATCGCCAAAGTCAGACTGAAAGTTGCAGCCATCAAGTGCAACAGGAATAACACGTCAAGAAGATTCAACGTGAACAGATTGGCGAACACGAAAGGTAAAAACCAATTTACAAACGTTTTTAGAAACGAAAATGTTTCTGTCGTCGAGTGAAATGATAGATGGCCAAAAATAAAAGAGATCTTTATCAAAGCTGCCGAAATACATATCGGTTGCAAGGCGACTTCGAGAAAACCATGGATCTCGGACAACACATGGAAACTCATAAACTTAAAATCGTCGGCAAAAGGTAACTTAAATGCGGCAAAAACGGGAGCATCAAATGCCTTATCACAACAAGATTACACCAGGCTTGAGTTGCTGGTCAAGAAAAGTGCGAGAAATGACAAACGTCAGCGGAGCAGACAAATTACAATCAGAGCACAAACTGCAGCTGATGCGCACCGAACTCGTGATCTCTTCCATATAGTACGCCAACTAACTTACAACAAACTTCCAACCAACAAGTATTCAATAATATGTATTTCTAAAATAACTGAGAACTTAAAAAAATTATTTTTATCTGGCGCAGGAAGGAGCTCTAATACAATCAGTAGACTCTATTAAAAAAATTTTAAATTAAAGAAACTTTTAAAAAATAATTTTTTTTTTAATTAAAAGAATTTTATATTTCGACTATATTTGTGACGATTACACATAAGAGAATACAGTTGTCATCATATGTAACTTTACTTGTTGCATAGTGTAATCAGCCCATACATCACAACTCTACCAAATCAGGTGAAATCCGTTTAATAGTTAACCTGAAAATCAATATAATCTCACTTACAAAAGTCACTTTAGCTTGCCTTAAGTTTTGCATACGTTGGTACTAGATATAAAATAAATTGTGGTGTAGGGTATAATGTGGTCGGAACAAGCCGACTATAACTTTCTTACTTATTTTTAATTAATATATTAACATACGAAATTTTGCTGTGCACCGCTTTTCCAAGCGAGATATATCTGGACAATTGCATCTTTCTTCTGGTGTCAAATTAAATGCTGAAACAACTAGACATGCCAAAGTTAAACCGCAAAAATACTTTTTTAGATCGTCCATTATTCAAGTGGTAAAATTTTCAAATCTGTGACAAAAAGATATACAAAATATATTATTAAACACCACAACTTAATTGCATTTTATGTACTTAAAAATTAACTAAAAACAAGTAAAAGCGCTATATTCGGCTATGCCGAATCTTATATACCCTTCACATTGATGTTTTAATGTACCCAGCCGAGTTATTTTGTACTGCATATAATATAATAAAAAACCTTGTGCGAGTTCTAAAGTTCATAGAAAACTTTACAAAATGTTAACGTTCGTATGAATAATAGAAATAGATGAGGAACGTTTGAGGTCGACAGTAATAAAAGTTTTCGACATTATTTATAATAAAAGGTTAATAAAAGTTGTTAATTTTTATGGGATGTTCTAGTCCCCCTGCTTCTCTCCAATTTTTTTCTAAAATGTATGAGTTATTAGATTATTACTTTTTGTAGAACATTTGATTTCGATATCTGTTATAGTTTCCGAGATATAGCGTATCGAAAATTTTACAAAAATTGTGAATTTGTATGGGAGCTACCCCATATTCACCCCCCACCAAAAAAATTTGTACTTCAAAGCGTAGTTTGTGATGTCCAATTGCTTTTTGTAGAACATTTTATTTCGATATCTGTTACAGTTTCCGAGATATAGCGTATCGAAAATTTTACCAAAATTGTGAATTTGTATGGGAGCTACCCCATATTCACCCCCCCCCAAAAAAAAATTTTACCTCAAAGCGTAGGTTTTGCTGTCCAATTACTTTTTGTAGATTATTTTATTTCGATATCTGTTACAGTTTCCGAGATATAGCGCATAAAATATTTCACCAACCTTGTGCAATTGTAGGAAAACTACCACTTCCCCTGATCCTATCTGAAAAAATTTTATTTAGGTGCCTACTTAAAGAGTATCCGTTCTAAGTTTTGTGGCAATAGTGACTATACTTACTGAGATATATAGGGATATATGTATGCACGGATTTTGTCCTAAAAAAAATGGGTTGTTTTGGGTTTTTGCTTATATCTCGGTCAATAGTGAACCGATTTTGCTGATTTTAAATAGCGACTGTTAGCGGGATATTTCTTATCGTTTGACATCATTAACTGGTCTGTATCTTTTTATTTGACTCCGGAAACTTGATTTCAACAGACGGACAGACGGACAGACAGACATACGGACATGGCTATATCAACTTCCCTATCTATAAGGATCCAGAATATATATACTTTATGGGGTCGCAAATGGATAATAAAGAAATTACAAACGGAATGACAAACTGATATATACCCTTATCACTTATGTGAAGGGTATAATTAAAAACTAAGAAAATATTGATTTCATTTTGCCTTTTGTCTAAACATGTATGTATGTATGTATTTGAGAATTTAAAAAAAAAGATAATTTAAAAAGAAGAACAATGTGTAAAAAGAAAATACGTTCATATTTATGTATGTAGATATCAGGTTCCTTTATATTTATACTATATGGGTACCCGACTGTATCAAGCGCGGATCCAGGTGAAGCGGGGGAAGGAAATTTCCCCCACAAAACGATTAAAACTTTATATTTGATTTAATAAATAACAAAATATTGGTAGCCATGAAACAAACGTTTTATATATTTTATTTAACAAATGTATTGCATATTCAAAGATGCTGTTGCTTTTTGAAAAATGTTTTTGGAGACACAAGAAAACTTTCGTTTTGAGGTGGGCAATAAAATGAAAATATCTGCACCTAAACAAAAAATTGAAAATCGAGAACGTTTCTGTCTATTATAAAAACTATGATTTCCCTCGGAAGGCATAATATACCTCTCCGTGGATATCGAGATGATGGTCCTTTGCTATCTTCTGAAGCTCGGAAGGTATTTTTCGTTCACTTCTACGATTTTTTATAGATGCCGGAGATACAATTTTTGGCCACCATTTCCAAGTTTAGAGGTTTCATAATATCGAAAACAAATCAAACTGAAATATATAAAAGTTTTCATAATTTTATTTTAGAAATTATACTAAAAAATATTTATGACGCTAAAAAATTATTCGATTATTTTTGACTAAACCACTGATTTATCAGAAAATAACCAAATTTCTTCTCAAAATTTCGAAAGGTTAGCAAAAGAAGAATTTATCGTCTTTATCGACGCATGTTAAGAGGTTTTAAATGATTTTGGTAATTGCGTTGAAGTGCCAATTAACGCGAATGCACTATCATAAATAGTTTTAAGAGCTTTGAAATATGTTGGTCTTTATTTTAAAAATTGTGTGGGGGTTAAAACCTTTCATGTTGGCAGAAAATGAAGCAGTTAAAAAAGTACATGAAAACGCCAAAAATGCAAAAAAAAAACGCCTTGCTGTTCCCTCCAATAGACTTAACAACTCGATCGCGAAAGGCAAGAAGGTACCAATAATAAAAAAATTGTGTCGTTTATTAAAGAAACCTGCAAATTTATTTTTCAAAAAACATTATTCTAAGCGTAATGCAGTTTTTCAAAATTATATAGAGAAACAAATTTATTTCCATTATGCGACAAACGATGGATAGATCGTCATAATTTAATTCTAAAATTTGCAGCAAAAATAAAGCACAAAATAGAGTCATTGGAAAAGATACCAGAGTGGAAAGATAGGGATAATTCCTTAAAAGCCTTATTATTAAGAACTTCTCTAAGCACTTTCGAATTTATTTACGGATTACATATTCTAAATGATACTTGTATACTTACTGTCACACAGCCGCTTAGTGTAATTCTACAAAAGCAGGATATAGATTTACAAAAAGGACCATTTCTTATAAGAACCCTGATTGTGTGTTTTGCGGATTAAATGAATAAGGCCCACACTCAATTGAAAACAATAGTTAAAGAGCCTGGATTAAAAAGAGAAAATGGATGAGATCCAGAGACCTGCACCGAACGGCTTATAGCCGACTAAGCCGAGCCGCCGAACATTTTTCGTAGCCGCCGCAGCTTTAAAAACTGAAATTATTTGGCAGTTTAAACAAAAATCTACTAAGTTAAATTAAGTATCTTCTAAGTAGATACATTGCTATTATTAGTAATGTTAGCAAGTAAGGGTGCTATATTCGAATCTTAGATACCCTTCACATTGGACTTTCGAAACCCCGAGCCTTTTTTATTTTTATCCGTTTTTTTATTTATTTATTTTTAAATAGGGTTCGGTGTCATTGTTTAACCCTCTTAGGGTGATTAAGGCATCTGTAGGGCTTTTTACCCTATTTTTTCAAATTTTGTAGGGGCTTTTATTATAATTTGTTAAAATTTTGTATGACGACGCCCTTAGGTGATAGAGACAAGTGGTAAGTATGTTCTAGGAATATGTTTGGGAAGGAAAATTAAAGGGGGTGTGTGATACATTTTATTCCTCTAGGGGCGACTTCGGTGAAGTTGTAGGGGTTTTAGCTAATTTTTTTTTTAATTTTGTATGGAAACCCTATTAGGGCGTTGGGATAGGGGGTAAACATGTTCTAGGAATATGTTTGGGAGGAGAAACTAATGAGGGTCGGTCGTACACTTCATTTCTGTAAGGCCGACTCTGAGGAAGTTGTGAGAATTTTTACATCATTTTTGTAAATTTTGTATGGCGACCTCCTTATTTGATGGGGGTAAGTAAGAAAAGCTCAAAAAGAAGAAGAAAGATTTTGTGAGTTTTTGTTATTTGTATTTGACATTCTTATGACGGTTTTAGTTGTTTTTGCAGAATCGCCCCTACCTGATAAGTGTACCCTGGGTTTTGTATACGTGTGATCGTGTACATGTAAAGATAAAAAAGGAAATTTTGCCTTTCACTTGGCAAATAATGGGATTTTAAAATAATTGAACAAAAATGTACCCACTTAACTTTGCGCAAGAAAAAGTGCTCTTCAATCCTTATTAACAAACTATGGTGATTTGACATTAAAATCACATATAGATGGGAATTTGACACAAATTAAACTTAAAACTTCTCAAATTCATTAACTTATTAGTAAAAGCGCTGTGCTACGTCTCGATTGTATACTTCTGCTATACAACTCGATTTTCAAACCAATTTGGTGCTACGGGATACCATTATGGGGCACTGCCTTCGCCTTCAACATAGAAACATAGAGAGAATTCAATGTCGTCTAAAATAAAATCCGAAAAACGATAGCTGGTGCTCTCTAATACTTATATTAAGAACAGCAACGATTACAAGGCCATACAAGTTCCACAAGATAAGCGCGAAATCCTCAACACTAAGTAAGTAAGTAACCTGGAATTACATCTAAATCCGCTCGCTTGAAACATCTTACAATATGTTAGGCACAATCGTTTGAAGAGAAGGGATTATGTTGCTTTCAGATGAAATTATTAGAATTGTTGTATACTTTAATTAAAGAACTTAAATTTTAATCTGACACTGGTTGGATTAATATTTATTAGTTTAAAAATTTGGCAGAGGCGAAGGTACAGAAGAAGTGCAAAATGTTCCATTTATATTCATATACATAATTTTTAAATGGTTATAACGAACGCGTCAAGAAGTATTGTATTGTATTCTGTTTCGAAAACGAGTCTTAAATGGAGCTATTTATTGAAAATACTCCTTTAACTCAGGCATTACTAGTTGGAATAATAATAATATAATAATTTGTTTGTATATATGCCTCAAACTTTATATATAAAAATACCAAAGTAAAATTATTATCCGTTTGTATTAAATTTAACGACTTATAAAGAGAAAATTCATGACTATTAAAAGTAGCCAACAAAATCGCCACTAATTTTCTTAATCGCCAAGTTGAAAATTAGGACGCCAAAAAATTTGACTTCCCTGCTCACAAGCACAACTCAATTATGACATTTTTTTTCTTTTTTGACAGACTCACCAGCTTAAACTAAATGAAACTTACACTTTTAATTTCGGTGTCGACTTTAAAAATCTAGTTTTAAAATTTACGACTAAATAAAAATTTAAAAATCGCTTCTATTTATACACGCCGAATAGAATAGTTTTTGCGCATTTTTTTTCAAAATTAAATATTTAGATTGTTATTTCTGATGTAACTTTTAATAATATTAAATAATATTTACCTTTTAAACACTTTGTTTTTCTTTGGGCTTATGTTTTTTATACTCTAAATCAGTGGTGCCCAGCAAGAGAACATAATTTATAAGAATGTATGGGGGCTTTTTTACTGTGAGCTTTATCTAAAAAAGCAATTCAATAACCACCTGTGTTGTTGTTGTTGTCAATTTTTTGTGTTATGCTCTCTTTGTTATAGCTTTCTTGGTGCGTGCAGAGTGCATGTAAATTGTAAAACCCAAGGCATATTCATATAAGGTGGTCGCATTAAAAAAATTAAGAGAGTCGTTCTCTTACTCTTTATTTTTTTTATATGAAGTTTGACACCAAAATTGAAAAATTTTTCGAGTTTAGTGTCAAACTCCATGTAAAAAAAATTAAGAGTAAGAGAACGACTCTCTTAATTTTTTTATTGCGGCTACCTTGTATCGATATGCCTTGGTAAAACCTGATTTGTGTTCGTACACCAGAGACACTTCTGGCTAACATTGCTCTACATTAAAACAAGTGATGAAAGAGTGTCAATTAAGTTTAGCAACCTGTGTACCAGGTTTGTATATTTTTTCCTTTTATTATTATTATTATTATTATTATTATTATTTATAGTTAAGCATGTCGATTTAGAGATATCCGTTTATCCATGTTATGGTTGAAATCAATTTTTTGTGGCACCCCGATATCGCCCAGAAAAATCGGCCAACAACTGACCAAGATAAAAACAAAAAACCAAGACTACCTATATTTATTCATCTAAAATTCGTATATAAACACCTCTTAAACTGCCCCGCAGTTGCCCATAAAAGTGTGTAATGAAAGACTGACTCTCATTAATTTTTCTCACAAAAAATTTTGTGGAACATACTTACCCTCTATCTCGAGATCGTAACAGGGTTGCCATAAAATATTTGAAACAATCAGGGTAAACCACCTACAACTTCTCCGTAGGCCACCTAAGAGAGTTTACATATGACACTGACCCCTATTTAAAGACTGGAAATATTTCTTATAAAAAAAAAGGATAAAAATAATAAAAAAAAGTTTTCGATTTCGAAAGGCCAATGTGAATGGTATATAAGATTCGGCACAGCTTATTTCATTATAAAATCTTAAGACTCGGATGTGCCAAATTTGTTATATATAAAGGAAAATAATGTAGATTTGACACTTAATTTAGGAAATACTTCTACGGAGGGTATACAAAATGCGATAAAACTTAATACTTATACAATAATATATACTCTTAAGAGTTTTTCTTGTTTTCGTTTTTAAATTATTTAATATTTTGTTATATAATAAAAACAAAAATATTTTGGTTCATTCAGACTGTTTTACTTGTTATTTGTAATTACGTTGTATTATTTATTTAAAAAAAATTAAATTTTTTTTTACGACTTTCTAATATGTTTGTAAGTGAATTGTATAACGAAATATGTATGTACTTAATTAGAATATTTTCTAAGATAGAAATATTGTTGATCTCACTACTTGAAAAAGTTGAGGCTTGATACAAAAATTATTCTCTTAAAATTTCACAGCTCTGTTGAAATTTCAAAACCTACGGCCAACGATTTGGTTTAAAACTGCAAGAAAAAATTTCTAAACATATCCCGACTTAGAATTACTAAAATAGGTTAATCATAGGAAAAACATTCCTGCATATATTTCAAAATATCTCAGTGACTATGGCTACTGTAACCACAGAGTTTTGCATGGATTTAAAGCAAATTCGGTGAAAAAAATTTTAATAGAAGAAAGGGGAGTGATAAACTGCTTACTGTATGCACTTGTTAAATAAAATTACATAATTGTTTATTAAAATTTTTCAAAAGGCTTTATCTATCAAACTGTAAAGCTATCGATTTTCCAATAAAATAAAGCACAAAAGTTCAACCAAGAAGTTTAACTCATTTAAATTAATTTTAGTTACATAAAAAGTAAACAAAACATATTTATTAAATTAATAATATATGGTTTCCTGTCAAAGCTAATTTGTTTAGCATGACATTTGCGTCAATTTTAATTTTATTATGTACATATATGCCACGTTGCTAAGCCTTTAAGCCTGTCCTCTGTTATGGTTGATCTTAGCCATGTTTTAATACGGCATTTTAACCGGTAGCATTACTGACCAGCATTGAAACAAAAATAATAAATATTTTTCGCAATTTTTGGTAAAATCCTGGTCACACCTTGCTGAAACATCTTTTATATTTTCTAGGCGGTCTTTCTAAATTTTTCATTTTTGTTTCCAAAGCAAAATTTCAGCCTTAAATTTCGATTTAAGCAGTTTTTTAATAAATTTTTTAAAAATTGTAATAAATCATCTGAAAGTTGTGGAATTAAAATTTCTAAATCAGTTAAACAAATAAAAGACGTCCTTTCTGAAACGTAGGCCGTTTTCCTGAACGCAGTATGCCTTGCATCACGAAAATTCAACTTCTTCCATTTCACACAACTTGCAGTTTTAACAATTTTCTGTGTTTCCAAAGTATTAACTTGGCATTAGAGACTCATTTGGGGGCAGAAGATATTATCAAAACCTTCAGCTTTGCCGTCAGCAAGAATTTGAAATTTTGTAATGCAAAGCATACTGCGTTTAGGAAAACAGCAGTATTTTTATATCTTGCAAATCGGATTCAATTTATAGTAGGTAAGTAGCCCTCATTGCGGTTATATATTTCGACATCTTCAAAACTATTTTTTCTTTCAAACATAAGCTTTTCAGTTAAAATTCTCATACCAAAGCAAATATTTTTTGCCTTTTAAAAAATAGTTTTAAATTGTTTATAGGCTTCGTTACTTGCAGTCTCAATTTGTTGTAAATTTATAACCTACTTTTTAAGAATTACAATAAGCGGTTGTGTGACAGTAAGTATATAATTTTGAATATGAAATCCGCACCTAAATTCGAAAGTACTTAGAGAAGTTCTTGATAACAAAACATTAAACACGTTCAAGCAACAAGAACACAGGAACACACGAACACAAAAATTGCTTGCTACATTTGTGTCTGCGTGGCTGCTACTGAAATATTTACTAGACTACCACTACAAAATAAACATATGAGCAATATGACTTTCTGTGGTGCCACCTAAAGTCTTTTTGTACTGTTTAAGCTATATTTTTTGCATCTTACCGTATTGGCAGCACTAATCTGTTATCTGTCGCGTATAAAAATAGAAATTAGTTTAATTTCGACCACGCCACAAAATTAGCATTGACAGCAACCCGTAGTTGTGTTGAATTGTAGCAATTAAAAAAATATTCTCATAAGCACACGTGTATTCTATTTTTGGCTGGTTGTGTTCGGTAGCCTGTAGCGAGGAATGTATTTAATGCTTGACAGCGACCCGTAGTCGTGTTGCATTGTAGCCATTAAAAAAATTATTCTCATAAGCACACGTGTATTCTATTTTTGACTGGTTGTGTTCGGTAGCCGGGGAATGTATTTAATGCTTAATAGCAATGCAACAGCAATGAATATTTAAAAAGGCAATAAAAACGAAATCATTCATTCCGTTCTGTAGTCCGGGTTATCAAGTTTTTACTGTATGTGCAAAACCACATTTTGTATAGAGCGTTTATTGGCAAAAATTTTTCCAACTAATAAAGGTTTATGCCAGCTTGTTGTTTATTGCTTTTAAACAGTTTACATATCGTTATATATAGAAAGGCCCTAACTCGTACTTCTTTATAAGCCCAGATTTTTATTTATTTCGATAAGTGGTCTGATCATACATCATATTTAGCCAAAAAAAATCTTGTCTTAAAAAGTACGAGCTATTGCCTTTCTTTATTAAGGTAGCGATATGTACTCTGTGTCTCAATACACAAAAATGTATGATTTAAAATTTTTTTTTTTTTTTTTTTGAATAGCTGTTATTTTATGTTTAGAATTATTGGTTTGTGAAGAAAAACAAACTTGTTTAGATAAGATTTTTTTATTTAAACGTCAACAAAATTTTTCGGAGCATATCCTTTTAAATACAAAGAATGTATATTAAGAGGCGACGCTTATATCTTTTACTTAAAAACAAATTATAAGCCCAACCAATGTTTATATGAATTTTAATATTAGCTTGATTTTAAATATAAAGAATTTTTTTACAACATAAAAAAGTCTTTTTAAAAATGTTTGTTTAAAACATTTTAAAATCAAAACTAACTGCAAATAAAACAGGTAAGAGCGCTATATTCGGCTGTGCCGAATCTTAGATACCCTTCACATTGGCCTTTCGAAACCCAACCTTTTTTTATTTTAATCCATTTTTTTATTTACGAAATATTTTTAATTTTTACATAGAGGTCGGTATAATATATAAACCCTCTTATGGTGAAAATGGAAGCTGAAGGGGTTCTTACCCTTGTATTTCAAAATTTTGTATGGCAGCCCCCTTAGAGAGTTAATATAATATAATGTTTGTCCTACATTTGACCTATTCACAGGCAGCCTGGAAGTTGTATGGGGGACTTATTACATATTTCGAAACTTTGTATAGGATCTTCAAGGCGATGGAGTTAGAGGGTAAGTATGTTCTAGGAATATGTTTGGGAGGAGAAACTAATGGGGGTCGATTTAACACTTAATTTCTCTAAGGCCGACTCTGGGAAAGTTATTGGTGTTTCTACATCATCATCCCCATAGGTGATGGATAGAGGGGCTAAGTATGTTCTAGGAATATGCTTGAGAGGGAAAACTAGTAGGGCTCTAGGGAAGTCACCGGAGAAGTTGTAAAGGGCTTCAACCCTATTTTTTTCAAATTTTGTATTGCAAACATACTAAGGGCTGAAGATAGGGTGTAAGTAAGTTCCACAAAAATGTTTGAAAGAAAAAATAAATTGGAGTTCTTTCTAACCCTTTATGTTTGTGGGAACACCCTCGAAGCTGTGGAAGCGATCTAAAAAATTAAAAAAAATTAAACCTTGTAATGCAACCCTGTTAAGGGGCGGAGATAGATGTTCCAAAACAATAGTCGTGGAAAAAAATTAATGGGAGTCGGTCTTATATTGCACATTGTACAGGTTTTTATGTACAACTTTTAGAGAAACAAACAGAACAAATACATCTCAACTTGATTTAATTTTAACGACAATTTTTTAGAGAGTCGTGACGCTTCAAAAATTTTTTTCACAGATTTAACAGAAAATTTTCTTAACCTTATCGATTGAAAAGTTAATAAAATTTTAGATAACGAGTTAAGAGAACTTAATTCGGTCAAATTTAAGTACCATTCTTCTAGATAGTCTTGGTTGTGAAGATTTTTTTTGTTAAAAGTGTCAAAAATTACTTGCACTTTGCAATAAAAAAATTGTTTTTTATATATAAAAACTTAATCGTTATTACTATTTTTGTATATAAAATATATATCAGTCATTTGCCAGAACAACGTCATAACTCAAAAAACGCAATTTCAAGAAAAATGCGTTTGAAGTTTTCGGTTTGCTTACATTTACTGAAAAAGACAAGCGGTAATTTCTTTTCAAACAATATTGCATCGCTAAATCCAAAAATGCAATTTTTAAACCATGACGTTGTTCTGGAAAATAAGCGACATGTAAAAATTAATAAAACGATCTGACGATTTTTTTTTAAATTATTTATGCCAAATTATGACTTTTTTCGCAAAGCTTTTGGCAGGGCCATTATTACCAGTTTAAGAGAGTCCTTGTTGATAAGCGTCCCTTTTTTTTGTTTTTTTTTTTTAATTCAAACCAATGTTTGATTGTTTTGCCGTCGACTGTTTTAACAGCTTTGAAATATTGCAAAGCAGACATTTGCTTGCTATTAAGCAGGATACAACCAACTACAGGTTGCAAAGCCAACTTAGGTAAATAAGACCAAAAATGCTCCTTGGGTATGTTCATTTTTGACATTGGCAGATTAAACATTTTAAAAGAAAGAAAAAACTTGTACAAATGTATGCACATATACATACGTAAATAAGCTAAGAAAAATAAATATTTAACAACATTTCTTCACCACTGCGGGTATAAATGAAGGCTTGCTTTCTACTTTCTTTTAGTCGCAAATTATATTTTAAAAAAGCTACAATATTTAACAAAAAAAAAATTAATTAACTGAAGCCCCTTAGTTTTGTGGGATATAAGGTATATATGAAAAAAAATATAAAATTATTTCTCTTTTATTTATAAAAGTCGAAAGTTAAGAAACTGTGTTAATTCCCTTTTTGCTTGATCTAATGCCATTTACGCTTAAATCAATCTTTTCCAAGCTGGTACGACATTAAGTTTAAGCCAAAGTAGCTAAAATTAAGAATTTCCTTTTTTTATTAAGAAAATGCCTACTTGTCGTAAATTTACAACGTTAGGGATTGATTAAAGTGAAGATTATCCTGTTTTTATTTTTGGTGTATAATTATTTGCTGGTTTTTTTTATAATTCGCGTTCTTCTTTTCTCTTTATTATGTTTTTTTTTTGTACAGATTTAAAGGTTTCATTATATCAATAATGCAGAAATCTGTTAAACCGTTGAAGCTTATGACTAAGTCTTGTCTGGTCCTGATAAACCTACTGCCGCTTTATTTTACACCAACGATTGCCTGTAATTGTACAAATCAGCACTTGCAAGATATCTATTGCAACGCAGATTATGGTAAGATTCTTAAAAAAGTTAAAAACCCTGGCTTACAAAATGTAAAGCTAAAATGTTAGTTTTGTGTGGAAGTCGAAATGCTACCAAGTAAAACAAGTAAGAGCGCTATATTCGGCTGCGCCGAATTTTATATACCCTTCACATTGTCCTTTTTGTTTATCCAGTCACCTGATCTAGGCAAGTTGTTTTCGAACCGTAAATATTATAATTATTTGTGGTGGGCTTAAAGGTACCTTTACACGGTAATACAAAGTAATTAGATTTTGTAGAATCAAAATATTATGAAATTCTCTCCGTGTTTAAAAAAAGAGAATAAAAATCTGTTCTAACTATTTTTCATGTTTACACGGATGAGGTTGGTAATATTAAAATCGGTTGTTTCTTGCCAGTTTCCTTTTGGGGTAACGCCATATGGTTAAGGTTCAAAAAATCTGCTTTTATTTTGATTGTTTGTGTATTGTTTCATTAAGTGTAGCCACCTTCATTAGATGCTGTAAGTGCTGCCAATCTTTCACACCTCTGATGTGATGAGAATACACAAGTTTCTAAAATGGTTTAGAAAATAAACATTTACCGAACACTTGTCAAATTTTGCATCCGTATTCTCTCCTACCCAATATATTTTGCTTTTACATGATGAGATTTTGTATTATCCCACAACATTTTTTGACATATCGTAATATATGTATTACCGTGTAAAGGTACCTTAAGGTACATAATTATCATAGTTTTCGAAACATAAAATTTACGATAATCTTTAAGGATCCAGAATATATTTACTTTATGGGGTCGCAAATGGATATTAAAAAATATTTCAAATGAAATGACAAAGTGATATATACACTTGATAAGCTAATGGTGAAAGGCCGGGCCCTCGGACATACCTTCCATTGGGGCAAGTGCCTATGTCTACCTCCAACTGGTAAACTTTCAGTTTACTGGAAGGCTAATAGACTTGGCTAATTTAAAACAATCTGTCTTGGGCTTAATGTGGTCATGTGCTTAGCTACTGGTCTGGCTTGAGGGCAGTTTGTCCTACATGATGGGGTGGTATGCTTCCTTGCCAAGAGATTTACACAACAATTCAATGTTTAAAGGGTGCAAATACCTTGTCTGTGCAGTTTAGAACCAGAAGTAATTGACGGAAATCAGTTTCCAAGGCTGACTGGAGTTATATTTGGTACTACACGGGAATCAGTAAAGAACTCGGGTGCTTGTATTGCACGATCTGATTGTTGTTGAGGTCTCGAGAGTACACATGGGGGCTGTGGTTTCCAAGCTGGGCAACTAAGAGCAAAAGTTAATATACTGGGTTTCGTTCAATATTATAAAAACTTAAGGTTCGCAAGAAAGAGTCTCTAAGTTGTGGAGGGTCTACTCGAGCACATGAGCAACTGATGGAGTAGGCTAATAGCTTGAAAGGTGTGAGTGTGCTTGGAAGTAAGTGGTTAGGGAAACTAGGCTCGGCTGGGGACCCTATGATTTCAACACAAGATCCCGTCAGAGTAGTAGCAAATAATGAAATGGCCGGCATTGTCATGTTGAAACATGTGATTGATTTGGTCCTGGCTGAGAGTGAGATTATGAAGCGTTGATTAAATGGTAAAATGATTGAAACGGAATGAAACGTTTCTATGAAATAAACTAGGTGTCGCATTGTGGAGGTGCGGCATAAAAAAGTCATAATCGTTTGCGCTTAAAGTTGGGAGCGGTTTCACAAGCGTGTGGAAATATATCTTTGTCGGCGTGGCTCTGTTTGGGAATTTATGAAGTCAAAACTGGAGACGCAATTCGAGCTTAGATGGCTCAACTCCTCAGCAAGGGGCCCGTTAATGGCTACCAAGGGGCCATGAAAGAGAGTATATACCTGGTCGTTCTGGCAAATCATTTGGGGTGTCATGTCACAGGCAATATCGAGACGCTGTTAAGTCAACATGAGATTAAGCCTACGGAGCAGGTGCTCATGTAAAACTATACATATCTGATACACAGACGGACAGATGGACATGGCTAAATCGACTTCCCTATCTGTAAGGATCCAGAACATTTATAATTTATGGGGTCGCAAATGGATAATAAAGAAATTACAAACCGAATGACAAGTTGATATATACCCTTATCGCTTATGAGAAGGGTATAATAAAATATAATAGATATTTTGAAATTGGCATTATTGCATGCCATAGAAATTAACGATAAAAATTTTGTTGACACTAGGCAAATCAGTGATGCCAACTTTTGCATCAACAAAAGCACTGTGAGCACGTGGAAATTTAACAAAAAAAAAAAAATTTGAGTTTAGCAGCATAACATAAATATTCATTATTATTGATGTTAAATAACGAAGATATCGCTTGATTTTTATTTTAAAAAAATAAACAATAACATACTGTAACACTGTGCAACAGTGATACAAAAATACACAACCAGGATAGTATAGGTTCGATTCATTGGTGACCGTTTTCATTTTATGGGCCTCTTTAGTTTCGGAAAATTAGTGGACCCCTTAAAAAAATGATGTCATTTCGCCTAACTTTTAGCAATATTTAACATAAGACTCCATTTAATATATATTTTTACATTTATTGATTTAAAAATAGAATTTTTTCTTTTAATATATAAGCAAGAAGTTACTTCTTTTTAGTTTTTTGAAATAACTTGCAGGGAATCCAAATTTTTTTCTAATAAAATTTAGAAATATTGTAGCCATCATGAGGCTGAACAACTTTTTTGCATATAAGTAAAATCTGGACGTTTCTAGGAACTCAAAGAAGTCATGAATTCCTCTAAAAAGGTCCTTGTTAGCTAGAACTGCATGCCAAGTTAAGATTTTTTCAAAATTTATTGATTTCAAAATAAAGGTTCCCTCTTCTTTCAAACATTTATAAAACCCTATACTCAGGTTGGCAAGGCTGGTAGCCATTTTCTTTTTATGGGCCTTAAAAGTTTGGGAAAATTAATTGAGCCCTCAAAAAAAGGTAACACCAGTTTTGGATTAAAGGTTTATACGGATTTTATCAAAACGCCACTTTATATATATTTTTACATTTCATAAAAAAAATTCCTCGACTTTATTTTTTATTTATAAACCTTTAATAAAAAAAATAGGTGAAAAATTAGTTTAAATTTAATTAAAATAATAAATATGAAAAATAAAACAAAAAAACATTTTTTTATTACTGAAAAGGTACTTAAGACCGCCGTAGGAAATTTTTTAAAAGCGCCGTTCAAACGAGGATTTGAAAAAAATTTCGAGTAATGCATATGCAAATAAAGCACGAAAAAGTTCCCAAAAATCCCCGAAGGTGTTAAAAACTCTATTTTTTTATTTGATCTTTTTAGTTGGTTTTGCAAAGATCTGGTCTAAACATATAGAAACGACACATGAGGGGGTGTCAGCTTATTTCGAGTTAATTAAATCCATCAAGGTAAGTTTATACTTTGAAAAATTTATTTAGTAGAAACAAATAGTTTTTAAATTAGGACTCCCATAAATAATGTGCAAAGAGTATTAAAAAAGTATTAATTCTTCTATGGCCACTTAATAGACAACTGCTGCCGGTAAAGAAGTAGAAGAGAATGGCCTTTTGCCTATATCGGTTGAGTGTGCAGCGAATTTAAAATATTCCCAAAAATATCTTGTGGCTTCACGAGCATCTGAAAAAAATTCATGCGTCTATGTCGAAGAAATTTACGAGTCCAACGGCCAACATTCCTTTTCGAAATATGATCAATCTATGTGCAAATGTAACGTAAGTAAAAAATATAAAAAAAAAAAAATTAATAAATAATTTCAAAACTAAAAATATATTATTGTTCAGGTAACAACCTGTTATAGCACTGGTTGCCAGTTTTCTCCTTCGCCCACCGGCTGTAAATGGTCACCGACTACTAAATGTGCTGCAGAATTAAAAGAATGCCGCCAAACTTTTAAGTCAATTTGCAAACTCTCCAACCCCATATGTAGATGGGAATATACACCCCAGTATGATAAGTGCATACTTGAACCATGAACTTTCCATACGTTGCGTTTTATACGAGTTGCTCTGAGTTTATACGATTTAATTGTTTTTTTTTTTTAGATAATTTATTATACACCAGCATTAACCCACTACTTCATTAACACAGTTTTTAATATATGAATATTAAAAAAAGAGTTTTTTGTGACTTATATCTATCTCTACCTATTAAAATTATAGTTTTTTCACTTTATCTTCATAAATTAAAAATAAAATTATGAGTGTTGACAAGAGCGTGATTTGTAATCGCTGCTTTTTAAAGCGCTTATTTATCTGAGCAAAGAGAAAGTACATATTTAGTTATGATCGTCACCTTTTATACGATTTAAATATATATATTTTATGGCATAAGTATAGGGCGAACTGTTATATCCGGAGCCTTAAAAGTTTTTACTATCTACCTTAATCAGAACACCTTTTCGAAAGGAATGCATTACCAAAGCTATTGGTGAAACTAAAGTAAAGATGCTTATTTATGGGCTGAAGGTCAACTGTCCTTCAATAAAACAATTTGCTTTATTAAAGAGGTATTTGTTTTGATGTTTATTTCAATATTTCGAGCGCCATCGGTGCTTTTCATCAGGAAAACTATATATACAAAAACAAAATGTACAAATGAACAAAAAATACATTAACATTTAAACATTTAGTTTAAAAAAACTATTTTAATTAATTATTTGTATTTAAAAAAATAATTTTGGCTTACATTTAAGTAAAACCGTCGTCTGTTTACAAACACTTAAAGTTTACTAAAAGCTTTATTTTGTTTGTCTTAATTTGTGATGATTAAAAAAAAGCTTTATTTATATTTATTTATTATGTGTCTGTATGTATGTGCACAATTTTCTGTAACTGTTTTGTAATTAATTCTTCTGTTGGCGGGAGTATTGATTATATGTAGCATCTCTATAGTAAATCTCTTCTTGTAATTGTTATCTTGTTGCAGTATTGTTGTATTTTCTATGTTCGGAGAGTGTCCAGTCGCTGCAAAATGGGCTGCTAACGCAGTATTTTGATATGTTGTACCTTTCCGTTTTTTAAAGTCCGATTTATGTGAAGCTAATCTTGTTCGCAACTTTGATTTTGTTGTTCCAACATATAGTTTATTACATGTGTTAAGGTGCGTTTAGACTGTGCTAATATTTGTGCAAAATAATAAAAATTTTGTTTGTCCTAGTGTAAACACTCGAATTTGTTAGCCACCAAATATTTTTCGACTGTTTGTTGGCTAAAAAATTCTTTGTTTGTGAACAAAGCTTTGCATAGTGTAAACACTTTGTCAGCACGTCGTTACAAATATTTGCCTCGATATTTTGTTTGTTCTTACAATATTTTTGGCGGAACAAATAGCGACAAATAATTGTAGAAACATGGTAAAGTGAGGCCAAACGCAAAAAAATGGTAATAAATCTGTATCTTCGAAACTATTTGTCCAATTATAAAATAATGTATGAAGGAGTCGTAGAGGAGGACCCAAGGTTTTAGAAAATAAAATTTTGGACTACCCTGTATATACATACATTGAGCTACAGGGTGCCAAAGTTGACCTCCTCGGGCTTACAAAACATTTCTATGCTTATAACTTTTGTAAATATCAACCGATTTCAATGATTTTTAGATTTATTTGATGAAAATTAAAATCTGAAAAGAAAACATAATCACTCTTTCTTATTACCTGTTACAGTTTAAACGATATTTGGGTTTGAAATTTAAAATTGTTGTTTTTGACCTAGACTTTATTTGGTTTTTTGCAAATGTCTGCAATTGTAGTTATGCTAAAAATATTTTTAAAAATATTTTTGTATTTCTAAAAAGTTTGTTAAGCCTGCACAAAAAAATTTATTTAATTATCTTTATTCGTCTAGCCGTGAAAAATATTCAAAGTCAAAATTTTCAAGGTGATTTCAAAAATGGCATAATTTTGACAAAAATTTAGCACAATTGATTAACTTTTTTTGCAAATATAATAATTATTTCTTTCTTAACGTTTTTGGAAAAAGCAGGCTTCAAAATATATTAGTAGCATATTTTTGAAAGGATTAAGACGTGCACCCTACGCCAGGCATTGTTCGAAAATGTGGATTTTTTCAACGAAATTTCAAATTTATTGGCCGAGAAAAAAAAAACGCAAGTCAGTTTTTGAAAAATTGGCCCGAAATTAAAATAGTTTATCTTTTAAGTTTTCAGTTTTAATTAAGTTATTCACCGCCCGCTCAAAAATGGGGTCACGAGGGTAAACGTTATTAATATAGGCAAGTTTTAAGATGCGTGTAATATAATAGCTCAGAAAATAACTTTAAAGTTACTTAACTCTTTTTGTTTTTTATTTAAATAATAAATAACATAATATTATAATAAAGTTTTAAAATCCATTACGTTATCATAAATCAACAATATTTTATAAACTTTCATATATAAAAAATTTTCACAAAAAAAAACTAAATATAATATTTTGGAATTTTTTTAATCTGACCCCTTATTTTTTTTCTAAAGGTAAAAAATATGATATGTAAGCAAATCTTCATCTGTTTACCTTTTCAATTATATATAATATTTGTATATTATTAGTTATTTTATACTATATTAACTGCCCTTAAAACAGCTATCTTGCGTCAAATTTGTTGAAAGTCCATTATTTTGTAGGGTGTGTATATACATTAGCTATGGCATAGTGATATATGAAAATTTTTGCAACGAGATTTTGAAGTGCTCCCGGCTTTTAATTTGTAAGACTTGGAAAAAAATACATATGGCAAAAAATGGGGGAGTTTGGTTGTGGGTAAATGGCGCCTCATCTTTTCACGTTGCTTTACAAACACAATTTGATACTATTTGGCAGATGGATTTCATAAACATAACAACAACATTATTTGACAGATGTTTGTCATACACACCGGACAAATAAAATTATTTGTGCAGTGTAAAGGGGTATACAAATATTTGTACCAAACATGTCTGACACCAAACCTTCTGTTATTTGTGCAAATAAAATTCAAACAAATATTAGTGCAATCTAAACGCATGCCCAAATATTAGTCACAAACCATACTATTAGCCCAAACCATTATTTGTTGTGTTTGGGCAAATATTAGCGTAGTCTAAACGTACCTTTAGAGCCATCTCCGTTAAAGGGGTTTCAGACGATATGTATTTTACACATGACTTGTCACTTTTGCAATCCACATGTATTTGCGTATGTCTGTCAAAATTGTTATTTTACAGGCGGTTTATAATTTTTGCTTTCACACGTACATATGTAATTACATCTGACATAAACTCCAAACCAAAATAAACAACTACTTTTCCTTGTCGTTATTCTAAAAACAGCTGATGACACATGCTTTGTCAGATGAAAATAGAGCACGCTCTAATTACAATTTACATATGTGTTTAACACATGCAATGTTTAAGCGCGTTCAGACGGCAGATATCAATTTCGCACTGCAAAATTTGACAAGTCATGTGTAAAATACATATCGTCTGAAACCCCTTTTACTCGGTATTCTATAAATGACATTAGATTTGTCTAAGGAATTTACCTTTGCCTTGGTGTTAGAAAAAAGGGTGTTCAGTGTTCTGTCAGTTTTTAGTGCAATATTAATCTTTTGTTTGTCCAATATATCGGAGTGCGTTATTCTTTCGGAGAAATCCGGAACATACGTCATGGTCGTATTTAAAAAGACCTAAGTACGGATCGTACTTAAAAGTTTTAAGTACGCATTGGGATAAACTGTTTAGATAATTTTTAAAAACAGAGTAGGTACTAACTAAAAGAGAAACTTGCATGATTTACTACAAAATTTTAGTCCAGAACCTTTAATTTTCCATTTCTAAATGCATGCTTGTTTTAAAGCACCTTTTATGGTAAAAGTGTTAAATGTTTTAACATTCTCTTTTTTTCTTAATTGTGTTAATAACTGTATGCATGCCATGTTAAAATTATTTATCAGGTGAAGGCATAGCAGAGACTGTCTTACTTTTTTCTTTTTTTAAATATGGAGTTTGACAACATGGTGCTGATATAATTTGAACCGTATTGTCAAACTTCATATATTAAAAAAGAAATGTGCGTTTACCTAATAATTAATTTCAACATAATTCATGCAATTAATGAGGGTTTTCACACTAGACTAATTGTGCTGGCATAAAATCGCAGTTTGTAGGCTTTTTCGGTGAAGAGAGTGGTTTTTGGTTGGCACAATTTTTCAACCAGCTTCTGTAAAACTTTTTTGGGTCGATATATGTAGCATTAAATAACAAGTTAAAAATTTCTGGCATTTTTTTTCAGAGAAGAAAACATCATAAGTTTCTTCTTGCACTTTGCATTTTAAACACACAAACAAACTAATTGACCGCTTTAATTTAAAAAAAAAAAACCCAAATATTTGTAAAAAAAAAATTTCGTTTAAACATTCCACAGTTAGAAAAACAAACTCAGTACAATTAAGAAAATGATAAAACACATTTTATTTTCAATATTTTTAATATTTTAACACTTTTTTGTTTGATTTTTTGTTCATAATGTTTGAAGGTTAAGTACATACATATGTATTAGGTTTTAATAACTTTTATTATATTTTTTTATTTTGTTGTTTAACTTTAATATACTTATATGAGTTTCTGTATACATAAATATGTGGATTGAATGTAAACAAATTAAAAAAAAAAAATATGTATCAAAACCTTGATGAAGGAAAGTAAGAGTTTTTAAGAAGCTTTTTTTAAATGTTTTAAGCCAACTTAACGTCACTTGTCACTTGCTGACGTACAAACTAATCTGACAAACTGGGCTGGTGGAAACATATGTTTAATATGATGTTTTTTTCAATAAATAATTTTAATAATGATTTATTTTTTTAAAAATAAACTTGGTACGATTTTTTAAGATGATTATGTATGTATTTGTAAATTTCATTTTGTGTATGTATTAACACGGGTACTTAATTGGTCAATGATATATTGGTATATGTTTATATGTATGTGAATATGTATAAGTTTATATGCCATTAAATTATGAATATTATGTCAACTTAATAAGCATATCCTTGTAATATAAACAATAATTTTAATGATAATGTGTAACACTTTGGTTTTAAGTTTTTTTTATATAACATTTGTTCGTCTCTTTGGATTATTTGCGCCCTTTTTCAAATGCAGGGGTTTGCATTATTATTATTATTATTTTTTTTTAATTATGAACAATTTTATAGATTTTAAGAAGATAAACACAGAAATTTTATGCGCATTAATGTATTTCATATTTATGTATAATAAATATATGTATGTATATCTTAGTATAAATATATATGTATGTATGGAGTTTGAAAGTTGCAATTATTATTTGTTTTTTTTTAATTGATTTACATATGCACATACATATGTACTTATATACATATGTATGAACATAGTATATGAATTCGTATGCTTAGTGTATAATTTATATAAATATGTATGTATGTATATTTTTAATTTTTATTTATAACATTTCATATCTAAATATTTATGTATGTATGAATAGTTGAAGTTTTGTTTTTGTCTATGTATGTGGTAAAATTAAAATTGTTCACATTGGTTTATTAATAAAAAAATATTAAAAAAATCTTTTCAAACTTAACAAAAATTTTTGTAAAATTAAAGCTAAATCAATAACAACAACAACATAATGTAAAATTTGTATTAAATTCACTCATGTAAGTGATTATGTTAGTTTTTCTATTTGTAGGGTGTCACATACAACATACCTCTCCCATTTCCTTATTGTTTTATATTAATCTTAATCATTAATATTAATTAATCTTTGCTTATTAAATAAAGGCTTTTAATATATTTTACAGAAAAAAATATTTAAAGCATCTAATAATGAATTAAAAAGCATTTCGTTGTCATTTTGATGCAATTGCTTTTCATTTAATTCTTAATAATTTTTGCAGAGATCCAATTAAAAATAATCAATTATATATGTATTATTGATTTAAAAAATAAATATATTATTGTTATATACATATATGTAAGTATAAATGGTTTGGCGATTAAAATTTGTTTTTCGAATAGATGTCTACAAGTCCAATGCTCTAGTGAGGATTAGGAGATGCCTATTTAAAAAATAAATAAACGAATTGATTTACTTTCCAGTATTTATGTGCTTTATTTATTTGTTATGAATACATGTAGTTAAGAGAAAGTGTGTGGCCAAGAACCAATTCAAGTGAAAGACCCCATTCAGAATTGAATTAAAATGTGTGTGGGGCGCATAAGAGTGCTAGACTGTCACCAACGCTTAGCCAAATTTATTTAATAAATTTTAAAGCATACCTTAGGGCATTTGAAAATCCATTGTCAAGAGAATGATAAGAAATGGTGCAGCCATCTTACTATTTCTTTAAACAGGTAAAAATTATTACAAGTTTGTTTAAATATGTATTATATATTGAGAAAAAATATATAAAAAAAGAAAAAAAATTTCACTTTCCTTCTGTAAAAACTTCTATGTATGTACATAGATAATAGGTACTGATTTGGATATAGCGTAAAGGTATCGTAATAAATATGGAAAAAGTTTTTTTTTGTGGTTTTTACTTTTTCAGCAGAGATAATTATTTTTTAATACATATTTTTAAAAAACAATAATAAAAATCATTTATTTAAATCAACTGAAAAAATAAAGCTTAAAAAGCGCTATCAAAAAAGTTTAAGTTAAAGCATCACTTTAAAATTTAAAAAATTATGGCTGTTTCAAGGTACTATTTACGGAACTTTATAGGTATATAAAGAATATAGGGTACATGAATCTAATTATTTTAAATACACTTCTCCAGCCCTGCATGGCATTGAGAAATATATACATATAATATTTTATATGTAAGTTTTATTCATGCCAAAAACCATTTACTCTTGTCAATCACATATGGCATTGCCTGATCGAGAGGTTTTAACACAGAAAAACCCTGCTTTAACTCAAGTCGATTACTAAAGTCGATGCTTGTATAATTAAATAAAAAAGGAAATATAATTTGGCCTAAAAATAAGTTAAGGAAAAGTAATTTTCTAACAAATAACAGCGCAGAAGCAATTACAACAAGTAATCATAAATTAATTTATATTTATATAATACATTTTTGTTTATGTAATTACTATTACTATAATTAAAAATGTATAATTGAAATTTAACTAAAAGTTATATTGATGATTTAATTACTAACAAATTGGGTTAAATATTTTTAATATTTCAAATCAATTAATTCGCATGTTTATTTTAGTTGTATGTAAGTTTACCATTGCTTTGTTAAGTTTTTTATTGTAGTTTTTAAATATTTTTTTATTTCTTTATTAAATAATATTACTAATTTTGTCTAAAATAGTTTTTCAGCATTTTAAATTTTATGTTTTTTTAGTTTTTGTTTAATCGTTTGTTTTGTTGAGTACATATATTGTCATGTGATTTTTATTTTAAATCTAAATAGTGTGTCTCATGTTGAAGTTTAATTTGTAACAACAAATTGTTTTTTTTTTAATGTTTATTTTGTATTTATGTTGCGTAAAATATATTCAATATAATATTTCTTATGACTACACATGTATGCATCCAGTTACAGTTATTTTGTTGTCGTATTAATTATTTTAAAATTGTTTGAAAATTTTTAACAACATAAAACATAGTTTTTGGTAAATGTTCAAAAATTGTGCTAAAAAATCAGAAGCATTTATTCCTTCTTTATAAATAAAGACCTCCAGAATTGTTTTAATGCTGATTATAAACAAGCACATGCTCTCATTGTAAAATTTTAATTTTGGAGGTAAACATTTTAAAGGTCGTTGCTAAATAAATAGTAAAGTATAGGAAGCCCCTGTCATATTTCGCAACATACCTTTACTATTGTTATTGTTTAAAGTATACCCTTTCACTAAGATTTCTTTGATATTAGTTCTTAAAGTTGCTTTCGCACGATATGTATTTTACACATGACTTGTCAAATTTTGCAGTGCGAAATTGATATCTGCCGTCTGAACGCGTTTAAACATTGCATGTGTGAAATACATATGTAAATGTCATATGACAAATTTGTAATTAGAGCGTGTTCTATTTTCATCTGACAAAGTATGTGTCATCAGCTGTTTTTAGAATGGCAACAAGGAAAAGTAAGTTGTTTATTTTAGTTTGGAGGTTATGTCAGATGTATTTACATATGTACGTGTGAAAGCAAAAATTATAAACCGTCTGTAAAAAGACAATTTTGACAGACATACGCAATTACATGTGGATTGCAAAAGTGACAAGTCATGTGTAAAATACATATCGTGCGAAAACACTTTAAGAAAGCGTTGCTTGCTTCTTAAACGAGATATATTTGTTAGTACCCAGCTAGCAAAATTTACCGAAAATGTCTGCATTAAATAAATCTGATAAAAATCTATCTTTATTCTTACGAATTTCTTATATATTGCTATTAGCCATGTCTGGAAAATTTTTGGTATGACGTGTCTTTAAAGGTGTTTTGAGACGGAATGAAGTTTGCATTCGACTTGCATTGGAATCCGTAGGAACAATGCTTGTGCGAAATACATACTTAAATACGTAAAAGTCCCATGATTCATTTTTATTTAAAGCGTGTTTATCTAAAAATTCGTCTGATAGCTGACATCAACTGTTTTTAGCAAAATAAAACTTTGGCGGCAAAATATAAAGCAAAATAAAAAAACAACAGGGGAAAAGAACTCAAAAAAAGTTTTTATTTAATCCAACCGTACGTGCACGTGCATGCGGAAGCAAATATTGCAAACCATCTGTAAAATGGCAGTTTAGACGGACCATGCGTATGCAAAATACTTCCCGTGTAAAACTGTTCAAAATGGGAAAAGATATGTTTTTTAATCAATTGATTAATTAACTCTAAAAGAGAATTAAAATGATCGTAATCAAGCGAAATAATCATAATTAATTTTTATTAATTTGGAAAGAATTTAAAATGATCATATACCTGAATAAGTTGCACTTCTTTGTTCGTTTTTAATTGTAAAACAATAAAATAACTTAAAATATTTTAGCCTGTTTTCAAAAATGGTTTATAGAATACGATCTTAAAGCCAAAATTTTGCTTAATTCAAGTTTGTAAGGTAGCACATGTCGCGGGTTTTAAAAGGTCAGTATAAGCAAAAATCATGTTCCTTCAGTGTCTACCTATGGTAAGACGTTAACGAGCATACCGTTTTTGGGAATCTTGACGGTTTTTAAGTTACAAATTTAAAATGCCTGGAGTATAAAAAATAGATGGGAATAAGATTGTTACACCCGTCAGAATTAAATTGATTAGGTATGTCTATGTGGTTTTTATTACATTGCGTTAGCTTTAGTTTTTGTTTATTTTTTCGATTTAAATATGCAACGGAAGTTTTGTCTTTGCTTTTTTTATACATATTTTAGTATCTTATACATACTTACTGCCCTTTGAAGCAGCCTGATACTAAGGCAGGTTATCTGACAGATGCCAGTCAGTTTTGCTGGCTGGGTAGTTGTCTACTCAGAGAATTCTCAATATGTAAAATACTTCAGGCTGTCCAAATGTTTTATGTTACGATTTTTCAAAACTAAATTAAAAATTTATTTTTGAAAATTTAGAGTAAAACCAATTAAAAAAAACGTTGACTTTTTCCGTTTTGAAATGAATGTTACGTTTTTGTGATTTTTAAAAATTTTAAAATTTAATTTATTTTTAATTTTTGTGAGCAGCAAATTAGGTTTATTTTATTTTATGTGATTTTATGTTTATTTTAGTTATTTTATGCAAAACATATTTATCTCCAAAATGTCAAAAAATTTTGTAAATATTTTTGTGCAATTTGTCATAAATCGTTGAGTGCGTTTTTTTTCTTCTTTATCTTAAGGTTCAATTATACGTGACATAACCATGACCACAGCAAACAGCTGTTCGAACCAAACTTATGGGCAACACTGTATTTAATTATAGGTGACTTACCATTTCGCCATAACCATAACTATTGAATTTTGGTTTTTATTGCAACGGTTATGCTTATGGCATTATGTTATGGCACGTATTATTTAAGCTTTATGGCGGTGGTGTTCACATTTATACATTTTAAGCGACAGACTTAAAAATTATGTCTATTTCTCTAAGTTCTGCAGTTCTAGAAAATATTATTTATGATTTAATACTTAATTATTTGTTAAGACAAATAATGCCGGAAAACAGAAAATTTCCTAAAATTTTTTTCAAATTTTTTTTGTCGCTTTAGTTGTTTGCCTAGCGGAAACTTTTTTTATGTTACGCTTTTTCTGAATATCTTAAATTTTTTAGCACAAATTATTTTTTTTTAAATTAAATTAAAATTTCATGATATCTATTAACTATGCTTCAACAATTATTAAGTGCAATATATGTATATGTGTGTATGTAACTTAGTTATGTTTTATATAAATTAACATTTGATTATATTTGGTTAATATATTATTAGGAAAAACAACATTTAGTTTTTAACTTTATCATTGAAAAAGAAAACGGTTTTATGAAACCAGGAAACTTTAGAGGCGATGAGTTTATTTTGAGTGAGTGAGTTTGTAAAAGCAAAATGTTTAACAAATATGTATGAATGTTATAAAAGGAAAATTAGAAAATAATGATTTCGACTCTTACATTTTCCTTTATAATCTAAAAATAAAGGGTGTCTAGTTTAAATATATGATTTGACATAATTTTGTCTGCTTTAACTGACATTAACAGTAACAACACTTGTAAAACATTATGAATTATTCTTTAATTTTTTTACTTTGTTAAAACATACATATATTTGTGTATATAATATAATACCTTTTTGTTTAATTTGTCATAAATAATTGTGCTTATTTTAAATCCAAATCATCTTCCTCCTCCAACTTTTTATTGCTATTGCTCCAACTGCCATAGGCTGGTATGCTACTGTTGCTATCGCTTTTCTTTGCATCACTGAAATCACTAAAAGCAGCATTTTGTATACCTTCATATATTTTATAGTTATTAGCAGTGCTAGTTGTTTGGCCATAACTGCTGCTCCGATCTGATGTTACGCTCATACTTTTGGAAGCACCAAAACGATCGGTCTTGTAGGTGGAGCTAGGTGTACCGAAAATCATATTGGCATCGGAAAGTGAACCGCCAGATCGTGTTATTCTGCTGTTGCACAAATATGCTGGTTGGTTATCGTTGCCAAATATTATATCCAAATCTGAGCTTTTGTTAATTGAGTTGGAGCCTTAAACAAGATTAACAAAGAAATATTATACGAAATCATCAATTGAAATTAAGTAAAAATGGATACATTAAAAACATGCTTAAAGGTGCACTGCTTTCTTTATAATTGTATTTTAAAATCGAATTTTTAATTGTTTTTTATAATGAAGAGTGGTACGTTCGTAAATGATAAGAAGCTATGCATCACTTCTGCAGTGATGCCAAGCTTTGTTGCTGATGCGTGTTCACCTGTTGCAATTGTGATCCTGATGCTTTTCTACTGCGCAACAGTTGCGCAAAATAGCGAAATGTACAATCTTCTTCTTTTTATCTTCAATTTGTTAAAAAAATAAAAATCTGAGCACAATTAAAATAAACAGGGACCGAAAATAACAGTTATTTTCAAAATTTGAAATCAAAAAGTCAGGTGGATATAATTTGTCTATCAAATATTTTTTTTTTTTTTTTTTTTTTTTTTTTTATTTTATTTATTTTTACATTTTAATTCATTTACAATTTTATCTCTAGTAGCCTCAGCGTCATAAAGACATTGTAGAGGCAAGTTGGCAAATTAATTTCATAGTTACATTACACTATTCATTATATCGTTAAGTACAATATTTTAATATAATTACATTTAGTTTGAAAATTCTAAGAATTAAGAATTAAGAGAAAAAAAACAATAAGAAAAAAAAAATTTCTTTTCATCTACAATGAAGCATTTCAAGATTTTCACATAAATATTTTTTCAGTTCATTTTTGAAAATCGATATTTGATCAATTGATTTTAACCTCACAGGCAAGTTGTTATATTCAAGACTACCGATATATTCAACTCTCTGCTTAGTTATCTCAAGTCTACATCTTGTAGTTCGTAAATTTCGCTGGTTTCTGGTATTGAAAGTCATTTGGTTTTGAAAAAAAGTAATGGAACGGTATCCTATCTTGTGTATGGATTTAAACATGTAGATTAACAGCTGATATTTATACCGTGCATAAATGGGCATAATTGGTTTACAAATATTGTTATACAGTACTTGAGTTGAATACTGTAGTGGTAAACTATAAATAGTTTTTAATGCTTTATTTTGTAACACCTGCAGTGATTTTAATTCGTTTGTATTCTTGTGCCCAAATATTATAGTCATATAATTTAAGTGACTTTGAATCAAGGACTGATAGATCAACAGTCTTGTTTTTAAATTAAGCTTATTTTTCATCTTAAATAAAACTCCAACAGCTGGAGCAATCTTCCGTTTCACTTCATTGATATGTGAATTCCATATTAGGTTACTTTGCAGTACAACTCCTAAATATTTCACTTCGTGGGTTTCCACAATTAAGTCTCCATCTACCATTATATTAAAATTTTCACTATTTTCCATATGTGAGCGCGGTCTAAACCTGATTAGCTTAGTTTTTTTTGCATTAAGCTTTAGCTTATTTAGCCGTGCAAATTCAAATATCAGGGCAATATCCCGTTCCATATAAGCTTTTACAACTAAATCATATTTGTAGGGATAAAAAAGACAAACGTCGTCTGCGAACATGTATAATTTACCCGTCAGCTCCAATTTCGAAAGATCATTCAAATAAATAGAGAAGAGTAAAGGTCCTAAGCAACTGCCTTGCGGAACTCCACTTTCTACCATCAACACTTCGCTTGCACCGTTGCTCACCTGAACAAATTGTTTCCGATTCTTTAAAAAGTCTTTAAACAAGTTTAACTCATTTTCCGCAACACCATAATACATTAGCTTATGTATCATTATTTCGTGATCAACAAGATCAAAAGCTTTAGTGAAATCTAGAAACAAGCCGGCAACACCACTTGCACCATTATCCAGCCCATCACAAATGAAGTTCACAACGTTTACTACCGCCTCTTCCGTGCCACATCCTTTCCTAAATCCAAATTGATATTTGTACATAAACTTGTTACTTTCAAGATATAATAACAGTTTTTCATGAATTACTTTCTCAAAAACTTTATCAATAGTGGATAGAAGAGAAATTGGTCGAAAATCACTAGCCTCCACAGGATTCTTAACTTTTGGTATGGGAACAATTTTGCTTATTTTAAGGCAATCAGGATAGCTCGATGAGCAAAGAATTTTATTAAAAATGCAAGATAGAATTGGAGCTATTGTGCCACTGGAATCTTTTATTATTTTCGAAGTAATGTTATCATAACCGGAGGATTTTTTTAAGTCCAAACTATTAATAATTTTATACATATCATCCACAGGAACATGGTGGAGACAAAAACGCTTTGAAGTTTGGGTTAAAGTTCTCAATAAATTGCAATCATCCCCTGGATGCATTTCAATTTGCTGTCTTAAATCTCTTACAGACTGCACAAAGTATTGATTTAGAACATTAGCTTTTACACGATCATCATGTATAGGTATACCCGCAGACATAAGATTAAGCTCAGTACTTTTATTTCGCCCAAGAGTATTGTTTATAAAGTTCCACGTCTTCTTCGGATCACCGTCAAATTTACGCAAATTGTCATGGTAATAATTCTCTCTTGAAAAGTTATTCGCAAGCTTAATAATTTTTCCAAGTCTTTTTAATAAAATATCACATTTATCGCTTTTTGTCTTCCTTCTTTTCGTCAAAATTTTATGTTTGAATATTATTATGTTTTGGAGATTTTTATTGATCCAAGGCGCAATGGCAAATCTCAGGGATTTTTTATATGTTGATGTGGTTGTTGACTCCTTAATAGCATTGTTAACACAGCTAATAAGATTGTTAGTTAACACTGAAGCATCTTCCACACTCCCAATTCGGTGTACGCTCTCGCTAAGCAGTTCTTTTACTTTTTTATAATCACATCTAACTTGATTTATATCAACATAATTATTTGAAATGTGCTCACCCTGGATTTTACAGCAAATTAAATTATGATCCGTTAGTAAGCACTCCACCGAATCAACTGATATTCTCTCGAATATATTACTAAACACTTGATCAATAGAAGTTTTACTAGCTGGCCTCGTTATTAAAGAATGGCAACTGTGACAGTCATAATTCAGAAGTAAATTTGACAAACTGGAGAAGTGAAAATTATTTAACGCATCAATGTTTGTGTCACCCACTATCACTAACGAGTTGTGAGCACTAGAGCTCATTAATTCTTCAGCAATAACAAGAAAATCACAAAGTAAACACTTTTGTGAACGATAAATCGACAATACTTTCAAACATTTTCCATTTATGCGAAAATTATGTATTAAGATGGATACATAATCTACAAAATTCTCACTTTTGCATTTTTCAACAGTGAACTGTAAGTTTTCCCTTACGTAAAGCGAAGTTCCTCCATATCTATCAGTCCTACAACAATGCACACTTGAGTATCCATTGATGCAATAAAGATGGGCCAACTTTTCATCAAACCAAGTCTCTTGGATCGCTATTACATCAGGTAGTCTCGAAAGGCTTGCAATTAATGATTTAAACTTATTAAATTTCGAAATAGATGAAATGCTTCGAACGTTAACACTAATTATATTAAAAAATGAACTTTTTAAATTATGCAGGTGTTTATTATAATTTGAAATTTTATGAAAATATTTATTATTAACCATTTAGAAAAAAAAAAAACTAGTAATATATGTATAAAACAACAAACAATATTCAAAAATATATTTTAGGACTGAGAAGCTACGCCATATTGTCCTCTTCACCATCATCATCACACTCATCACATTGACCAGCAGCTGCATTATGGTTTAATGACGTACGTGTCCAAGTATTTCTCGTTGTAGCTTTTAACAATATTTGATCGACATCTTCTTCAGATTTGATTACTTGAGGTTTCGAAGTATCACTTCTTTTGTAGTGCACTTTACTATTTCTTACGTACACATGATTGAAACCAACATTCTTTAACGCCTTGGCATACTTAAGCAAATCCATTGTTTCTTTACTTAAATAGTCAGAAATAAAAACATTGCTGTTGTGTTCTTTTAATTTGGACTTAGCAGTCATCAGTTTATTTTTTACCGATTTTGATGGAAACTTCACAACAACAGATTTTTTTTGATTTGAACTATTTTTATTTTTGTAAGGAATGAAGTACGCATCATCGATATGTGTAGGCTCAATTTCAACACCAATTCCTTTTGACAAGTCAACAATAGATTGAACAGCAGTAACACCTTCAGCCACAGATAGCCCTCTCACAATACAATTATTGCTTACACGAGCTTCATTTAGTGATTTAACAGATGCTTTTAGATTACTTATTTCTTTTTTTAAATATTTATTTTCCTTCTCTACTTCACACAGCCTTTTTTTATTATCCGATAAATCTTTTAAAATAACATCGTATTGTTTTGCCATAAAATGTATAGACTCTTGAATTTCTTCCAGCTGATCTAATTTATTCAGTTTTGTTTTGATTTCACTAAGTTCATTTTTTATGTTTCCTTCATCCTCTGTTTTACACAAGTGACAAATAAACAATTCTTTCGCATTTTTTACAAGAAAATCAAACTGACGTTTATCTAATTTAGTACATTGCAAATGATAATTTTTGGCGCATTTATCACATTCTATGTAATCATCAGTCTCCTCTTTAATGTGCTTTTTGCATTGATCACATACTGATTTTGGTTTGCATAAGCTTTTGCGGCCTTTTCCAGCCATCTTTCAATGATTTACGACAATAAAGAAATAGTCTTTTATCTTTAACAACCTTATAACTTTAATCAACAACTTTAACACTATAAAATTGAAATAAAAAAAATATGTTTTTTTGCAATTCCAAAATTTGACGTTTATTCACAAAGGGTTGCCACACTCTTATTGAATACAGCATATTGGTGCTGTTATGCTAAGGAATAATAAACTTAAAAGACTTTAATTTTTTTGACTTTTTTCAAAAAAGTCAAAATATAATAGTTATTTTTTGACTTTTATTCTTTCGGTCAGAAATTAAAGTTAAAATTTGACTTTTATTTTTTAAGTCAGAAATTAAAGTTAAAATTTGACTTTTATTTTTTAAGTCAGAAATAAAAGTTAAAATTTGACTTTTGTTCCTATTGAAAGCAGATGATAAAAAAGTTAAATAAAATATTAATTAAATATTAACACAGTTTTTATTTTTAGAATTATAAGTACATGTTGTATTTGTATTAAAACAAAAAGAAAAAAAAATATAATAGAGTACATATGTATATAAAAACGGTTATTGGCTAGAAAGTTAAGGAGTTGGTGTTTGGCATATTATGCTCTGAAAATACAAATTACATTTAACTTTTATTTTTGACTTAAAAAATAAAAGTCAGATTTTAACTTTTATTTCTGACCGAAAAAATAAAAGTCAGATTTTAACTTTTATTTTTGACCGAAAAAATAAAAGTCAAATTTTAACTTTTATTTTTGACTTAAAAAATAAAAGTTAAAATTTGACTTTTATATTTTGACTTTTTTGAAAAAAGTCATAACTGTTACGGTCCCTGAAAATAAAACTTTAAGTTTTTCTTTAGACTTGTTAGTCATCAGAAAATTAACTTAACAATTGCCAATAATTGCTAAAGGGCTGCGGCATCACTGCATAAAAACGTATGAAAGTGATGCCAAGTTTATTATAGGTGATGCTTTTGTGAACATTTAATTTTGATGCACCAGTGATGCGCAACAACTGCATTTATGAACGTATTTAAAATACCAAATCCAATTTATTTTTTTTCTTACTTTAAGCGAAAGGTGAATGAATAATGAGTGAGTGATGGCGTTGGAATTTGGAAAAGAAAGAGGTGAATAGACAAAGGCTTTCTTTTTCTTTGTAATGCTGTTAAGTGTCAGTTTTTTAAAGCTTAGTTTAATAAGTATATTAAGAGTGCAATAGTTTTTTTGCAAGACTTTAAGCTTTAACAGTAAAAGCTCTCATATCAGGACCATGTACTTACATATCGTACATATTTATTAGAGCGTGCTTGAAGTAAGGAGTATTCTATGTACAGCGTCCAGTCATCTACACAATCTAAAGTTGATTTTGTTTTTTAAATTAAATTATTTTGTCTTGCTATGAGAGCTTTCACTGTAGGAATATAAATGCATTCAACATAGATACAAGTAAACACGCATACATACACACAACTGTAAGAAATAGTAGACAAATTTGTTTTACTTTTTTAATTGAATTCATATACAAAAAATTTAGTTAAGAAATATCTAATATTTAAAAGAGTTAAAACAGCAAGTTATACACCAGCCCGATATTGAAGATTGAAGCTTTCAGATATTTAACAAATTTTATTTTCATTAGCGATATCTGTAACGGTAGTAGCCGTACAGCAGGGAAGGCTTCAAAATTAAGGAATTTAATATTAAAATATTGTTATGAATGACCTGCTGTCTTTCTGTTTATAGTATTACGTGTCGAAATGTCGGATTTTTAATTTATAGTTTTCACAAAAAAAATTTATGATCCTTTAACTTTAATGTTGCTTTGGAATAAGCAAAGCAACAAGGATAACTCCAACAAGGGCATTGAAAAAGGATTTGAACATTTTGCCTTCAGAAACTCGCGAGCGCTACGAGGTAGAACTTACGCGTTTACAGGCAATTTCGCCATTACATAAATAGGGGCTATAAATCTAATAATCAATATGTTTTGGAGACACTGGAGGATTGTACGCAGACCGTGGAATTGTGTGATCGTATTCCTCAGGGGAAGTGAAGTGAAGGTTAAAGCTTACTGCACTACGCTGATACCCGACCACAAGTCACGGTTGGACGGGCCTCTGGAGCAGATTTCAAAAGGCAGGTGTTTGTATACGGATAACTCTAAGGCGGAGTAAGGAATGGAGCTGAACATCATTGTTGAAAACCAGATCTACTTCTGCCTCCCTGAATATAACAGTGTCCAAAAAACACAAGCCCTAAAAATCACGGAATGTTTATTGCAGCTCCGAATATACGCGGGTCCAACAGACATGAACATCTATGTCGATAGACAGAAAAGTTTCCATTAAAACTATAAAATTTTATTATTAAATTCTTCTCGTAATAACTTCGAAAGTTTCGTATATGTTACGAAAATTAAAATCACGGAAAGTTTTCATAATCTATTCTACGAATAAAAAAATAAGAAAATTTTTTTCTTATGTTTTACCAAATCTAGGACAGTGTTGCAGTGACAAACACTCGGAGTAGGGTCAGGGCCAGGGATTTACGTGATCCTCAATTGTTCAAGGGTAGATTGGTAGATTATGTGCTGTGAAACATGTGCACATCTTCTGGATTCAGGGACACAAGGGTATTCAGGGAAACGAGAGAGCAGATGAGATGGCGATGCAAGGAGCCAATTTGCCAACGGGAAGGGCAATGGACGTTCGTGTTCCACTCCAGTTCTTCAATGAGAGAATAATACTTCGGATAAAGTCTCTAGAGTTATGTGGGGGTCTCTTTTTATCAGCTTGTGTCTATTTAGTGCAAACTAAGCTAAATCATTTTCCGACTTTATACCAACGTTGTATACATATTACCATTAATATAAATACACATGTAATTATGTATTTGTGTTTTAAGAACTACTTAAGCCGATACAAATTTAGGACAATTAGTGTTTTCATTAAGCTTACTTATTCCTTTTAAAGGATGCTGCATTTTCTAGCCAATATGTGCTGTAGCATAAGTAGGTAAATGTTATGGCATACATAAGTGCAGTTAATATTATAAAACCACAAAAAAAATTAATAAATTAAAAAACACTGAGATGAGATGAAGCTTATGTGGAAAAGCGGTAATTAAAAGAAAAAAAAGTTGATAAACAAAATGAAAGAGTTATAAACATATGTACTTATACACTATTAGGGTATTTACAAGGTGTTCTATTTGTCCTATTGTCATAAAATTTTGACAATGGTTTAAAAACCTTTACCAACTATTGGACACTCGGCGCAGGTGTGAGTGGAGTTGTTTCGACGTGGTACTTTTAAAGAACTATTTTTGTATGAAAGACAACAAAACCATTGTGAAATTTTATAACAATATGACAATAAGACATAATAGGACACCTTGTGAATCCCCTATATATATGTATTTTTAAAAAGATATATGCTAAGGCTGTCACATACTAGATATTACAATGCAAACACAAATCGAAATGAATTATTATTAGATAGCAATGGCAATCCTAACATAACTAAAACCAATCATTTCGAGTTGCAGCTTTTTATTAGGGTTTAAATAAAGTGCTTTACAATAATTGCTACTGCTTTTGCTGTTAAGGTTGTGTTAAAAATTCTATTTTAAGGCAATAGCATTGCTGTAATCGTTTTTCAAAGACAACTAAAAGCAAATAATAAATTTACATTAAATGAAACAGCATTTTGCTGGTTTTAATAACTGAATTATGGTTAAAAGCTCGATTTTCCTGAAACAAACAATATGGTGTAAAAAATGTTTAGCTCTAGAGTGAATTCACCTAAATACATGCTACCTGTATTAGTGTAATTAAGTAGCGGCTGATGTTTATACCGCTAGTCTGATCGCATTGCTGTCTAAATCAATAATAATTAAAGAAGTCATAAGATACATACAATAAGTAGCCCAATATTCGATCACCGGCTAAAAGAAGTTGGAGGAAAACTGCAGTAAGATGGTGGCTGAAGTTTTCGAAGTTTCCTGCCCAATAACAAAGCCTAAGAAGAGCTTCTTACCACACTAGAGTTAGAAGCTTTCCAGACTACGTGGGAAAATGGCAAGGGCGTAGTAGTCGCCAATACTTTGAAGCTAATGTAGAAATTGTTGTCAGTACACAGAGACTATAAAAAGGACTACACTGGACTGACACATATCAGTTATAACTGACCTTTATTAAAAGGTAAGATGACTCCTGGTCTCGGCTGAGTCGCTTGGGATCTTGATTAATACCATTTCGCTGGCTGCAAGGGTATCGCTGCGAGGACTATGAGCACAAATAAGGCTCAGTCAATAATCTTATACGAATTTCATGGTTGGTTTTTAGCTTTCTTTCCTCTAAGTCGCCAGCGCCTGAAAGCATCAAGTCTCGTGTGCTGCAAAGTGGCAAAAAGTATATCATTTCCTGGATACACAGATCTTTTATGTCCAATTGGGCAAACGGCAAGAGTATGCAAAATAATTCCGTCCAAAAAACCTTTCATCTTTTCAGCCATTATTTGAAGGACTGCCCTACAAAAATGTTCTCTATGGGGCTGTAGTTGTTACAGAGAGGATCTCTTAAATTAAAACAGGTGGCAGCTTTTGTCAACATAGACGACTCTTCAATAACGTAACTCCTTTAGGTATTCAACATGCTCTTACAAATCTGGATGAGTATATTTGGAACAAGTTGGCTTCCGCATCCAACATAGAAAAAATTCAACGCAGGCAAAACAAAATCCTAAGAATGATAACTGGTGCTCCTTGGTATGTTAAAAACAGCAACATCCACAAGGATCTACAAGTTCCACTAGTTAAATGCGAAATCCTGAACTATGTGGACAAGTATTTAAATAAGCTGGAAGCTCACCCAAATCCGCTCGCCCGAAACATCCTGCAACATAGTGGGCACACCCGCCTGAAAAGGAGGGATACTATTGCGCTTATATGAAGCTTGATAATTAATATGAGAACTTAAATTTTAGTCTGGCACTGGCTGGACTTATATTAACTACCTAGTTTTAAGATTTGAACACTTATTGTTAGTTCGCCACAGACGAAGATTCAATAATAAATATATGAAAAAAAAAAAAAAGTTGGTATCCAGTTAAAATCGGGCCTTACCATATTGTGATACTGGTATCAGGACTGTTTCTAGACCTGATTAGTAATATTATGTCTAAGGATTTTGACATATTTAGGCAAATGGGCTTTCGATAAATATCAAGAAGTTAACTCGGAGAAAACTTTACTGGTACTTTTGTTAAAAAGGCCGAAATTACAAGCTAAAGACTACCGTTGTTGGGAAACTGCGTAGTAATAGAAACTGAATACTTAGGACAGGGTGAATGCGAAAACCTACTTGTCATAAGATGAAGAAATTAATAGCAACAGCTTAAGTACAACCAATTCTAATGTGGGGTTCTTTGGTATGGTGAACTGCATCAAAAAGGAATGATGTTGTAAACCATCTATGCTAAATTCAAAAATCGCTATACATTGGAATTACAGGCGCACTGCCTGCTACTCCTTCAAGGAAACTGAACCCTATACTTTGTTCCTATTGATATTTATATAAAAGCCAGATCTTTTAGTAGCACAGACCGAGAACAAATGGCCATTTGAAAATCTTGAACACATCTTTCTCATTAAAAAACCATTTTTTGGCTTCGTTACATCTTTTACGGAATTTTGTAAAGAGTTCAAAGTAAACATCCCCCTAAGGATATGGCGGTAAAGCTTGTGGGCAGAATTTGCAAAGCTGCCTCAAAATGTCTTATGGTGTAGGTTCCGTTGTTAGCTCGGAGGAACTTAGGATAACTTTTCTAAAGTATTCAATTTGTAATTTAGGGCGAAATATTTGCTATCTATTCAGCATGTAAGTTGCTATATGACAGGATTATTGTCGGGAATATTGGAATTTTTGTCGACTGTCAGATGGTATTTATCACTTAGTTACGACTCACATCGTTACTGGTCAGCCAAGGTAAGAAAAGATTTCCCTTTTTAATATCATATAATTTTGGAACTCATAGGTACTACTTTGATAATGAACGGGAAAACAAGCTGGCTGCACTTGAATCTACTCTACATACTTATAATGTGGGAGAGCGGGGTCCTAAGACCCCTGTTTTAAGTAGCTAAGAACAAGTGACGTTGTCTGGACACATGCAGAGTGGAGAGAAACGAATTAACTGTTCAAAAGAAATCTGAACGAAGTATCGGGGCTGCTGTTAGTTTTAACTGGCAACCGGTTTTGCTACAGAATGGATCTGATACCCTTAATCATAGTTTAAGCTTGGGCTCTAAAACATCATACTTCATTTTCGTGTTATGGCTATGTCAAAACGGAGTCATTCCAGACTCTACTTGACAGCTTGCGAGGAAAGCATGCTACCTTCTAAGCCAATCAGCCTAACCCTAATGTTCTTTCTTGAGTATTAATTATGAAATTATCATCCAAGATTTGCAAAGATCAAAAAGTTTTTAAGATTTTTTAAAATAAATTATTTTTTTAAAATCTAAAAGCAGTGAGTTTGTGTATTATCTCATCCCAACGTGTATTTATTTCAATAAAAAATATTTTTACTGTCTGTTGTATTAAATGGTTGCAAATATTTGTACTTAATTATGCTGGTAAAATTGCTTGCTTTTTCTAAGAAGAAATATTTATGTTTCTTTGTATAAAATCAAATGCAAAATAAAAATTTCTTTAACTTACAACAATATTAACTGATAAAATGTATCATCTATTATCACATTGACTTTTTGCAGACTTGAAAGTATTTAGGAATTTAGAAAAACTCTTACAGCAAAGAAAAATTTCAGAATAACAAAGATGCATTCACTCTGAAAATTAAGCAAAAATATAAAACTAAAAACTAAGAGCGGTTTATATATATGTCGGCTTGTTAGCTGATATCACTTAATACATAACTGATTGAGCAAAATCACTATTTTTTTTCAAAATTGTCTTTTCACTAAATACGCAATACGTATGTATGTAAGTATGCATTTCATGCGATTTTCTAAGGGTGACACATTTATAGAACAAAGAGGGAATTATTTCGTTCGCCATTTTCTTTTTTCTCCAAGTCAGTTTTTAAAATCATAAAAAAAATCTATGGATCAATTCGAATAATAATGTTGAGTAATGGTGATGAAGATGTTGATGATAAAGGTTGACACGCTGATTGAGAAATGTAATGAATTAGTAGTGGTGATGGACCTATAGTTATTCGATTTGAAGTTAAGGTTGGATGAATATTTAAGATTTTCGTAGTGTAAGGCTGACCAGCAATACACCCACGGCTAGATAATTACCATTGCTTTCGGATCTTGAGTATGAGGGTCGTGTATATGACGGCAATTCAGTGGTGGCATTGTAAACATTTGAAGCGGCTGCAGTTGACTGGGTATCTTCACTAGCAGTAGCTGGCATAGTTACCGCAGCAGGTGCACTATAAACACTGGCTGAACGTGTTTCAGTATTCAATGGAGCTGTTATAGCAGTTCTCCAGTCACTGATGGTAGTTGCAATTTCATTTCTTAGCTTGGTGCTTGCGGTTGCCTGACTGCTTTGGCCGCCCAGACTTGTTGAGGCTGTGGCATTGCTTACCGTATTACCGGTAGCAGTTGTTGTGTCCATACGTGTTATGGTTTCAATTGAAGTTGAACTGCCATAAATGTAGCTGGTTTTGTCCTTGTTTGAAGCAGTCGAGCTTTGATAGGTGGTACTTGAATTAGTTGCAATCGATGCATTTTTAGGAGGAGGTGGCGGTGGTCCTGATGGTGGTGGCGGCGATTTATATGTGCTGTCAGTACGAGCATTAATACGTGACGAAATAGACGATGAAGAAATCGATGAAGAAGATGTTGTCGATACGCTTCCAATAGTTGTGGTGGTCGCACTGGATTTCATTGTTCCCTTGTCAAAGGGATTTACACGCTCTTGTGGTTCAAAATTTGTAACTGGTTTGTATTTAGGTTCTTGTTCGTATGTATCCAAAACGCTGGAAGAGGGCTTACTGCTCGAACTCACACTACCAGCGGTAAGTGTAGAAGTTGACGAGGTGTCAGAGCGAGCGTCGATTGCTTTCTCAGCGGGCTTTGTTGTAGGCTGTGTAGAGATCACAGAATCACCCAGGCCCGAAGAAGCTGAAGTGCTTGATTTTCCAGATGTAAATGAAAATTGCTTGCCCAAGAAGGAGCTACCGGCACTTGTAAGCCCACTGACACTTATACCAGCTACGCCTGTGCTAGGGGCACTGCCACTGCCGGTCTCACTAGTCATGCTATGTCCCGATTCGCTCGCTGCTCTTCCGCGTTTTTTATTGGCTAATTCCTACATATCACCAAATATGCCCGCAAATGTCTTTCTAAGGTTTTTCATGGTGTCCTCCGCATCCTCGACTACAGAGCTTTGAGTTTGCGGAGGACGCTGCCCGGTCCTGGAAGCCGACGACATATTTGAAGCTTGCGATGTTTGCGAATCCCGTCGTGGTAGACTGCCAGGTGGAGCGCTAGTTGAAGAAGCTCCATTATCTTCGGGAACTTCAGAAATGCTACTGCGGCTACTAAGCCTTCCAATCGAACCAACAGCTGGTGAAGTGCGTTCGGGTATTGGTGGTGGGCCACCCATTGGAGCTGGCCTTGGCCCAGTGGGCGCTGCAGGTGCCGTTCCCGTTTCGTCGGTAGGGCTTTGACCACGAGAGGAGACTGAAGAGCGAGATGGTAGTTTGCCATAGTTACCACCGGCTGTTTGTTGATTCATACCTGGCCGGCAGACATTCTAGATATTCCAAAAAATTGTATATTTTTATAAAAAAATACATTTGATTTTAAAGTAATTTTTAATACCTGCATACGAGAGATGACCAAATCAACAATATGTCTACGATCATCTTCCTGTGAGTCTCCCATCAGGGCAAAAGTACTGTCAGAAGCTTTTATAATATACTCGCGGCCATCCTTGCCAACCACTACAGATACTCCGCACACTTCCATGCCTCCAAAAAGTTCAGAAATCTAGTAAAATAGTTTGTCCAAAAAAATTTTATCAAAAATGTGTAATTTTTAAGCAACAAATCCACACAAATAAAATCGTTTAAAATATATAAATAAAGAAAAAAGTTTATTGTTTGCAAATACTGGGTGGCCCAGAAAGACCGAAGTGGTGTGAATTCCTTATAACTTTTTTATTATAATTTTTTTCTTCTTTTCTTTTCAGTATTTTGTAAAGAAGACTTGGATAATTTATAATGGAGCAATACACAATTGAACAACGTGCCCAAATTGTTGAAATTTACTTTTCAAATCAACGGTCCATTGTGTTGACTCAGCGTGCATACCGTCGTCAATTTAATGTGCGGGTTGCACCCTCTCAGTCAACAATAAACCGTCTGGTTGCAAATTTTCGAGAACAAGGAGCAGTAAGGAACCTTCCTGGTCCCGGCAGACACCGAACTGTCCACACGGCTGACAATATTCAAGTGGTACAGGAGAGTATTCGGGAGGATCCAGAAACATCAACCAGGAGACGTTCGTCACAACTGGGCCTCTCAAGAACTTCGCTGCAGCGAATTTTGCACACCATAGGATTGTTTCCATACAAAATTCAACTTGTTCAAGAATTGAAACCAACAGATTACCAGCAACGACTTGACTATGCAATTTATTTCCAGCAAAAAGCACAAGAGAATCCAAATTTTATTCATAACTTAATAATGAGTGACGAAGCCCATTTTCAATTAAATGGGTTCGTTAACAAGCAAAACTGTAGGATATGGGCTACGGAAAACCCGAGAGTACTTCATCAACGACAATTGCACCCAGTTAAGTGTACCGTTTGGTGCGGTGTTTCTTCAGAAAGGATCATTGGCCCATATTTTTTTGAAAATGAACAAGGTGTCGCCATTTCCGTCAATGGTGATCGATATCGGGCCATGTTGCAAAATTTTGTAAGGCCAGCCGTGGAAAACCATCCGCAAATATGGTTCCAACAGGATGGAGCCACAGCGCACACTGCGAGGGCCACAATGACTCTTTTACGCGACATCTTTGGTGAAAGAATAATTTCTCGTAACAGCAATTTTAATTGGCCTCCGCGTTCCCCGGATTTAACCGCTCCAGACTGTTTTCTTTGGGGCTATTTAAAAGGAAAAGTTTATGTTAATAAGCCTAGGAGTATTGAGGAGTTAAAAACCAATATTCGAGAAGAAATTAACAACATACCACCGGAAGTTTTGCGAAAGGTCATGGAAAATGTGTTGGAAAGAGCACATTTGTGCGAAGCAGAATATGGCCACCACTTGCGGGATATCATTTTTAATAACTAATCCAAAAATATTCCCCATAAATTTAATGTATTTAAAAAAAAAAAAATTAAAAAAATATCTCTTAAATAAAAAGTTATAAGCAATTCACACCACTTCGGTCTTTCTGGGCCACCCTGTATGTTTTAACAAAGTATAATTCAAATAAACTTTACATAAATCAAGCCTAAGCTGTGTAAGAAGTACGGCAATTAGGAATTTTCTGAAACCAAGTACGATTTTTTTTTAATACGAATTTCTCACATTTAGCCACATTTAATCAAAAAAAAAAAGAATTTAAGTTTGAAAGTCATCCTTGATATAAGTTTAAAAAGATTGATTTAAGCTTAAAAGGGATCATTCCAAAAATTAAAATTAATTATTTTGACTTCTGGAGCTTCGTTTAAGAAGAGTTTTATATATTAATTTTTACATGTATGTATGTACATATGTACATACATATGTACATACATACATATAATATTTCTTGTTTGTATGATTTTGTTTAGTGTTTGTTACCTCATCCACCCAGGATTTATATTTCTCGGTAAGAGTAATTTGCTCAAGCATAGCTGACCCCTGATTAGTTTTCCAATTACCAGTGATGGATTTGCGCCTGTAAAGAAAACATTTTGCAAATTAAATTATTATAAAATATAATTCATTCAATTAGTTTATTTCATTGAAAAGCTGCCAATGTTGTCATATGTTTTTTAAAGAGCCAAATATAAAGGTCAAGTGCAATTAAGTACTCTCTTAAGTGCAAAATTTTTATTGCATCCTTAAGTATAAGTAAGAGACAAAAATTAATAACCAAAGCTTTTAAAGAAAAAGAATTCAATTATTATTTGTGATGGTACCAGAGATCACTCTTAAAATTTAAAAAATCAAAAGAAATAGCAGCATCGCAAACATAAAATTAAATCAATCGAAGCAGCATTATGCTCTGAGCCCTCCGTCAACATGAATTTCTAAATTATTTTTGAAATTGGGAGTTTTTTTTTAAATAATTGTCACAAATTATTTTTTAAAATAGCAATTAATCCTAATTGAAATTGAAAGAAATCGGTCCATTATATCATGTTGCCCCCATACAAATGCTTAGTAAGCTTTTTTGAACTTTGACCTTAAATATCAAATCGATATTAAATTTTCTATTAAAAAATGTGTGTTTGAAAAATCGTTTTCAGCCAATCACAATGTTTAAAAAAAGGAAACCTTAAAAAAAATTAAGAATTCTAACAAGATGTGGTCAAATAAATTGTGACGGGTGTGACTATTTTGCCCACATTTCTGAAAATAACCCAATAAATTCAAAATTTTATTAAAAAAGGATATGGATTGCAAGAAAGTTTTTAAACGTTAAATAGTAAGTAGACACAAAAAAAATATAATTTCTGCTCACAATGACCGCCTGAAGACTGTGACGGGTGTGAACTTATAAATTTAAATTTTATGAAAATTTTAATCTTTGCCTTTTTTGAAAATTTAGCCACTGTAACCTATTATTGCCTGCAAAAAAGGAAAAACCAAAATAAAACTGATTTTTGGGCTTAAAAATGTTTTTAAAAACCAAAAATTCCTTAAGTTTTTTCTGGCAATATGGTTACGATATTTGATAAAAAACAGTTTTTTTTGAAATAATCCCCTGCGACCTAATTTACAAAAAATTATTTCATTGAAATTAATTATTTACGTTGTGGTGCTACTATTTCGATTGCTGCTGTAAGAACTTACATAAACGCCTTGTAATTGCTGCCAATCTTTTGAATGTGAACATCAAACTTTGCATCAATATAGGGTTCAATAGTACAATAACAATGACCTTCAAAGCCGGTGCCTGTTACAAGGCCGGCTGCATCTTGCAGGCCCATTTGGTTTTCAAAACGTGCTGTAGCCATACCGCCATGACAATGACCTGCCTTTAAAACACACGGGAATTTTGTCCAATTAAGCTAGAAATAGATAAAAGAAAACAAATAGAAAAAAAAGAATGAAATATTGTAGCCAAAATAAATAGAAAACACTTTGCTGATGATAACAGGGAGCAATTAGTAAGTATGTAGTTCAGTTCTTGTTTGGAAAATATTTAAACTTATACAAGTACATATGTATGTGTAATTAAGTGTTTTTTTGGTTGGTAGTGTTTTTTTAATATTGTTTTTGATTATTAAAATTTTGGCCAATAGCCAGAGGAACAATTTAAAACAAGAAATAAAACGATAGTATACATCAAGTACGAGCGCTATATTCGGCTGTGCCGAATTTTATATGCCCTTCACATTGGTGTTTTTGTCTACCCAGTCACCTAATCTAGGCAAGTTGTTTTCGAACCATGAAGCAAATTAAATATCTATTTCTGGCTTTAATTTTATTTTAAAAAAGCCCCAAATCATTTATTTTCAAAAATCGTCAAATGGAGGGTGAAAATCGGCAAAAGGCTTTCTTGCCACCAAAAAAACGTCAAAATGACGATAAATCCTCAAGTCTGGCAGCTGTGGTTGTGTTTCCTGTTTTCTATTCAAACTAATTCAAAAGAGCATGAAATTTAATAAAAAAAATAGTCATAAATTTACGTTTAAAATTAAAAACTTTTTAAAGTTTATAAAAGCTTTTTCAAATTATCTTATTTATGCAATGTTTGAGCACACATTCTATACACAAAACAATTGTTCGGAAACGCTTATTCATTTTACGCTTTTAAGCGTTTAATTTTTTTCTTTTCACACAAAACATGTTTAAGAACAAATATTTTCCCAGACAGTTATTATAAAGGGAAAGTAGTTGTCTAGACTTTAACAGCTCTATTCATAAGTGAACTATAAATTTTTTAAACGAAATTTTTATGCAAAATCTGTTAAATAAAGCTTTAATAAAACTCAAAATCCTTAAGGAATTAGGACCAAATATTAAAATTTGTTATTTTCGAAGCCAAAAATAGACATAAGTCAGAAATAATTACTTTTAAATTTTGAACACAAACTTTATTAGTGTACCCTGCACTGATACGACGAAATTTGTCATACGCGGCGAATTCTTCTATAGATTTATTTCCATTTTATGGGCCGACGAACGACAAAAAAATCAATACAATATGGCCAAGTATTTTAATAATTTAACTTATTTTTACTTTAATAACTGATTTGCTATTATTTAATAATATTAAATAATACATATTTACAAATAAATACACCCAATACTGTTTTTATAATATTGGTGGAAAGCAATGGCAAATATGGTCAAGGCCAAAGTGTTCCGAAGTCTCTAACTTTTCCTTATCTTTGTACAACCAATAAAAGTCTGTCTGATATGGCAGTGCTCCTACAGGGTCCAAACTATGCATTTTGCAGGACTGTTTTTGAGGGGAAAGTTATGAACTTTTTTGTCTAGTCTCAGCCACATAAGTCTTAATAGTTCGCAATCAGACATGTATCTTCAAACATGTCATATCTTATCCAATGTCTCTAATAAACCATAATAACAACCCAACGGTGGCCTTACCTGCTCACATCCTTTATACTTAATACGCTGGGTTGATCTTTTCCACGTCACAATGATACGACACCGATTATCTTGAGAGCACGTTCAAAGCGTGCTCTATTCACCCTGCCTTAGCATATTTTTATACCCTTCACATAGTGATAAGGGTATATATCACTTTGTCATTCCGTTTGTAATTTCTTTATTATTCATTTGCGACCCCATAAAGTATATATATTCTGGATCCTAAAGATAGGGATGCCGATTTAGCGATGTCCGTCTGTCCGTCTATCCGTCTGTCTCTCTGTTGAAATCAAGTTTCCGGAGTTAAATAAAAATATACAGACCAGTTAATGGTGTCAAACTATTAGAAATATCTTGGAGACAATGGCTATTTAAAATCAGCAAAATCGGTTCACTATTGACCGAGATATAAGCGAAAACCCAGAGTAACCCATTTTTTTTAGGACAAAATCCGTGCAAATATCCCTTTATATCTCAGTAAGTATAGTCACTCTTGCCACAAAACTTGGCACGGGAGAAGGGACCTAAATAATGGAAAAAGTTTTTTCAGATAGGACCAGGAGAAGAGGTATTTTTTCTACAATTGCACAAATTTGGTAAAATATTTTATGCGCTATATCTCGTAAACAGCTATCGACTTAAAATGTTCTACAAAAAGTAATCGTACGCTAAGACCTACACTTCAAAGAAAAAATTTTTTGAGTGGGCGCAAAAAAGGGGTAACTCCCATACAAATTAACAATTTTTATGAAATATTCGATACGCTATATCTCGGAAACTATAACAGATATCGAAATCAAATGTTCCACAAAAAGTGATTGGACATCAAGGGCTACGCTCTGAAGAAAACAATTTTTGAATGGGGGGTGAAGAAGGGGTAGCTCCCATACAAATCAACATTTTTTATGAAATTTTCGATACGCTATATCTCGGAAACAGCTAGCCTCATCAAATGTTCTACAAAAAGTAATAATCAAATAGTTCATACATTTTGGAGAAAAAGTGGGAGAAGAGCAGGGGGGCTAGAACATCACATATCATTTAACAAGTTTTATTAACCTTTAAATATGAATAATGTCGAAAACTTTTAAAACTCTCGACCTCAAACCTTCTTCGTCTATTTCTATTATTCATACGAACGTTAAAATTTTGTTTATTTTTCTCTGGACTTTAAAACTCGCACAAGGTTTTTTATTATATTATTTGAAGTACAAAATTACTCGGCTGGGTATATTTAAAGACCAATGTGAAGGGTATATCAGATTCGGCATAGCCGAATATAGCGCTCTTACTTGTTTTTACTGAATTTTTTCCTTTGGTGAATTAACAATAAGTAAACCTATCTTTAAGCTTAAAGATTAATAATAGTATAGTCCAGACGAAAATCTAAGTTCTCATATTAAAGTATAAAACAGTTCTAAAGGTTTCATCTAAGGGCAACAGTATCTCTCCTCTTTATACAAGTGTGTCCCTCATGTTGTAACATGTTTCGATGTTGGATTACATGCCCTTTTTCAAATCCTTTATTTATTTTTCAGTTAATCGAGTATATTGGAAGATTTGATATTTTTTTCTTGTATGATTTATCAACTATTTAAAACTCACATCAATATGTCCTCTACGAATAATATTCATCTCTTAAGATGCCTTGAAAATGACCTGTTGGGTAATTTTGTGCAAAACCTAATGCAACATAAACACAAAAATTGATTATCTGACTAAAAGAGAACAACCTATACGTGGCCGTAAACTTTTTTTAAACTCTTGTAGTGCATTTATAAACTTGTGATATCATAATAATTTGTTTTATTATCATTAAATTAGATTCTAGGCAATTGTCAGTCATATAAACCACCTCCATTTAATTATTTTAAAATTCTTTTAGTGTGATTATTTTATAAATATTTTTCATGTGCTAAATATGTATATTTAAACAAATTTAATAAACTTTCGCAATAATTTTATATACCTTCCGCATGAGTGCTACTGGTACATACAAGTTTGTCAGCCGGTTTGTTTTTTACATGGTCAGTAAATTTATTTGGTTTTTGGAACTTAATAGTAAGTTTTTACAATTTAATTATATGTACTATAAAAAATAAGCAAAATTAGTACAGCATGCCGTTAGGCGTTTTTGTTTTTTTTACAATTATTATTAAATTTAAATGTTTTTCAAATGAGTTAGTGAAGGGTATTTAAGTTCCAGCGCATACGAATGTTAAACTCTTACATATACATATGGTTTCTTTAATATACATAGTTTGTTGTTATTATGTCAATAGAATTTCCACGAAGTAAAACTGATTCATTTCTCGCAAATAACGTCAGTGAATAAAACTAAAACACTTTGCCACTTTTACATTTTATTTGTACAAACACACCTACGTTTTTCTCTTAGGCTACGGCCAGATGTGTCAGAATTTGCCCAGAAAAGCGTAACCACTATTTTAAGCAAAAAATTGTTTGATATTTTTCGTTCTTAAATAAGTTTTTAAGGTGACACGGTAAAATAAACGAAAATAAAAATTCGAATAATACAGTCAAATCCCGATAATTCGTAATCGCAAGGGACCGGCCATTTCTTACGAATTAAAGGGGTTTTCGATTTAGCGGGGTTTCGATTTAACGGGGTTAAAATAAAATAAATACGAATTAACGGGGTTTTTCAATTTATTTACTAAAACGATAAAAAAGAAACATAAAAAACAATTGTTAAAAATAAATGTTTTGTTATTCCGTTCTTTAAAGCGATCGAGCCAGCCACTGCTTGCTTTAAAATCATTTAGATTTAACTTTTTCAAAACACATTGCTTTTTTCGATAGTAATGGGCCACTGCCAGCCCTGTGTAAACCATAAAAGTAAAGACTTTTCAAGTTCGGGATATTCAGGTAGTTTTTCGCGCCTTAGCTTACTGCCTGAAGATTTTTACAAATTGAATTCTCTTTTTTGAAGAATTGAAGTAAGAGTCCATTGTCAATGGCTGCAAAAATTTCATGTTTTTGTAATACCGTCAACGTTTTATGCGCTTTGACATTTTTTTTTTATTATTCATGTAACAAACTAATCTTAAGAAAATAAACACACACAAGCAAAAGAAAAAATCCACGTAAAAATTGCGGTAAACAAAAAAACATTCTTTCCAAGTTTCTGTTGTTTTTATTACGAATTATAAGTGGTAGTTAGCAGAAAATTACGATTTATAAGAGGTCAAGAAGATTTTATTTGAAAAAAAAATTACGAATTAGCGAGGGGACCAAAATGTATGGAAATTTTACGAATTAACGAGATTTTTTCAAGGGACCGACAGTTTATTACGAATAATCGGGAATTACGATTTATCGGGGTACGAATTTTTGGGATTTGACTGTATGTTTATAATGTTAATGATATATTAACTCAATAAATGAAGGAGTTTAAAACTTTAATTTTTACTGGTCACGCTTTTTAGTGTTCATAAATGAGAAAATCGTTAATGGAATTTAAATAATCTTTTTTTGCTTTGAACATATTTTCTTTTAATTATTATTAAGCGTGTGCATGTAAGATATTTTGGCCATGAAATTCCAATTCGCTTTAATAAATATACATTAAAATAAATATTTTTATATCCACTACAAAAGACGATGTGGCGTTATAGGAAGGACCCTATATTTTTACTATACATTATTAATCTTACTTTAAACTCCTATAAGTGAAAAAGGAACTGGCTTTCTCCTCGTTTTCTGTTATTATAAACTTAGTTAAAGGCTTTTTAATAATTAACAATTTTTAAATGTGGGGGATATGCTTAAATGTATGCGATCATAGCAAAAACATATAAATGTCTTATTTTTCTAATAGTTTTAAATTTTTTTTTAATATTTTTCACTTAAGTATTAATATTTCTTTTAATTAGACAATAAGATAATACCACAGATATCATACCTTGTGAATTACCTTATATATAATATGATCACGCTACAGCCATTTTGAGGCTGCAGCAAATTTCGGACGAAAAAGTAAATCATAGGTATGATCGTATCAACTATTTTTATGTTTGTACAGAGTGTCTGGTGGTAGATTTATATTTTTAAACTTAAATAAAAAACGTAATAATTGACACAAAGTTTGATTAATAGCATTGAACTAAAGAATGAAAATGTGGATTTTATTTTTTAAAGAGTATGTCAACCAAAAGTCTTCTGTCGAGTTAAACACACTGCTCAGAATTAAACTTGTTTCAATTGAGCCAAGTTCTCGACGAATATTTTTCTTTAAATTCAAAGAGATTGGGGAATCTCAATATGAATCCTCCTTTTAAGGTAGTCCCATAAAAAATCCATGGGAATGAGATGAGGCGACTTTAGTGGCCATGGGATGTTCCCACAGCGACTGATCAGTTTTTGGGGAAGACTTTCCCGAAGGAAATTCAACGAAGCTGTGGCTGTGTGTGCAGTTCCCCCGTTCTATTGAAACTATGCGTGTGAAGAGTACGATGGTTGTGCTCGCAGGTTTGGCAAACAGAATTCCATAATCATGCGTCGATAATTTTAACCGCTGACATTTGTCGCCTGGCCTCGAGAATTTTCGAGGAAAATGGTCCAAGCATTTTTTGAGTAAATTATCTCTTGATGTTAAGCGAAATGAGCCTCGTCGCTCCCAAAGATGGGACCTACAGTGCGAAAACGTTGTAACATAGTTTCACAAAAATTTTAGCGTAAATCAAAGTCACTTTCTTTCAGTTCTCAAACGATTTAAATTTTAAAAGAGTGAAACTTCAAAGTCATTTTTAAAATTTCTTGGAAGTACCGGAGAGGCTGCTCTTTTCCGTATTAAAAATTGCGGATTTTGACGTAAACTGCTTTAACCAGTTCAATATTTTTGGGAGTCCTAACAAGAACGGTTGCGCGGAATTTCTGCAAGAATGAATAAAATTTACACTCGGTGCATCATGTATTCGCCCCATTCCGAACAAAATTATGGACAAACAATAACGTAAGAACCTTTATTAAAAAAAAAAAAAATGTACCCACACCAAACACGCGATGCTTACTCGACCACTGGCGACATAGTGACTGACAAATCTGCGAAATCGATAATTCCAGCAGTGCTTTCCTCCCTTCGCACCGTTTCATACTTTTTGAAACAATCGTCTTTAAAAATATAAATTTGCCACCAGACACCCTGTAGTAATTGATTCTAGAGCCATTTATAGCGCACTTTTGTTTCAACTACAAAACTTAAGAAGCCAAAATTTGTATTATTGATAATTTCATCATTTTCTAGAACAACTGGCACGTACACGTACATGTGCTCATTCATTCATATGTGTTTTTATATTTCAACCATATGAGAAGCGCATTTGTAATATTTTTCTCTATGTTGTTACAATCATAGTTTCAATATCCATTAACAAAAGTAACGTTGGATGGGCTGTCTGACTGCTTGGAATATATTACGTTTCTATGTTAATTACTTATCTGATGATGTCATTAAATTGTTTATAGACTTGCTTGCAATTTGATATCAATTTATGACGCTAAAGCACAGTGGGTCAACAAATACAATTTCAAGTAAATTAGCTTTGAGCTTATTCGCTTGCAGAAGTTTAAAAAAAAATTTTTTTAAATATAAAGAGGTAATTTTGGTATTTTAAATGTGATTTTTGTTCACTTCTTAACCAATAAAGATAGACGACGCATAACGTATCGAAAAACTATGAAAGCCTTTTTGATACTTTTCTGAAATTCTGAAGTTCAAAATATACGTTTTCTACCTATCTCTGGTACTTTTTTTTATTTCTGGCGCAATTTATTTAATGTTTTCTCAAACAATACTAACATTAACTTGAAATTTTTTCAAAAGAATGAGGATGAAAAGGGCCAAAAAGGGGACCAAACAATTTAATATTCTTTAATATTAAAGCCCAATTGAGGTATAAAACGGAGTGTTGGAGTGTATTTTTGCGCAGAAAGTACTTTTTATATACCATTTCTATATATCATTTTTGGCTTAAACTACCAAATTTACCCTTTTGACCTATAAGTAGCACCATTTAGAATAATCTGATTTGTTCTCAATTGTCGCCATATAATGCTTAGGTGAAGTCTAAAAAAATAGGGCGCAGTTCTTGAAATTCGACTACCAAATTTAGCCTGTTGACCTTTTTGTACCGCGGTTTAGATTTTTCCAACTTTCGCCATTTAATACTAAGGGCCCAATCCTAAAAAATTAGGAAATTTTGCAAAATAGCCGCCACCCTAATAGACACAATACAAACTCAGTAAATTCGCTTAATGTGACATAATCATAAGCACAAAATTGGCAACATTTTTCTTTCAAAAAGGTATGACAAATCTAAACTCTCAAATGTACTTAGTTTAAGCTGAGATTAAATGCATATAAATCGTGAACATTAAAAGGCAGAATCAAAGTGCGAATTTATTTGTGCACAAGCCAATAAGTTGTCACTGTTGGGACACCAGACTTTTAAACAAATTTATTTTACACACAAAAAGTAAATGTTCATATGTGATCGCTTCTAATAAAGGGTCTTTCAATTAGTGCATTTTATTTTTAAATTTAAACTTCGCTGAGCAAACCAATTGAAAACATTAAATTTTCGATGACTTTGGCGAAAACTTATGACTTGATTCTGTCGTCGTCATAGCTTCTGTGGGTATAAGAGCTGCTGCACTTTGCGGTTTCTATGCACAGATCTAAAAACCCTCAGAAAAAGAGTCTGACAAGGCCAGTTTGCATGATTTTGGCAATTTTATGCTTTGTGGCACATTCATGGTTACCATATCTATTATATTTAGGTCAAAAGATTAGGCTATCATCCATCTATAGCGTTCACAATTGACGGTAATGGTTTAGCCAATCTTGTTCTCGTCGTCAACCACCAAACATTTCCTTTTCCAGGATACATTGGAAATTATTTGATCTCGTGTAGATTAGTATTGTTTTAAATTTGACACTTTTGCTTGCTGATGATTCTTAATAAAAATTAGTGTCAATATTCAACTACTCCAGGGAACTTGCAGCTCTCTGCTCAATGCCGTTTTGTACAAAAATAGGTCTAAATGGCGACGCAAGAGTCGTACAGCCATGGTATCCGAAAAGTTGTGGTTCTTGTGCAAGGCGATTAAGAACTAACTTGTCCTTCCAAAGCACAATCTTTTTAGCAGATAACTTAGGGTCAATTATCGTGGAAAGTTGCCCGAACAGACGACCATTATAGCAAAACAATTTTAGAAATTGCAAAAACTCTTAAGAATCATGTTTTAGTGATTTATTCAAAAATTACAGGAAACTGTTTTAACTAACTTACAACCTAATGCAACTGTTAACTATATTATAAAAGATTGTTTAATGTAAGAATTTAAAAAAACAATTTAAAATGAACATTATTTAGTTCCCTCTCTTGACGACCCACTACAATTTGTTTGAGCTTAACCGCCTTTAGCTTTTTAAGATTTTTTTTCGCTTTATTTGGTTAAAGAAGCAAATAAACTATAAGTTTCAACTAATTGAATCAGTTTTATTATGATTTTATTATGATTTTGTTTTTGCCGTTTTATATCTAATAACAAGTCGTTTTGATGACGATTTCGATGATCATAAACTTCGGCCAATATGTCGTTGTCGATCAATATGTATTAGAAACGATCAACATTGGTCTCACTCTGCTTAGTCTGCTCTGCTTATTCGTATTCGTTAAAGTGAAAAGTGAGAGAAAAAAAAATAAAAAGAACATTCAATTTGGTAAGTTGCAGTTTGGCAGATGTAAGTACATATTTAAATATTTATGTATATTGATCACCAACTTTTTTAAAGGAGAACGTGTATGAAGTCAACCTCAATATTGGGTTTGTAATAAAAAAACTAGCATTTAACCCGCTACTTCGTAAGCATAGCTCTTAAAATAATATATAAAAGAAAGTAGTTTTTCGTGTTAGTTACAGCACTTACAACTTAAGAACGGCTGAACCCTTATTCCGGGTCAAAAATTGCTAATTTCGTATCGCTTGACCTATAATCTCCCAAATAGAAAAAGTACCAAAATGAAAAAAGTGTTTCTAGGCCACTTAGTTGACTTATTGTTGTCATCGGGATCAACCGGCCATTATTTTATTTTTCTAAAAGCAAATTCTTAAATAATGTAAAAAAGTACTACGAATTAAAAAAGGACTTTCTGTTCACTTTTCTGCCTTCCGGCCTTTTTTTTGAAGCCATTAATTCAAAAAAAGAAAAAAGTACCAAAAAATTGCAAAAGTACTTTTTGTTCATTTTTCTGTCTTTCGACTCCAATCTGGTTTAATGTCCTTGATTTCATATTTCCTGTCTAATCACTTTAAAAAATTAAAAGAGTATTAAAAACGTGAAAAAATACTTTTTGGCCACTTAATTGGCTTTCATCCTCAACTTGGGTCAAAAGTGGTTAATTTTATATATGTAGGATCATAACCCAAAAAATGGGGGAAAGTATTATATATGTTAATAAAAGTCTTTTTGCCCACTAAGTTGTTCTCGGGCCTTAATCGTGATCTGCAAGCCCTTTCTTTCCACAGCCTTTTCAATACTCAAATGCAAAAAGTACCTAAAAAGTACCACAAAACAATATTGACCGTTTTTAAACACTATGTGGTGAAATTTAAAAAAAAGCGCCAAAAGCGTGTTCATGTATTTTAAGGAACCGCCGAACTTAATTGAAACGATTTTTTTTTATCTTTATTGGTTTAGAAGTAACAAAAAGTGCCTAAAAACCAACATAAAATTTTCAGTTTTTGGAACCAAAATTTTAAAAAAATCCAAAATCTTTTTCACTTTTTCTGTCTAACGAAAAAGGAATAATGTTTTTTTTTATTGGTTAAGAAGTTAAAAAAAGTACCCAAATATAATTTGTCCTCTTTTTTTACCCCCTTGAGTCAAAAAGTACCAAAAAGGAATTTATAATTTTTGAGACCTGTCGATCGCAATTTAAATTATATTTCTTTCTTTTTTAGCTCAGAAGTTAAAAAAATAGACTTAAACAGTATCATAACAGTATTTGTCATGTCTTGTCTCTTAGGGCCCAATATTTTTCTAAAAAGTACCAGAAATAAATTTATGTTTTTTGAGACCTGTTAAACGCAATTTGAAATATATTTCTATCTTTATTGGTTTAGAAGTTACGAAATATACATTAAGAGTACAATTATTAAATTTTTACCATTTTTTAACCCGGACATGTTTGGATTGAATCAGAAAGTAGTTCAAAACCGACCGTTATAGTTAATTGTGGGCTTACGTACTATTACTTTTTGGCGTTACATACCTTTGCTTGAATGCATTATACCTGTTTTACGTATGTGGCATGAGTATAAAAAGTATAAAAGCTTTAATCTGTCAAACTTGATTATATTATACCCTACACCACAATCCATTGTATTTTACGTCAGTTTTTAAAATCTATAGAAATTGTTTAAAGGTTAAGATGACTTTTGAAAAGGAACTTTTATAGAACAATGGCATATTATAACCTGATTGCCTTTAACTTTAAACAAACATTTTCTTTAAACAAAAAATTCTTAAGCCAAATTTGGTTCTAAAACGCACAAGCAAAGGCATATGGAAGTAAACATTTGTTCTGTAAAGGGTCAATAGTGGACCGTTCTTGAAAAATATTTAGTAAAACTTATTTTGTTTTAAAAGACTTGTGCATTCGTTATAACACTCACACAGAGAGACTTAAAAAAAACCTTTTTATTTCACCCTCGTATAAGTGAGTAAATAAAATTTTCTTTGGATTCATTTGTTGCTTATTTTTAAGAATTTTTGTTTTTCAACTTGTTGTTTTATTTAACACTAATTACTAAACTACAACTATACAGAATGAAACATTTTAGATTTTCATTCAGTCGTTTATATCTTATACAACGTTCAAGTTTTCGTGATCGCAACGACGAGCAATATCAAACGCCGAAATATATTTTCTTGATATTTTGCTTTTGCGATGCTGTGTAACGTGTGTGTTTCGTAAATAAAATTTTCTTTCAAATATCGGAAAATTGTCAGTTCGATATATGTATGATTGTACATATATATGTATATTCATTGGATGTAGATCTAAATGTGTTTTGCCATTTAAGTGTTTTATTTCTTCAAAGTAGAGAAGCCAAGCAATAAATAAAAATATTTTTTTTGTATGGATTTATAATTGAATTAAAAGTGATTTAAAAATAAACCTAAAAATTAGAAAAAAAAACTCAAAACAACACAGCATCAATATATCATAACAAATCGAATATTATTAAATTAATTTGATTGGGGTAAGTTTGTTGTAAAGTGGGGGAAAAACACATGATTGTTGGTTATTAGTACATAAATATCAATTAATTTTGTTTAAATTTATAAGGGGAGATGTAAAGGAATACATTCCGTTTTAAATGCAAATAAATAGACGTTATTTTAGGAAATTGCAGGCTTACAAGTGGCGGGTACAGTCAACAACGTTTTAAATATAAATCACAAATTATGGTAGGAAGCAATTCATTGCGACGGTTGTGAAACATTTTTGTTTATAACTGAAACAATTCAAAATTTAAATATAAAAAAAGGCTATAATTTTCAAGGAAAGTATATTTTTTTAACGATAATGTAAGTAAACATAGAAAGAACATAATTTCTGCTCATAATGACCACTACAACACTTTGACGGGTGTGACCTTACAAGTTATATTTTATGAGAATTATCATTTAAGAATCGCTTGTGCTCGCAAGAAAAAAATAAAAAAAATAGTTGAGGTTTTAAACTATTGGGAAATGGAAAATAAAATATGAACCAATTAATTTATATGTCGATCATTTTATTGTCTTTTACATGTAACAGGTATAAAATCACAGGAACAGAAATACAAGGTGGGCCAAAAAAAGGGCATCCAATGTTGTTTGGCTCTCATATTTTCTAAATGAAAAACTTTGATTCTGTTCTTGATTCTGTTTATTTGAACCTTTAGAATTTTATTAGTCAAGTCGAAAATATGATATCTGCTAATGGGCGCCGTCACAATTGATTGCTATACGGACTCGTTTTATGGCATTATACATCACTTCGGCGAGAACTTTGGACGACAAATTCTCGAACTCGTGTCGAATGTTATCCTTGAGGGCTTTTAGGGCCCGGGCATGTTCTTGGAAACAGGCAAACTTCAAAAAACCCCACAAAAAAGTTTGTGGGCCAATGTAAATAGCCAAAACGATAGAAGAGGCAACCCGGGAACGCCGCTTTTAGAATATAAATTGTGGCTCGCGCAGTGTGTGCCGTTGCTCCGTCCTACTAGAGCCACACATCCTTTAGTCCTAATTCGTTCAATTGCGGCAGAAAAAACTCCGCTAACATGGCCCTATAGCGCGCCCTGTACACTGTTGTCGTTTAACCAGCGGCGTCCTCAAAAAAAATGGCCCGATGACTTCTCCAGCGGGAACAGCGCACCACGCAGTCACTTTGAGCGGGTGTAATGGCTCCTCGTGCAACATTCGTAGATTTTTGATGCTCCAGAAGCAATGATTTTGCTTGTTCACGTACCTGCTGAGGTAGAAATGAGCCTTAACGCTCATTATGGTTTTGAGCGAAAAGTCGTTCACTCCGGCCTTGAGGTTGAGGACGACTTGGGCGTGGGTTACACGCTTTTGGCGGTCGACAGACAGCAGCTGATACACGGACTGGACTTTGTACGGACACATGAGCAGGTTTTTGACCTAAATTAGCCTTAAGGACAAACGGCTGATGGCTACTTTTGAGGAACGGCGTCTGGTCGATGTTTCTGGTGACAGCTCGACATCCTCGCCAACAACGCGATATTTTTGGCAGAACGGGCACTCTGGGGCAGGTCTCGTGTGTCCCATACTCTTCAAAGTTGTTGGCCAAACGGCGCAGTATTTGCACAGTCGGTGCCGGACGACGGGGATATTGGCGACAAAATTCGCGCTGCGCCAACACCACAGAAAAAAAAACAAGATTATTTTGCCTGCTTGGGGAGTATACTATACCATGGCTTGTGCAATTGTATTCTACACACACAAATGTCAAAACAGATTTGACATTGGCCGCCTTTCGCAAAAATAAGGGCATCTTCCAATAGGGGGATTTCTTTTGGCCCACCTTGTATAACTTCTCTCTAACATGAACAACCAGCTGGTCAAAAGGAAGAGCATGCTTTAATTACCTTAAAAAGTAGTTTCGAGTTAATCGGTAAAACTAAAGGTGGGTTTCAGACGAAAGTAATCGTCTCTAAACAAAAATGGCAAAAATCTGTTTCATATTTTCGTTCTTGTGCCTATATATTGCACACTACTGTATTCAGCGCTTATAAAGAAAACACTTGTTGTAATCTTCATTTTAAATGTAAGAAATCTATTAAACCATTGCCTGCGTACTATGAAATAGACGTTTGAGTGTTTGTGGCCTAAGCATGGTCCTAAGTTTTCATTTGTACTCGTATTAACAATACGACATACACATGTCATTGATTACCAATTTGTTTGTTGCCAGTGTTTTGGTTTTTATCGTTATATTTATACCCTTCATTTATAAAAAAGGGCGCATTAGTTTGCAATTCCACTTGCAATTCCCTAAATTATATTAAGCTGTTCCGTCTGTTGAACTCAAGTTTCTAGGCAAAATTAAATGCTATCAATCAGGTTTAAGTGTAAAGCTTTTAGAAATTTTCGTGAGATGATCGCTCCGAAATAGGAAAAAAAGCCTTGGATAACAAGTTTTTAAGGATAATATTCATTCGTATATCCAATCCAATATGTTTCAAAAACTATTACCATTATTACGCTATATCTCGGTAGCACAACTTTAGACCTGCTACACGGTAATCCTTGTTTAATGTATTTATTTGGAAAACAATTTTGTTTTGATATGAGCATGGCGAGTGGTAGCCCCCTACAAACAGACCAATTTTATAAAGTTTTTAATATATTTTATTACTCAAACTGTTATAGCTATCACCTTCAATCCCACTACCAAGTATTTCTAGCGTCATCTTTACATTTTGAAAAAAAATAGTTGAATATACAAAAAGGCCAATGCGAAGGGGATATAAAATTCGTCATAGCCGAATATAGCGATTTGACTCGGCTATTTTTTTTTTCTTTTTATGTGGATTTTAATGATAAGTTGTCAATCTTAAATGCTTGTTTGCTTGGACATATAAAGGGGCATCCATAAACTGACGTTTGTGTTTGTTCTTATTGTGGCATGTAGCCTCTTGTTCGTGTATCTGTTTTACATCATTTGGTTGTCTTATAGTTTTATGTTCATCTTGTCCAATTTCAAAATAGAACGCAACCTCAAAATATCTCATAAATATGCCACTTGAACATATGTTAATTTGTTTTACGTTAATACGAATTCAATATTTTGGTATTTAAAGATATTTATATCTACACTACAAAGCACGTGGTAAAGATATTATAAGATTGCGGTCTAAGAACCATCTTCAATTATACCGGTCGACTTAGAATAACTCCTATTTTACAGATGGCTTATAATTTTTGCTTCACGCGTACATATAAAATTATGTCTGACACAAACTTAAAACCAAAACAAATTACTTACTTTTGCTTGTTACAGCTAATGACAGATGCTTTTTCAGATGATAAAGAATTCGATCTAATTAAAAATTTGTCATATGACTTTTACAAATACATTCCAAATAAGCAATATTTAAACGAGTTCATATGTCATATGTAGGGTGACCATTCGTACTGATTTCATCAGTACATGTACTGATTTTTCATTTGGTGTACTGGTTAAAAATTTGTGTACTGAAATGTATTGATTTTTTCAATAATGTACTGATTGTACTGATTTTTCAAGATAAATTAAATTTTTAATTTTTTTCTCAGAAAATGTGTTAAATTATAGCAAAACTGGATAGTAAGGTATTTTTATAGCAGCAAAAAGTGTATTAAAAATATTCAAATCTTTCAAATCTTGTTTTGAGTCGATCGACAGCTCCCTAGAACTCATTAAAAATTTTTGGAGAATTTATTTTCTGAATCAAATATGTATTTTATTTACAAGAATACACTCAAACGGACAGAAAGTCTTTAATCAACTCAAGAAGTGATTTTGATTCGATCGCTCTAATTGAAGGGTATTCTTAGATTACAAAAACTGAAAAGCGTACTGATTTCTAACCAGTGCCTCGTTTCTGTAACTTGCGAGAAGTTTTCGCATCGAGAAATTTTTTAAGATTATAGAAGTGTTCCACTTATTAACAGGGTGAGTCATATAGTTTTTCTTTGATTCATTCTGTCATTGACAGGGCGACTATAAATTTCTCGACTAAAGAACTTCTCACTTACCATACAGAAACGAGGCACAGAGTCAAGAGGTCAGCTTTATCATATGTCACGTGGAGAATACTTCCCATGTCAAACCACCTTAACTTTGTATTTCTAGTATTTAATAAGTTGATGTTGTTATTCTTTCTTACTGTTTAATATTTAAGCGATTAAATTTCTTAAGTTAAGAACATCATCAGTAATTTGAATTTTATATCTTAAATGGCTGCTGCGTTTATTTATTTAATTTTTTCTTTCGGTACGACAATAGTTTCCTTTTATTTGCTTTCGTTTGTTAATTTAACGTCTTAATATTAGAACAAATTGAGGAATTAACTTAAAAAATTAGACAACTTGGTACGTTTAAACTCTTAAATAAATATTATTTTTGTATAAAAAAAAGAAAACCAAATAACTTCTTATAGAATTTAAACTTCCATATCTGTTTTTATTTTTATAAATCATAAACAAGTTTTCAAATTGGTCCCGGTTAAACAAAATTTATTTTTAATTGACAGATGTATTTAAAAAACAGTTCAAAATATTTGCCTGTTATTTATAAGCCTTGAATGTTAATCTTATATGTTTAAATTTAAATGAGGCAAAACAGGCAGACCCATCAAAAACATGCCCCACGACACAATGAAAAAGCTAAAGCCTTTAAAGAAACCCTTGAAAATCCTTATCAAGAGCAATTTTCCCTACCAACATGCGGCCTCCCCACCCCAAGAGGAAGGGAAAAAGATGGTAGCCTATATTCTGATGAGCCTATTATAACGAATAAAATGGTTAAAAAGGCATTAGAAAGCTTACTTAGGGCAACAGGGCCAGATAGAATCTTTTCTGTTGTCTTACAGAGTGACGTGGGCCAAGTATCGTCTTATTTGGTAGAGATTTCAAATGCTCGCCTTATCTTTGCATATACATACTTCTTCAAAATTTTAGAATGCCAGTGTAGTATTTATACCCAAGATCGGACAGGAGAGCTACTCAAAATCTAAGGCTATAAGTAAAGCCCAACCGAACCTTGGGAAGTTCGGTAAAAAGTGGTGATCGAGGCTTTATCGAACCCTGACCGACCTTTTCCTAAGAAGTAATTTGTTATACAAAAAATAAAAAAGTTTTTTTCAATGGTTTGAAATATTAAAAATAAAGGTATTGAGTTGTTATGAAAAATCATAGTTTTGACTACTACCAAAGAATAGGAATTATAATCTTTGCTACTACTGAATTTGCTTCTATCTATAGATTTTAGATCCAAAATGGGGCCTCATTCTAAAGATGACATACTGGCTACGTTTCGGTGGTACGGTGGGCACTATTAGACAGATGAAAGTTAAAACGCATAGGAACAAGTGGATAAATGTGACGTATTATTTTAAAACTATTGTTTTTAATATCCAGCCTATTGAAACCCGCATACGCTACGAGGCAACAAGCATCGAGGGCTAGATGTGGCTTGCACGAGAGATCTGAAACTGAAAATGTGGAAGGAATCCATCCTGATCAGCGAATTTCTATGCGCTTCTCCCCACAAATAAGTTTTTTATTAATTTAAGCACACACCAAGCCGATCACCGCCTTAATTCTATGTTCTGCGGGCTTGGGACTTTTCTTACCGAATGTACGAAAAACAAGCATACCACATACATACATACGTTGTAGGGTTATTATGCGCTTGTGCAGATGTTTACAACGCCCAAAATAATGGTCTAATCCCCATGTTCAAGTATACAGACGGACTCCGAATCGCTTCCTGAGTTGATTTAAGCATGTTCGTCCATCCATCCGTCCGTTCGGCTGGATGTCCTTGCATTCTTGTAATCAGAGTACAGATCGCAACTTGGAAGATATTTTGATGAAATTGGCACAGATACGATTTTTGCAGTGATACGAAGCCTATTGTTTATTCCCCCAGAATAAGCATTTTTGGCTATAAATGTCTCGAATATTACTGTGTTTCTACAGAATTTTGCACATGTGCCTAGACTTATGCCACTTATAAGTACATAAAATTAAAAAATCATCGGGCCATTTTTTGGTACAACCCCAACACAAAAGTCCTCCCGAAATAAGTATTTTGGGCTATAAATGTCTACGATATTACTTTACCTTTTCAAAACTTTGCACACAAGTTTATCTTCATGCCACCAACTATTATACTGAATACAAATGTGGTGCAGGGTATTATATGGTCGGGCCTGGGCGACTATAACTTTCTTACTTATTTTTATTGCGGATTTTCGAACCGTGTATACTTGTGTTTTAATAAATGCAAGTAAAATGGTCACATACGTCACAATGGAGCTGCTCAGCTTTAACAATCTTTCTTTGTCGAACACTGATACTTTAAGGTGGTTTTTCTACGAGATGTATTTTACATATGACCTGTCAAATTTTTCACTGCAAAATTGATACATGTCGTGTGAATGCGTCGCAACATTGTTTGTGTGAAACACATATGTAAAGGTCACATGACAAATTTTCAATTAGAGCGCGTTCTATTTTCATCTGACAAAGCATGTGTCATCAGCTGTTTTTAGAACAACAACAAAGAAAAGTAAGTTGCTTATTTTGGTTTGGAGGTTATATCAGATGTAATTACATGCGTACGTGCGAAAGCAAAAATTGTAAACCATCTGTAAAATGATAGTTTTGACAGACATCCGAAATAACATGTGGATTGCAAAAGTGACAAGTAATGTGTAAGATATATCTCGTATAAAACCACCTTTTAAGATATCTTTTAAATTTTTTAAAAATTAAATTTTTATAATAACGGGCCTAAAATTTGTATGAAAAATATGTCCTTTTCTCTAGTTTTTAATCGAATTCTAATTCAGCATGGCTTAATTAAGGAAGAGGAAACTTTGGTTGTTTACCCAATCCTGGGGGCATATAAAGGTATTTGATTTGAATCGAAATTTTACTTGATCAATCGAGTTGTTAATGCTTTTAATATAGAAATTTGAATAAGAATTTTAAAATGGCGATAAAAATTAAATGCCGTAATTTTCCCCCTGTCATTTTGGAAATACATATTTGTAATCTTTTGTTGTTTTTTTGATTTTTTTTTCATTCGAATTTTACTTGAGTGTATTTTTAATTGTCGGCCAGCCGGCGAGCCAGTTGTGGTGTACACTCATTATTTCAAATATTTTTTTATTTAAAAATCTTATAAAACAATTTTTGTAGTTTGTTTTCCATACTTTTATTTTAGTTAAAACATTAAATCATTTTGTGATTTTTTTTTAAATTTACACAATATATTGTTATACATTTGGGGTATTCAAACGGTATGGCATCAAGTCATATTGCCTTAAAGTTTTATTATTTTACAATAGTTTAAAAAAATTGTTTTTGTGCTTAAAAGAAAAAAGTTCTATAATAATAAAACTTTTTGAATTGTGTTTATTGTTTTGTTATAAACAGTAGAAACCTGAGCCGGGCGGCCGAAATTCTTTAATAAAGCCGTTGATATAATTAACAAGTCGCAGTCATTTATTTTTCAAATATTTTTGAAATTACTTATTTTTCTGTTTTCTTCAGCAGCTGATTCAAATTTAAAATAGCACACTTAATTATGAGCGGATGCTCACAACAGTGGTATTTTTTCGTTTTATTTTTTTAAGACATATGACTTTATGACTACCTTGTGAATACCCTTATTATATAATTAAAATCTATTTGAATGTTTAAATAAAATTAAGATAAAAATTATATTAAACATATGTATGTTTCTTTAAATGTTTGAATTAAAAAAAATTTGTTTTAAAAATTGCTGCAAAAATATTATACGTAAAGTAGTAAATCATTTCATTTTTTCAATTAAGTTTTCAAAAGCAAAAAATATGCCCTCACAACTTAATATTTTTTAGGAAATTTCTTTGAAAAATGTATTTAAATTTTTCAAATATGTTCATATTGATGCATTTGCTTTGTTAGGTTTGTAGCCTCAAAATAATTGAAAAAATTTGTTTTTGTCATTTTACTTTAAATTTATCGACTGAAAACTTTTAAAAGATTAACAACTAAAATTTTTGTACACAGGAAAAAATTACGTAGTAAAAAACCAAATAAACGTGCAGTTTTTCTGAATATTTTTTAGGTTGTTTATGCCGGTTTAACAATAAAATAATTTTAATTACAATTTGATTCTTAATATTTATTACATACAATAAGTTTGTTGACATTTTTTTCTGTTTATTCTTTGTTAAACTAATTGTTTTTTAAGATACATTTTGATTAATAAATTTTTTTCATAAATTCAATTGAAAGAAACTTAATAAACTTATAACTTACTTATGCTTTAATCCAAGCTTTCTTGCCATTTACGAAACCAACTAAAGATATTCTTACTGTATTCTTTGAACGGCAGTAGTGTTAGGCTGTTAATAACATCTTTTTAACCTACTTGCTTCGTAGAAAGGCAAACGGGATTGTCAACTCATTGTGAGTGAGAATAAAGTTACCCATTTTTTTAAGGCCTAACTAAGATTGAAAACTTGTTCAGAAATATTAAACGAAGTGTTTAGTAATGTGTTAAGCTAAAGGTGAAATTTTATGTTTCCCTTGCAGAAATTTACTGATTGTTACATTCAATTTACTTAAATGAAAGTTTGGCCCAAAATAGTTTTTAATACGCTTTGTTTAGTAAAATATTGAATGTGTTTTTAGGCTTAAGATTTTTGAAGGCAATTTTAAAGGAGCAACAGGCATTCAGTTTTACTTTTCTAAACGTTGCTTTCCATAAAAATAATTTTTTTTGTGTACAAATGTAAACAAATTTCATAGAAATAAGTTTTTTTTTTTAACAATTAATAATACATATGTATCAAGAAACCAATTATTAAAAATTTCCTAAAAAAATCTTTTTTACTTTGTAAAACGTTACCATTTTTTCTTTTAATATTTAATTTTAAGAATAAATAATTTGTTTAAAAGGCAACCACCCACCCACCATAAAAAAGTCTAAAATCCAAATATGTATTTATGAATTTCTTGAAAATGCCAAAGATTATGACAATGACATGCAAACAATTTGTAAGATTTATTTTTAAAATGTTCATACATGCTCATGTACTTATATACACGTATTTATATATTCTATGAAATGATTAATCATTAATGCCACAAAAAAGTCAAAATATTTTAATACACACATATCATCATTTTAGTACTAGTAAAATTGCAGTAAAAATGAGTTTTACTGATTATGTACTGCAGAAAATTGGGATAATCAGTCTTTTGTTATTGGTCACCTTAAATGGTTGAAAGTCACACTGTAGGCTAGGACGAATTCTATATACCATTTACATTGTTTACATTGTTAAAAGCCGATATCTCTTATAGTTTCGAGGTATAAAATAAAAAAATATATATAAAATTGATATATTGATACTGGGGTTGTTATTCCCTATGACACTATTTAGTTTTGAAAATGTAAGCATTACAATCAAAATTCTTTACTTCAAGTTCAAAGTCAATAGTTCTTATACTTTTTGAGACATAATTTTTTTTCTTTAAGCTTTTGTCAAAGTTTTCATTGTTATAAATGAATTTTTTTTTTAAAATAGGCAATCCTGATATTAGCCGAGAGTAATGCATTTTCGAAACCAACTACGATTTCTATTCAACACACTTTCTTTTCGGTACTACTGTGGGTTGCTCGTAAATTGTTTTCTTTATTGCTTAGACTTAACGAAGTTCACATACAATTCCATCTTCTTTTAATCTTATTCTATTATTTTTGTATTATTTACTTTAATTATACCTTTTACATAAGTTATGCGTTTGCGAATTCTTTAATATTCATCTGCGACCCTTAAAAGTTTATGTTTTTTTTGGTCCTTATAGATAGGTAAGTCGATAAGGCAATGTCCGTATGTTCGTCTGCCCGTCTGTCCGTTTTATGGTTGAAACCAGCTTCTTAAATCCACCGATGTGGAATAGACCCGTAAGTGGTATCAAACTATCAGAAATAGCAGCGAAAAAAACCGCTACTGAAATCCAGCAAAATCGCTCGAAAACTGATGGAGATATAAGCCAAAAACAGAAACTACCTTCTTTTATTTCTCTAAAGTTTTTACATAAAAACTTTTATAACTGCCTTGGAGGTGTCCCGTACAATGTAAGACCGACTCCCACGAGCACTTTTGTGGAACATACTTACACCTTATCTCTGTCTTCTAATAGGGCTGCCCTATAAAGTTTAATTTTTTAATTTGCTCCCACAGCTTCCAGGGTTCTTTTACAAAGGTAAAATGTATGACTGAACTCAATTAATTTTTCCTTCCAAACATTTTTGTGTAACATACTTACCCCATAATCTCCAGCCCCTAACATTGTTGCCTTTAGGCGAATAAAATTTATTTAGAACATACTCTCCAACTTTTAAGAGGGTTGCCGTACAAAATTTTATAAAATGATGTGAAAACGCCCATAACTTCCCCTGAGTCGGCCTAATTAGTTTCCCTTCTCAAACATATTCCTAAAACACATTTTCCCCTATCACCTTGCCGTAAAGGGTTGCCATACAAACTTTGAAAAAAATAGGGTATTAATCCTTACAACTTTCCGGGAAGGAATAAAATGTATCAGAGATCCCCACTAGTTTTCCCTCTCAAACAAATTTGCAAAACAAACTTACCCCCTAATCCCCATCACTTTAGGTGGTTGCCTTACAATATTGACAAAAATTATGTAAAAACACCCATAACTTTCCCAGAGTTGGCCTTAGCAAAATAAAATGTAGGGCCAATCCCTACTATTTGGGGCCCCCAGACATACTCCTAGAATATACTTGCCCCCTATCTTCATCGCATAAGGAGGTTCCCATATTAAATTGTAAAAAGTCCCCCTACAGCTTCCGAGTTGCCCGTGGTCAAATGTAGGACTAACCCGGCCATTTTTCCTTGCAAACATTTTCCTAAAACATACTTTACCCTATCTCTACCCCCTAGGGAGGTTGCCATAAAAAAATTTGAAAAAATTAGGGTTAAAACCCCTACAACTTCCCTAGTCACCCTGAGTGGGTTAAAATATAACACCGACCCTATTTTAAATCTAAAATATTTCCTAAATAAAAAATGGACAAAAAGCCCAATGTGAAGGGTATCTAAGATTCGGCACAGCCGAATATAAAGCGCTCTAACTTGTTTTTATTTTATACTTCTTTTATGTATATTTGGTTAAGTCTAAGCAATAAAGAGTATGGATATAATTTCAGTATTCAAATTCTAGTAAAAGTTTGTTTTAACAGAACGTTTCCCGTTGTTCTTTTCTATGTAGACATTATCTTAGCAGGTTTCCCTTTCTATAGGGTTCTGTGATATAATCAATAAAATTTTAAAGCATTATTGTTTAATTCATTGGAGCTTTTTAAATGACACGTTCTATTCATCATTTAGTTCCCTTCTTGGACTTCACGATTTTAAAGCAACAGATAACTTTTAAAAAAAGTTTTTAATTTCGAAGCACTTATTGCAACTTATTGCCGCAGGAAAAGTTGAAAATTACAAAAAATTACAAGAAATTAAAAAAAGTAGGCAAAATTGCAACAAAAATCATTGAAAATGGCATAAAAAAAGGCATAAAGTAAAATCAACCGAAAAAAATGTTAGTACAATTTTATTATATTAAATTGCGATTGTATACTTAGTAGGTACAGTCATACGTTTTTAAATGATTTAAATAGAAGGAAATTTTTTTATTCATGGAGTTTGACAACTTCAACCGTAAATATATATTTTAATAATTTTCGTAACGAAAGTTAATCATATCAATAACACTATTAAAAAAAAAAATTACTGCCAGGACGTTAAAAAAGGCACTTAATGGCAAGGAAGATTAAAAATTGTTTTTTTCCAAATAATGTAAAAAATGCCAGAAATAGCATTAAGTGGCATGTGCCCTGATTATTAGCTATTAAAACAACATGTTAAGCACTGCTTTTAATTAAGTATGTACTATATTAACTTGTTACTAATTGAGCAGGGCATAAGTAACAAATCTCAGCCATTTATTAAAATTAAATTTTTTATTACTAAAAGCCACTGTTTGCAATAAAAATTTACTTAAAAAAATCTGTTTAAATTGCCAAATTTGTTGCGTTTTATAACAGTTTTTACGAGTAAACGTGATAATTGCTACTTTTTTTCATACAAAAGGGTAAAGTTTCCAATATTTTCAGCACAAACATATAAAATCATTTTAAAAATAATGCAAAATGGACAATTTTTTTATTTTCGTTAAAATAAACAAAATGTCTGCGTGGGACTTTATTTAAATTTTTAACCCCAACATAAACAAAAAATAAAAACAAAAAATCCTCAATAAACAAACAGCGGACAACTTGGCTACAAAAACACATTAAAACGTCATACGATACTTAAATAAGATTTCTCATTAGGGCCACTCACAGTTTAACTTTTGTCAATTAATAAATAAAATCAATTGTTTAAAGAAATTTTTTTGTTTTTGTTTTTAAAGTTTTTTTTTACAAAATTATACCATTTTAGCTAAATTGTCTTAAAAGAAAATTATTGTTTCCAGCTTTTAAATGAATGGCCTGACTGTTTGTAGGATGTTTTAAATGATTTACAGCTTTATTTAAGTAATAATAAAAAAGGAGGGATTATAATTATTAACAGAATTCCAAGCAAACGGTAGGAGCTAAGTTAAAAAGGAAATTGAAAACTAATTAATAAATTGTTTGGGAAGAGAAAATGGATCAAATTTAGAAGAGTTTGTACATGATGTCAGTAAAATAAATTTTTCTATAAAAAGTGATACTTTTGAAGCGGTATTTAGATTATAGAATTTTTCATCGAAATTTACATTTGAAAAATTAACAAAAAAAAAATAAAAACCCCGAGATAAGCGATTTCGTGATTTTCAAAGAACGTAGTCAAAAGTGAACGTGATTCATCAATCACAGTTATTATAAACAGTGACTGTAATCACAATTTATTTTCCACAAAAAATTCTATTTTTAAAAACTTAATGCTTACATCACAGGAACAGTAACAAATCAAACCTGAATTTTATGTCATTGTAGTTACTAGTGATTTTAAAGTCACAGGTACAAAAATATCGCTCATCTCTAGATGATATATATATATATATATATATACAAGATGGGCCAAAAGAAGTCATCCGGTGTTGTTTGGCTCTCATATTTTTTCTAAATAAAAAACTTCGATTCTGTTTTTTAATTATTAAAATCTTATGAATTTTATTGGTGAAGTCGGGTAGATGATATCGGTCAAAAGGGCGGCGTCACAACTGATTGCCATACGTGCTCGCTTAATGGCATTTTTCATCACTTTGACGGGAATTTCGGGCGACAGATTCTCGTACTCGTGTCAAATATTGTCTTTGAGGGCTTCCAGAGTCTTGGGCTTCACGGGACTTCAAAAAACCATCCAAAAAAATCAAACATTGGTAAAATTAAGAACATCTTTCAATATGGTGATTTCTTTTGGCCCACCTTGTATATATGATAAAAGGAAATTTAGTCTGACTGTCAAAATTTTTAATCGAATTTTACTTCAATCAATTTTGACAGGTCAGATGATGTTGTGGCATTATATATCTAAACACCACCTGAAACTCAAACTAATTTTTTTTGCTATTTTATAAAAATCGAAATAAAAAGAGAAAAAAAATAATTATTTTTGTTTTTAATTGAAATTAAAAAATAATAAATTTGTATTTCTGTAAAAAATATAGCAACAAAAAAGAAACTATTATTTAATATAAATTGAAATCGAAAAAGAATTTTTAATTCTTTTTTTTAATATTAGTTTCCTCTTTCCTTGTATAATCATTACTTCCCCTGATTTTAATTGCACCCTTTACATTGTGATATGGGTATTTATCAGTTTGTCATTTGGCTTATAATTTCTAAATTATTGTTTTGCGACATAAAGAAGTATGTATGTATATACAGTAAGTCATTTAACTTTTTTGGGCCGATTTAAGCATGGCCGTTCATCTGTCCGTTTGCCTAGGGATTTAGGTATTTTTGTGAACGCGCTACAGGTCGAAATTTTAAAGATATTTTGATAAAATTTGGGGCAGGTAATTTTTTTGGCACTTGCACATTTAAATTTTAAACTACATGTAGAAACATTTTTTAAAACGCACTTAAAACGAAATATTTGTCAATTCTTAACACTGGGCCATATCAGACCCAAAGCATAGTAAGGGTTAAGCCTTTTGGACTGAAGTTTATATTAGTTTGTTTTCTAAATAAAAAAGTATATACTAAGTAATCTTTATTGCTAAATTAAAAAAAATATGCTCCTAATAAACTATTTTTGGGCAAACATTCAAAATGTTGACCTTTAACCCCTGTGTGGCGCGCCTTAGAATTATCCGATTTGGGTCTGCATATAATACTTTAAAAAGTCTAAAAAATAAGTAGTTTCTGAAATTCAACATTTTTCAATATAGTTGCCACACTTTTGTGCAAAAACTGACCAGTTTGGCCATTTGACCCCTGTGTGGCAGGGTTTAAAATTATCAGATTTTCGTCGTAAAATACTTAGGTTTGGTCTAAAAAAATAGGGGGCCGCAGTTCTTGCAGTTAAACATTTTGCAAAATACCTGCCACCCTAATGTACATCCTAAGAATTAAATAACCACATAGCTTTGTAATTATATTTTTTATTATGTCCTTTTCCAATTTCCATCAGTTATAAAAGTGTCACAATAAACTTTTAGCTGTATTTATTTGTTTATTGATATGCGAGAAGATGATTTAAAAACTATAAGCAATTATGAACAAATGTATATTCAAATTAAATAAAAAAGTGCAAAATTCATTTACATATAAATTTAATCTTATCAAGGTTATCTATCCAGTAGTTGTGGTTATAAAAACGCCTACACGTTGTATGTAAGTGCATTTACAAGACACAGAATTCTTTCAAACTATTTATTTAATGGACTTTTTCCATTATTTTTTAAATTAAAGCATTTGCTTTGAATTTTCACAACAAAAGTTCTTAGAAAAAAATTTTTTATGAATAAAATGTTTTGTACCAAAATGGAACGCCGTTAATGACTGACTAGCTAATTGACTTATTCATCATTGTATAGTCCAAACTCGTATAGCTAGAAATTTAAAATTTAAACTGCGGATACCCCACCCGATATATAGATTCAATAAGACGTTATTTCGGGAAATTCGTACTCCAAGGCGGTCAAAATTGGCCAAATGGGGAAAAATCGATAAGTCGTTATTTGTTAAAGTTTATACTCGTATGGTCAAAAAAAACATTTAAAAAGTATCAAATGTCTTATGTCTGACACTTTTTCGAAATTGTGACTAAGCGGCAAAGCAGGATAAAAAATATATTTTGACTGTGCTTAGGTTTACTTTGAATCTTTTAACCCAGTAAAAATAATAACATACATAGTTCAAACTGCGTTCGACTGCACGCAGAGAAAAAACATGATAGGTAAATGGTCATTACGGTCATAGTTTGTTTATAGCAGTCCCTTATAGTTCAAACCATTAAATATGGTAGTCAAAATAGCACTTGAAAACTTATTTTTTATCCTAATCTTGTAAATATTCTTTTTAACACCATAATATGGTCATTGATACTCAAGTGGTGAATGTGGTAGCTATAACTATGTTGTAAGAAATTAAATGTTTGTAATAAAAAATTGAAATAAAAATTATTTTCACTTTATTTGTTTGTGTTATTTATAGCTAGAAGTGCTTTTTAAAATATTTGATAAAAAAAAAGGAAAATCAAATGTGAAGTATATATAAATTTATAAATTAATTGTACGTGTTTTATTTTATTTTTATAAAGGTTTTGCCAACCTACATAAATATATAAAACTAAAATAAAATTATTGAAATTTGATAATAATAACATTTTTATAAATAGCATAGTTGTACAAAATGGACTGTTTGTTATCATTATTACTTTTTTCAAAAAAGTACCAATTTTTGTAATGCAAAAAAATTTAATGTCAATACGACCAGCATATGTTTGTGCAGAATATACAATTTTTTTAAGACGCTTTCAAAAGCCGAAACGAGCGTCATTTCAAGTTTTAATTTTAGAAGTGCGGGTTGTGAATAACTTAAATGTGAGCAATTTTAAATTGATAATAATAGTTTAAAAAAAAAAGCCATTATGACAATGGATTTCAATAAATTTTTTAACTACAACGCGTTTATTAAATCGGCTAATTAATGTTTTATTTCAATTGTGACGTACAAAACATACATAACTTGTTCTATTTTCAGCGAAGAAAATTTACCAAATTGCAGAAACCACTAACCTAAACATCTAACATATGATTTTATTCTAAGGTCGGACCTTTTTTTAATGGATATTGGGCGGTATATAAACACAGTGGATTTTGTGAATGTTTTTACATAAAAAAATATATAAAATTAACTTTTGTTTTTTTATTTATATAAATGTAAATATATATACATAAACATGTGTAAATATGTATGTATTTATTAATTGCTAAATTATTTTCTAAATACTTGTGTATATTTATATATGTACGTAATTTTTAAGGAAAAATTAAATATAAAACTATTTTTTTCCTAATAAAAAAATAATAATAACCACAAAAATTTATTATTATTATTATTAGAAGCTTTTAAGGTCTTAGGAAACATATTAATATGTTAAAGGTTAGATTTTAAATAGCTCTCGCAAACATAAATATATGTTCGAGAAAAGATTTAAAATGGTCCATATGAACAAAAAAATATGTTCAATATGACCATTAACCATTGACCATGGTTAGCATGTACAAACATATAATGATCCACAAGATCTTGCCATAAATATGTTTGATATAATCATTAAGCCAATCATTAATGATAGTTTGTGTTTGTGATTGTATCAACCATGTTTTTTCTTTGCGTGTGGTTCGAAAAAATGTAAATATATTTTTGGTTTATTTTTGAAAATTTTGCCCCAAAGGGGTAAAAATTATATTGTGGTACATTTTGTTACATTTTGGTACCTTTACCATCTTTTGAACCAATAGAAACAGAAACGAACAGAAACGTAATTTACATTGGAAAAACGTGTAAAAAAGTGCGAATATGGTTTTTGAATTTTTTTTCGGAGTTTTGGCCTTCAGGGGGAAATAAGAGTAAATTTTATATTTTGGCACTTTTAAGATCTATTTTGTAATTTCTAAGCCAATTAACATCATCCAAATTGCAAATTTTTTAAACACTGAGATGTAAGAAAAGGGAAAAAATTATAAATTGATACTTTTAAGGCACTTTTTGTAACTTTCGAGCCAATAAAGAAAAGAGCTTACCAAAATATAAATAAGGAATGAACACTTTTTGTTGCTTTTTTGACCCTACGAGTGGAAAAGAGTGTAAACATTATTTTTTTTTTTTTTTGGTACTTTTTGTAACTTCTGAACCAATAAAGAAAAAAAACCTTATTTTTTAAGAGGAGTCTATCTTGAAAAAATATAAATGTATTTTAAGGTACTTTTTTTAAATTTTGAACCACTAAGAGTTCCAAAATAAGTAAATATTTTATGCTGGTACTTTTTATTTGTTTTTTTTTTAAATTTTTATTTTAAGACTATAGGCCTTTAAATATAGAATTAAGGACCTAAACTGAGGTCGAAAGTCAATCATCAGGTGGTCAAAAGGTATAATTTTACATGCTTGGCTAAGAAATATTAACCCCGATTGAGGCCAGAGGTCTACAAAGTAAACAAAAGTACAAAAAGTGGTTTTTTTCAGTTTTTAAAATTTTTATTCAAGAATGATGAATTGAAGATGTATAAAAAGCATTTCTTCATGCTTTCGATACATTTTTTCATACCTTTCATACCTTAAAATTAGAAAATTAGAGATTTCGGACTAGGATTATATAGAAAATCATGAAAATTTAATTACTTTCTGTCCATAATGTTTTTTAGCATTTAGTACTTTGTGTTAGTTAATAATTAAGACAGTACTTCAAAGTACATAATTCTTCCAATAATGCAATTTTAATTTTTCTTTTTTATGTTACAGACTTAAATTTCTTAACGTTTCCATTATGAATGCTACTTCGAAATATTTAAACCTTTTAATTTTTACGTGTCTTGCGGTTTTAACATTTTACTCCACACCAACAACAGCATGTTCCTGTATGCCGAGCCATCCACAAACAAGTTATTGTACGGCAGATTACGGTGAGTTGTTTTACCAAATTTAAAAAATTTTTTATGGACTTACGAATTTAGCATTTAAATAATATTGAAAATACATATTTACTAAAACTGGGGTTAAAAAATTTTTTTTTTGTTTAACTAAAGGTTAAATTATACGTGACATAGCCGTATCCTCATAACCATAACAATTGAAACCCCAATTGAAGACCAGTTGAATCCAATTGAAATCCAGCTCGAGACCAATTTCATTTTTAACGGTTATGGCTATGGCATTACGATTATATCACGTTTAATTTAAGCTTAAAGTGATTTTTCCTTAACATTACGTTCGAAAAAGATACAAAATTTAAAATAATGTGGGAAACCAAGTTTAACCATCAACGCATTTTTGAGACAGTGGGGCAGTCCGATCGTGTACCTCTAGCGAAGGTAAAGGCTTACTGCACTGCGTTGATACCAGATCGGCAATCTTGGTTGGGCAAAACTCTGGGACAAATACCCGAAACGACGTGTTGTTTCGTAGATGGCTTCAGAGTGGAGCGAAAAACGGGACTGGGCATCCTTGTTAAACACTCGAAGACCAAGATTTGTTTCCGCCTCCGTGACCACAATACTGTCCTTTAAGCGAAAGTCCCAGCAGTCATGGAATGTTTGTCCCTGCTTAGGGCACACGCAGAACCAACTGGTTAATATCTCTGTACAGATTGCCAAGCGTCTATAAGTGCAATTATGTCAGTGCACAACGCATCTAGGATCGTGTTGCAGTGCAAAAGGATGATAAATAAATACTCGAAGAATGGATAGGTTCACATAATATGAGTACCTGGTAATCATGGAACAGCGAGAGGTTAACCTGGTGAGCCCGCAGCCCTTTGCTGCCACGAAGGCGGAGTGGAAAAATGACCCACGGGGTGCAATAAAACAACGCGACAATTCGGAGATTGGCGAAAATCCTCTAAGGCAAACTTCTGTGAACTTCTCTTCCGAAATTCTTTTCCCTTGCTATGAACGCATAACAAACTAATCTTTAGCTTAGGTGTTTGCCTAGCGAAATTTGATGCCTTTAAGGCATCCTTCTTTCAAGCTAACCTAATCTTAAGTAATCTACAATGTGCTATGCAAGACCGATCCCAGTTAATTTTTTCCAATGAACAATTTTGCGAAACATATTTACACCCTATCTCCGTCCCCTAACAGGGTTGCCATACAAAGTTTTTTTTAATATTTTTTAAATCGCTCACACAGCTCCACAGCACAGCAGGGTGCTCCTCCAAAGGTAAAATGTAACACTGATCCCGATTATTTTTTTCTCCCAAACATTTTTGTTGAACACACTTACCCCCTATCTCCAGCCACTAACATGGTTGCCATACCAAATTTAAAAAAAAATGGGGTCAAAACCCATAAACGAAATGTGATCACCTGAGGCCATCTAAAGTAAGTTCGACTTGAGTGGAATAAAATAATACAACGATTTTATATAAGCGAATTCGAGCTTTGAATTATTTTTTAGGCTCTTTAGGTTATAAAATTTGTTCTTTTAATTTATATATTTTAAAACATTTCAAACTTGTTTTTTTAGTTGTTGTTGTACGAGTCCTGCGCAAATCTACACGTTTGGTTAAAAACTTAGCCGCCTATAAAGTGGAAATAAAAAAATCTTATAAGGTGAGGTTTAGAGACGATTTTTCAAAAAGAAAATAATTTTTCCTTTGACATTTAAAAATTTAAAATAAAATAGCAAACTTTTTTTTAAACATAACATTAAATCAGCTGTTTTTGTTTAGCATTAACATAATGCTTTAGTTAATTTTAGTCAGTTTATGTATAATGGAGTTTGAAGTCCAACTCTAAAAGTTTTTTTTATATTTTTTGTTTTTCTTTCAAAAACGTTACCCCAATAGATGAAACCTGAAGGTCATAAAACATTACGACATGGCCGTCTGCTTACACCGCTTGAGAGCAGCATGTGCGGTGTTAATTTGACTATTGGTAAACTGTATGTCATTGCTGGCCAGGGAACTCAATTGAATTTGTGCAATTACGTCAAAGAGTATCAAAAAATGAGCATTATTGAGAGAAAAGGCTTTTCCGGTGTCTATCGGAAGGCATGCAATTGTGAGGTGAGCGAAAATTTTTTATTGTCCAACTTTTATACATACAAATGCATAAACTAAACAAATCCAATTAAAAAAAAAATAACATTTTTTTTAAGGTTAAACCCTGTTTCGGAAATAGATGTCTGACACATGTCGAATCGGCAAACGGTTGTAAGTGGTCACCGTTTGCTAAATGTGAAACCGAATTTACTGCCTGCTTGCCCTCAACATTTTATACACCTGAAGGACGTATTCGTCAATGTCGTTGGAGGAGAACGCCTCTTTATAAAGAGTGTATGTCAAATCCATAAACATTATCAATTAAATGTGTCATATTGAAGCCAAAATGTTTTGTAAATTTTTTAACATTTTTATTTGCTTTAATTTGTATTTAATTAATGTTTATGTTTATGTTTATGTTAATTTAGTTTTAAGTTTAATTTTGTATATTTTTTTCCCGATTTTATTTTTTGTTTTTAATTATTTAATGTATAGTTAAGGAGATAAAGTTTAAAATTTAACATAATATAATCTAGTGGATGTTAAAAAATGTTTGATTCAAATAACAAAAAATATCGAAAAGAAATTTTTGACTAAATTTAAAAAAGGTATTTCTAAAAAAACTTACCAAATATTTGGCTGAGGGAAAGAACGACTGTTCAATCAAAGGAAAGGCATCCCTGCCCAGACGTCGTTGAAGTTGTTGCAAGTGTGCAAAAACCCAGGGTTTATCCTGTAAATAAAATTTAATTTGATGTTAATTTAAATGTTTTTGGGGTTTTTGGTTTTTTTTTTTTTGTTTTTTACCTGAAATTGATAAATCGAATGCAAAGAGTTAATACTTGGTACTCCGCCATATTTTAAGCCCAAAATCGTAGAACGATAATCGTTGGATCCATCACGAGGTGGCTGACGTATAAGCACAAAATCTGGTCGAAACATGCGAGGTATCTGTAAATAATTCAAGTGAATGAAAAACAAACGTTTTTTTAAAGGATTAATTCTGATTTAATAAAAAAGGGAAAGCAGGAAATATCGTAGATACAGTAAATTGGCACAAATCAAAGTGAAACAAGCAAAATTACATTTTATTAACACCATTTTTATACCCTTCACATTAGTGTTGAGGGTATATATAAGTTTGTCATTCCATTCGTTATTTCTTGAGTATCCATCTGTGACCCTATAAAGTATATATTTTCTTGATCCTTATAGATAGGAAATATGATTTAGCGGTGTCCGTCTGTCTGTCTGCCCGTCTGTCCCTGTTATGGTTGAAATTAACTTTTTTAAGCCCTTCGATGTCGGTAGACACGTAAGTAGTATTAATCAGAAATATCTGCGAGCAAATCTATATTGAAATCCAGAAAATCGCTGAGATATAAGCAAAACCCCAGGACTATATCTGTTTATTTCTCTAAAATTTGTAAATAAAACCCTCTACAACTGGCCCGGAGTTGCCCTGTACAATTTGCAATGCAAGACTGACTCCAATTAACTTTTCCCCACGAACATTTTTGAGGAACATACTAACACCCCATCTTGGCCCCTTACAAGGTATAAACCGCACAAAGTTAATTTTTTTTTAACTTTTTTTAAATCGCTTTCACAGCTTCACGGGTGCTCCACCAAATGTAAAATGTATGATCGACTCCGATTAATTTTTCCTTCCAAACATTTCCACCCACTATCATGGTTGCCATAAAAAATTAAAAAAAGAGGAATAAAATGTTTTACAAACGCCCATCAGTTTTCCTTTCCAAACATATACCTAAAACATACTTACCCCCTATCTCAATCACCTAGTGGGGTTGCCATACAAAATTTAAAAAAGTTATGTAAGAACGCCCATAACTTCCCCAGAGTCAACCTTAAAGAAATAGAGCGTACGGTCGACCTCCATTAGTCTGCCCTCCCAAATATATTCCCGGAATATAATTACTCCCTATCCCCATCGCCAAAAAATTTGGTAAGACTGACCCCAACTTATTTTTTTTCAAAAAAATTTTCTTTGAACATACTTACCTCCTATCTCCATCCCCTAAGGGGGTTTCCATACAAAATTAAAAAAAATAGGGGACAAACCCCTACAACTTACCGGGAATCGCCACTTGATAAATAAAATGTTTTAGAGACCCCCCTTAGTTTTCCTTCCCAAACATATTTTTTATACTTATCCCCTATCTGCATCGCCTAAGGAGCTACCATACAAAATTTGGTAAAATTCTAATAAATCCCCTCCTACAGCTTCCAGGGTGCCTCCACATAGATCAAATGTGGGACTGATCCCAACTCATTTTCCCTTGCAAATATTTTCCTTGAACATACTTAACCCCTATCTCCAACCCCAAGGGTAAAACCCCCTTTAACTTCCCTAGTCACCTTAAGAGGGTCAAAATATAAATTACAAATATTTCAAAAATAAAAAAAGGGATAAAAATATAAGTTCGGGGTTTCGAAAGGCAAATGTGAAAGGTATCTAAGATTCAGCACAGCAGAATATAGCGGTCTTATTTGTTTTATGTGTCACGGTCGTCTAAGTACAAAAAGAGTCAAAATTTGAAGTTCCATGGATAAGTTTTTTTTTTCATAAAATTTTTTCTAGGAAAAATTAAGGGAAAGCGGTCTTACATTTGACATTTGTAGGGCACTCTGAAAGCTTTGGACACGATTTTAAAAAAATTAAAGAAAATTAAACTTTGTATGGCAACCCTGTTAGGGGAGGAGATAAGGCGTAGGTATGTTTCACAAAAAGGTTTTTAAGGAAAATTAATGGGAGTCGGTACTAAATTTCACCCGTGTAGGGAAAACTCCAGGGCAGTTTTAGAGGTTTTTATGTACAAATTTTATAAAAGTAAACAGAGGTTGTAGTGGTTGCAAAAGCAAAGTTATTGCAGGTATACCTGATGTTCTGGTATACCTGAAACAGGTCCGAAAAATTTCAACGGGCTTTAGAAACTTAATTTCAATAGATTAACGGAGAGACGGACAGACGGGCGTCGCTAAATCAGCTTTCATATCTATAAGGATCAAGAAAATATGTACCTTATGGGTTCGCAAATGGATATTAAAGAAACTACAAATGGAATGACAAACTTATCACTAAGCTGAAGGGTACAAAAATATTAAATAATATTCAGAAGACTTTAAAAAATATTAAAAACTTACCCTTGAATCACCTCTATAAACTTCCATTGTTACAACGGGTCCAGATTCAGCGCTAGCATGAAGGGTAATGTCCTTACAAAAGACATAAAAAACATTACAAATTATTACACAAAATAAATTCCTAAATAAAACTCATAAATTTGCTAACTTGAAAAAAAAATAGTTTTAAGCCCAAGATTGAAATATATTTTTGATTAACTATAATATTACTATATTTTAAGTTTATTAATTTTTTTTCTTCATTTATTTGTTTTGGGTGATTTTTTTCTCTTAACCACCAACTTACCCTGAATTCAGCTTGTTCGACACGTATGTCATAATCTCCATGCAAACGTTTGCCACGAAAATATTTCGACCAGTCTGTATTGTGGTCATCTAGTACCAACAAAGTAAAATTTTTATCTTTGTTGAATGCCGGCGAACGTGTAGCACTTTGAACAGCGGCACCTTTTGTTTGAAGAGTTTTTTTATTTTTTATTTTATTTAAATTGAAAAAAGGAAATTTTTGTTAAACATTTATGTTATCAGATTGCTTTTAACAATAAAAATAAGCTCTTTTTGCGCGCATTCCAAAAAATAAATTTAATTTGCAGTAGAGAAACATAATATTAATAATAGAGTTAAACAGTTGTGTACAAAATAATAGCAGTTATTATAATATTTCTTTAGGAAGTGTAAGATATGATAATGAAATAATTGATGACTAACAACAAACTTCATAAAAGAATAAAAACTGGAAGCGGTTGCTTAAAAAAACTGTTTTTCTATTACCTTTAGACCTACAATTTGAGGGAAACCAGTGGTTCCCAGTTGTCGTGTAGCGAATAAGAAATTTAAAACCGAAAATTAAAAAAAAATACCTGAAAGAGAATAAAGTAGTTGAAGTAGAAGTAATAAGTAACGTAGCAACAAACAAGTAAGCAGGTTATTGTCAGTTAGGTCCGACTATATTATACCCTACACCATAATTTATTTTTTATTGGGTGCATATGCTTTTATACAGGGTGTCTGGTAGCAGATTTATAATTTTAAACTTAAATAAAAACGTAACAATCGCCTTGAACGATAAAATGGAAATGCAGATTTTATTTTTTAAAAAGTATGTCATCCAAGTGTTTTTCGTCGAATTGAAAACACTGTTCAAAACGAAACCTTGTGCTCTGCGCCACAAGAGATTGGGGTTGTTATTATAAAACCTCTCTTCGAGGTAGACCCATTAAAATACATGGGAGTTAGATCGGGTGAACTCGGTGGCAATCGGATACCTCAAAGTGACTGATCAGTTTTTGGGAAAAATTTTTTCAAGCAAATTACACGAAGCTCTGGCTGTGTGTGCCCCATCCTATTGAAACTATGTATGTAAATAGTACGATGAATGAGTTCGCAGGTCTGGCAAAAAGAATTCCGTAATTATGCGGCGATAATTTTCACTGTTGAAATCCTTAGCATGGCCTTAAGAAAAAAATGGTCCAAATACCAAATAGTTACCCTGGGGAAATGCAATGGTGTTTGATGTTTCAACCGAGGGTTGCGGATACTATGAGACCAGTAACGGCAGTTTCGCTTGTTGACGTCACCGTTTAAGTGAAAATGAGCCTCGTCGCTTTAAAATATAGGGTTTACAGTGAGAAACTGCTTCAACAATGTTTTACAAAAATTTTTGCCTAAATCAAGGTTACTTTCTATTAGTTCTTTAGGGATTTAAATTTTAAAAGAATGAAACTTTAGATACTTTTTTAAATTTATTGAATAATAATCGCTTTTGGAAGTCCCAGCGAGGCTGCTCTTTTCCCTATTAAAAGTCGCGGATTTCCACGTAAACTGCTTTCAACCAGTTCAATGTTTTCGGTTGTCCTTGAAGATCGGCTGGGCCCTGGCCCACTCGGCTCATCACGTAAAAATTATAGACTTGGGTTGGGAATGGTGAAAGGTAGAAGATAGTGTTTCCTTTTTCCTGTTTTGGCTTAACTGTTAGGATGAATAGATTTCTGGGCAGTAATATAATTGATGAACTAACTAGCAAAGATAACTGTGATATTTTGTAAAAAGGCCATCACGCATGTTTAATTTTTATGTTTTATAACTGAATTGCCTTCTTCTCTTCTAATTAGCAATAAAAGTTTCCTCTGAGGTATAAACGTTACGTCCTTATCTTACATTTATACTAATGTAACTTTCTCAGTTGGCCAAAACATCAACAATAGGTTTCAGCTGCCCTCAATATGTTCTCCATGATTAGCTATGGTTTAATTTCTGTCTTAAAAGATGTCTAGCAAGCGTGACCAACTGGAAACGTACTCATACAAATGAATGAGCCTTATTGCATGGTGCAGCCATAGACCAGGTGTACGGTGGTGCTTCTGTAGATAAGTGAGCTAGCTTATCACTATGGGGACTGAGAGCAATATAGCTCACCTTACGTACATAAATTTCTCTTGGCAAAAGCTTTATGGTTTAATGTACATATATGTATAACATCACCATAATCCATCGAGCTAATGTTCATGGCATACGTTTCAATGTAAATTGTTTTTGCTTTATAAGTCAAACATAAAAACAAAAACAATTTACATTGAAAAATGCGCCATGAACTTTAGCTCGATGCCTAATGGAGACGTGATATATATTTACAAAACAGTTCTCATTGTATAGTAACGTTGCCATACTTTTTTATCAATACAAAACAATCAACGTTAATGATATAAGTTTGGAATAAAAAAATCTTTAACGATCAGTTCAAATGCTTGCAATTAAGAACTTTTTAACTCTAAACATATCAGAAGAAAATTTTAATATTTTAAAAACATTTTTATTAAAGACCAGTTTTTTTACTTAATTAAAACCATTATTATAAAATTCAAATATTATTATTTATTTTTGCAAATGTCGCTGCATTTAAATAAAATATCTTAAATAAATCGTGACAAAATTATTTTGCTTTTGGTTGCAAACAATTTTACATTTCAATTAGTGATGCCCTACGAATTAAAAGAAGGTATATGCAGTTTTAGAAAACAGGTTATTTTTTTATTAAAATTAAATTGTAACAGTTTAAGTAGTGCTCCACTGTAATGCGCTACAACTAGTGTTTGTATCAATAACTATCGATATAAATAACTTTGCTTAGACCGCAAAGGGTGTCGCCATGTGTTAACATGTTAATTATTTGGCGCAGTTAGTCTTGGCTCTTTAATTTCCTTGTGGAATACTGTTCCGCACTGCGTATGTGAAAAGAACATTTTTATTGCAGGCTTTTTAAGCATAAATTACTTTTAGAAGCATCAAATTTAGTAACTTAAGCTTTTATCAGCGATAGAAAGTCCAACGGAAATATTTCTGACAAATATCAGCAACGTATTCAAATGGAACGAAATTATGTCACGTAGACTATATTTAAAAGATCATCATTGCGAATTTCCACTAAAAGCGTCTATATACATATATACATACATTGAAATTCAAATCCGTATAAAGTAGAAATGTCAAACGGGACTAGTTTTTGAATCCCGGGATCCCGGATTTTATAATTTGAAATCCCGGTATTCCTAGACCTTTACAGGATCCCATTATTTTTTGGTATCCCGAAACTCGAATGCATTATTAGTTCTATTTATTCATTAGTTTTTTATTAGTTTATTTTTTACTTAAATACGAGGAGAGACAAGCATCTTTAAAGAACAGTCTAATTTAAAAATTTTATTATCAATAGACTTTAACCAAATTCTTTAAAGTTGTATATCAACTTTAATAAACTTATACAGAAGTTATTTATGAGGTTTTTTAAGAATTTAATTGAACTCTACTGATAATTTGGTGTAAGAACCAAGACATACTTAACCTAAGACAGACCCTATAACTAAACTAAAATTGGGATAACATCCTGAAATTGTTGTTAAAATTCCTTCATTACAGTTATATCAAGGAGGTGTATAAAAAGTTTAATTGTTTACTTGCAGAATAAAAGTATCCATAGATATGATAAGATTTTTTCCTTGGCAAACGTCAAATTTAAGTTCAACAAGTATCGGGATTGGTCAATCCCGAAAAATTCCCAGTTAGAAGGCACCTAAAAGGTTAAAATTACGAATCCTAATGCAGTTACCTGCAACTTTTTCCTTCTTTGAACTTTTTAACCAAAAAAATTTCGGAAACAAAATTTTGATATGTGGATGGACCAGATTGTAAATAAAGGTCGTAGCTTAAGATATAAAATATTTGCGAGAAAACCATAATTTTCTTTATTTGGGAGAAAATAAGAGATAGATAGAGAAATTAATGTGGTTCCTTTTCATACAAAAATAAATATTGATGCAACTAATGTTATCGCATGTACCCCAATTCGAACTAGATTTTAGGACTTTCTAATTGTTTTTCAGAAAATTTGTGGTTAACCTTTAGAAATTTCTAGTTAATTTTTAGAAATTGTAACTTTAGAAATTTCTAGTTAATTTTTAGAAATTGTAATCCAGTTTTTAATTAATTTCAGGAATTTTTAATTTGTTGTTTAGAATATGTATTTCAGAATATTTAGTTCGTATTTCAGAATTTTCTATTTGTATTTCAGAATTTTCTAAATGTATATTTTAAAATTTTTTATTGCCTTTCAAATTGAAAATTCTAAAATACAGCTCAAAAATTCGAACTAGAAATAGAAATTTCTAAATTTGAATAAAAAAAATTTTGAAATGGAAAAAGAAATTTTGAAAACTAAATGAAAAATTTCTGAGACTAAATCAGAAATTTCCGAAATTTGATTAGAAACCTCCGACTTTAAATTAAAAATTTCTAATATTTAAACTATTTTCATTTTTAAGGTACATTGAACAAGGTAGGAGCAACTGATCAGCTGGCTTTTATTTACGCCATATGTTTTCTAGCTTAGATTAGCAAATTATTTATGTTATATTATGGTTGTGTATACCGTATTTGTATGTGTGATAGCAACTTTTGTGGCAACCTGGCTAGAGTTTAGCTGCAACAAAACATATGCTAAATTTTTAAAGAAAGTTGTTGTTGTAGGGACGAGGTCACCTTATTATTCCACCATGGCATACATATTAAAAGCTTTCAAGCTTTTATACTAACTGAACACAGTTCTTTTTCAATTAGCAGGGATGCACTTCGAGTTTAACTTATTTAGTGAAACAATTTACTACTAATTGCTCAATATATTAATTGAAATCTGTATGGTAAATTGAGCTAAATTAAGCCCTTAAATGCGTAATTAAAATCTATGTGTGAACATTGTATCAGCCGTCATATGGTAATCGAGTAAGCCTTATTCATCATGTGTGGACAGAAAACTTAACTGTTCAATTTACTTAAATTGTCACAATCTATGATGTATGTTTAAACATGGTATTCAAATTAATTAAGAAATTTTCAAAATTTAATTGAAAATTTATACAATTAGAAAATGATATACAATTAGAAAGTTCTGAAATAGAATTGGAAATGGTGTAAACAGCCAAGCGGTAGAATATTTGCAGCAATTGGGATTAAGGCAACATTTTTGATTGCTCATCTACTAAGTATATGATTGTAATTTTTTAAGACAAGTTCTGAGCAATGTATAGCATCATATGGATTATTCGCAAGGTATGTTTTCTGTCGTATTGTCTTGTTTTCAAAATAATATCGTTTCGTTTACAAATAATATTTTGAGCAAAAAATATTTCTTTCTAAAGAATATCATAATTTAAAAAAAATAAGACATCTTTACACTAGTACCTTGTTCAAACTATAAATATTTCAACTTCAAATACTTGGTTTTGCTTGCAATCAGGGTACACCAATACAGGTAGTGTCAAGGCGATAAAAAAAATCGCCTTCTGCATTTACTTTTTGTGTTTGATAAAGTGAATGTCAAAAAAATTTAAATTTTAAACAAAATAAATAAACCTGACAATCACTTTCACAAAATTTCAAGGCGAATTCATAATCAGCTGGGTTCTTAACACTACCTGTATTAAAGTACCCCGCTTGCAATCAAAAAATTCCTACAAAATCAAAAAAACAAATAAATAATATTTGCTGTTTGTTAAAAATACAACTACTCTACTATTTTATTATAGTCTTTCGCTGATTAAAAACTTCAAAATTGTTTTAATGGCTGACAAGAAAGTATTTTGCTATTATTTTAAGCACAACTGTTGTTTTTAAATCAAAAGCATGCAACGTATAGCGTACGAAATACAAAAGAATTTTAAAAGTTTTAATACCCAATATCGAAGCGCCTTGATCTCGTGCTGCCCCTGTCAAACTTTGAACACGTTGCAACAAGCTCTCACGTGACTTAGCTGGACTAGTGGGAGCACTTACGCCACGTGGTGGTACCGCTGCTCCTGCTGCAGCCGTTGCCACAGCAGCACTATTTTTACCAAAACTTAATGAGAATTCTGGTGCTGCGCCCTTAGGCTGTGGTGGTATTGCAGTGGAACCTGGCGCCGGTGGTGGCGGCATATTTGGTGGTCCACCACCAGCTCCATTAGTTCCCGCCACAGGTTTTGTTGGTTGTTCCTGTATGGGACGTGCTGCCGGTGGTAAGCTATTCGGATCGATGTCATCCTGCTCGGAAGACAAATCCCCCGAGCTAAATCTGTTAAAGTGGCAAATCAATTGATGTTTGTTTTAAGTTTTTGGAACGGGTAAAACAAAGTTCGAGCACCACAATTTTATAATTTGTTTGAGACCATGAAGCGGGGCGAAAGACAAAATTGCAAGAAAAGAAAAACAAGAACAGAACAAAAATGGAAAACCATATGAAATTTTAAATTAGTGCTTTACAATTCTAATAGTCGCTTGATCGTATTTTAAATGTTTTTACCTTCTCTTCAGGAAATTAACATTGGAAGTAAAGCTGCTTTTAAACGAAGAGAAATTCAGGGTGCCGGTTTTAGTTTCCTTCTTTTAAAGTGAATTTAAAACACAAATAACCAAAAGAAAACACAACAAAATTAAAATAAGAAAACGCCACCAAAAAACGAGTCATAATTTTGTTTTTATTTTTTTGTGGGGATTCACAAAATTGAACGCATAAAACAGGCGGAAGGAAGGGAAAAAGAGAAAACGAGATAGAAATAGAAATGATTTAAGTGTGTTTTTTCTTCTTTTTCATATTATTTTTTATTAAAGTTATTTTATTATTTGCATTTAAATTATAAAAATAATTATAATTTTATAGTAAGTGCAGTGCAGAGCTTGCAAATAAAACGGAAATTTAAATAAAGTTTAAACTAAAAAGAGTAAAATTAAATTGATTTTGTTAAGAGTAAAATCAAAACGTAAAATTTAACAAATCATTTTTTAAAAACGATCTGTATTCCTTGTTGGTACTTCAAATGAAAATTTTGACCAGCAAAGATGGTAAAAATTATTAAAAAAATCGAAAGCTTAAGAGTCGAAAAAATATTACTCTTTTTAAGGTCAGGTGGTTTACGAGGACGAAAAAACCTTTAAAATTTCATATGTTTTCCTTTCCTTTTTTTTGGGAAATAATTAAAATTGAATAATCATTGGTTTCATCTTACAATTATATCTTAAAATACTATGTTAAATAAATATATTAGTCTATGTACTTAAGTATGTAAATATTTTACAGAATCCTTAGGAAGTAACTACTTGAAATGAAGATGGTTGATTTTGGTTTAAATGAAATGTGGTTTTTTTGGAAAATGGTGAAAGTTATCGATTTTGCTTATAATGTTTATTGAAATTTTAGATTTTCTGGCCCTTTTCTTAAGAATTTTCAGCCCTTTATTTTTATTATCTAGCGCGTACTTTCCTAGAGGATGTTTTACGTGAGCCTACTACTGGCCTTTTTGAACGAAATATGATGTAACTTCATTTATAATTGTGACAAGAGCAAAATGGTATCGTTGGATATTTCTAAAGGTGGCTTTACATGGTAATACACAGTATTAAGACTTTGTAGAATTAAAATATTATGAAATTATTTCCTTGCTTATGGTATCTTTACATGGTAATACATATATTACGACATGTCAAAATATGTTGTGGAATAATACAAAATCTGATCATGTAAAAGCATAATGTAGGAGAATATGCGGATACAAAATATGACAAGAGTTCGGTAAATGTTTATTTTCTAAACCACTTTTGAAACTTGCGTTTTCTCATCACATCAAAGTTGTGATTTATATTAAAATTTTTTAGAGATGGAATCTCTTTCAAACAGTTCATAATAAATTTAGGGGTTCCGCAACACTATATTCTTTCTTCTAGTTTATTACTTAATTCGCTTTTCTTTTACAGACGGCTCCGACATTTGCAGTTTATATTAATTTGACTACCGATTTAGTTCTTTTAGTATTGGGCAGAATATGAACGAATTACTTGATAGTGGTCTAATGTTAATCTCCGATTGGGGCCGTGCGCATAGGGTCGATTATAGTTCTTGCAAGAGTCAATTTTGTTTGTTGGCACATAATCGCCAAAGTTGGCCATGCTGCATTGTCTGCGTTAATGGATAATATTATCCTTGAGGATATGGAAACCCTATATGTTTTTGGCATGAAAATGCAGTGCTAGAAGTAGGACATCCGTTATCTATCTAAAGAAGCATCCAAATGTATGCTTTTTTTTAACGGTGTAAGGACTACTTAACACCATATTTTAAATGTTTATACCACTAACATCGGTGCGAAAATAGATCACAACTTTCATGCATGGGCTGATGCTAAAAAAATATATTTTGAAACTATTTGATCGCGTAAAGAACGGTCAAAGGTACTCATCGGTAATGTTGATGTATCTCACCGTATCGATTCTCTCCAACAGGGATCTTTTTCTTCAAACACGCGATACGTGCCTTTTAAGAGAAGCACTAAATTTTTTGGAAACGTGGCGATACAAGTAGGGAGCAGACTGCTGTCTACCTTAACAAATCTTATGTAAGTGGCGCTGGAAAAAATCTTAGTCTTGACCAGTTCCAAATATATAGGATGGGGGAATTTCGTGGACCCATCCTCAATCGCACAGAACTAAGACTCTCTTCGGAGGTAAAATACCTGGAGCGGAAGCTAAACTTAAAAAAGAGCAAGAGGGAATTAAAGGAACATATCGGCTTTCTACGCCTGTAGTAAGCCGATATGGAATTGTTGGGGTTAAAGCCTAGATTTACGTTCTCAGGAGCTGCAAGTAATACAACTTTAAGTCTTAGGGAATCAAGTAAGTGGAGCGACTCTCGTTGAAGCTATGCCAACATACTGATGGAAATGGTAAGAATGGAAAAGCTGAGGATTTTAACTGTGGACTACTCGTCGCCATATCTGAGCTTCACATAGAGCGTAAAGATACTTATACTAGCCAGATCGGCATGGGCAAATGGCCAATTATCACCTGAGGGCAAATCCATGTATTCAGAAGGTTCTAAAATTGATACTGGGACTGGGGTGCAGTTATTCCGATTAAACAATTACTGTAGTGTATTCCAGGTGGGGATATTTGAAAAAATGCGAGCCGCGAACTTATCTTGGCGAACTAAGCGGAGAATGCATAACCATCTATGTTGACATAGTAAGGCTGAAGGCGGTATCTGATTTGTATCTGGGGCGTTTTAGGTATAAGGCGAGCACGTACCAGAATGAAGAAGCAGGCTTAAGGGTGTTGAAATGCCTCTGGCAAGTAGAAGAATTTAATATATTCATAGGTAAAGAAGGCCTGAGACTACTCACTGATTAACGCAACATCAGGTATTTTTCGGTGAAGAGACAAACTGCCGCTTGTGCGGGAACACGGCGGAACATTTATTCTGTCAATGCCCGGTATTTGTGAGGAGACAACATCGACATTTTTGTGACTGCTACCTGGACCATTTATCGACTTTAAAGGCGCACAGTTTGAATGTGGAATAAACTTTCTCCTTTTTCTGTCACTCTTTATATCAAAATATGCATAGGAAATGGTAACTGGTACCTGGTACCATTTACCATAGAGAATAGTTGGATCGGAGTAAGGGCCGTGCTATTCCAAAGTTAAAATTTTTTTGTTTACGCTGCTTTTCGCAAGTAAAAGTAATTCGAAAAATAATATTATTGTTTAGGTGCTAATTTATTTACAAGAAAAATATGGAGAATTTTATCGAAACTTTCTTGCATCTCTAAAAGCTTTGCGCAAAGTTATCGATAACTTATTAAACCTTTTTGCTAAAGATGACTTCAAAAAATTTTTTTTATAAAAAAAACTAAAAAAATGTATAATACATATGAAAAGGTGCAATATTAAAAGCGAGCCATATTTGGCATATATGGGGGACAGTTTTTTCTTCTAAAATATCAATTAAGCGCAACTTAAAATTATAAAATTTTTTCAAGTCTTAAAAAGGACTTTCACAATGTAGAATTTTTGGCGAATACAAAACTGTCCCTAATTAATTGTTTAAATGAATATTAGCATAAATATATTTTAAAGGTTGATTTTTATAAGTGTGTGCATTTATAAATATATGAATTTTTTTATTTCAAACCAAAAAAGAAATTCAAAAAAAAATAGCAAAAATATGTTAAACACGCACAGTTATTCAGTTATTTAATTGCTGTTTTGTGTTAACATGACTCAAATAAAAGGATTAAAACAAATAAAATTTCAAAAAAAATGCAAAAATAATTAAAATGATTGAATGTTGTATCTTACCGGCGGCGGGGCGCAAATTCGCCCACACCCAGCAGTTGCTATTGCACTTATATTGACCGTGAAAACGCGAGCACACTTCTGTTTAGTGGCACGCTGTATTCAATTATTTCTTGCTTTGAAACACCTGATTTGTTTGCTGTTGTTGTTGTTGTTATTGTTTAATGACCCAATTTGGTTTACAAGCTGTTGTCAAAGGGCACCAGCACAATCAGTCGGTCAATAGATCACAGTAGTCAGTTATTAGGCTTCACCCCAATCGCAAAATTTGTAAAACACGAAATCGCCTGTTGCTGAAATGGATTACAATGTTGGAAAAACACAAACAAAACAAATTAATTTACTTATAACATTGAATAGATATTTTTAATTTATTTACATATAGATAGGGTTGCCATATGCCAAAAAAGTAAAATAATTGGACAATGGAAAAAAATTGACCTGTATTTTGAAAAACTAACTGGAGAATTTTAAAGTGCACTTTAAGTTTAAGAAAACTAAATTTTTTAAAATTCTTCTTTACAAAAATAAAAAATTCATCTTAAAGACAAAAAAAAAGATAATATGAAAACGTAACAATTTATATTCAGTCTTACGTCATTTTACATATGTATGTGTGTATATTTTGATTTCAATCATAAAAAAAGGACAGATACATATCGTCACAGAAAATGCAAAACGCCCCATCTAACATTTAAAAATTTGTTAGAAGAGGCAAGCATTTTTGTGTTAATGAAAAATATATTTACAACTAACACAAATTATTGCCATATATGTTAGTTAAAAAGGATCAACAAATTAATTTCTGCTGAAAAAAAAGAGTTTTGCGAGATGACGTACATATTTGAAGGCTATAATTTATAAAAAGCCAATTTTAAATTGTTTGTTAGATAGGGCGTTTTTCATTTTCTGTGACGATATATATCCGTGATTTCTTAAAAATTTTGGCAACATGCTTTGTATTTTTGGTTAAGTTTATTGCCTTAAGACAAATTATTACTTTTTATTGTTTTGGATATGATTTTTGACTGAATAAATCATGCACAGACATGTTGTCAAAAAAAAGGTCTATGCTGCTTTCACCATAAAAAATATGCCGCCTGTAGCACTTGCAACTACCAGTCAAGTTTCGTTAGTCTAACCAGCCAACAACACAAAAGAAGAGCCGACAAACGAACCAACCTTTCCCTGCATTGAATAGAAGAGAATGCTGCAAAATTTGACAAATGTTCAGTAAATTTTTATTTTCTAAACCATTTTAGAAACATACGTATTCTTATCACATTAGAGCACTGGCATCTAATGAAGGTGGCTACATTTTATAAAACAAAACACAAGCAATCCAAATCAACACAGACGTTTTTTGTCTTGTTTTTGTTAAAATTGTAGAACTTACACCATATGCCGCTACCATAAAAAAATAATCAAAAAGAAACCAGCTTTTGAATTTATCAACACCATCTGGTTCCATCTGACTCTGATTCTTATATAATTTTGATTCTACAAAGTGTTAATACTTTGTATTGCCATGTAAAGCCACCTTAAGTTGCAAGTTGTAACTGTGTTTGTTGATGTTTTCTTACCAGCGTTGGCCCTAACTAGACAACCGGGTAAAAAATGCTGGTCTGTATACTTTTCAAAGAAATTTTTTGGTTATAAATTGTCAGTGCTTTTCAAAATAAAAGATTTAATCAGTGTTGGGGAAAACACAACTGATTATACACTTACACGCACAATTGTATACTTAAACAACATATTTTATTAATTTCTTTTTAGCATAAAATTTCTTTCTGTAAAATATATTTAGTGGATTTTTTTTTAATTTTAGTTAAAAAAATTCTTTGTAAAATTGAGAAGTTCTTTTTAACTGGACAAATTCTATTTTAGCAGATAACTGAACAAGGTTGAAAAAAACTAGACAATCCAGACCATCTGGTAACCCTACATACCCCTGTTATACATGTATATGACCATTTTGCTTCCATTTTTTATCATAATTGAAAGGTTTTAAAATTTTAATTTAAAAAGGGACTTCAATTTTCAGGGGTGGTATGTTTACAATTTTTTGAAAATGGGTGGCCCCTGGTAGAGTATGATTTCTTCTTTTGATATCTAACAAAGGATTGTGGCGGGTATAATCTTTTAAAACTTAATTTACAATTATTTTGATTTTGCTGGATAGAAAGAGCTGCTCAAGGAGAGCAGGAGGTTCTGAGGCTTGTGATTGGGACTCTCACAGGATACTGCGATGTCAGATATATAACTAGTAAACTAGATAGGAGTTCTCCGAATTCTGCAAGTCGTACGGGAATGACGAGGAAGCAAGGACCCTAAGACACCATTTCTGCCACTGCCCAAGGCTGCAGATCCATCAACAAAGAGGGCTGGGGCGCCTCTTAGATGAACTTGGTGAGGTTCCTGGTTATGGGCTGGGGATTTTCAAAGCATTCACCAAATGGGTCAATAGGTAGCTTCTACCAGGTTTTTGCGCCAGTGCGTGATTTTTCGGACACTAACTTCTTCTTGACTTGTTGCTGATGGTTTATTTCTATTACTCCACAAACAATCTTTTTTTTTCTTATTTTTTTTTTTAGAATTCTTCTGAAGAAATTAACAACAGGCCTATAGGCATCTAGGTGGAGGTTGCGAATATCATTCGTCACTACCCTTCGCCACCTAACCTAACTTTAATTTTATTAACGGCTTCAAGTGTTTGTAGTCGTTATTTTCACCCTTTGCCGTATTAAAGCATGGCTGAAATCAACCATGACAGAGGACGGGCTTAACGGCTTAGCAATATTGACGCAAAAGTGGCACTTAAAAAATTTGCTTTGACAGTAAACCATAAATTATTAATTTAATAAATATGTTGTTTAGCCTTTCATTATAATAACTTAAAATGAATCAATAAACCGCTAAAAGCTAGTTTTAAATTGTGTGCTTCATTTAAAATTTCCCCTCCCAAAAGCTTAAGGTGGATCCGCACCTGAAATAAATGAGCAATAAATACGGCAACTTTAAATAAACAAATCTTTCGTTAAATTTTAAAGCTAAAATAAGGTTCCCTTTGACTTAAATCATACTTGTAATAACTAAAATTGTTATCCTGTACTATAACATCTTTACTTTAGTGTATCAAATAGATATAATAATGTGCCTTGATTTTTAAGTCTTTTGCGACAAAGAGGAAAAAAATACAAAAATTCAGTTCAATAAATTTTTTTAAAGAACTTAAAAAATGCAAATATTTTTTTGTTTAATGATCGATTATCAAAAAATGGGAAACCCAAAAAAATAGTTTAAACAACTAAGCGTTAAAGGCATGAGAAAAAATATCTACTCGACTGTTTTTTTAAGTAAAAATTTGTTAAAAGGTTTTTAAAGCTTTAAAAAGGGTCGGTGAACTAAAATTTACACACCCCAAAAACACGTTGACTTTTGCATTTAGGATACAACTACAATAAAATAATACGAATACAACACACCCTTTCATTCCATAAACAAAAGATATTCACAAATGCATTTTAAAAATGCATTTTACAAACAGACGTTTTTACAGACAAAGACCCATCAGGGTAACCGACAGACCTCTAGTCAGTCATAAGCTTCCAAAAAAAAAATTATCTTTTTTTTTTCTATTGCGTTTGCTTAGTGTTATGTAAGTTTATTTTATTTAATTTTTTTTATTAATTTTTTGCTTATGTACTTTCGTACTTTCTCTACTAGTCCTGCAGTATAACTGACATAATCTCCGGTTATGATGAGGAAACTGTTTCTTTCTCTGCCGCTGATGATGATATCACATGAGAAGGCAGAGAAATAAACAACAGACATGCAGGCAACAAGAAAAAATAAAAAAATGTGTCTTAAACATTTATTCCACTTACCTCCTTTCTTTTTTTTTTTATTTTTAAAGATTTGCAGGATGTGTGGATGTGGGTGGTTTTGCTGCAGCGTAAATTGTATTCCAAAATGTGTATGCAAAGACAAATTGCAATTGAACTAAATTTTAATCTAGTGACACATAAAGAAAAACACAAAATTTTCCTTTTTATTTTTATGTTTTAACTTATTATTTATTTTTTTTTTATTTTATATTTTTTTTTATTAATTTTTGTATTACTTGTTGTGTGTGTGTATACGTGTGAAATAAAGAATTTTTAAAGCAATTGTATTCCTTTTTTGTTAAAATGATAGTAATAATTGTTTTGGCGAAAAAGGGAAATACCAGTGCGCACTGCATAGGAAATTAAACTCTCACATACACAAGCACACATGTAATAAACCACAGACCAACCTTCAGAGTTACCCAAAACTTTTAACTGCTGGTAATTGTTGATAAAAATTTATTTTAAAATATTTCAATATTCACAAATTTTATGTCTGTTTCTGTTTATACCTCTTATTAATTATAAGCCAAGAATGTCTCTGGGGGACTAACCCTATGCAACAGCAACAGCACTGGACGTTATTGCATTGTTTTGTAGTAATAATTAGCACTGAAAAAGCACCCATGCATGCTCATAATACTCTCTCATTGGGCAACGCTGCTCCTAGATTGTAATAAATAGTTTTTTTTCAGTTTTTACAATATTTTTTACTTTTAGAATTATGCGTTTATACAATAAATATGTATAGTAACAAGTGCGGCCTACTTTCAACATGGTGGCTTGGCGCAGTGGATAGAATGGTCGCACACGACACAAGTAGCTTAGGTTCAAATCTTAGCAAAACTAAAGAATTTTATTGTTGTATTTTTTTTTACTTGTTAATTCTTTAATAAATTGCAGTATCGTATCATTTTGTATTGCTGTTAGTGCTTAAAGAGCACAACAATTAGCCGTTGGCTATTTTAAGTAACGTAATCAACCGGGCAAGGCATATCAGTACAAGGTGGCCGCAAGAAAAAAATAAAAAAAGTCGTTCCCTTACTCTTTATTTTTTTATATAGAGTTTGACACTAAACTTGAAATTATTTTTCAATTTTAGTGTCAAACTTCATTCGCTGCGAAGGCCTAGCGAAAGTTATTAAAGAGTGAGTCGCTTCTTGTCTCTCGGATCAAAAGGTCGTTTTTCATAGTGCTCTTTGGCTTATTAGTAGCTTGCGCAACTCATTTTCATGTCTCCGCGATAATCATAAGTATCTAAGTATTGAATATTGATGACTATAAAGCAATGATTGGCAAATCACCACACGCGTGTGCGTGTTCCCTGAGCATTGAAGAGAGTTAGAATAAAGAAATAGGTTTTGTAGTCTCTTGTGCCAGACGACCAGTGTGACCAGCTAGGATTTTCAAAATGTTTAATAAACAAACTCTTAAATTACATACAGTGCTTGGCTTAACTTTTATCTGCGAGTCTTCATTTTCGTTTTAAACAATAATAAGGAACAAAATCAGAAATAAGCTGAGCAATAAGCGGCTTTATTTTTAATTTTATCTATCATACTTTAATCGTTCATCTATGGTCACTCTAGTACAAAGAAACAAATAATTAGGCTCAAAAACGAACAAGAAACACAATCAAAATATAAAAATGTATGCGTGTGCCGATCCCTGCTATGAGAAATACGTAACTAAGTATAAGTTTCTTTGAAATAAAGATATGTGAATATTATAAAGGGAAAGTCGCTGTGTTTTTCGAAAAGTCCACTGTGCTTCAGGTACCCCTTCTGACCTTTTTCTCAAATTCGCATTTCCCACACCCATCTGCGGTCCCACCGTTCCAGGGGACAGTACCCACAAAGTTCCCCATAAGTTGCTTTAATTGGGCTAGCTTGGTTAGGCAGTTAACAATGCCATTAGTATAGACATGCCCATCAAAGTGTCATTACCAGGAGAGTGTGAAGCATTTTTGTGGTTATTTCTTTAAATTGGCTAAATGGGAATCACAGGGTTATTATTTCTTCTAGTGTATAACTCCGATAGTTTAATATTAAACCATCATAACTAACGATAGTATCGATTAAGAGCTGGCTGACATCTTTTATATCGGATCGACTTTGCCAGTACTTTTTACCCAATTTGCTTTTTTTCTATTAAAACATTATACTAAAAGAGCTTTAGTAGTCGTTTGTTTAACAGTTCTACAGTTTCTTAGTAGATCATAAATTTTTTCCAAAAATAAATTCAAAAAAAATAATAAAATAATGAAGGATTTTATTTAGAAAATGCCCAATTGGCAGCTTCACTTTTCTACATTTAACCATTGACTCATTTACTTCCTTTGACTTTTCCTTAAGCAGTTCACACATACACACACACACATACATACAAATACACAAACAAAAAAACAGTTGTATCTTTATACCGATTATTATTATTTCATTAAAAATAAGTGTGAATTAGAGAATAATTTATTCGTTGGACTGGAAAAAAAATCGATTATATTTTTCTCTTTCTGTGACATTTTTTTACTTATAAAAACCAAAGAAAACTCTAAAAACAATAACGCATGTATGTATAAGAAAATTCAATTTATTACCGTGAATTTTTTTCTTAACAATGACAAATCGAATTTGTTTGTATAACTTTTTTCTATTGATTTTTTTCTTTCTTATTTAAGAAGAAAAATATTTCTTTGGTTTAATGAAGTGAAGTTGCTTATGATTTTGGAACTATTAAATTTGACACTTTTTTGTCGATTCTTGAATTGCTATTTTGGTTTAATTACTTTTTTTATTAAATATTTTTCAAGAATTTAAAATTTTATTATTTCTTTTCTTAAAGTTCACTTAAGAAAATCACTTATTTGTTAGATTTCTTTAATTTTAAAAGAGGAGAATTCAACTTGCTTCGTTGGTGACTAAATTTTCACTGAGAGCAAAATCTTTAACAAGAAACTTTAACTGATATACTGAATTTTGAAACAACGCCAAATAGCGATACATATTCGAGAATCAAGCGGCATAGAGAATACAAACATATAGACAAGTAGACTATATTCCCATTCATGCAACAAAACTTAAGGGTTGCTTTATCAGTTAAGTTTCAACAAAGCCACACACTTCATACCTTTCCCAAACACACATGTGACTGTTATGCACGCGTTGCTAGAATATCCTTTTAATCGTAAATAGTTTCTGGAAACATATAAAAATTTCTTATGAACATTTTTTTAACAAATAGGAGGTTGTTGTTATCATTATTATTGATAAAATAAAATTATATAATTATGTAAATATACGTATTAAAATGTTTGCCCTTTATTGTCACCTTTGTCCTGAAAATGAATCCTTTTAAATGTGCAGTGTAAAATGATAGTAAAGCAGGTTGTAGCAGCAGAGAGTGTGATAGAGTTTTTAACCGAATGCGCATGACTAAGTTTGGGTATATTAGAGAAGTCTCTCGTTTTGTTGTTTATAAAATCGATTCAATTGTTTGGTTTTTACTGTTAACATTTAACCAACTTAGGGGCTCCTTTTAAAATTATTTTAAAATTCGTTTAAATATTAAAAAATTCCTCAAACTGAAATTTTTTAACAAGAAAAATTTTCAACAATTTTTATAATATTTTGCAGGATTTGATCCCAATTTTCTTAGTTTATTTTTGTTTGTTTTAGGTAAAATGTGTCTAAATGCATTTCATTGGTTCTTACACCAAATCATAAGTAAACTTCAACATTCTTCACTTAATGAAAAAACTTAATGAAAAAACTTCTGAATACTTTCTGCCTTTACATAATGATCTTAATCTACTTATTGAGAATAATTAAAACAAACCAAAACTTTGAAAAGTCCTTTCAAAAAAATTCAACAACCCGTTTTTCGTTATTCAACTGTTTTGATTTTCTTTTTTCCTTTTACATCTGGATAACCATTGGTTACCACTAAATGTATTATAAAGATTGAAGTAACTTAAACTCAATAAATTTTTAGTACGACGGCTGATCGCTTCAGGTCTTATGCGTGTACAAAATTTTTTAGGGTAAGAATAACATTTTTTATAAATAATTAAAAAATGTTTCTTTCAGGAAGGCATTTTAATGGTGATAATGTTATAAAATGGGACGACCGCAAAAAAATTTCCTTTAACATATAGTGTTATCAGGTCTTAAACGTACTCATAATTTTGTCGAGAAACAACCATATTCGTGGCAGGAAAAAACCGGGAGGACATTAATGATCGAAATATTTAAACAAATGGGCCGATTATTATCAATGGTTTTAATCCCTATGCCTTACTATCTTTATCGAGTTTCCTAAAAATATCTTCGAAAATGCGATCTTTTCATTCATCACAAGAATGCATGGACACCCAACTGGACGTACGGATTTTCTTTAGTTGACTTTAAAAATTACTCTGAGACGTTTAATATAATTTAAGGTGAATCTCCCACTTTTATTTTTGATCGTAAGAAACGTATAATGTTTGTACCACGTATGTATGTGGTTTGGTTGGTAAAATAAAATAAATCAGACTTTAAAAGATTTTTTTCTTTTTCTTATTATTTGGCGTTAGCAACCAATAAAGTAAAAGCTTTAATTTTTAACAACTTCTCGTACATATTTCGAGTACGTTTAAAAAACAGTAAAATATTTTTAGTTAATTAATTGAAAATTAAATTAAAATATTTTTAGTTAATTGAAAATTTTATTTAAAAACACCGTAAAAAAGGAGTTAGATGTATTAAGATAATAAAGGTGGCGCCATCTAACGTTTGTGTTTACAGTGTGTTGTGAAGGTGGTTGTCTACACTGGATTCTAGGAAAGTTTATAAACATGTCCATGCTAGTATGACAGTTAGTCATGTACATTTTTGTAATAATTATCACAAAATATAACACTTAATATCGACGAAAGCCAATAATCGATTTTTAAAGTTTTGGTAAATCAACTCACATTTAAAATTGTTTTTTTATAACTGTCTGCCTGTCCCAGTAGAAATCAAACGAACTTTCGTTTGAAATTTTATTAGCAACAAAAACAAATTTTTGTTGTTGGTTTTACTTAAAAAAACGCACTCTCTTTCTCGTTCGATTTTTACTGGAACAGGCAGTCAGTCAATATTTTAAGAATGAAATTTATTGCTTTTAATTTTTATGAGATAATTTGTTTTTTAAGAAATCGCTTCCTTAATATGGAAAGGCCCTAATTTTTTAAAAGCCCATATTTTCGTTGATCTCAATAAATGGCCTGCTAAAGTATATCAGAATGAGCCAAAAAAATCTCGACTTAAAATATACAAGTTAGAGCGTTTCTATATTAAGAAAACGATATATAAAGAAATAAGTGGCATTAGCTCCTGACTGCCCTGCCGATTCCTTATCGTACAGGCCAAACGTGTTGAGCTAGAGACCTCAAATTAAAACTGTGGGTACCTTTATATACATATGTACAGATCCACTAAGAGGGGCATATATGGAGAACCAAAATTTTAATATCTCCATAGCTATACACGATAGAAACAAATTTAAAAAATAAGCTGACCTGCTTGTTGTACTTATTCGAAATTTTTTGGGTAAAACAGGAAATAACAAGATTTTGTTAGGGCCTTGATCCACTTTTTAACTTCTAAACGAATAGAGATAAATACAAAATTCAGATTGCATTTTAAATAGCCTTATAGATATTTCAGTTATAAATTTTAGTATCGTGATTTTATTTCTAATTTAGAATAATGGTTTTAGTTCTAACTTTAAGCTTATTATTTAAAAAGTCGTTGGACAAAAATTTTTTATAACTCGCATTTATATACAATTCCGAAAACTATCGGTTTCCATGGCAACCCCGAAAAGTACTTTTTGTAGCTTTTGAATCAATAAAGAGAGAAACCATATTCAAAACGTGTTTGACTGGTTTGTAAAAATATGAATATATTTTTGATATTTTTTTAAATATTTTATTTTGATTTTTTTAACATCACTATATGTATGTTTTTATAGAAACAGAAAAAACTAATAAAAATGTTAAAAATACTGTTTTTTTTAAGGAAACTTTCTTGATTTTTGATTTTTGCTTTCTAGTATGCTTTAAAAATGTTCGGCAGAAACACAACATCATTTTTATAACTTAAAAATATTCATTCAATGTTAAACAAGACACAAAAAACCTAACAAGAAATTAAAAAAGTCACTTTAACATAGGTTTAAAGTAGACACTTTAAAAAAATTCAAGTTAATAAACGTACTTTCAGCAGAAATTCTTATTAGAATATACTTTAAGGAATTTTGCCCAACAACGCTTTGTAAGGCTTTGTTAGCTTTCTTAGCATACGGCCGTTATAATTTAAAGTGTTTCTTAGGGTTATATATTTTTTTTGTTTTCGAAGCTCGAAAGAACTAGTTTGAAATACTTCTTTGTGATTCCTATAATATTCATTTGCGACGTCGGTTTATCCAAATTCTTCTGCCCGGTCTGTGCATTGGAATCAGATTCTCAAAGCCAGGCCAATCCTACCATTCTGATGGCAAACTATAAAAACTATCCCTGAGATGACCATTATTTAAAATCAATAAGTTGATGAAATAAGGGCCAAACTTTAAGCAAAAATCTAAGAAAATCCATTTTTCGAAGGAAAAATTCTCGCATGTTTTCGTAAATATTGCCACTGTTATCACAAATTTTGACATAAAGACTTTGAAGACGGCCAGCTCAATTGGGAAAATTGAATAGTAACAAGAAAAGTAGTAGCGCCCTTATAATTCATAGTATAAGTACATGAAATTTTCGATTCGCTGCATTTTAGAAGCTCTGCAGTTATCGACCTGCTACAACTAAGCTGGATGGAATCATGGGGGTACAAAAAGACCAGTCTGAAGCATATTTAGGTTTAGGCACAACCGAATAAAGCGCTATCGCTTATTGTTACGGTTTGGTTTATTTTTTTTTTGGAGTTTTTATATGAATATTTTTAATTTTGTTTTAAATAAAGATGTTCATAACTTTTTCTGTTGATTTTTTATGCAACTTTATATTCATATTTTTTTACACAGCTGGATTACCGCTTTGTGGAAATTTTATTTATGGGTATCCCTTGCCCTAAAAAAACCTTATTGTATATCCTACATGACAAAAAAAACTACCTCTTCAATAGTACTATTGTCAGTTGTGGATTTTTAATGACACCCACAAGTTGAATGTCTACAGCAGGATGCATTTCATTGGGGCATTATTAATGAGTAGCACTGTTGACAACTACATAGTAATTTACTATAGGTCCACTATTGACATTTCTTGCTATGCAGTTAAATCTTGCGAGCTTCCCCATCCCTGGTTGCTGTTGTTATAACAGAGCTACCATATCTCATTACTACTTCTATTTTAAGCAAAAACATCATACTGGTAGCGCTTTACAAATAAACAGATAATTTGAAAACTTGGCTTAAACGGGCTACAACAAATACATATGAAAGCAGTTTAATCGTGACGTTCAAACGAAAAGGTTTTTAGAAAAATTATAAAAAAATAAAAACACAAAACGGCTTAAATAATTGGGAGCGAATCAAAAAATAAATAAAAAGTACGAAAATAAGCAAAAAAAAAAATGTAACAAATGTTTTAAAAAAATTACTGAAAATAGCTTAAAACTAATATTTTAAAGGAATTTAATCTGAATAAAATATATTTATACTTAAAGTTAACTATTTTAATATGAAAAATTGTAAAATTAATAAGAAAAAATACATAAAAATATATTCATTATTGTATGTGTTTCATTGCCATTTTGTGATTTCCCTGTTGATGTTGTTTTGTTATTGTGCTTTAACTGTGTTGTTGTTTATCCGACTGTGTCTGTCAGTGTAGGGGTTATAAGAAATGAGATTGTGTTTTTTTAAAACCGTGTTTGTGCTTCGTTTTTTTTAATATCTTTATGCAATCGAGTGCATTTCTTGTCTCTCTTATAACTCAGCCTAACTTGTGTTAATTTAGCGATTTTTTTTCTTTTTTTCCGCACTTTTCTTGTTTTATTAACAATTACGTATAAATGCAACTTAATTCTTTTCAAATGTTTTTACAAACAATTTTTTAATTCCCCTCCAAATCTTTTAGAGAGAATTTAAAAAAAATTTCAATTAAATGAAATTTAATGTTTTGAGCCCCTTCATTGTGACGTTTTTGGCCATTTTATTTACGTTCCTGTCTATAATTTAAAAACTCTAAATGAGAATTTTTTTTTTATTAATAAAAATAAGAAAAAAAGTAGGAGAAAACAAAGCATTGGAAGAAATCCCATCTATGGGAACATGAACTGTTCGATCTCTATGAAAACTCGATAAACTTATATTCAAGGCGAATTCATAGAGAAGGTGGTCTCGACAGATCATCTGACTATTTTTTGCTCGTGCAATTTTCCTCAAAATATGTCAAAATTTTGTCTATGTGCTTCTTCTTGATTTCGAATAAATTACGCGTCGGTTAGATTTTTAAACTAAAAATTTAAAAAAGTGTTTTTAATTAACAAACAGTAAAACCAAATGACGCGTTCCTGTGCTTTGTGCAAAAAAAATAGTGTAAAATTAGTTTTATTCAGGTTTTTCTACTGCAAATAATTTGTGTTTTTTAATGATGCCATATTTGTGTTTGACATTATAAGTACGAGTTTTTCGCCCTGCGTTCACCTAATATGAATTCGCCTTGACTGATATTGAAAAGATTTTTCACAGATGCCAAAAGCAACTAGTTTAGATGAAAGCACACAATACCAGACTCTATTAAACTTCTTAGAAATATTTAGAGCCACCTTAACTTTTGGCAAAATGATGAAAAGTAGTTTTTTATTTTATTATTATTTTTTTTGTTTCGTTAGAAAGATCAGTAGCTGCTCGGTAAAACGTCCTCCACGAAAGCGGGTTTGTAACAAACCGTTGGATTCTAAATAGTTAACAAGACGGTAACCGACCATTCTCTCTATAATCTAAAGAGTACTCAACAGATGGATATGGGCCGGTTATCTCCAGAAATCGGCATAACATTAGCTACTTTCTAGCATATGATAAATACTCCAGCATAGGGAACATTGTTTAAAAGATTAGTTTATTCTAGCGTCGAAAATCATTGTTTAAGAACTAGTGCTGGTATTTCATTTAGCCCAGGATACCTGCAAATGCTTCAATCCATTAAACCCATTTAACTGCAAGAGTAGAAAAAAATATGTCTGGCATAATTTAAACATTTTTTAAAGTTTGGCCAATAGTTGGTTGGTGGTAAATAATTATTCAATTTCTAATAAAACAGGATTAAAAAAACGTGATATATTACACTTTTAAGAAATGTCCAATAGCTTTTGCTGCCTCTAGGGCCAACTGAGACCTTTATATGCATATACTTCTGATTTTGTCTGCTTGCGTAGAAAATCAAAACAAACGTTGCTGGACCTCACTGCAACTCTGATTTAACCAAGACTTTTGTTCAGGTCTAGTAGATATATTTTTAATGGAATAAGGAATATTGTGTCGCCATGATATTGAAATAACATCCAAGAAACAAGATTTTAGTCCAATTGTCGAAAACCCCATTAAAATCTGTTCAAAGAGTCTTTACCCTAATAAAAGTTTTGCAATTTTGCTATTTATCTTCTTTTTTTAATATAACGTTGGTATGAATTATTTGATTTTTATTAATATTAAGTGACACAGGCAGAAAAAGACAATCAGATCGACGCTGTCCAGACGTTGGTAGAGAGTTCTCAATATTTTTTTTTAAGTGTTGTCTCAATGTTTTTTTTAGAAGTTAACAATACTTTTTTTGTACAATTTTTTTTATTTATTAAAAAATTAAAATATTTTAAAAACGTAACGCTGTTTTAAATACTTGTTCTATGCTAATCAAAACATTTTTAGAACTCTTAATAACATGAAAACAAAACAAATAGTCAATATTTGAAATTAAAGTTTTAAAAATATTTGACATCATTTTATTTTCTATAAAGTTGTCATCACTTTTTTAACATTTCACTGTTGGCGTATGCTGTGAGCTGTTGGTGTAGCCAATGTTTTAAATTTTTTGTTCTATGCAAGATCCAGTTTTTAAGATTTTTTTTGCTGATGTTGTTGTTATTGTTAATATTTGTTTTATTAGTCACTGAGAATTTAAGTATTTGCATTGGGCAGCAAAAAAAGTATCCATTGAAAATAAGTAATCGGAAGGATGACCATTATTCACAGACACACATACTTCTTAAAAGAAAAAAATAAAATTTTGTTAAGACAAAAAGCTTATGTTTAAGACTTTAAATTTTGTCATTCTAAGATATCGTCACCCTAAACCGAAAAGGTCATATCTAACATTAAAGAAAACTAAGAGCAGGATATAAAAACCGTAGATAAAAAGCAATAAAATCGCATTATATACAGCTAAAAGATGGTCAAAATATTAGCGAAAGCCTTGAGCCACATTTCTTATTGTTTTAAAACTTAATAAACAAAATTTCTAGTTCTATAATTAAACCTTTTTTTTAGGGCTAAAAATTTTCCATGTTACTTACGCCCTTTTGAATTTAAGATGGCGATATGTACTTGAAATAAAAACGTTAAAGTTAACTTAAAATAATTTCCATATGTTTTTAAAAGAGAATCAATAAATGAAAAATTCTTAGAAAAGGAAACACAAAAACAAACATTAGTGAAGAGTTGACCATATTTGTTAAAGCTGTTTGTTAAATATTTACTCAATAAATCAGTGTTTTCAAGCTGGCGACATGTGATAGTGTGTGTTTGGCTGTTTGTATAAACATACATAAAAATATTTCGCATGTGTTTTTTGTTTGTTTAAATACATTTAAAAAAAATTAAATAGTTGCTCAATTCACAAGGTCTTTGTAAAGTTCTATCGACTACTAATAGTCGCCTGGGCAATTTAATTGTCATTTGAAAATATTATTTTATCGTACTATTTTTGTATTCAAAATGTCAAAAATATTAATTAATTTAGAAAAGAAAATTCTTTTGAATATAAATATTTTTTAAAAGCAATGTTAATTGCAATTTTAAGAGAAATTCTCATATGGATGACTACAAAGAAGAAAAATCTACACAACAAGTTAAAAAAATAGGAGCAATCCAAGGCAAAGTCTCAATATAATTTTTAAAAAAACTAATAAAATAATTTTGTATATTAAAAGCACAACTTTAATAAAGATTATCAAAAAAATAGCATATTGTATTGTTATATTAAAATAGTACAATAGTACGATAGTACAATAGAACGACAGGCAAAGCTTGTGAATTAAGCAGCTATGACATCATATATTAATAAAACAAACACCAAAAAAACATATTTTCTTAACATTCTGTATTATTGATCACTTTTTTTCGAATGTAAAAAACGAAAGACTTAAGCAAAAAGCACAAAGCGTAACATAAAATTAATAATATTTTATCAATAAACAGTAGACAAAATAAACCCAAAATTTTTTTAATCTTTATTAATTAACACATAGATTTACCTTGATAGAAGTTGAACATATAATTAATTATAGTTTTTTAGATAAAAATGCTTATTGGGTAATAAGTATTATATAATTTATTCATTTGTATGAGACCAATACTGCACGTTCGAAAATTATTTATTCTAAATAAAGATTTACTTTTTGTTTCTAGTTTTCCAAGACTAAATGATGATTCACTTTTCATAAAAAATTCAGTGTTCAATAGCTTTGCATTCTGGCTAACAGGCTTGGCTAGAAACTATTAACATACATATGTTCATACACATACAAAAATTTGCACGTATGTACTGATGCAAGTATGTGTGGGGTAACGCTACCTGACTTGACAGTCAATTTAATTGTTTAATACAAGTTTTCATCGAAGATGTTTAATAAGAAAATCTTTGTACATGCAAAAGCATGCGATAAAGTAATTTAACCATTTGTTTGGATTTAGTTAATTTATTCCTTTTTATAATTAAATTAAAGAAAGCCTGGATGTTTTTTAAGGTAAAAATATTGTAGACATTAAAGTTGTTGTTTAATTTGGGTTAAATTTTGTGGTTTGTTTTTTTAATTAAAGCAAATTTAAGAAAATTTTTAAATTGAATTTAAAATTTTCTTACCAATTTAGGATTAAATAAAAAATGTTAAGATCCACTACACTTAATTTAAATGGGAATTTTTTTTCGAAAAAGGTATTTAGAAAAGATAAACAAATTTGGATTTGGAAAAATAAGTAAGCATTGAAGAAGACAGGCACTAGGTTTGGTTAGAAGGATTTGTTATAAGAATGAGTGCCGTTACCTTGGCCCATTAGCGTTACCTGTAAAAGATCGTACAAGAAAAAATTTGAAAGTCAAAGGCAAATAGAAGTTTATATGGTTGACAATATTTGTACCGCAAGCCAACCGCTATCCCTGATGAAGGATGTAGTAAGACTTAGTAGGTTTATGTTATCTATGCTGCTGAGTGTTATGTTGACTTCAAAATACCTTACCCTGATGTTGTCTGGTTCCGAGAAAGCATAGAAGGTGTTAAATATGTTCATCCTACTATCTTGTAGCATATAACTTTTAAAAAAGTCCTTCAAAGTCCCAAAATACTTCAAATCGACTGGGACCGGATATAGCAGCCACTTGGCAAATCTAGCCTTGGTAATGATAGCCTAGCAGTTTATTAGACAAGCCTGTCAGTATATGCATTAACGGCAAAATTGCAGTAGTGGAGGAAAATGCCAAAAAGCAGGCAAATAAATACCCATTGTCCAGTTCTGCACCATCCTTTTCAAGTTGCATGCATTGCTCCTATGTCCCCGCACCCAACCAATAATGCATCCCCATCTCGTTTGTGGATTTTCGGCATTCGCAAACAAGTTTTTATGTAGAGTAGAGTATACTTTAATAGTCTTCTCAGAGGAATGAATGAATGAATGTTGTGTATTTTAGGCCGAAATATTTGCCATTCGGGAAGCTTGCAAACTATTACAGTACAGAAATATCCGCGGTAATATTGGTATTTTTTTCAACAGTCGGGTGGCGCTTCTGTCACTCAGATCATACACTACCACGTCACTATTGACCAGCCAGTGTAGAAAAGAATTGTCTAAGCTAAGGCAGCTGTCTGACATTACTCTGGGTTGGGTCCCTGCGCTAAGGGGCTACCATGTTAATGAACGGGCAGATGAGCTAGCTAAGAAAGGATCTGCTCTGAATATCTTCGATGTGAGTACAATCGAAATTCCGTTGCAGACTATTAAGAGCAGCATCTTAAGATTCTTTCTGCGCATTGCTGATGATAAGTGGCGGGGGTTAGATACGTATAGGGTCGCCAGGCAAACGTGGCATCTTTCGATGTTGGACGTACTACGCAACTTATGAACCGAAATCGCGTGGAAATTTCGAAGTTTTTGGCGGTGCTAACGGGTCACTGGATGCTGGGAAGGCATGTAGAACGACTCGGCATCACGTTCAACAATCACTTTCGCAGCTGCAAGAATAGGGAAAAGGAGGAATCAGTTTTCCATCTTCTCTGCGAATGACCTGCTCTGGCTGTGAAGAGGCACAAATTCCTGGGCCATCATGTACTGGATAGCCTAGGGGATGTATCTGCGATTGGGCTGAACGACCTATCGATATACATCAACGCTACAGGGTGGGTCTAGTACTCCATTTTCCCTTGGACCATTGTTTAAGGGTACCTATCACCTATCAAGTGGTGTGGTGTTGTCAAAACGGGATCACTTAGACTCTACTTGACAGTTTGCGAGCAGCGAACTACCACAGAAACTAACCAAAAAAAACTTTAATAGAATAAACTTAGTTGAGAGGTATTATGGTGATATGGCTATCATGGGGTAGCCAAAATAATATCTGGGCACATACTTGGCAATGAAAAGACCTTATTTCTTTTACTTTCTATTCTTGTAAATCCCCTCTGCATCCCCCTTGCTCACAACATGCATTTTTCTAGTGGTATTCACCCTCAAAATCTACAAACAGGAGATAAAGGCTACTATTAAATTCGATGGATAGCTCGATAAAAATTCGCATTTCATACGTGTGGCCTCCAACATGATCTTCCCGTTCTTAACCCTGCTTGTTCTACCTGAAAAATGTTATCCAAAGCTGGAGAGATTCGCTCTAGAATAAGGTATTTTAATAATTTGTTTAAGGTATTTACAACTTAATGTCTCTTCAGTTGCATTGCCTTAGATCATCCTCTTTTAGCATTGTCACTACGAATCCCTCCTTTTCTTAATGTTAACAAACACGAAATACACATACATAAATTGCCCAAAACAATAACTCGATTGGCTTCGAAAAACAGCACATAAATCAAAAAAAGCTTTAATATGGTTACAGTTAAATAGTATTGTCGCTTTTCTAGTTCTTGTTGTTCCCGTAAGGAGCTTAGAGCCGTTCAACAGCAAACATTTAGTAATATTTTATTATTAATTTAGAAATTTTTTATAAATTAATGATTTTTTTTACAAAAAATGCATTAAAATAAATTCTTATTTATTTCATAAATAATTTTCTATTACTTAACAGAATTTTTAAATAATTTTCTTTAACATGCAATTAATGAAATAATTACACCAACAACTACAACGAAATAATTATTTGGTACGCTTTAGTAAGCACAAGTGGAACCAGAAAAACAACACAAAAAAAAATAATAATTATTCTAACCGGATTAATTGTTCAAATTAAAAAAAAATAAACAATAAAAATTTATTTGTTACAGTAAAATAAAAACAAAATAATTGAAGGAAATATTTGAGTTGAAAAACAAAAGACTTAAGAAACAAACCAGCCATGCTGTGTCAACTGCACAATAATTGCAAAAGCAATAACAACAACCATAGAAGATGGCAGGTGGTCACAATTGTGCAACTACTTTTAGTCACATTATTTACAAATGCGGTAAGTTTATTACTATTTTTCGGTTTTTTCTTATTATTTTATTAAACATTTTTAGATTTGTTTGATATTGTTGTTGTTTTTCAATGCAATTTTGCTTTAGATATTTTAAAAATTACTTTTTTGTTTTGTTTTTTTTATTATTGTGATATTGTTATTAAATTACATACAGTTTATACTTATCTTGTTAGGCTTTAAAAAAATGTAATAAAATTTTTAAAACTAAGAAAATTTGGATTTAAGTTTGGGCTTGTGAGTCAAATATCATTTTAATTGGAATTTTTAAGTTTCTAATACCTACAAAAGAAATTTATTTTAGGGTGTGAATAGTACATTCTAGCTAAAACGTGCAAATAATTATTCCTTAGTAAGTTCAAAAATTGTAATCAAATAAGATTTTATTTTTCTGGCATATGTGAAATCTTTTAAAATACCTTTTTACACACTGTATTCAAAATTTATTTAAGAAATTTTATTTATGGAAAGAGAAGAGACTTTAATTGTACTTAGCTGAATAAATTTATGCATTTTGTTAGTAATAACCTTCATAGCCAATGTCTCAGAAAGGCCAACAAAAAAATTTATTTTATCTTTATAAACATTTTTATATTTACTCAGGGTTTATTTCACAATTACTCTATCTATATGCACGTATGTACATAAGTACATATTTCCACATATTTGTACTGAAACAAATTTTTTTTATTTGTCTAATGTTCTTCTCTATTAACCCCTTAATTTTAAAAATTAAAAAAATAATGATTTTATGCTGTCACTTATTTCAAATTCAACTGACAATTATTACAAAAAAAAACCAGAAACTAACCTGAATGTTCGTACATATAGACATATGAATTTGAAATATATTTGTTTGATATTTTGTGTTACTTTTTAAAATTTATTTATTTATTTCAACTACAAAACATACAAACATGCATACGTGTTTCCATAATATCAATGTGTGTGTTTGTTTGTCATTTTACGTGCTAGAAAAATTGAGAACAATAAGTTTAAAATCAACATTATGTTAATAATCATTCCGATCGTCATACATACGAATACTCAATTAGTTCATCAGTCATTTATTTATTTAGTCACTCAATAAAGCATTCAGTCATGTAATTTGTAGTCACAAACATGTCTTCATATAAATTTAATAAAAAATTTTTTAGTTTAATTTTAATAAAATTTTTTTTTTCAATTTTTTCGTTTAACTAATTTTTACCTGATGTATGAATGTTTGTTTGATGATGATGATGGTTAAGATGTTATACTTTTGTTTGATTGTTATTAACTACTTTTTTTAAATATTTTTGTTATACCTGTTATTTTTTATTACTCTTATGTTAGAGAAATGATTTTATATTATAGTAAACATGCATACTAACATAAATATTTTCCCGGAATAATGTCACTTTCTCGAAATTCTTAAACTTCGATATAAAAAAAAAATATATAAAAAATTTTTTGTTTTAATTTTGTCCAACAGCCAGTTAATGTATGCCAAACTGAGGCTTTTAAGACTGGCTTCATACAGTTAACCAATCTACTTACTCCAAACTAAATTCTACAAAGACTCTCAGCTAGGGTACCCTCTTCTCTCCAAACAACAATAATTTTCGCCTAAAAAAACAGACGCAAAAGACATATACAGGGTGTCCGCCGGCAATTGTTTGCTTATAATTTTTGGTTAAATGAAAGAAAAGGAATTTTATCGTGACAAATGTTTTACCTAATGTCGGCAATTATGTATAAAATACAATTTTAGATAAATGTTCGCCTTTGTTAGCCTCACAAATGCGAGCCCTATTGAGCACATTTTTCATTACATTCTCACACGTTTTACGTGGTATTTCCTTAATGTAATCACGAATATTTTGCTTGAGTTGCTCAATCATTTCTGGTTTGTTTGCATAAACCTTGTTTTTCAGATATCCCTACAAAAAGAAGTCCGGAGCAGTCAAATCGGGCGACCGCTGAGGCCAATCAACAGCAACATTTCTTCAAATAACTTGTTGTGGAAAGAGGTCTCGCAGTCAATCTATTGTAATCCGGGCTGAAACCAATGTGGCACCGTCTTGTTGATACCACATATTAACCCAGCCCAAAGCATGCAGTTGTGGTATTAAAAAGTTTTCAATCATATTACGATATCGCTCCTCGTTGACAGTTGCCGATTTTAGTTAAAAAAAATTAAGGTCCAATGTTTCTTCTTGACCAAATTGCACACCAGACTGTCAGTTTTAATGGATGCAAAGGTGACCGATGAATAATTTAAAGGTTTTTCATTGCTCAGAACCAACTATTCTGTTTATTGACATATCCACTGAAATGAAAATCTGTCTTGTCACTTTTTTTTCATGAAAATCGGGGTTGTCATGTTTTAACGATTAAAACAGGTTGGGTTTTATTGAATATTTTTCCATAACAAATTTGCCACGTCTCTATTTTACGGCTTTACGAACTGTCAAGACTAATGTTTAACAAAATGGCGGCAAAACAAAGTGGTATACCTTGTTGGCGGACACTCTGTATAATTATCATGCAAAAAAGACTGGAGTGTTATCAGAAATGTTAACTGGGTACTTACAATTCATTATCTGAAAGGTCCTGATTTACTTAGTTTATTTGAATTAAATTTATTTATGCCTATTTTATTACATTGGGGGATCACTCATAGAAATACGTACAATTTTCCATTTAACCAAATAGAGTTAAGGCCTTTTTTAAATTAAGGTAATGTTATAGCTTTCAACAAATGTAGATGCACATGTGTAAGTACCCTAAAGGTGTCTTCATGCCACTACTTTTGTCGATAATATTGGTGTCTTTTTGGGAACATTTTTAACAACGCGTCTATTATTTTATATCTGGCCTTGGTAAGAAAAGATTAACTATCCGCTATAGCTCGGCGCCAAACACAGTCAGGTATTGGAAGCAAAATGGTACTTATTAATCGATAATTTTTTGTAGTTTTGCTAAAAAAGTTATTCATCTACACAATACATACCTATTTTAAATTACATACAAATGCTTAATATCGATAGCAAAAATCACTGAAAGCTAATCAGTAATACTGTAGACTTAAATTGCTAATAGTTACTGCACGCAAAAAAAAACATGGCTGAATATGATCACAGGAATATGATCACTGATATCTTTGTATAGTTACGAATATTAACAATAATATGACTGCCACAAGCATACTGCACTTGGAGAAAAATACAATTAAAGTTATGATTAAAACAACCATTATATGCTCGTGGTAACCATCATTCTGATTACGGGCTATAATAAATATGTTGAATATGATAACCACATAATTAAAAAATGACTGACCACGACCAAAATAATGATTACCACAAACATATAATGGAATTTTAATTATAACTATGATTGTAAGAAAAACGTTTTGTAATTTTTCCCGAAAAAAAGAATTCATCTCAAAAAATAATAATTATTTTCATTTTTAAAATTTTTGTTAAAAATAATTATTTGCTTTAAATTTTTGTTTCTTGAAAGAAGCAATTTTTTTTCCTGGCAGAAATAAATATTATTTAAAATTTTTTAAAAAATCTATTCTGATAACCAGGGAAACCAAGAACATGCTCCTTTCAAAAGGTTTTATGTTTATAAAATATGCGGTCAAAACGAAAAAATTTAAAATATATTATTTAAAAATAAGAATGAAAAAAATTTTAACTAAATAATCCGAAAACGCAGCATTTAAAATTAAGTTGCATAACGAAATACCGAATTTACATTTTTAAAAAATTTTGGTACAAAATAAAAAAAGGGAAACCAAAACGATGTTAAATAATGTTTTGTTTAACGGACTTAAAACTGGTCAGTTATTGATTTCTTGTCAAATCACAGACCAAAGTGAGTTTTGCTTAAAAACAAATCAATTAAAAAAGCAACAAACCACAGTATACACTCGAAAATTTGTTTGATAGAGTTTTTCCAATAAATTATAAAAAAAATTAAAAAATATTTTACAGCGAAACTTACAAAAAATATGCTCTTAAAAGAAAAATATTCCAAAATATGCTGTGATATGCAAAATATGCATAAATATGCTTCAACAAATTAATGCCAATATTTTGCGAAAGTTCTGAAACGGATGATGATAATAATTGGTTCAGCTTTGATGACAATGAACACTCAAAAGTTCCTTTGTTAGGTTTTTTTTTAAATTATACATAAAAAATGCAAAAAATGTTTTTAAAACGGGTTTTATAAAAACCCAAGCCGCTAATGAAAAATATGCCAAAATATGCTGTTATATGCAGAATATGCAAAAGCATGCCCTAAAAAACCGATGCCAAAATTTTGCAAAAGTTCTAAAACGGATAAATAACATCATTGTGAATTATGGTTTCTCATGTTGTTGGTTGCCCTGATCATAACAATTATCGATATTTTTATATTTAATTAAAATATTAAAATTTTTTCTGACAAAGAAAATAAGAGTAAAAAAAAATTATTATATATTCAGAAAAAAAAATTAAAATTCAAAAAAATTCAAAAATTTAAAACGAGCATGATTCCTTATACGTGCTTTTTTTAAGTAAAATTACAAAAATAATTATTGTTTACAATCCCTGGTTAATACTTTTTTATAATTTAGTGTTTATTTTTTATGGGTCTACTTGCAAATTTCACGTGTGGCTTGGTTGTTTTAGAGTTTTTTATGAGCTTCGACTATATTTATTTTTGTAATTATTATTTATGATCATTTTTTTTATTTAAACACTATACAAAAAAAACTTTGGCGTTAAAAATTTTAAATATGCAAATAAATGTTAATGGATAGATCTTCTGCCTTTGTAGGGTTTTGGGTACAATGTAGATTTAAATGTGTTGGTTTCAAGTGCACTTGATTTCAAGATGACTGGGAGTGTTGCTATTTATATTGATGTTAAAAGAAATATTTAACATATTCATGGTTTCCATTGTTAAGCGACACATATGGTTAATGACAGCAACAAAGGCAGTTAATTTTATTGTTATTATTATGATTATTTTTTTTTGTATTTTTGCTACAGCCGCAGAAATTTAAGCGGCAGCTATACAAAAATGGTTTCATACCTAATTTAAATGAAATAGCAACAACAACAATCACATTATTTTTCAATGTCAAATCAAATATAGCGATTTTGTTAATATTTTGCTTTTGGTTTATTGCTGTTGGGCGGGTAAACTCGTATGGATATCAGGTATGGAAATTAAAATTTTTAAAAATATTTCTATTTATTTAAATAAAAATTATTTTACATAAAAGCTTAACATATTATTAATAAAAAAAGGGGGCATAAAACGTAAAACAGTTCTGAGCTATAAGAAATAGCTAATGCTCTGGGATTATTTTAAAGATAAATTTGTCTTTTTAAAAATAATAAAGAAACTGCCAAATTAGTAACGAATGTAGTTAATATCTTATGTTTATGGTTTCATGAATCAATAGTTTTCCGGAGAAGATAAGCTATTATCCAAGTTTGCCTTGTATAGCGGCAGGTCTGCTGGTTTTCTACACAGAAAAAATTAATCGTATATTTTTTTTTCAATTAACGCATTAATTAAAAAGGTTCAAAAGTATTGTTCGAATTAACGACTTAGGTTAGGTTAGGTAGAACAGGCAGCCGTTAAAGGAAAGGGTACAACTCACTGGGGTTCGCTTAATTTGGCCCTTTGTGTTACCTGGAGAGGCAGATAGAATAGATTGAGATGGAAGGCAAGAAGCTATTTAGAGAAGAATAGATAAGAAAGAAAGAACAGAAGAATGAAGCAGACTTACCAGGGTCTCTGGTGGAAATCGAACCCACAACCCCCAGACTGGTAGACTCGTGCACTTACCATTGACCTTCCGGGGCACCCGATGCATTTAAAAATTGATTGGCCACAATTTTATAAATTCTTAAAAAAAAACAATAATTTTGCATAGAAATCTTGCAATTGAACGCTTCTTTGCAATGGTTTATGTTAGTATGCATCCCATTTTAAATTAACTATACAACAGTGATCGGCATACGCATACATTCTAATATTTTAATTGTGTTAGTTGTTTGTTTTTGAGCGTAATTATTTTTGAAAATCCTAACTGATCACACTGGTCTCCTGGCACAAGAGACTACAAACCCCATTTTTTACTCTTACTCTCTTCAATGCTCAGAGAGCATCCACACGCATGTGTGGATTTGCCGATCATTGTTATACCAAAATAAAAAGCCAACAAGAACGCTAATATAAATAAGAATTTAAACTTTGAAAATCTCACGATTAGTTGGTCTAGCGGTGGAGTCTCAGCCTGGCAATAAGATGGTGCCAGGTTCAATACCTGGACTGGCCAATACAATTTTTGAATTTGTTTTGTTTAACTTTTTGTTTTTTTGTTAACTTTTTCTTTCTTCATTCTTTTTTTTTTTTTTTTGTTGTATCTAGACTTATGCCTGTTGACTTAATTTTTTTTAATTAAAAGCAATATTTTTTTAACTTGTTATTCATTGAAGTTATTAAATTGTTTAAGGTTAGCATTTTTGATCATTTCAGTAATCAAAATTTTTAAAGTTTTTGTTTTAAAAACAAACAGTTTTTTTCTCTAGTTTTCACCATATTTTTTACCCTTAGGATAATGCGTATGCAGTAAGTATGTATAAAAAGAAATGTGCTCTGCGTGCCGCAGTGGTTAGAGCGCCGCACACTGCACAGGCAGCCTAAGTTCAAATCCTGGGTGAGCACCAAAAAAATGTTATTATTCCGTTTTTACTTTTAGCTTGTTAATTTATTCAACTAATAAAAGTGTTTGAAGTTACCCATTTTACCCATTTCATTAATTAAAATCTTCAAAATGTTTAATTGAATCAAAAAAACACGCTATTTTTTAGTCTTTACAATTGAGGTAATTAATATAATCATTTTGGTGAGAGGTGCAAATTTTAACATTTTGTTTGTAGATTCAATCATTTCCGTAATTGAAACCATGTTATAGTTTTTTCTGTGTATTTTAATTACGCCTTACAGGCTTCTTTACAAACCAAAAGCTGATGTTCGGAGTTATGGCCCTACGTTTTCCATACCTGATACAGACAAAAAATTTGTGCGTATTTTTTTTTTTTTGTACAAAGTTTTTGAGTCATATAAGGAGCAGTTATTACGTGGGATTTTGCTTAATATTCAATATTATTAAAATTGTAGTTTTTAATATAATAAAAAATTTATTATTTTTTTTATTAAATTTAAATAAATAAATTCTTAACAAGTATTTATTTTTTGCATACTTGATATTTATAGACCTAATTATAAGCAAAGTGTTAATGTTTTAATGATTTGTTTGCATAATATTTTGGAAAACTTAACCTTAACACGGTCAATTAAAGTTTTGATTTAAGCCCTTTTTAAACAATTTACAAGGTAATGTACAGACATATGTTTGTACATATGTATGTGTGTGATTAGTTAACAAGATAAACAAAAGATATTAAATTTCCAAAATAAGTCAAGGAATGTTTAACAGCCGCTTTCTAACTTCAAGCATTTTAAAGCATTTTTTTAATAAATTTTTGCTGGTTCTGGTTTAAATATTTTTTTTTAAATAAACTAAATATTAAATCACTTTCAATAAGTAAGAAAACAAAAAATAATGATAAAATTAAAAATAAAAATTTACGTTCAACTTGTGATCTTGTTTTTGGCACAAAAATCTCTAAAAAAAAAGTCTTCTCTTCATAAATCACCATAAACTAGAAATAATGTAAATTAATATTGCGACAAGAAAATACTTATATTAAATCACTCTACTACTAATTAGACAAATTTAAATTTTTTTTTATAAATTTAAAATTTAAAGTTTCATATTTCAAACAAGTGCTGTTCAAATAACTAATGCAGTTGAAAAGGTGTGCCTCAAACTTACACTCTAGATTTAAAAGAAGACTTTTTACTAAAGCACTCTCGCTTGTTGCATACATACATACATACAAACATACATACATTACATCAGTACATACATACGTATTGTCTTTCACTTATCGCACAATTCTTGGTGGTATTCCATACAAATTATCTAAAATATACAAATGCTTGATCGTCTACAGTTTATGTTCTTTCCATCTCATCCTAATCAATTTTGCACTACTAACCCAGTCAAGTTAAGAGCCAATCGTTGTCGTCATTGTAGCCGCCGTTGTCCTGCTTTTGAGCAGCAATCACGTTTAAAACATACTTCTAACCAAGACTAATACTTTTTCCACTAATTTAATTCTGGTCACTAAACATCTATATGTATTCGTTTCATTATGTATGTATTTGTATGCGTATAAAAATGTCTGGTTAGATTAGTTGATTAAAACTAAAGTTTCAGTATAAGAACCTGATAGGAATTTTCACAAATAAAATGGAATATTATGTCTACTTGCTCCATAAAACCGGTTGTAATTCCAATTGTGCCATTTTAAAGCTGACGCTCGATCTGATTCTAACTTTTTTTGTTGTGAAATTTCAAGCTATTAAGCAGTTTTCTTACCACCTTTGGTTACAATTACAAAGAAAATATTTCAATAATGTTAAATTTAATTTAATTTTTTTTTAGGAGAAAAAAAATCTTATGTAATTAAAGAGGCAGGTGATAAAAGTATTTAATTAAAGAAAATGATTAGAAGGTTTTAGGTCTAGGTTTAGGTGTTTACTTTAAAATAAGAGTACATGATGGCTGGTCCTTTATAAATCAACCAATGTAAGACAATAAGATATAAAAATCGTTTAGGTTTTCTTTTTTATTTTTATTAAAACTTTAATCATACCAATTAAATATTTAATTACTTATAAAAATTTTTTGTTAAGCAATCATTGAATATTTGTAGTTTAATGCTTTTAAATACTCGTTTTCGTTGGTATGCATTACATTTTCAGTTAAGTGTGCAAAAACAAGCAATGAGCTTAAGAACTAAAAAGTAAGAGCGCTTTATTCGGCTGTGGCGAATCTTATATACCCCTCACAACGTGTAAGTGTTTTAACCTAATTTTTTTCAAATTTTGTATGGCAACCACTTTAGGGGGTAAATATGTTTTTAGAAAATTGTTTGCAAGGAAAAATAAGTTAAGGTACCCTAAAAGCTGTGGGGGTGGGGCTTAAAACAACTTTCCAAACTTTGTATGGGAGCCCCCTTAGGCTATAGAGATAGGGGAAAGTATGCTCTAAGAATATGGTTGAGAGGGGCAACTAATGGGGGTCGGTCATACACTTTATTTCAATAAGGCTGACTATGGGGAAGTCATGGGCGTTTTTACATAATTTTTGTATGACAACCCCCTTAAGTGTTGGAGTTAGGGGGTGAGTATGTTTAAGGAATATATTTGGGAGGGAAAACTAATGATGGTCTGTGATACATTTTTACCCTACTTTTTTTTTAATTTTATAGGGCATCCCTGCTAGGGGCTAGAGATAGGGGGTAAGTATGTTTCACAAAAATTTTTAGGAGGAAAAAATTATTTTGGGGTTGATCTTACATTCGACCTTTGTAGGAGCACCCTAGAAGCTGTGTGAGCGATTTAAAACAATAAATTAAAAGAAATTAAACTTTGTATGGCAACCCAGGCGGAGGAAAATAATGGGAGTTGGTCTCACATTGAACCCGTGTAGGGGCAAATTAGGGACAGTTGTAAAGGTTTTTATTAACAAATTTTAGAGAAATAAAAAGAGGTAGTCGGGGTTGCTTGTATCTCTGTCAGTAATCGGCCGATTTTCCTAAATTTTTATAGCAGAATTTTCGCAGGTATACCTGATATTTTGATACCAAAAACAGGTTCGAGCAATTTTAAAAGGACTTTAGAAACTTGATTTCAACTGATTAACGGATAGACGGGCATCGCTAAATCAACTTTTTTATCTATGAGAATCTAGAATATATATATATACTTTAAGGAGTCGCAAATGGATAACAAAGAAATTACAAACTGAATGACAAACTGATATATACACTTCTCTCAATGTGAAGGGTATATAAACTGAATACCACTTTGATCTAGTTGATCTAGAGCCTTACTTAGGCAGAGATATTTAAGTTTATTTTTCTTCTTTTAATGAAAGTAATATTAGGACATTGTAGGTGTAGGTTTTGAAATCATAAGGTGACACAGATTCTGTTCCGACATCGAAGGGTTTTACTATTTCTGCTTAAACTAAAATGTTTAAAATAAAGTTAAATACTGTAACCAAGATCTTATGTGATATCCCGAAGTAAATTTAATGTAACAGCATAAATTTGACCATATTATTCTTGATTTTAAAATTTGTTAACGATTTAATCTGCTAATGGCTTCAAAATCTCAGAACTGGACTGTGTCGCGTAGTTGTTACGATCTATTTTTGTATTATCTTGCATAAGTTTTCGGTGGCTGGACCTTATGTTTCTAGTTTCAAAGCCAAAGATTTCTAACATATTTTTTTCTTATTTTTTCCATTGCTTGTTGTCCCGCTTACTTACTTATTTTCTTACTTAGTTGGCCATTTAATATAACCCAAGTGGCCATTGGTTGAACTAAGAACGGGTTTCCAAGCATTCTGCTAGTCGGTGCTTTTTTCAAATTTTGTACGTTGAGTTCGAAAAGGTTTCCCCAGACTTAGTTTTAGCCACGGAGTTTTTCTTCATTTAATGTCAAACCCATTTGTATCACTACTTTTTTATGTATGTGTGACCCGTACCTTAAGTTATTTAGAGCATTTTAGACTGTTAACCCAGTTATTAATTTATTTTGGTGAATGCGGTGGCGTAGAGCTACAACAATATCTTAACCCTCATTTAAAATTTACAGATTTTATTTTCTTTTGCTTTTCCTTTCTGATTCTGCCATTTAGTTGCCTTTTTGCTATTGTTGTTGTTGTTTTTGTTTGTTTTTGTTAAATGCATATTCGCATAATTTTGCCCTGTTTTCGATCTACAGTTTTTTCTTTTTTTTGCGGCAAAGACTAGATTTTTTTAAGTTACTTGTGACCGCAATCGTTCTAGATTTTTTTTTCTGGAAACATACATACATACGAGTATGAAGGTTTTTTGTCGGCATCAATTACCGTTAAACTATTAGCTTTTTTAAACATTAAGAAAAGCATTTTTGCGGTATTTGGGATAAAGCTATTGCTTTAGTTTCTAATTGGTGTTTTCAAAAAAAACAAATTTCTTTTATTCAAAATTACTTTTCAAGAATGCTGTGGCTGCAGGCTCTAATTAGGAAGGGATTTTTTTAAATATAATATTTATATTTGTATGTATATTATTTACAAACCTATACAAACTTAAATTTAACGGCTTAGCAATGTTGCATATACAAGGTAGGCCAAAAGAACTCACCCTATTGGAAGATGTTCTTATTTTTGCAAATGGCGGCCAATGTCAAATCTGTTTTGACATTTGTGAACAAGACAGTTGTGGAATACAAGGGAACAAGCAATAGAGCGATACACTCCCCGAGAACGCGGAATAATCGTGTCTATACTTTTGCGTAACAATTCGTTTGTGGTGTTGTCGCAGGGCGAACTCCGTCGCCGATTCCCCAGTCGTCTGGCACTGACTGCACAACCACTGCGTCGTTTGGCTACCAACCCTGAAGAGTACTGGGCCCCACCAGATTTTGCCAAAAATGACCGACCTTAAAGCGCCCGTTCTGCCGAGAGTATCACCGCTTTTGGAAAGGATGTCGAGCTGTCACCAGAAACATCGACCAAACGTCATGCCCCTCAATTAGCCATCAGCCGTTCGTCCCTAAGGCGAATTTTAGTCCAAGACCTTTGCACCACGCTGGAGGAGTCATCGGTCAATTTTTTTTTCGAGGACGCCGCTGGCCAAATGACAACAGTGGACGGTTCACGCTGTAGGGGCATGTAAGTCAAGTTTTTTCTGCCGCAATTGAACGAGTTATGACTGGAGGACATGTGGTTCCAACAGAACGAAGCAACGGCACAAATTTCGCGAGCCACACCCAATATTCTGAAAACGGCATAATATCCTCACTCTAAGCGTTCTTAAAATATATTTTTATTCTGTTCGCCCTTTTTTTTTTGGTCGGGGCATGGGCACATATAAAACTAAAATTGAAGAACTGGGCTTTAATGTTGATGGTGGCTGGCCTCAAATCCACCGGAGGTAATCTGTTGAGAAAGCTGCTTGAGTCACCGACTAACCACAAATCCAAAGCCGAATTCATGTCTTGTTTTATGACAGTCAAAGCAAAAAATCTGGCATGTTACCATTTCTAAAAACTGTATTTGACATTGGAAGGCAGTTTTTACGTTTTTCTGTTTATTTTCTGCAAAACTTAATGGTGTTTTTTCTCGTTTTCAAATGTTCAGCTGTGCTTAAGTGCAAATAGGTGCACTGATCTAAATATTTGTTCTGTCATATATGAAATAAATAATACAATAAATAATAAAAAAAAAAAATAATTGAACAGAAAAGTCGACTAAATAAGTAGAATATTCAGTACGAGTACTTTTGGTGAATGTAGTATACAACACAACTTCATAGCACACATTGCGATCATGACTAAATCATGTAGAAAATTTAGCACAAATATTTGAAAAACAGACTTTAAAAGAATTAAAACTTAAAAGGCCAGAATTTAAAGGTCTATGTAGCGGTTTCCTTCGACTGATTTTTGAATTGAGAATTTTATTAAAAAAAAATAATTTAAATCATTCAAAAGCACTATAGATTATGCTTTAAAAACAAGCGAGGTGATGAAGACTGCATTATTCAAACTATCTGATTTAGGCAAGGACAAGGAACTGGGAGTAAACACAGAGAAAACGGAGCTAGTTCTCTTCACTAGAAATTACAAGGCGGCCTATTTTAAGCTGCTGGTTCTTTGCGGGGTTGAACTGAGACTGGCGGGAAGGGGTATATATATCGGGATATTATCCTAAATGGCAAGTTATTTTACGGGAGCAAATGCAGAGGAGAGGGTTGGGAAGGTGTTGAATGCCTACTATGCCGGTAGAAGCTCCACAAATAAGAACTGGGGGTTACAACGGGCTATAGTGAACAGGATTTACATATCTATTGTAAGACCGATTCTTACGTATAGTTGGGGCTTGGTAAGGTTCAAAATAAGAAAATTTCTTGTCAAAAATCCAGAGATGTGGTGTTCAGGGGCCAGGAGTAGTATACCACAGGCAGCTTTGTATATTATTCTGTATCTTCTACCTGATAAGGATTTCGTGGCTGGAATGGCGACAAAGAGCTTGTTTGAGCTCGGTGAATCAGATATACCTAGCGCTAGGATTTTAGGGACGATCGGATATAACCGATTTTGACTGACTATAAGGTCACAAAACTTTACTTTGGGATGTAACCCTAGGGAATGTTTCTGGATATCAGAGAGAAAGTAAGGGTGGCCGGACAAGGGCAGCTGAGATACTGGCAGTGATAAAGGCAGCGAAATGGATAGGGAAGTGTATATGTAAAAGGGAGATGAAAGTCTATGTCGACCGACCGGCCGCGTTCAAAACTATAGAGTCTAAACTTGTGGACGACTGTAGACGTGCTCTCGGGGTGATGCTGGCAACTAGCCGGGTTAGGCTCTGGTACATTGTGACGTTGCCGGTTATGAGATTGCTTATAAGTTGGCAAGAAGGTTTTTGTTATGGTTTGATAAACACTTGGGTCATGGAAAGAGTGGCCTAAGTCTCAAAGGACAGGGCTGGTTGTAAGGTCTCCAAGATTCTGGGGGCTGGACTAGATGGAAGGTCGCTAAGCTACTGCTTAGGAGAGCAGGAGAGTTGTGAGATATATTATTGGGACTTTGACAAGACACTGCTTTGTAAGACATGTAACAAGTAAAGGGGATGGGAGTTCTCCAAACTTATGCATGTTTGGCAGGGATGAGAAAGATAAAGAAACCCTGAAATTTTTTTTTACTGCCCAAGGCTGTAGATACCCCGGCAAAGGTGGCTTAGAGCCGCCCCCCCCCCCCCATTTTTAATAATCACAAGCCAATTAAGCGTTTTTAAAAATAACTTATAGGCCCAGGGAAAAAAACCAGCTGTGTGTGCAGCTACCATGATGTTGCCAGACTGTTACTTTTGTACTAAAAATTTTTTAATTAAGGGGAAATTCCTTTCTTTTCTGTTAATTAATTTGATTATTGAATTAAAAGTTTAACAAACTATTCTATTAGATTAATTTGAAATATTACAAAAAAAATATATAATATAAATTATTTTTAAAATGAAGAAAAGCGAAATTAACATTTTTTTTAGTTAAAACCATTTCATAAAAACCAAAAAATTAAAAAAAAAGTCCAAAAAGCCAAAAATATTTTTTTATTTAGAAATATTTTTAAAAATATTTTTTAAACATAAAACAGTATTTAACTTGTTGATGATTTCATTGCTTTAAATTGCAGTTTGCCGCACTGTTGTTGCTGTTGTTGGTCTAATAGTGTTGAAGGTAATTGTTGCCAACACACTTTTACATTAAATTGAATAAAAAAAATTATTTTTACGGGTGAATCTAAACAAAAACTAGAAAACCTTAGCAAGAAATAAATTATCTAAATTTAAATTTATGTATAAAGTACAGAGAGTATTAAAACAAACGTGAAAAAATTTATTTTAAAATTTATACGAAAGATAGAATAAATGATAGAATGAGTATCTAGACTCCTGTGCTCATATGCGTTTCATTGTTGTTAACATTTGTTTTTCTGTACATTTAAGTGCCAAAGTACCGTCAGAAAATAATTATTTTTTTTTTTGTTTTACATTTCAAACGAGGGAAAGTTATTTTTTTATTTATTTCGTTTTTTTTTTTTTTTATTATGTTTTGTTGTAATTAAAGGGCATCATGGCTTATCTTTAATGGCATTTCTACAACATTTAGTTTTTTTAATGATTTTTTTTCTGGTTCTTTTTTTTGTTGTAAACATATGGAAATCGGACTTTTTCATTTAACTTGATTTAAAACCATAAATAGTGCAAGTGTTGGAATTAGATATACATAAGTATTAAATTTGAAATTAATTTTATAAACCTTATCTAATTCTTAGTATTTGGAACGTACTTCAAATTAACCTTAAATAATTAAATCCATTTAGTATTTGATTTTAAATTAATATTTAATATTTGATTTTTCTTAAAGCAGAGTCTACTTAATTTGTTTTATGACATTTAAGGCACATTTAAAAGGTAAATCGCCTTTTATTTGAAAGGAAACCTTAAATTTATCAAGCGTGAGGCAAGTGAATTAATAAAATATTTATTTAATATGACAAATGCAAAATGTGATTTCTTTAAAAATATTTTCCAAGATTCTACCCGAAACATCTTAAATCATCAATTTTTAAATAAAAATCATTAACAGTTTTCTCTTAACATTAAAAAAGCAATAACAACAAATAAAATAACCAAAATTGATACAAATCTTAAACATTTTTTTCTTAATTTTTACTTTCCAATTTAATAATTTCACTTAACTCAAAACATTGTCTTTAAATAATTTATGGGAAATAAAACTGAAAGCGCTTTGTTTAGGTTTAAATTTCGGTCACTTTTAGCTGAAAATCTAACAAAAAAAAGAGGAAAAGAAAAAATCATTAACATATATAAAGAGAACTTTTGCTTTAATTAAAAAGTAAAAGCGTAAAAGGCGTAAAACATTATTAAATGACTATTGGAAAACAATCTTAAAATGCAGAAAAAAATGAATTAATAAGTGTAGAAGGAAGTAAAATGGCAAAAGCTTAAAACTAAAATTTTAAAAGTTGTTGTTTCTTAAAGCTTTGTAAAGGAACTTCTTTTATTCCCCCTGTTATTAATTGCATGCTCGATGGCAGCATTATAGCTGATGGGGAATATAGTTTTGTATATAAAATGGGGCAAAATAAAAGTTCAACATTTAATTTTTTATTTTAAGTTTGAACATCGGGAGAATTAAGGCCACGTATTAATTGTTTTTACAAAATACATACATACAAACATGCCTTCATTACTTTTAACGAAATACCAACAACAATAATATATAACAAAAATATTATTAACCACAAATCTGTTTTTATTTTTTTACATTTGTTAAAAAATTCATGCAACATCACTTACTTATATTTATGGATTTTGTTGTTAATCAAAGTGAGTTTTTTAAAGGCAAAATTATTTATGTTCGTTTCTTAAGTCTTTCGTTTGCTATTCCTTATTTCTTTAGAAAAAAGTTCTTGCTTTTGCTTTTTTTTAACGCCCACCATTAATTTACTAAAGCTTTTAACATTAATTCTTATTTTCATTTAAATTGCTGTAATTTATTTTTTTTGTTAACATTTCAAGCAATTAGTTTTAAGGTTTACCTTAATGCATTTATGGCCATTTACCCCCTGGCAATGAGTAGAGGAAAGTGAGTTATTTTGTATTTCTATAATTATACTTGCATTAGATTTAAGATTTAAAATATGTATACATAAAACTTGTTCAGTCATTCTTAAGGTACAAATACCTTAAACATAGAACTTTTTTGTTAAAGTTTCGGCTTTCACTAAAAGGAAGTAATTAATTAGAAATAGTTATTACTAAAGATGATTTAATTTACTCCCTCAGGGAAAGAAATAAAAATATTGATGTAATTTCAAATTAACTTTAGACAGATTTTTAAATACAGTTTTTTTTCTAAATTCTATTTAAAAAGAAAATTAAGTTCTTTAGTTAAACTCTGAAAACACAACCAAAATAGTTAATATTGTGAGTTTTTGCCATTTTTTTAAGGGTCAAACAAACAATATTTTTTATAATGGCGCTAGATTTAATCGTTATTTATATTAAAAATAAAGGAAAAACTATTAAAATATTTTTTTCTAGTTTATTTTAAACAATTTAAGCAAAGGTTTAGTTTAGGTCCTAAAATAAAAATACTTTAAAAATACTTTTTGAATATTTTTCATTTACAGCATTGGACCGTGATTACTTAAAAAAAATTTTTAATTTTCTGCAACTTTTTAAAAATTCTTTACTGCATTTAAACACACTTTAAGTAACCAAGATAAGCAAAATATAGCTGCCTTTTGGAATACACCGCCTTTTAAAATGACTTCTCCTATTTCGTAGCTTGCCTTGTTTAACCCCATAAATACTTATTAAGATGGTCATTTAAAGTAACCCAGGTGGGGAGCCATTTGCCGATCTAAGAATGGATTTCCAAAAACTTAAGTCTTCTTCGCTTTTTTCTCAGACTTTGCACTGTGAGTGTGAAAAGGTTTTCCTAAACTTGTTTTCTTCACTGACGTTTCATTCATTCCCATTTGCGTCCTTTCACCGCATCATATTCAAACGCCACTTTTGCTGCAGCATCTTTATTACTTCCTAGAACCTCTCGAAGCCAGAAAATTTTTTAATTTTTCGCTCTGGACTATATTAACATACAGCTCATACAGCTTCTTTGTTAATGCGATACAGATAGTCTCGGCCTACACAGATTGATTTATATATATTTTGTGCAGCATATTTTTCTAGCACTTCAAGAACCACTTTACCTGCTCAAGCAACTGCCCATACACCTGCGCTATAAAAAAAATGACATATTAGTCACCGACCCAATTGAAAAAGCTAACCTTTTGTCTAAAATATTTGCGGCAAATTCACATTTGCCGGAAAGCAACCAACCACCGCCCCAGCTTGAGAGATTGTCTGGGACTATGCCAGACATATTCTTTCGAGCTCGTGCAGTTAAAAGAGTTCTTTTGGATGTCAACACTAGTAAGTCTCCTGGGCCAGATGGTATATCAGCACAGGTTTTAAAAGAATGCTTTTCGACGCTATCGCGTCCATTAGCTAACCTTTTCAGTCATATTTATCATGCCGGAGTATTTCCGATGTGCTGGAAAGTAGCTAATGTTACGCCGATCCCAAAAAAGGGAAAGACTGAAAACCCTAAAAATTACCGACCAATAGCAATTTGTTTAGCGATCTCCAAGGTTATGGAGAGTATGGTTAACTACCGCCTGGTTAACTATCTGGAGATAAACAGTTTATTAAGCGACCGCCAGTAAGGCTTTCGCAGAGGACGGTCTACAGGGGGCCTTTCTGACAGAAAAATGGTGTATCTCAATTCATCATTTTGGCGAAAGTAAAGTGGTGGCTCTGGACACATCTATGGCGTTTGATAGGGTCTGGCACTGTGCGCTTCTATCTAAACTTGTTGATTTTGGTGTATGTGATAAATTTTCTCGATTTATATCGAGTTTTCTCAGAGACCGCACTATTTGTGTTGTTATAGGTGGTATCTCTTCCAATGAGTTCAGAATCCATTCAGAGGTACCGCAAGGCTCCGTCATCTCTCCTACCTTATTTCTTATCTTTCTGAATGACCTTCAATGTCAAACTTCGAATCCTATATTTTCCTTGTCAGATGACAGCAGCATATGCCATTCGTACTCGTTTGACCATAGGCCTAGCTCTTTGAGGTTTTAAGCTAGGAGACAGAGTATGAATGTTTCGATTAACCGCGATCTGATGGTAATCTCCAGTTGAGGCCATGCAAATAGGGTCGATTCTAATGCCCGTAAAACCCAATGTTGTCTTTTGGCACATTAGCGCACAATGGACGTTGCTGCCTCGCCTGTGTTAATGGATGGTATAAGTGTGGAAAAGACAGAGACTCTTGATGTCCTGGGCATGAAAATCCAGTGTGTTGTCGGCTGGATGGAACACATTTTTCTGGTGTCTAAGGAAGCATCGAAGTGTCTTGGTTTCCTTAGACGGTGTAGGAATTACTTTACACCATCTGATCTTCTCAATATTTTTACCACCTATATCCGACCAAAAATGGAATACAACTCACATATATTTTGTGACTACTTGACCGCGTACAGGAGCGAGCGAAGATACTCATCGGCGACGTTGTGGTATTTAATCGTCTTGATTCACTCGGACACCGTCGTGATGTGGGGTATATTTCGCTGTTCTATCGATACTATAATTGAATGTGCTCTGAGGAAATCAGGGAACTTGTTCCCGAAACCTGGAACTCATTGCGTGATATACGTTTTTCTAGAAGAGCACATCCATACGTAGTCGGCTGGCCAGTGAATCGCACCACTCATAACAGGGAGAATTCCTTCTTCGGTCGCACAGTGGAATAAACTTTCTTGTGATGTCTTTCCTGACACAGTAAATATCGAGAAATTTAAATCAAATGTCGACAAACACTACTCCCTTTATCCTCCTTCCCATAACCTATTTTCCTGATACCAACACAACGCAATGCATGTATAGGGGCCATCCCTTGAGGGCTGGTTATTATTAAAAAAATATTGTAGGATGGGTAAAAGAAGTGTTTTGTATAATTTAATATTTGTCTAGTGAAAAGGACTCCTGTCCTTAAATAATTTGCTTTGCTTCTTACCAACTTATTGCCTTTAAATTTAAGTTGCTCTCTACCACTTCATTTTTCAAAAGAGATATTGAGACCTACACTTTTTTTTGGCTGGAAGATATTATTCTACATGGTCATTGTTGGTTTTAAGGGGATATCTTTATCGCTTTTTCTTTAGACACCCACAATATGGAAAACAGTTTTTTCAGATATTCGAAACGTTATCTTTATCTGTCCCCATATTTCCTTGATAGTCTTTAAGCAACGCAGTGCCTGAATCGTAGTCCTTAATCTTATGTTTTTTTTAATCTTCTCATACTCGCGTATTTCTATTTCCTTCTTCTTCTTTCGGAAAAGAATTTTGTCCTTTTTCTCGCTTTTCGAACACCACTGCTATGCCCTGTGCATGGCTGCTTTTGTAGGGCTCCTGGTGTGCTGCATTATTCTCTTTTTTAAATTACTCCCTGTCGCGCAATGGGGTTTTTAAGGTACATTGAGTTTGTAATATGTTGCCAGTAGGCGCAGATATCGGGACTGGCAATTTTAAGCAGACGTAGGCTAACAGCTTTGCGACACCAATTTTATTTCGTGCAGTGACTTGTTGGTTGAGAATAATGCTTAATAGCGTCCGTACCTTGTCTACGACTGGGTAGTTATCCGAGTCGATGTTAAGTCCACGGATCGTCCTCACAATACAACGATTTGATCCCTTGTTCTCCGATCACATGTTGTCGATCTCGCCAGCTGCATATCACAATCTTGAAACTTTGTCCTACTGATTGTCATATTTTGAACTACAGCGAAGTAACGCTGTGGCTGAAGCAGTGATCCGTCATCAAAACCATTCTTGATGTCGTTGCCCTTTTCCTGCGTCTGCTGACAGACACATGCACAAGTCTTTTTTAAATGGTAGTCAACCCATTATTGATCATACCTCTCAAGGAAGGTTTTTACCCAAAGTCGACGGTATTTGAACAAAATTTAAATTTAAATTTTATTTGCGTTCCATTTTTGTCCTAATGTTAGGTTAGGTAAGGTTAGGTAAGGTTAGGTAAGGTTGGGTTGAACTGGCTGATCCCAAAGACCCCACATAAATTTTTTGCATTCTTAGTGTTACCAGAGAGAGAGAAACCACAACTAACTTAACTAACTCTATGTAATAAAATTCAGGGTGTTCCACATTCTTTTGGCAAAGGACAGCAGCCTTGCTTTACCAACACCAGACTTTTTCTCTAAGGTTTGAAACAAAACAGACCCTAGACAGTTTGCTCACGCACTCATCGCTGGTCCGTTGCCCTGCTGGTTCTTTATACCAAATAAATTGTGGTGAATTCGAAAGCTGTCAGTCGATTTTAGGGGTTAGAAACACTTTTCCATGCAAATGATGGAAAATTTAATTTTTTTGTACATTTTTGGGCCACTGATTAACTAAAGTATTGAAAATCCGATTAGAATTTCCTAAAAACTTTTTACAAAAATCACGATAACACTATGACTAAATAAATAAATCAAACCCAAATAAAAAAAATCAATGAAAACCGGAAAAATATTTGTAAAAAATTTAGTCAGAAACGCCCAGTTTGCAGCTGGCTAATTTGTTTAAGTGTCTACGTAAAACCAAAAACACAAAAATACATTTTTAAGACCAAAACATTTTTGATATTGTTTTGAAAAAAGAAAAAACAAAAAGCTATAGTCAGCCATTATAATCATTATTTCTTTAGTTTTTGTATGTTACAAAGAAAATCATTCAAATTAACTGACTTTTGACATGGTTTTCATTTCTCTATTATCAACTAGATACTTAATTAGTTTCAAATAGAACTCAAAACGAACCCACAACAAAACAACAAAAAAATGTTTAAGAGCTTTAGTTAAAAGTTTTGATTTTTTAGGTCAAAATGATTTTAAGAATTTTTGTAATTTCTTTTCTTATTTCATTAAGATGATTAATTAAATTTTCTTTTCGTTTTTTTTTTTGTTTGTAGATCTACGCCCAGGAATCTTCTACACCAGAATTTGCACCCCATGTTTCGGCCACCTGCAAGGCAGGCACCATGAACATTAAAGTCAAACTAGATGGTCCATATACGGGGGCGGTGCATGCCCGTGATCATCGTACTCCTGCCTGTATGACAATGGGCGATGGCTCTGATTCAGTGGGTTTTAGTCTAAACCTTTTGGCCAAACAGGGAACGCCAGAATATTGTGGTGTATTGGTCAGCAACGTGAGTGGATACAATAATGTAAGATAACAACATTCAGCACATTTACTAAATAAACAAATAAAAGATGTTTATTTATAGAAACAATTAAAAATCAAGCAAAGGAAAAGCAAAGCAGAGGGAATAGCTTAATACAATCTTATCATTCCTTAATTCTCAATTGAAAAAAAATAAATCCTCATTTTAAATTGCATGAATATAAATTGTTTATTTAGAAAGAAATAATTGTTTAAATATTAAGTCGCATAATATTAGGAAGCCAATGGTTTCGCAATTAAATTATACAACGTCTTGTTAACTTTAAAGAAAAACAGTATCGCATTGACTAAGTCAATGAACTGGTTTTAGATCATTAAACAAAATAACAAAAGAGGGGGAAGTGGAAAAAGCAACACCAAAAAGTGAAGTGTTATAAGAAATAAGTGAAACTTTTATGTTTTTTTGTTTAATACGAGTAATTTATAGTAATTGTAGGTTTTTAATTTTATGTTTTCCTTATTTTATCAGCATTTTTGGTGCAAAACCTAAAACAACGACAACAATAACAAGCCAAAAGTAGAGTAATGAAAAATGAAAACAAAAGACTTAGAAAACAAACCTGAAAATGCGTTAAAAAATATATATTTTTTTTAATTTGTTTCTGGCTGATTGCAACAAAAACAAACTACCGGTAGTTGTAACTTTTTTATATGCAAAGGTACTAGACTTAGACAACAAATTTTATATTGTGTCAACTAGTTTTATGTTAAACAATTCACAGGGGAAAAACCATGTTAACAATTTTGGGCTGAATCTTTTTTCTTTTCCTAATGGGAAAAGTAGAAAAATATGCCAGAATTGTGTGTTGATGTTTTACAAGTCGCTTAAAAGTTACATTTGATTTAAAACTTAAGTAAATAAATTGTTAAAGAAATGTTTAGGTCACAAATTTTTAGCAGAGCTAATCCATTAACACATTTCTTGACTGAACTTCTATTATACTAAATCTTCGTAAAACAACCAAATCGTTTGTTTTCTTCGAAATATGTAAGAGAACTTTTATAATAAATTTCTCCCGCATTTAATGTTAGTTAAATGCAAATGTGTGTTCTTTCATCAATAACACTTTATAAGGGCTTTGTGTTAAACTTAATAACTAATCAGAAAAAAAGACAAACAAACTAAGAAAGTTCTTTAGGAAGAGTTGCCAATTGCAAAAATTTTAATAATTTACAAATTAAAGAAGGACAAGTAAGAGCGCTATATTTGGCTATGCCGAATCTTATATACCCTTCACATTGACTTTTCGAAATCCCAAACTTTTTTTATTTTTATCCATTTTTTTACTTATTAAATATTTCTAATTTTCAAATAGGGGTCGGTGTCATTTTTTAACGCTCCACGGGTGACGACGAAGTTGTAGGGGTTTTTATCCTAATTTTTTTTTAAACTTTGTATGGCAATCCCCTAGGCGGGTGTAGATAGAGGGTTGGTATGTTCTAGGTAAATGTTTGGGTGAAGAAACTAATGGGGGTCAGTGATACATTTAATTTCTCTAGGGGCGACTCCGGGGAAGTTGTATCCTTTTTTACCTTATTTTTTAAAATTTTGTATGGCAACCATGTTAGGGGCTGTCGATAGAGGGTAATTGGGGTCCGTTGTACACTTAATTGCTCTAAGGTCAACTCTGAAGAAGTTGTGGGTATTTTCATAACATTTTTGTAAATTTTGTATGGCAACCCCCTTAGAGCGTGGTGATAGGGGGTAAGTATACTCTAGGAATACGTTTTGGAGGAAAAATTAATGGGGGTCTGTGATAAATTTTTTTCCTCTACGGGCGAGTCCGGGGAAGTTATAGCGGTTTTTACCTTATTTTTTAAAATTTTGAATGGCAACCATGTCAGGGGCTGGAGAGAGAGGGTAAGTATGCTCCACAAAAATGTTTGGGTGGATAAACTAATTAGGGTCGGTCTAACATTTTACCTTTGTCGGAGAACCCAGAAAGCCGTAGGAGTGATTTAAAAAATTTTAAATTAAGCTTTGTATGGCAACCCTGTGATATGTATGAATACTAATACTGATAAAATTATCGTTTTGGGTGTGGTTTAATAATATCAACATAACTGATTCTATTTTTTATTTATTACATACATAAGTATGTTCTTTGTTGTTGTTGTTTTGGACTGAAAAAAAGGAGGTAGTCTTGGTTTTTTGCTTATATCTCGGTGATTTATCAGGCGATTTTGCTGAATTTCAATAAAAATTTTTTCGCGACTATTTCTGACAGTTTGATACAATTAACGGGTCTAAGCGACATCGGGGGGCTTCAGAAAGAACTATAACGCGGACAGACGGACATCGCTAAATCGGCTTCCCTATCTATAAGGATCCAGAATATATATACTTTATGGGGTCCCAAATAGATAATAAAGAAATTACAAACGGAATGGCAAAGCGATATATACCCTTATCACTTATGTGAAGGGTATGAAAAAAGATTTTTACCTAAAAGAAAAATGAAAATTTTTTAATGATTTTGGATAATCAAATAATTGCCATTATTATTTACAAAAAATAGCTGATAATTTGTTGAACTCACTAAAAAAATGTCTTTAGTCATTTCTCTGTTTGTTTTTTGTAATAAGCCTAATATCCTAGTCCTAATTATAAGAATAAAATATAAATTTGTTTGTTTGTTTGTTTGTTTGTTTGTTTGTTTGTTTGTTTGTTTGTTTGTTTGTTTGTTTGTTTGTTTGTTTGTTTGTTTGTTTGTTTGTTTGTTTGTTTGTTTGTTTGTTTGTTTGTTTGTTTGTTTGTTTGTTTGTTTGTTTGTTTGTTTGTTTGTTTGTTTGTTTGTTTGTTTGTTTGTTTGTTTGTTTGTTTGTTTGTTTGTTTGTTTGTTTGTTTGTTTGTTTGTTTGTTTGTTTGTTTGTTTGTTTGTTTGTTTGTTTGTTTGTTTGTTTGTTTGTTTGTTTGTTTGTTTGTTTGTTTGTTTGTTTGTTTGTTTGTTTGTTTGTTTGTTTGTTTGTTTGTTTGTTTGTTTGTTTGTTTGTTTGTTTGTTTGTTTGTTTGTTTGTTTGTTTGTTTGTTTGTTTGTTTGTTTGTTTGTTTGTTTGTTTGTTTGTTTGTTTGTTTGTTTGTTTGTTTGTTTGTTTGTTTGTTTGTTTGTTTGTTTGTTTGTTTGTTTGTTTGTTTGTTTGTTTGTTTGTTTGTTTGTTTGTTTGTCATGCAAATACGCCTAAACGGCTGGACTTTATAAATTTAAACCTTAAAAACTCCTAAGCATGGAGTGTGTAATAGTCTACAGCTTTTTACAAAAGCAACCTCACCACGCCCACAATACTTCAATCTGCCTGCACTTCCAAAGCAAAAATTTAATTCCTTGTACGCATATGAAAAGTTTCTAGCAGCAAAGTTTTCAAGGCAAACAAATTGGCAGGCCTAAATCCACAAAAACTAAAATGTCCACGCAGGTGCTTCTACCTGACTAATTCTTTAAAAAAAAAAATTTCACATTTCCATCTTCTGTACAAAATTTTGTTATTCAAAGGTGGGCGGTGCCACGCCCACAAAAGTAAAACTTTCTATACCAGTCATTCTACTGCCATATTTTTTTACCTTTTTGCGCATGTACAGGGCCTCTTATGTCCAACTTCTCAAGGCAATAAATTGGGCGGTGCCACGCCCACAAAAAATTAAATGTAGAATCCTCCTATTGCAACAATTTTTTGAAATTTTGCACGTACATATGGGTATTAGGCATCTATTGCAACATTTTCAAAATTTAAAAGTAGGCACTGCCACGCCCACAAGAATTTACACTTGAAAACTGATACACCTGCTGCAGCGATTTTTAAACGTTTTTTGCATACATAAAGCCTTTAAGTCTTAAAAAGTGAAGAAGACGGTACCACACCCAAAAAAAATTAAAACTCTAATACAGGTAATTTTATTTCAGCAATTTTAATGAAACTTTAAATGTATGCAAGTTCATTTTCATAATCGGTTTTGTGCATTTTTAAAGCCTTTTATTATAAAATTTAAAAAAGGCAGCCCCACAAAAAGTAACCACTAAATACACCGACATCGCTGAACTGAACTTTTAGAAATTCAAAAAACGTAAAGGAATCTTCTAATGACAAAGTTTTAAGGGCAAAAAAATTTAATCAATAAAAATAATTTTGCCCGATCGATTTTTATGAGACTTTTTAAATTTGAAACCTTCAATAATAAAGTTTTAAAAGCAAAAAAATAGTGGTGCTTTCATACAAGTAAATAAAAAGATCTTCCTTTTATCTGTCTTATTTCGGACAAAACAGTTATAAAAGAAAACTACAATAGTTAATGGAAAAATTTACAAAAAAAAAATTTGTAGTTTTTGAAATAAAACAATGAAAGCCAGCGTTTTACAGCGTTTTATAAAACTTTTTTATAATAGAATAGAAAAAAAATTTTCTAATATACCACTTTGCTCTCTTAGGCAGTAGGCTCGGGCCTAGCAAAGCGGGTCAGGTAAAGCTAGTCTGTATATACAAAGAAGCATCATTACTAACTGTAAACAAGAAATACTTTTTGACATTTTTGGTACTTATTTGCCTTTCTTTAAGGTTATGAGTCTTGACCCATAGGTTGTGGACGAAAAATACTTTTTTAAAGTTTAAGTACTTTTTTACCTTTTTTGCAGTTATGAGTCTAAAAATATGAAATTAGGAACTATTGACCAATGTATAGGTCGGAAGTCAATTAAGTGGACAAAAACTAATTTCTTACATTTTTTAAACATTTGAGAAATAAGTTTGGAAGTCTACATGAAAGTTGCCACGCCCCATACTTTCTTAGAGGACAATCTGAGCCTTATTATTTAAAAGCTTTTAAATTTAAAATTCGAACACTAAATCTGACAAAAAAGTTTACAAAATTTTTTCACCCACAATTTGTTTAATCTTTAAATTAAATTTTCCATTTTTAATTTTTCTGATATACAATGCGATAACTTTCCTAAACAATTTATTCTACTTTGGTTATTTCTACAAAAATAATTTTTTAAGTCCTCGAAACAAACCATTTTACAATGTTATTTATTGAAGCGTTTATGAAAGACCCTTAAATATGTCTCGTTATAATTTAACAAAGCTCCTACCTTAAACATTAATTGTAAAACTATCAATCATTATCAAAGCTCCACCAAATGCACTTTTTATGTTTGTTTAGGTTGACCCTGTACAGGTGAAGTGCCCCTAACAACAATATTTCTATTCCAAAAAATCATCACAGCGGCTTTAATTAATATGTAGCGCAAAGTTTTAATTTTTTAATATTTAATATAATAACTAAGTGAAACCCTTACTTGTTTTTAATAATCTATAGAGCTTAGGAATTGAATGTAAATTCGCTTTAATATACGGATAACAACACACTTACATACTTAGGTCTTGCAACATGCTTCCTAAATTTTAAATAAGACTTTTAAATGGCCAATAATAGCACTGGTTAAACTATTTATATCAAATTAGACTTCTATTAAAAACAAGCAAATTTTTTTAAAGCACAGCATAACAAAAAAACAATGTTTCAAAGTTAAATAAAAATAAAAAACAAAAGACTTAAGAAACAAACAGTAAACATTTGCGGTTACAAAACGAATTAAGTTATTGGTTTATCTGTTTCATAGCTTAAGTAAAATCGGTTAAATTTATATGGAATATGGAACATTCATTTGAACAATTTGTTTAGCCTTATATGTTCAAATACAAAAAAGTTGTATTTATGCAAAGATTTGCGAATGTAACACATTTTAATGGAGAACATAGATTGGTTAGATGTGGTTAGCAAAAGGAAGGGACAAATTGACAGATTTTCATATTGACCAGCTGTATATCGAAAAATGTTGTTGTTAAAGCTTTTTTTGCAGTTGTTTACTTTTTTTTGAGCCCATTAAAACATGTCTAAATATCGACCTGAATACGTAGACTTTAAACAAACATAAACATGTTTTGAAAACTAAAATGTTATAAAATAAAAACTTACATTCTGTTGGCGCATTTGTTTAATTTTTGTTGAGCCAATAAAGTAAAATGACACTCCCTTGAAAAGAAATAAGCAGAATAGAACAAAACAACGCCAACAATAAGTGAAAATTTTATTAGCCAACAAAGTCTTTCCCGTCAAGTTTTATGGGGCAAACTACAATAGAAAACTTTGTTAAGACAGTTTGTGCTGGCGTTGTTGCTGGTTTGTTTTTTAGGTGCAACAATAAATTATTTTTAGTGGCCAATAAACAACATATGAATGGTGTCGCATTCAATCTCCCCTCATTGAGTTCGTTTCGACTAGAATCAATTGTGTTAAGGCATATTCATATAATTAAAAAAAAGTTTTCATTGTATAAAAACCAAAATTAATTTTTATGTGAAGAACAGTCAACACCTAGATTTTTGTTCTCTGTTGTATGTCTTTCTTTTAGTTTTACTTATTATTTGTTTAAATTTTAAATGCTTTTTATGCGTTAACTTTTTAGAAAAAACCAATTAGTGGTTAAGGCTAATTTGCGTTTAACAAGATATAAGTGGGCACTGCCACATTAGCAAAGATTGATACATTTAGTTTTAAAAGAACAAGCGAGAAATCTCAATCGTAGAGCATTCAAAAATAGTTATTTCTTAAGACGACTGGGTTCACAACTACCCAAGTTACCTAAATGAAGAATTGAAGTATGAATATATTATGCTCTCCCTTACTCTTCCTAACCAATCAAACAGTTGGAACATAAATATTCCTAAGCATGGAGTGTTTGAAAGGCCAAAAATTTTAGAAAAGGGGGCGGTTCTACTCCCACAACGCCATAAATCTAAATGTACAATTGAGTACAGGATACTGGTGCTTTTACTGTACCGGTTTTTTTGTTTTTGTATGCAAATACAAGGTGGGCCAAAAGAAATCACCTTCTTGGAAGAGACTCTTATTTTTGCAACTGGTGGCCAATGTCAAATTTGTTTTGACATTTGTGAACTAGACAGATGTAGAATTCAATTCCACAAGCTTTGGAGCGATACACTCCCCAAGAACTCGGAATAATCATATCTATATTTTTGCGTAACAATTCGTCTGTGGGATTGGTGCAGCGCGAATTCCGTCACCGATTTCTCGGTGGTCCGGTACCGACTGCGCAAACACTGCGCCGTTTGGCCACCAACCTTGAAGGCAATGGGACCACGCCAGATGCTGCCAAGAGTGGCCGGCCCCAGAATGCCGGTTCTGCCGAGATAATATCCGCTGTTGGCGAGGGTGTCGAGTTGTCACCTGAAACATCGACCATACGCCGGGTCTCGCAATTAGTCATCAGCCGGTCCCTTAGGCTAATTTTGGTGAAAGACCTGCGCATTTTCCCATACAAATTTCAGTGCGTGCGTTAGCTGCTGTCTGCCAACCGTTAAACGCGTGTAACCTACGCCTAAGTTATCCTCATTCTCGAGGCCGAAGTGGACGATTTTTCGACCAAAATCATAATGAGCTGTGAAACTCATTTCCAGCTCAGCGCATACGTGAACAAGCAATACTATCGCTTCTGGGACACCGAAAATCCACGACTGATGCACTAGGAGTCATAACACCTGCTAAAAGTAACTGCATGGTGCGCTGTTCACGCTGGGGAAGTCATCAGGCCATTTTTTTTTGAGGACGCAGCTGGTCAAACGACAACAGTGGATCGTGCGCGATATAGGTCCATGTTAATCCAGTTTTTTCTACCACAATTGAACGAATTTGGACTGCAGGACATATGGTTTCAACAGGACGAAGCAACGGCAAACATTTCGCGAGCCACAACTGATATTCTAAAGCGGCGTTCCCGGGTCGTCTTATCCCCCTTTTTGGCGATTTACATTGGCCTGTAAGGTCGCCTAGTTTAACCGTTCAAGTTTTTTCTTGTAGGGTTTTTCGAAGTCCCAAGCTTGCGTAAACAAGTCCGAGACCCTTGAAACCCTCAAGGACAACATTCGACAAAACTGCGAGAATCTGTCTCCCGAAGTTCTCGGTGAAGCTAAGAAAAATGTTATAAAACGAACCAGTATAGCAATCAATTGTGACAGCGCCCATTTGGCCGACATCATCTTTTCAACGTGACTAATAAAATTCTTAAGATTCAAATAAAAATAATCAAAAAACAAAATCGAAGTTTTTTATTTGGAAAAAAATAAAGACAAATAACATCGGATGATTTTTTTTTTTGCCCACCTTGTATAAGGCCCCTGACGGGAAAATTTAAAGGGCTACAAAGAAGGCGGGGGCACGCCCATAAAAACTATAGTCATAATACAGGTACTTCTACCAGACTAGCTCTTATGAAGCTTTGTAAGCATATTAAGCGTTTCCAAGGTCAAACTTTTCTAAGCTAAAAAGTGGGCAGTACCACGCCCCCGAAAATTTAAACTCATTATTATACCCTCCACATAAGTGATAAGGGTATATATAAGTTTGTCATTCCGTTTGTAATTTCTTTATTATCCATTTGGGGCCCCATAAAGTATATATATTCTGGATCCTTATAGATAGGGAAGCCGATTTAGCTATGTCCGTCTGTCTGTGTTATGGTTGAAATCAAGGCTCTGAAACCTTCGATGTCGCATAGACATAGTGGTATCAAACTGTCAAGGATAGTCGCGAGAAAATCGGTATTGAAATTCAGCAAAATCGCCCGATAAATGACCGAGATAAAAGCAAAAAACCAAGACTACCTCGTTTTTTTGAGTCTACAACAACAACAAAGAACATACTTTTGCATATATTAATAAAAAAAACCACAAAAAAACAGAATCAGTCTTGTTGATGTTATCGAAACACACCCAAAACAAAAATTTTATTAGTATTAATATTCATACATATAACGAATTGCCATACAAAGCTTAATTTAAACCTTTTTAAAATCGCTCCTACGGCTTCCAGGGTTCTCCTACAAAGGTAAAATTTAAGACCGACCCGAATTATTTTAACCATCCAAACATTTTTGTGGAACATACTTACCCTCTATCTCCAGCCCCTAACATGGTTGCCATACAAAATTTTAAAAATAAGGTAAAAACCGCTACAACTTCCCCGGAGTCGCCCCTAGAGGAAAAAAATGTATCACAGACCCCCATTAGTTTCTTCTCCCAAAAATATTCCCAGAACATATTTACCACCTATCTCCACGCCCCAAGGGGGTAGCCATACAAAATTTACAAAAATGATATGCAAATGCCCACAACTTCTTTACAGTCGGCCTTACAACAATTAAGTGTACGACCGGCCCCCATTAGTTCCGCCCCCCCGCCAAACATATTCCTTGAACAAACTTACCCCCTATTTCCTCGCCCAAAGGGGGTTGCCATACAAAATTTACAAAAATGATATGAAAACGCCCACAACTCTTCAGAGTTGGTCTTAGAGCAATAAAGTGTACGACCGACCCCCATTAATTTCTTCTCCCAAACATATTCCTAGAACATACTTACCCCTTATCTCCGCGCCCCAAGGAGGTTGCCGTACAAAATTTGAAAAAATTAAGATAAAAACCACTACAACTTCCCCGTAGTCACCCGTGGAGCGCTAGAAAATGACACCGACCCCTATTTAAAAATAAAAAGTATTTCATAATAAAAAAAATAAATAAAAATAAAAAAAGTTTGGGATTTCGATAGGCCAATGTGAAGGGTATATAAGATTCGGTACAGCCGCATATAGCGCTCTTACTTGTTTTGTATTCTATTGTAACAATTTTATTAGATTTCAATGTTAATGGTTAGAGTTAAAATGTTCTTCATAGAAATAGGACAGTGGGCAACTAAGTCAGTAAATATCGACTTTATAGCCGAATATTATGTGGACAGAAAGTATGCATCGTTATCCTAGTCAAGTCCTCGAGATGGCTAGTCAAAGTTCATATACCAGTGGGTCTATTATCAGCAAAATTATTATCAAGAGCATTGTTTATAATAAGCAAAAAGTAATGGTAATAGCAGGTTGTTGTGTAAAACTCTGCATTGACAGCCATCGTATTGAGTTTTTATACGGGTAATATGTTAATTTGGGAAACCCTTAGGCCTCTATTAAGCTATAATTCGCAATGTCAAAGTCATCAAATTACGTAGATTTAGACTTAAACAGTTGCAATGTTGCGAACACTGAAATGAAATTTCATTAAAAAAAAACTTGGACATTCTAAAGAAATACAATAACAATTTATCCATCTTAAAAACTGAGAGCAGTGATTAACAAAGATTTAAAAACAGAAAAAAAACTTAATAAAATTATTAAAATCTTATCTTTACTAATGAAAAGAACGCTTAAAAGTCATTTCAGGCCGAAACTAATAAATTAACAGAAATTAATAAAAAAAAGAAATAATTCTAATTCAAGAACTAATTGATTTTTTTATTATCGAAAGCATAACAACGTGCACATAATTTGCTTTTAATTCTCCTAAATTTATTAACTTTTCGTTTATCGTTTATGTCTGTAAAGTAATTTCATTTTGGAAATTTATTGAATCCTAAATGACACTGCTTTGGCATTTGACTTTTTGGCCTTTAATTTATAATACTCATTAAAGCTTTTCTTAGTTTAACATAAATTTTACTAAATTCTCTTATTATTTATGACTTTAACTTATTTAAGTTCTTTATCATAAATTTTCTTTTGATTAGCGCACCGAAGAGAGATCAATTCAGTTGGCCGTAAGAGTTCATAAGACGCTGGAGTTGGCAGATGATAAATTCTATGTGATTACTTGTGGCAAAGCGGGTTTTGGAAGGTGAGTTTTAAAAGAAAGGAATCAATAGAAAAGAAAAAAGATTATTTTGTAATTATATAGGGTGGCTGATGAAAGCTGCTACCAAAAAAAATATTTTGAGAAAAGAGTTCGCACGTGTGTCACATAGGGTGAAGGCTTTTTGAATTACCGCATATTTGTTAAAGTTATTCATGAAGTTTTGTAAGTAATTGAATTCGAATTGCCTCTACCCTCGGTGACACATGTGCGACGTCTTTTAAAAAAATTTATTTTTATTTATATCAAAAGTTTCATACAGTTTGCCTGATTATTGGGGGCCTGACACTATCATTGCTTCTATCCAACTAGTTTTTTTCCAAAATTAAATATTCTAGTTCAATGACTTTGACTTCGAGTTATAGCATGGCTAATATTAGCCTCATCTGACAGACTTTCCAGTCTACTCCCCCAGCAGCAGGCAAAATATTGTGAGATGTTGAATACTTTCCTCAGCATCATGATAGCTTCTCCTAAAGTCACTGCAAGACAGTCCCAATAAATTTATATGTCTCTCAGCTTCCCCTTGTCAAGACCGAGAAGACACTTGGAACGTTTTAAATTTAGCTTTATTCAGACTATTCTAGTGAATCCGCATTTGGGTTCGTAAGACCATCTGGCCATCTGCACTATCTCGTAGTTTGAAAAAAGTAAGGGGAATGTAACAAAAGTGGACAATCGCCCCGTGATAAAGTTTCGTACTATTGTTCGTCAGTTTATCAGCATCATCATTGGTTACATTGGTCCCGGCCCTCTGCACCCTTTTAGAGTTTTATAGATGGTCATTCACTTTATATATGTTTGGCGTCCGCGAGCACATTATTGTAGAGTACACATACATATATTGATGCATCGGATAAGATCTCGATATTTTTGCCATATGTATTGTATTATTATAGGCACTGCCTATTAGGCAGTTAGGCGTTTTTTCAATTGTTGATATTCCAGCTTGAAGTATATTGCAGTCATTGGTTAGACTGGGTGAAATCTGTACTCCTGCTTGTCGGTATATTTTCGCCAACAGAAGTATTTCCTTAGGGCCGTCATCATTTTATCTTCTCGTCCCCTTGAGATTTCGAAAAAAAAATCCTGCAAAGGAAAAGATACGATGCGCAGCAGTCAGTTAACCATTTCCACAGTTACAAAAATACTTGAGTTATAGCTTGTTGTTTCCATTCGCCCACAGAATGTGTGTTATTTCGATCTAGCTTTACCGCCATGAGGAAGCGGCTTAAATAGATCTATAAATAGATCCGCCATTTTGTGCATTGTCTTGCCAATACGTAGGCGATTTGCATCTGGTTCCATAGCTTTTCACCAGACTACAACTCCATAGAATAGGATTGGTTCTATCACCGTCTTTAAAGCCAACTGACGTTCCGTAAAAGGAAGGTCTCATCTCTGCATGCTATAATGTGGTTTTTTCGTCGGCTGAGGAAACTCAGCGGTGCACATATTATAAGTAACAAAACGCTTTTATACCCTTTCAGAAGGGTAAAAATTTCGACTTAATTACGTTTCAAGTAATTTAGATTGTGTCGATTCGCATTCAGAATCGCGTGATGTAAGCATTTTGTTAAAACCGCGGAGTCGACATATTTATTTACTTAAGATCGAGTGGCATCTGGGTATAACAAAGTTTGGTTGTCGTTGTCTTGTTTATTTAAAGTGGGTTGTTGTCGGTGATTTAATAGAGTCAGACACCGCGTAGAAACAGTCAGCCAAAGCCATCGTGGAAAAATTCATCCGAAGCTGGTGTGAGAATAGGCAGTCAAAGCTCTGTGGGAATATTTAGCCAAAGCCGCTGTGAGAACAGCTACCTGAAAGCGCTGTAGGAAGCGCAAAAATAACAGTCAGGCGAAGACGCTTAAAGAAAAGACAGCCGATGCCACTGTAAGAACGGTTAGCCGAATCTGCCATGGAAACAGTCAGCCAAAACTGCTGCGAGAATAGTCAGCTAAAGCCGTCTTGGGAACAGTCACTCGAAGACGCTTAAGGAACAGTCAGCTGAAGCTTCCGTGGAAACAGTCAACCGAAGCCACTGTAACAAAAGTCAGCCACCTAAGGAACAATCAGCAAAAGACGCTTTAAGAGCAGTTAGCAGAAGCCGCCTCGAAAATAGTCGGCCGAAACTGCTGTAGGAACAGTATATCAGTACACCAAAGGCTGGGTGGTAATTGTTAATACTTTACCGAAGTTAAGTATTCTTTAGAAATTATTCCTACAATTATAATCCTATTATAACTTCAGAAATTTATGTGACAGGTGTTTTAGCTACTTATCGTTAACTTAATATAAACTAATTGAGAATTATTAACTACGCTAACGATTAAACTTTCTTACTGTGTATGAAATGCACCACCATATTGTGTATCTGTGTATTTACTTTTAAAAGGTTAATGTATGAATAAATTACTATGCTCACATCGCCGTCCACGCCTCTGTGAATATCACCCCCTAGTTTGACTTCCTTAACAATTTAGAATTACTCCAAAATACTCCGTACTTTATAGTTGAGTCAGTGCTACTTCATTTAGTGCCAGAGGGTGTTAAGAGAAGAAACCTTGCCTTTTGCCGTTAACAGCATTAATCCTGTTTTAGAGAATCAAGAGGCAAGGCGTTCCCTGCCGTCCACTAACGGAGTGTATTCAGCGCCAGCCAATCTAGGTCAACACTTTATATCGCCGCAGATATGTCCCACGAATTGGAAACAGTTTCAAGTCCCATTAAATTCATAACCCAAAGAAACATATTAAAATTATGTTCCACAGTAATGGCTTCAGAACTCCTCCTAGAGGAGTTCCTTTGTTTGCTGTCCTAGTGATGCCAGCTCGTGCCTTAATAAAACCTATTATCTTCATTTAATTGGAAAGAGAATATATCCAGAGAATTGTGAAGGGGTTTCACTCTCTTAAGGCCCCAGTGGAAAACGATGGATCAACCTTGTAAAAGACAACTTTTATGTCTAGAAAGAATACTAAAGTATAGTTCCTGAATTCAAAAGGCCTTTTTAATGTTTGCAAAAACAATTTTAAAAAAAGTTTTCAATGTAATTGCATTTCATAGTTTGTTTAACAAAACTGTTAAAATTCTTAAGGCTTCACATAAAAGAACCATTTAAATTAGTGTAAATAATAATAAATATTTCTTTAAAACCCACTTTATTGGTAGTAAATACCAGCTGTAAACAACCATAAATGACTTCATATTATTTAATTTAAAAAAAAACGTAGGTTTTGCATAATAAAAATGCTTAATTTGTTCTCGTTTTTTTTTTAATTAAATTTTTTTTAGAAAGATTTTAATGACATGTAGGAGTAGACCATAAATAATTTTCATTCTGATAACATCGCCGACACTCCTAAAGATTGAAAAAAAACATTTAAAACATTTTTTTACTTTAACTTAAACTTTCAGTGTTATAAAAAATAATATTTAAATAAAAAATATTTTATTTAATTTTTTTAAAAGAAAGTAAAAAGAATGCAAAAGCAATGAATTTTTGTTTTGCCAATTCAATTACCAATTGGTAAATCAGAAATGAAAATTTCATATAAAAGAAAAACAATAATTTTGAAAAATCAAACAATGTTGTACAAAAATATTATATAAAATTAATAATTTACGCTCTGTTTAACATAAAAATCTAAATTAAAAATGATTTTTTAATTTTTATTACGTTTGTAGTTTTTTTTAACAGCAAACCGGTAATACCGCTGTTAAATAATGCTGGACATCTGTAGTATAGTTTTGAAAACAGAAGGCAAAAAAAAAAAATTTTTAAATCTAAAAACAAATCAAATTAAACGACCTCTTTCTCTCTTTTTGCTCCCTCCCTCATTAAAAATTATTTGTTTACTCTAGCAATTGCCCATGCATAACCTGCAAAAATACAAAAATTGCGCAATTGTTACAAAAACAAAAAATTAGACAAATACGGCAACTGCAAGCACAAATGGTTAAACAACAACAACGTAAAACAAAACTAAAATTGAAAATTGTAGGCAAGAAAAAAGGCCGTTTTTGCGATGTTTTGTTTAAGGTACCTTTACACGGTAATACATATATTACGATATGTCAAAAAATGTTGTGGGATAATACAAAATCTCATCATGTAAAAGCATAATGTATTGGGTAGGAGAGAATACGGATGCAAAAGTTGACAAGTGTTCGGTAAATGCTTATTTTCTAAACCATTTTAGAAACTTTGTATTCTCATCACATCAGAGGTGTGAAAGATTGGCAGCACCTACAGCATCTAATGAAGGTGGCAACACTTAATGAAACAATACACAAACAATCAAAATAAAAGCAGATTTTTTTCATGTTGTTTTTGTAAATATTGTTGAACCTTAACCATATGGCGTTACCCCAAAAGGAAAGTGGCAAGAAACAACCGATTTTGATTTTACTAACCTCATCCGTGTAAACATGAAAAATAGTTAGAACAGATTTTTATTCTTCTTTTTTAAACACGGAGAGAATTTCATAATATTTTGATTCTACAAAATCTAATTACTTTGTATTACCGTGTAAAGGTACCTTTAACAAAATTAATAGAGTTGGGTTTATCAGCTCTTTAAGGTGAGCGCTTTTTCTAATTAAGTTCACTTTACTGAACTATGTCGCTCTTTTAGTTCAATAGTTCAGTCGCTCTGCAACTCAATACTGTTTATGTAAAATAAATCTGTCAGAGCCAGGGATGGTGTATGATATTTTAAAATATATTTACCAGCTTTTTGATTTTTTTTTGCTACATTTCTACTAAATTATGCGAAGATATGTATATAATTTACGTTTAAAAAAATAAAAAATTTTATAGTTTAGTCTTTCAGACGAACTTATAACATATTCTCTGAATTTAATTGTTAATATTTTAGATCTTCTATTTTTACTTATTTAAATGAAATTTTATTTTATATTGGTATGATTTTTTTTTTAATCGATAGATTTTATACAATTTGAAAAACATTTTATCTGCAATCTTATTTTTTAAATTATTTTAAGTTTATTAAGGCCTTACTTGACAACTTTCTATATAAAATACGTCAAAATCGCTAGACTTACAGCAAAAAATTATTTTCCAAAAAAAGTGTCTCTATAATAGCTTAAACATCAACACTGGTAATGTGCACCAAGCGCAAACGAGATATCAATATTATACGCAACAGTATATGTGTATGAAAACTCATTTAAAAGAATGAAACAAACAACGAAATATTGAACGATAAACAAATTTTGGATGACATGCTACTAAGCGTGAACGAAAATGTAACATGAACGAAGAACTACGAAGCTAAAAGTGCTCAGAGTAGTGAATCGTTCACTTAGCTCAGTTAGGTGAATAGTTCAATTGAACTTGTTCGTTCAAGAACTACACAACTCTAAAAATTATGTAAGACCCCTTGCGAACGGACCAATTTCATTAAATATCAGATATTGACCTAAAACTTACTACAAGGTAGTTGTTGTATAATGTCTACTTTAAGAAAAAAAAAGATAGTTCCATAGGAGCAAAGGGAGTGGCAGCCTCCATACAAGTGGTCCAATTGTCTTACAATTTCTACGCTATGAAAACCTAAATAAAAGCAAAAGGATTCAAATAAACCGTTTTTATGACATTCTTGATATCAAATATCTCAGAAACTTTTTCTACTTCAAACCTACTACAAGGTAGTTCATTTATGATTATTGTATTACAAAAGAAAAGTTTGGTGGATAAGAACACGGGAAGTGGTATCCCCATACAAATAGAGTAATTTTTTAAAGTTTTCTATTTCAAAAGCTTTAGCTCTCGACATTAAGCCTGCCACAAATTAATTTTATTCTAATATTTAAGTTTTGAAAACCAATTAACTTGATCGGATTAATGGGTACTTAAAAACTTAAATGTGAAGAGAATAAAAATTGGACATAATAATTATATATAATGCTCCTACTTGCTCATTACTCATTACTTTGCACTCAAGACGAAAAGTCGTAGCTAACAAAAAATATCTTTGACCTTTCTATATAATTTCCAAAAACTTTCTGCTATCCACAGACATCCATCAAATAAGCTCTTAATAAACCTACTTAAATTATTATATACATATGTATATGAGCGTAAGGCTTTTCAAATCACTGTAAATTTTCATTTGTTTGCTTGATGGCTTGACCAGAGGGCAACTAACGACTAATTTGCTTCCCGATATTTTGCAACAATTTGATATAAAAATTTTAGTTTCCTTTGTTGTCTTAAAATCTTTTTCTAAAGTTTGTGTTTTTTAATTTATTTTTTTTTTATATTAATTTGACAGGGATGACAACGCACATGTAGTTTTAAAATTCCTACAGAATGATCGACGTGTAAGAGAAACGGTTTATGGTCATGAATACAAAATACGTGCCGAGTTTACTAAGCCAAATGGTAAGTGTAACCAAAAGCAACAAATTAAAACCAAATTTAAGTTACAACCATTTTTTTGTAAATGTGTGTGTGTGTTCTTCTTTTACGCAAATAATCATTCAATACAATCGATTTGAGTTGCTATTAAAACGCAGTTGATTAATTTAACCTACGGCTCAGATTTCTGTTAGAGAAAAATATTTGTTAAAAGAACTTAAAATTGGTTTAAAGAAACCCACTTAAGTAAAGTATTTTATATAAGTGGTAAGACAAAATTCTCTTGAAATCTATTTTAATTTACTGTAACTTCCTCATTTCTTAAATTAAAAATAATAAAAACCACTCGCAAACACATTACGAAATCTAGAACTAAACCTTGACATTTTTTTTAAATAAAATTCTTTTTTCAGGTACCCATGGCATTCGTGTTGGCAACTGTTTGGCTTTTGATAAGAAAAACCTAAGTCTGCCCTTGATCGATGAGAGAGGGTAAGTTTTAATTTGTTTGTTGCATTTTATAACAAATAATTAAATGAATTTTTAAAATAGCTGCCCCCTGGACCCGGCAATAATATCACGTTTTGTGCCTAGTGCCGATGGTAATTATGCTGAGGCAACCATGGTATCAATGTTTAAATTTCCAGAAGGTAAGTTAAAAAAAGAAGATCAATTTAGAATTGTTTACATAATATTGGTTGTGGCTCGCGCAGTGTGTGCCGTTGCTCTATACTATTGGAACCACATGTCCTCCAGTCCTAACTCGTTCAATTGCGGCAGAAAAAACTCGTCTAACATGGCCCTATAACGCGCACCGTCCACTGTTGTCGTTTGACCAGCGGCGTCCTCGAAAAACAATGGCCCGATGACTCCTCCAGCGTGAACACTGCACCATGCAGTCATTTTGAGCGGGTGTAATGGCTTCTCGTGCATCGCTCGTGGATTTTCAGTACTCCAGAAGCGATAGTTTTGCTTGTTCACGTACCCGCTTAGGTGGAAATGTATCTCACGGCTCATTATGAACTTGGCCGAAAAATCGTCCACTTCGGCCTTGAGATTGAGGATGGCTTGGGCGTAGGTTACACGCGTTTGGCGGTCGACAGGCAGCAGTTGACTCACAGACTAGACCTTGTACGGAAACATGCGCAGGTCTTTGACCGAAATTCGCCTTAGGGACGACCGACAGCTTGACATCCTCGCCAACAGCCGGGGGCGATTACTCTTGGCAGCGTCTCATGTGGTCCTTTATTCTTTAAAGTTGGTGGCCAAACGGCGCAGTGTTTGAGCAGTCGGTGCCGGACGACCGGGGAGTCGGCGACAGAGTTCGCGCTGCGCCAACACCACAGACGAATTGTTACGCCATAAAAAAGATACTATTATTCCGCGTTCTTGGGGAAGTGTATCGCTCCATGGCTTGTTCACTTGTACTCTACATCTGTCTAGTTCGCAAATGTCAAAACAGATTTGATATTGGCTGCCATTTGCAAAAAAAAAGCATCTTCTAATAGGGTGATTCTTTTAGCCCAACTTTATGTATATTATAAAGTAACTTTTTGAAGGGGGCTACCGCTTTCCGTGTTCCTATAACGCAAACAATTGTATTGAAAAAATTAAAATTCAAAAAATTTTTCCATACAATTTGTTTTTGTTTTAGGAAATAAGGGGGTAATACTCTGTTGAAAACGAAGTCTTGTGTTCTGCGCTACACGGTGCAGTAAACTTGGTTCAATTATATTCCTTTAAGGCCACAAGAAATTGAGGAGGTACCCCATTAAAAAAATTACATTGGAGTTAGATCGGGCGACCTCGGTGGCCATGGGATGCCCCTAAAGCTACTTATTAGTTTTTGGGGGAAATTTTCCCGAAGCAAATTTGCCGAAGCTCTTGCTGTGTGTGCAGTCGCCCCCTCCTCTTGAAACCACGTGTGTGAGAGTACGATGGATGAGCTAATAGGTTTGGTAAAAAGAATTCCGTAATGATGCGTCGATAATTTTCAACGTTGACATTCGTCGCGTGGCCTTGAGAATTTTCGAAAAAAATGGTCTAATTATCTCATGCGTGGATAAGGCACTCCAAATAGTTACCCTGGGGCAATGCAATGGTTTTTAACTTTTCAACCGAGGGCTGCGGGTTCTTGGAGACCAGTGACGGCAGTTTTGCTTGTTGACGTGGCCTCGTCTGTCCGAAAAATGGGATTTGCAGTTCGAAAACGCTTTAACATAATTTCACAAAAATTTTTGCCTAAATCAAAGTCACTTTCTTTCAGTTCTTCAACGATTTTAAGTTTGAAAGGATGAAGCTTCAGATCCTTTTTTAAAATTTCAAGAATGAGCGCTTTTAGTAGTCCCAGTAAGGTTGCTCTTTTCCGTATTAAAAGTCACGGATTTTCATGTAAACTGCTTTCAACCAGTTCAATGATTTCGAAAGTCCTTGAAGATCGACTGGGCCCTGGCCGTGGGACATTCATAGCCGAAGGAGTTGCGTGGAATCTCTGCAGCAACGAAAGAATTAAATTTACACAAAATTTAAACAAAATTTTTGAAAAGCAATTACGTTAGAATCATTACTCTTAAAAAATGTCTTCACAGCGAACGCGCGATGCTCACTCGACCACTGCCACATCGTGACTGACAAACCCGCACAATCGATTCTTTTTTAAAATATTTTTTTTTTCAATGAGTGGAAAGAAACCACTCTTTTTTAGCAAAAATTTATGCAGAAAATAAATTTTATTTTTCAATTCCTTTACAGGTTCCGAAGTTCATTTGCAATGTGATGTTATTCAGTGTTATGGACGTTGTATCGATGAGGAGGATTGTAATCAAGTAGCAATAGCAGGGGCAGGTTATACTAAAGGCTCCTCGGGACCACCGAGGAAAACATATCCAAATGAAGAGGGACAAAGTATTGCAGGCACCACAGTATTTGTCTTAGATCCCGCCGAAGCTCCATGTAATTATTAAAACAAACACAACTAAGAAAATAAAAACAAAACAAATTTAATTATTAAAATTGTTAAATTCCTTTAGTCACTGCTCTTAACTGTGAAGAGGGCATAAGGCCAACATGGTTACTATGGCTAACCATTACCCTGGGTGTTTTATTCCTTATCATGTTGCTGATGAATATATTCCTTTGCACAGCCATGAGCTGTAGTTGTGCCAATACAGAAGTATGTTCATACATAGATTGCAAGCAAATATTTTGTAATTTCTAATGTTTTTATTTGTCTGGTCATTGGTTTACAGATAATTGAAAAAGAGCCATCGATTATTGAAGAATATGATCCCTACAGAAGTTGGCATGGTAGTCAATATGGCTCACGTTATTCACTGCATGGACGTGATGCTCACAAAGGTTATACCAGCGGCGGTTCAACCATACATTCGAATAGGTCTGATAGATATTAAGCTTTTATTTTCTTTCTTTCTTCAAATAAACAAAAGTAAAAGAAACAACAACTGCAACATACAACAACACTTACAAAACAACAAAATACACTTTTAATAACTTTTACTTCTTAAGAAAACATTTCGTTTTTTCAATAATAACTTCTTTATACTTAAAAACATGTTTTTTTTTTAATTTCAAATTGATTTCTTTAAATATTTTCAATGTTATTTTATATGTATGTGTGTGTGTGCATGTATTTAAACGTTTATTTCTTAAGTTCTGTGTATTATGGTTAATGTTCAATGATGTTCATGGCATGCCTTCCCTTCTACTACATTTTGGTTTTATTTTCTGGTTTTCACTTTTATTTTCATTTAACGGTTTTTTCTACCTTTTCCTTTCTTTTTTTTTTTGTAATTTAATTTAAACTTGATTTTATAATATTTTTAAGCATTTTCCTTTTATAAATATGTAAAACACAAAAAAAAACGTTTGTATTTTTACCATAAATTGAACTTAATTTCAAATCTGAGAAGAGGAAATTGTTTTCTATTGATTGTTACAACATAAAAATGTATCTAATTTCCTTATAACTTAATGTTTTAATCTATTTTTAATTGTAGAAGTAACTAATAAATGTATGTTTATATTTTAAGTTATAAAAAAGTTGGCAGTGGATTCTATGAAAAAATCAAATTATTAAAAAAAGGAATGAGGAAGTTTGAAATGGTTTAAATTCTGTGGCTTGTTATGAAATGCACCACTGGTTTTGTTATTTTTTTTCACACAAAATAATAAGGCAAAATATAGAAATTTAAAACTTTATGCAAGTAAAGTGATCACATCAGTCACAATGAAATAACTCATATCGAGCCTTTGGTGCAATACCGTAGTAACTCAAAATTTGAATTTTTTGAGCTGGGTATGCAGAAATTATCCTTGGGGAAATATATATCTAAAGAAAAAAAGATTATGATTCCACCTCTAACTGTTCAGATTCTACAGCTAAAAATGTCTTTATTGCCTCTAGGTATTTCCAACAACATTTATTTGCAATAATGAAATACAGTCAAATCCCGATAATTCGTAATCGCAAGGGACCGAGCATTTCTTACGAATTATAGGAGTTTTCGATTTAGAGGGGTTTCGATTTAACGGGGTTAAAATAAAATAAATACGAATTAACGGGGGTTTTCAATTTATTTCCTAAAACGAATAAAAAGAAACATAAAAAACAAATGTTAAAAATAAAATTCAAAATAAATACATAAAATGAAATAGCAAATTTATTTATTTAGCGTAAAATACGTGTAATGCAGTAAACAAAAAATAATTCTTTCTATCTTTCTGTTGTATTTATTACGAATTATAAGTGGTAGTTAGCAAATCATTACGATTTATAAGAGGTAAAGAAGATTTTATTTGAAAAACAAAATACGAATTAGCGAGGGGACCAAAATGTATGGAAATTTTACGAATTAACGAGATTTTTTCAAGGGACCGACAGTTTACTACGAATTATCCGGAATTACGATTTATCGGGGTGCGAATTATCGGGATTTGACTGTATTTCCTTTATGACAAGAAATTTACTAACAGAAAGCAAGTTACGAAAAAAGTATAAATAAAACAATTAGTGAATTCACAAGGTCTTGTGAAATCATATATTGTAAAATAATAAAACCAAAAAATATGACCGTTGTGAACAACTCTTTGTATATTTGTAGGTGTCGTATTTAAAATCTAAATCAGCTGATGCGACCAAACGATAAAAAAACAAACACATATGTATGTACATAAATCTGGTGCTGCTCTTGGCTTAACTTAATAATTTGTAGAAATTAGACCCATGAAAACACAAAATGGTCTATATCTAACCTGGTTAGAATCTCTAAAATCCATTAAAATAAGCAAAGTTTTAATAAAAAATCACAAGAATTTTGTTATTGTTTACGTAAACAAAAAACAGCTGATGTGTCAGAGAGCAGTGCCGGCTATTTTTGCCGGCGGAGGCGGCTTAAGGAATCTTCTTTGGCGGTTTTGCCTAAGTTTTTAGTATAGACATTTTTAACGGATGCGAGTGCTAGCCGTTTTGTTTTAAGCGCTTGGCGCATGACTTTGTATATAATATGACATCACAAAAAACATATCAAACAAAGTTGTATTGTTTCACAACAAGTTTCGTATGAAAAGCAACAACAAAAGTTTTATGCTATTGTGAAATTATATGACAATAATACAATATGCTATCGTATCGTACCTTGTGAATTCGCCAAATATTATTTTTTGCTACGTTTTAGGCACAGAAACACAACTGCATAATTTGATTTCTTTTTTACTTGTTCGTATTATTTCATATTACAACTTTGTTAGAAAAAAAATAGTTAAACGTTTATTTGCTATAACGATATATTTCGAATTAATTTTTAAGTTTGTCATAGGTTTTGTGACAATAACGATACATCATTGATAGGTTGATACAAAGTACTTAAATATAAATAAATATTTCATATTTTTAATAATTTTTGGCCTTTTTTTATTTAAAAACATTCCTTTTTATTTAAAAACTTATAAAAAAATAACTTTAGTAAACGAAAATACTATCAAAAAGATGGTTCAAAACTTCAAATGCATTTTTCTCAGTTCACGATTTTTTGAATTACTACGGTATTGCACCAAAGGCTCGATATGTTGCTTATCTTACTCTTATGACTTTACCATAAAGAAATTATTAATTTAAAAAGTTCTTACTCATAAACAGTTTTACCATTTCAAAGACTCTTAATACACAGAAAAAACTAAAACACTGCTTTTTTACACAAATGATTAAATTAGCCAAATAATTTTTATATATTTTATCAATTAGCTAAATTTTAAAAATATAAAAATAGCGAGATATTTTAGAATTCGATTATTAAAGTGGTAAACAAATTTTTACTTCAAACAATTTATTTGTTTAAAGGAATTAACAAGTTAATTTAAACAAAAAAAAAAATATTTAATATCCCACTGGAATCCGAACCTGGGCTTCGCGCTGCCAGTTTTTCTAGGCTTTATTGCCAAAATACTTGTCAAAAGTTGCTAAAAATTTTTTTCAATTTTCGCAATGAAAAGGTCACCCAAAATCGCTAAAAAAAACTGCGAGTTTTTGACGAAAAAAGCAATAAAATTATTTCGTTTTATTATTTTTTCAAATATTCCTTTTTTTATTAAAATAGTTCAATACAAAAGGATAAAAATTCGAAGTTACCGAAGATAATATAAAGGAATATCTATGTCTAAAAATTTCTTATATTTCGATTTCGATTACTAACGCGTTAGAGCAATTTTTACTTTAAGCAATTCAATTACTTGAACAAATTAATAAGTTAATTAAATTAACCGAAAACTTCTTTGTCTCTACTATAACTCGAACCTGGGCTGCTTGTGTGGTATGGGAGTAGGCTTGCCACTTTGCACTTTTAGTGCTAAATTTAACACTATTTTTTCTTGTTTAGCACTAGAGGCTATAAATTCTTAAATATGTGTGTTCAAAAGTCATAAAATGCAATTTATTTTGCTGTTTACCATAAAATTGAATCAGCTTTATGTATAATTAAGATAAAATTAACATTATTTTTAAAGCGTATGCATTTTAAACTGCAAAACATATCGCTAAAACTTTTATTAATCTAATGTTAGGTTAGTTAGAACAGGCAGAACAGAATGAGATGCAGCCCACTTGGGTCCGTTACTTCGGTCCCTTTTGGGAGAAGCTAATGTTAAAATGATAAATTAATGCGCGGAATAATTGTATCTTTACATTATTCTTATTAAAACTTAAGAATAAACTTTTTCGATAATTCTGTTTGACCTAAACAAAACAGTTTTCATGATGTATTATTTTTCAAAAATCTATTACTTTTTTTTTTCTAGCTTTAAAACATTTTAGCAACAGTAAAGCATTACCTTAAAAAAAGGAATTAAGCATTTTGATTGAATTAACAAACATCTTAATAAAATAACCAATGGTTATTCAAATGTAAAAGGGGAAATTAAAACAGCTCATAACAAAAAATGGTTTGTTGGGTTCTTAAAAACTCTTGAACGTTTCTGTTTGTTTATAGTAATTCTCAATAAGTTTATTAAGGTTATTATATAAAGGCAGAGAATATTCTTGAGGTTTTTTAAGAATTTGGTTGAAGTTTACTGATGATTTGGTGTAAGAACTAATGAAATGCATTAAGAAAAACTTAACCTATAAGAAACCCTATAAATAAACTGAGATCCTGAATGGACCTAGAAAATTTTGAAAGTTAATTAGCAAAAAAAAAATAAATTTTATAACACAATTTTTAAATAAAAAAAATATATTCTTCAAATATGAAACTAAATAAATTTAATCAGATGTTTGAAACTTGGTTTAATTTAAAAAAAAACTCAACAGAAGAAGCCCCTAAAAAATTCCATCAAAATTTTTAGAGTGGTCCACTGCCAAAATATATACCTTTTTACATATGCTCATTTACTTATGTATATGTTAATGTCTATTTGGAAAACATTTAAAATATTAAAACCATCAAAAACATTTAATAAACAAGTAACTAACGATTTTTCACCAATGCCTCTTTAAATTTGATCGTGACAAAAATAAATTCTACATTAAAACTCAACTTGAACAATTTTTTTAATTTAACAAATAAAACTCACAATCACAAATTTTACAAATAATCCTCTTCAAAAGTATAATTTTAAAGTTACAAAAGAAAATTAATATTATTTTGAAGGTCAATGCCAATTGATAATGATCATTATGCCATTGTACACTCCCGTCCCGGTTCAAGGCATTCCGGTGTACAAGGAACACGTGCTCGAGGACCAACGATGAGTTAAACTTGTAATGTAAATAATCAATAAAATTTTATAAAAAACATATATTAGTTTAAGATAGTTTTAAAAAAGTAACGTACGCGATTTGGTTCAGATAACTAATTTGAAATAAAATCAAAGTCGCTCAGTTTAAATCGCTAAATACTTCTTAGAACGGAGGCGAATATTAATGAAAAACCACAGAAAATATTTGTCAAACAAAGTTTTTCCTAACTGTTTGGTTGCTTTCTTTAAAGTTTCATTTATTTATCTGAACGTTAAATTTTATCCAAATTTTCTTTTCAATGGCTTCATGTTATTAGAAATTAAAATATTGCTAAAATTTTGTTACTGTTAATAATTTAGCTTTGTATATTAATTAAAGCATTCTTTATCTTGTATTAAATTTCAAATAAATTAAGTCATTAGTAATTTTAAGTTAAAGTATTTCCATATTATTAAAAAAATTAAAAAAAACTAACTTTGTAAAGCGGATACTGATGTTATAATGGTAATTACTGGAATTGATTTTTTTAATCATATTTTTAATATAAGAAATGAATAAAAAAAATAAAATCTTTTATATTAAAAAAATTACTACTTTTAAAGCTAGTTTTACTTTTACCTGAAAAAAGGTGCATTCAGGCGAGATGCATTTTACTTACACAAGTCACTTTTGTAATTCATACGTCGATTTGCTATTTCAAAGATGGTTTGTAATCCTTGCTTTCACACGTAAAAATGTTATTATGTTTAATTTAAGCCCCCGACCAAAAATTTTTACTTTTATTATTACTTTCTCTTTTTCTATTTTTTTAAAATTAAAACTGCAAAAAAACCAGAGCGCTTATTTTGATTGTGTGAAATTGAAAACTTCACATAATTGGACCCTTTGTATGGGTGATGCCAGTCTCCAAGCTCTCATTCTACAAATTCTTCTTTCAAAATAAAAAAATAATAAAACAAGTAAGAGCGCTATATTCGGCTGGGCCGAATATTTGATACCCTTCACATTGGCCTTTCGAAGCCCCGAAAATTTTAATTTTAGGGGTCGGTGCCATTTTAATCCACTAAGGGTGCCAAGGGAAGTCGTATGGGGTTTTACTAATTTTTTTTTTAATTTTGTATGATATATGGCAACAACCTTAGAGGTGGAGATAGGGGGTAACTGTTCTAGGAAAATGTTTGCAAGGAAAATTAGTTGGGGTCACTTCTACATTTGATCTATTTACGGGCCCCCTGAAAGCTCTGGGGAGGAATGTATTACAATTTCCAAAACTTTTTATGGGAACCTCCTCTCTAAGGCAAACTCTGGGGAAGTTATACGTTTTCTGTAAATTTTGTATGGCAACCTTTTTAGGTGATGGTGATAGGGGGAAAATATACTCCAGGAATATGTTTAGAAGGGAAAACTAAGTGGGGTCTGTGATACATTTTGCTCCTCTAGGGGCGTCTCCGGGGAAGTCGAATTGGTTTTTACCCTATTTTTTTAAATTTTTTATGGCAACTCTTTTAGAAATGTTTGGAAAGAAAAATTAATTGGAGTTGGTCTTACATTGTACCTTTTTAGGAGCACCCTAGAAGCTGTGGGAGCGATATAAAAAAAATTTTACTTTGTTGGCAACCCTGTTAGGCGGCAGAAAAATAGTGTACATTGCACCCGTGTAGGGCCAACTCCGGGTTATTTGTAGCTGTTTTTATGTAAAAATTTTGGAGAAATAAACAGAGGTAGTCTTGGTTTATGGCTTATATCTCGGTCAGTTATAAAGCGATTTTGCTGGATTTCAATAGCGATTTTCTCGCAGATATCCCTAATAGTTTGATACTACTTACGGGTCTATTGGACTCCGGGGGACTTTAGAAAGTTCAACCATAGAGCTTATATGAAGGTTATAATAAAATACTTTGTACCAAGTTGAATCCAGGATACCTTGTATTAAACATTTAAGAAAAATAGTTTTTTGTTTGGAGGCTAGCGCATCCCCTTCTCCCTTTTAACTCATTTTTTTCTTCTAAAATTTAAGTATTGAGATACAATAACTTTGTGAAAAATCTTAAGTCAAGAACTGCAATAGTTTCCGAATCATACTTAATTAGTTGGACATTTGTAACAACTTTTGAGGATCGCTCGCCGAACTAAAAATGCATTTTCAAGCACTTCGGCCGTCTGCACTTCTTCTCCAAATATCAACGTTGAACTTGGAGAGGTTTTCTTTGACTTGGTCTTTTAAACGGAGTTTCGGTCGCCTCCTTTAGCGTCCTCCTTAGGGATCATAATCAAGCGCCTTTTTCGTTAGAACATCTACATTCATTCGCTCAATATATCCAAGCCAGCGCAGTCTTTGGATTTTTACGCGCTTCACAACCTTGATGACTGCTCATGTATCGTTCATGTATTTTGCAAAGTTCTTTTCCCTTAAACACTCAAAGGGCCCACGCCTCCATGCAGTATAGTATACTGATAAACAAAAAGTGTCTTTTATAGTGTAAGCTTTGCCTGCCGAGATAGGGATCTGCTCTTGAATTGTCTGCTTTGCTCAAAAAAGCATCTACAGGGTGACCGCCGGCAAGGTATACTACTTTGTTTGTTTATAATTTCTGGTTTGTTTGCGTAAATCGTGTTTTTCAGATATCCCTACAAAAAGAAGTCAGGAGCAGTCAAAATAGGCGACCATCACTATTTCTTGAAATAACTTGTTGTGGAAAGAGGTCTTGCAGTAATTCCATTGTAATCCTGGCCGTCTGCGATGTTGCACCGCCTTTTTGATTCCACAGGTTACTAAGCCCAAAGCATGCAGTTGTGGCATTAATAAGTATTCCATCATATCACGATATCGCTCCGCATTGACAATTACCGTTACGCCGCTTTTAGTTTTAAAAAAAGTAGGGTCCAATGATTTTCCCTGACCAAATTGCAAAAACCTTGCCGGTGGACACCCTGTATAAGCACGAAGTTGAAGTTACCCAAGTTCACAGATTGTCATAAAGGCTGAATTCCAAACACATTTTGCTTTGCATTACAAATTTTCAACTTCTTCCCTTATACACTCCTTACAGTTTTGACAAATTTTTTTTGCTTTTAGGTCATTAATATAGCTGTAACCACTCATTTGGAAGTAGAAGATATTATCAAGAACCTCATCTTTGCTTTCAGAAAAAACTTGAAATTTTGTGATGCAAAGCAAACTGCGTTTTGGAATTCAGCCAAATTCTTGTCCCAAGCATGTGGCTTTTGGTGAAAGTTGTGCAGTTTCTTTTTAATGTGCCTCTAGGTGTGTGAATTCCTGAAGCTTGGTTTGTTTATGTTGGGCAGATTATATCAGACACACTCGATAAAAGATAAGGGACTAGAATTGATGTGTACTTTAAATTGAGAAGCTAAATTTTGGTCTGGCACTGGCTGGACTTTTATTATAAAAGACTTAAATACTTATTGTTAGTTCACGGATATGAAAATTTAATAATAAAACTTATATAAAAACAACAATATAGGTATCTACCTAGCGGAAGATCGTTTTTAGTCGCACCTTTCTGCCACTTGCAATGTTAAAAAGTTGCACAGTCCCCTTAATGCTACTAATGACAAATACACTCTTGTCTAAAGTACTTTTTACAAAAAGAATACATACTTTTTAAGCCCTGCCTTCGGCTCAACAAAAAACATGTTAAAATTAGCGGCCGAAAGTAAACTTTTTTGTTAAAAAAAAACAAATAAAAGAACACACAAACAAAGAAAATAAAAATCATCTTTTGTCTTGTTATTTGTTTATATTTCTCAATATAAAACAAAAACACAAACACAGTGACATTTTCATTGCAAATCTCTTTAGTTCTCATTCCCTTTAACGATTTCACATAAAAGTTTATTATGTTTTGTTTTATCTGGCAACCTTTTTGTTGAGTAGAATTGCAAAAACATAACAAAAGCTAGGGATGATAAATTTTATACAATTGTACTTTTTTGCTATAATTCAAGCGTCAAAAGTACGTTAGTACACCTTTCGCCAATTTAGTACCATTTTAAAATTTCCCAACCACTTTTAGTAAATAAATATGGCGCAAAACAGGTTTATTATGAGTATGATTTTTTGAACATTTTTATATATTCTCCCATAATATCTATGTGATATATGGTAAACTTTCGTAAACATAACTTTCCAGAAATAAAAAATTCTAGAAATGTAATCGAGCAGTGAAATAAGAATTTTAAAAGTGGCTACCAGCTGCATTACAAATGCGATTCTTTTTACAAGGCATAATATTAAAGTAATATCAAAGGAATAAAAGCAACCTAAAATGCATTGCATTATGTATCAATTTGTTTTAATTTAAATGTCTAAAGAAGCTTCTCATTATTTGGAACCAAAATATCGGAAAATAAAAAAATTAAGAAAACGTTTGACGTCAAACACGACAAAATAATGAAAGTATTAAAAAAAGTGAAAAAAAGACTTTAACTAAAATATTAAATATAAATTAAAATATTAGTACTATTTGTTTGAAAAAAGTACCAATTTAGAAGGTTGTTGGTACGAAATCAATTTCCTTATTTACTATCCCTGACAAAAGCATTCTCTGAAATACAATTGAATCCGTTAGTTAGTCACAAAAAATCGGCGGTTGTGAGTGGTTGTTTCCTGTGCCTTGATTTACGTTTTGTTGATAAAATGTCATTGGTGTGCCGTTCGTGGGTTTTTACAAGGGGTGTCGTGTAAACTACAATTGTTGTGGTTGTTATATATTATTATTTTTATTACAAAAAAATGCTAAACAAAAATAAAAAAAATCGAATAGTTTTTTATTAATACCAAAACAACAAAAAAAATTTAAATTGCTTTGCATTTTTAATAATAGTTATTAACAAAAGTCAATTTCCAAGAAAAAAACTTTAAAAAATGTGAGTGTTTTGTGTGTGATTTGAATAAAATAGGTATCTAGTATTTTTGTGCTAATTTCGATATTAAGAAAGCAATTAACACGATTAATAACTTAAGTAAAGTAAAAGGGAACTAAAAAAATATTTTTTTAAATAAATGTTTAAAAAAACAAGTTTTTGATTGTTGATGATGTTTGTTAGATGCCAACATTAACAAATTTAAGATCAAACATTTTACTTTATTTGGCTTCCTAACTTAACACTCTACTTTTCGCTGGCTTTTTTAAAATGCTGTGAAGGGGAGATCAGAGAAGCACAAAAATAGTACTTAAAGCAGTGATAAAATACAAAAATATGGTACTTTTGTCGTTCATAGAGTTTAAGTAAAAATGAATTATAATTCGTGACCCTTTTTTACCAAAAACCTTTTACAAATAATTTCTTTATATTTAGGTATTTACTTACACCGCTATGGGGTGGATTTCAGCTACATGAGAAGTATAATTGTGTAATTCATAAACGAACTATTTCAATTAAACTATTCAGTGAACTGAGCTATATAAACGATCTTACCTAAGTAGATCAGTATTTCATCGTTTATTTTCCTTTTTTGTTTTTAAGTTCATAGTTCTTTCCGTTCACGCTTCTTTGAGTTTATTTTCTGTTTCATTAACGCACATTACTGAGCCCTTTAATAGTTTAAAAGCTTAATTTTTTTTTAAATAAAAATTGAAACTTTTATTCGCTTTATTACCAAAATTTACATATTCTGCACATATAACGATTTTAATATGTACTTTCAATTTGACATGGTTTCGTTCCGATAGGGTTGCAATAAAAAATGTTATGCTGACATTTTAAACCACCTGAACTACTGAGCTGATGGAACAACTAAACTTGGTGAACTACTGAACTACAAGAGCGGCCTGGTTCAGTTAGGTATAGTACAGCTCACCTAAATAGCGGTCAAGTAAAAGAGCTGTTTACCCCAACTCTAATGAGAACTCTTTTTATTGTAAAATGGTAAACAATTTAATAGATTTAATTCTTAAGTATTATTTATGGCATGTGTCCGTGGCTCAAGTTACATTTCCCCATAAATATGTCCGTGGGGCCCTAAAAATTATAATCCACAAGGTTAATATTACAAGAACAAGGAAGCCGGTAAACTGAATTGTCGCCAAACTGATTTTGCTTAGCACGGCTTTATAGCGTTTGAAATTTACCGGAACGGCATCTCCTTACTGGTTTTGAAAGAAATAAGGAATGATCATGCCACCAGCGTGTAAAATTTGATAGTTGTATTCGATTTTCATTAGCGGATAAAGGACTGTCTTCGTTTTTGGACGATCAATAACTGCACAAATTACTTGCTCACAATGGCCATTATGTTAAACGTTAAATGAAAAAAAAATTGTGTGAACTTTGTAAACAGTTTTTTCTATTAACTAGCACCTATAGGGACTATCCCCATTGTATTGCATTGTGTTGATATCAGAAAAACAGGTAAAGGAAAGCGGAAAGTGGGAGTATTGCCTGTTGGCTAAAGATGAGCGATAGTTGCACTGACATAAAATATAAATGAACTGTTTCTGACAAATATTTTTTTTATTTTGATATGTCATGCAAAATAAAATTTTTGTTTGTTCCTGTGAAGTAACTATCACTTGCGATATTGTTATTTTAAATTTAAAAAAAATACTCCAGCCACGATCTCTGTTTAAAATAATAATAATTCACGTTCACTGTTTACAGTGTTCTTTGAAAGTCACTGGATCGCTCATTTCCATTATGTGGGCATTTGATTTTAATTTCTCGATATTAACAGTGACATGAAAGACATCTTAAGAAAGTTTATTCCACATACGAACTGTGCGACTAAAGACCGAATTTTCTCTGTAATGCGTGGTGCGATTTACTGAACAGCCGCCCACAAATGGGCGTGCTCTTTTTGAAAGAAACGTATCACGAACAAGTCTCCTTATTTATTTAGAGCACATTTTACGTTGCGACAAATTCCATGCGAACCGACACGGTTAGATACCCCAACGTCTCTGATGAGTACGTCCAAAATAGGCTTTAAAGCCTCAGCCCATATACAAGATTTGTATTTTTGGTAGGATATATTTAGGTGGTAAAAATATTAAGAAGATCAAATGGTGGAAGTAATTCCTATACCGTTTTACGAAACCAAGACAATTGGGTATTACTCTTAACACAAGACAAACCTATTCCATCCTGCGGACTTCGCACTGGATTTCCATGCTCAGAACATTATGAGTTTCTGTCTGTCTTACATGTTTATTATTATGCATTAATACAGACGACACAGTATGGTCCACTGCGCGTTTATGTGTCAAAAAAAATATTGGGTCTTAAAGGCAACAACAGCGAACCTATTGGAACGAACCCAAACGCAGATTACTTTTAGAACCCGGTAAAGTTTGTCATTGATACTCTACCTCATAGCTCAAGTTTCCAAAGAGCTAGGCCTGTAGTCAATTGAGTATTAATGTTATATGCTGCTGTCGTCTGCAAAAGAATAGATAGGATAGAAAGTCTGATATAGAAGGTCATAAAAAAGATAAGGAATAAAAAAAGAAGGACGGATCCTTGCAATACGCTTGAACTTATCTTGAACTCATTGAAAGGAACCCTCCTATGACAACACAAATACTGCGATCTCTAAACACTCAATATAAATCGAGAAAACTTTTCACACAACAATTTAAGATAGAAGCCCACGATGACAGACTTTAGCAAATGCCTCAAAAATATCTAGAGCAGCGTTGCCTAATGAGAGAGGATGATTCATGCGAATGTTTTGGTGTTTTTTCACTGTCTTTATATAAAGATTTTATATTAAAAATAGCAATGCAATATCCCCCTTTCTTGTTGTTACTTTTGGATTAGTGTTCCTCCCTCGGACATGCTCTTCGCTTACATTGATCTAGAGCATTGATGGGCATTTTGCTTTGCCGCGCAAATTCCCTCTTTTATCTTAACTACACGTATACAAAGCATTAGAAATTTTTAGTCAGTCTCAGATGAGTTTTCAAACAAAGCGGATGGTTAGCGCTTGTTTGTTCAATTACACTAACAACAATATGGAATTAATATTATCTGAAACTGCACATATACAAGAACAAATGCGTTAGTATTAGTGTGCCTATCAATGATCTAGAGCCACCACTTCGCCAAAATGATAAATGGAGGTAAACCACCTTTTTGTTAGGACTATTCTTTAGGTAAGAATTTCAAAAAAGTTTGAAATTCTCTGCTGTCAAGAAAAATCAATCGATACATTTTATGCAGCTAAGGCCATAATAAATAATTATTCTTTATTAGAAAAACACATTAATGTTTACATATGGGCAGCATAGTTACAACCATTACTTAGGAAAAGTCACTTCTTTCATTTGAACCAAGGTACATGGAATAAGGTAGGAGCAATTGATCAGCTGACTTTCATTTCCGGTATATAACTTTTAGTTATCTTTTCAAATATACATATAGGTATAGAAAATTTTTTGCAAGATAGTTTTAAGTATACAGCAAATACAATACTACAAAAACAAATATATGACGATTTTGACAAGATGGCTAGAACTGCATGCATGTTGCGTATGTCTAAAAGTTGTTGTTGCAGGGACGAGGTCCCCTTTTAATACACCTTGATTTGAACTGTAATTGCAAAACAAGTTAAGCGTTTTCCTTGTTTTTCATCTGGCGTTTACTGATTTTTAACGGAAATTTTCCATATGCGTGTAAAGGAAAAATAAAGAGAAGGTCTTTAGGTCAAGATTAAAATTTTTTTTTTTGCACTATTTTCAATTGTATTTCAGAGGTTTTTAATTGCATATTAAAAAATGCCGTTTAAATTTAGATCTTTCTGATTGAGTGTCAATTCTGCAAAAAAACGTTACTACATCACTACTGTAACAAATAAAAAGTACCATTTTATGATAAACTGTACTCTATTTCACCCCATTTTAAAATGCTTCCTTTTATAACCCGTCTTCAGTCTCACTTCTTTTGGTAATCACTTCATGATGTAGTATTTTATTTTGCTGTTTTTGTGGTTGTGAAAATTCAGAGGTTTTGAGAATTAACAAACAAAGTAAATAAAATAAAAACAAAGAGGCTAAAATACAGAAAAATAAACAAAGAGAGAATTGTTTTTGAAATAATTGAGCGAAAGAAACCAACGTGCTAACAAAAAACGCATAGATATCCAAATAATTAAAAACATGCATGCATATGCCCCATTCACAGCCCGTGTTGCATAGTTGTAAAGGTGAATATCGTAAAAACTTCAAATGCATTTGTTGAATCAAAACGGCATTGCCTACCAAGATAGTAACCAAAACGCCGCAGGTATTTGCCTTCACAAAGTCTCTGTATATCGTTGTAAATTTTGATAATATTGTTTGCTACGACTCAATATTACTGGGATGCCTGCCAAACAGAATCTACTTAAGTCATCCATTAAATTTTCAACATATACCTGAAATATCCACATACAACACCAAAGAGAAGTAGATTAAATTTTTAAGCGTTTGTCACGATTACATTCACCACCGGAAATATTCGTAAGAAAAATATTCTTGATAAAATACCACCATACAAAAGGGTGGGTAAACAAATTTGTGCTAAAAATGTTTAAAAGAAAACTTTATCAACATTAACATACAGGGTGGCTGATTAAAGCTGCTACCAAATTACCGTTACGGTCAATGGAGACTGTTACTTAAAGATGTCCAAAACTACGCCGAAAGAGAATCTCTTTCAACTCTGAGTGATTTTAACAAGAGGGGTGCAGCTTTTCACATGGCCGCGCCTGTTATGACTGAAAATTCCACAATAAGCTTACTTCAAGAAACTCCACATTCCGTTGGCCCACCAGGTCCCCTGACCGCACTGCGCCTGATTTTTCTGTGGGGTTGATTGTAAATAGGTAGTTAACAAAAGAAAACTAACAAATTCGGATGATTTAAAGCAACAATAATTAAGGCAATTCCCCCTGCAGCCCTCCAGGCAGTAATGAATAACTTTTTAATAAGATGTTGCACATTTGTCACCGATAGTGGAGGCAATTTGAATTCAATTATGTTTAAAACTTCATTAAGGGCCATTATTACAACTTCGCGTTAGCTTAAAGTGAGATTTTATCGCTTGAATAAAAACATTTTCATTATTACAACTTTCTTTTAACTTAAAAATGAGCGATAAATTAAAGGCAAGTTCGTCTTGGCGGTAAGTTTTACAAGGAGGATTTATGTTTAAGTTACCATATTTTTTTATTTTAATATGGTAGCACTATCCGTTACACAATTTTTGCTTTTCAAAATGTAAACAAAAGTGCGTCGTTGCCACTACAATCTTATTACTCCTTCAAAAGTAGTCGGTAATTGCTAACGGTATTGCCACACAATAAGAAATATGTATTTAACTTTACCGGCAAGTTGTAATAAAGGAAATTTGCTAACGGCCACTTTATCGCCATGTTCTGTTAATGCTACCATTTACTACCGCCAACTTTGTCGCCAACTTGTAATAATGGCCCTAATAAATTTAATAAAAATTTATTATTTTTCAAATAAATTTAAAAAAAAAATTACATAATTTTACAAAAAGTTATTTGAGATTCTTATTTTTAATTCAATCATTAGCAACCCTGTAGATGTGGGCAACAACATTATCGTATGTCTATCCTTTTTTTGTAACCTGTAAAAAGAATATAAATAGAAGCTAAGCTGGAATAAAGGAAGCGGATAAAAAGAATCAGTAATCGAACCCTCATCACTCAGTGGTATGGGTTAAAAGCGTCTGTACAGATTTTTTTTAAAGCCAATTAACATTAACCTGATACCAACATTTCATTATACTGATCGTGCTGATTAAAATATGCTCATCCGTCTGGGCGTGAGACGTGTCTCGAACGCGATATTTATAGTCGTCTTATTAAAGGTAGGAAAAACAAGATAAACCTTACTCGTGTTAAAAAAATTTCAAGTTAAAAGTTTATCTATTATCACTTATACCATTTACATAGTAGTGGTAGGGTATATATCAGTTTGTCATTCCGTTTGCGACTCGTAGATAGGGAAGTCGATTTAGCTCTGTCCGTCTGTTGAAATCAAGTTTTCGTAACCAAGTCAAATGCGACTGGCAACGGTTTAGAGCCGAATAAAGCGCCCTCCACTACGAAAACTTCACACAAGTTACAGAAAAGAAAGGGGCTGGCTTTGTCAGACTTGATATACAATACGAAGAATAAATCACTAGATAATATTTCCCTGGTTGTTATAGTAGTTGGTGATGCAAAGCTAAAATGATGCAATTATGACGGCATAGGGTTTGATATATGTATGTATGTATGCACCCACATACGTATGCATGTGTTTTGCTAAGTTAAGGTTTTCACATACCAGACTTTTGAAAGTATTCAATCATAAGTCTGATGAAATGAAATTTTAAAATACTGACAATTTTTTAATAAAGCATATTCTTCTTCTAGAACCTGCATTTTATGACGATAGTTATAATCTATAGGAGCTACGTTAATTATCTTACTTAACTAAATGGCTATTACATACGTTGGGTTCATTTGCCGCACGTAGAATCGATTTCCGGGCGCTTCAATATCTGCGCTTCTTTTCCAATTTCTAACACCAAGTTTTAAATTATCTTCCTCCACTTTATCCTTTTATCGGTTCTTTTCTTCTGCGTTCAAATGTCGTCCTAGCTGGAGCATCTTCATTCATTCTCACAACATGACCTACCCAAAGTAAACGTTGAATTTTAATACGCTTAACTATGTCAATGTCGACAAACAGCTCATTCAGCTCGTGGGTTAAACGACGCCTAGTGGCATAAGAGAAAAATAATTACACTCAAAAACAAACAACACAATCATAACATAACATAGCATGTATGCGTGTGGGGATCACTGCTTTAGTGTCACAAAATTATCTAATAGATAATAGTTTCTTTTTTTTAAATTATATGTTCTCTGCCTTAATGGAAAACACCCTTTACTATATATGTACTTATATAGATATATCGTTACCTATATATAGAAAGGCCCTAACTCATATTTTTTTATGCTCAAATTTTTGATTAATTTGATAGTCTGCTCTAGGGCTGGTAAAGTATTGAGTAGTGGATACCGAGTATCGAGTATTAGATCTCTTATTTGGGTACTTAATACTAAAATTTACGTAATTTTTAAATTTAAAAACATCGTTTTAAGTATTAAGAAGTTCAAGTACCCAAACGAAATTTATGTGTGTGAAGATAAATACGTATTTAACTAGCAGAGACAAAAACCAACAATTTTAGCACAGTCAAATTTTAAGTTAACATAGTAATGTTACGCACTTAACAGTGTTCATTTTCAATATCCACTTAATTAAGCAGGTCAGTACAGGGAAGAAAAACCTAGTTCCTAGACCTAACCATATGAAAATCGTGCTCCAAAGGTTCCTTATTGAAACCAGAATAGCACGATATCAAATACAATCTTGGATTGTAAATAAAATGTGTTTGAAAATAGTGTTTTTTATGAAAAACTCTTCGCGCGATGAGCAACTAAAATGGCCAAAAATGGAATGGTACACATATATCACTATATAGGTATGGTGGTCCAAAGGGTCACTAATGGAGCACGCTTAGTGGGATATCTGGAATAATCTTGGGAGTTAAGTAAAATAACTTTGAAAAAAGTCATTTTACATGAAAAATTCTCGAGAAGATGAGTGGTCAAAAATGGCCAAAAATGAAATGGTACACATATACCACTATATAGGTGTGGTGGTCCAAAGGGTCACTAATGGAGCACGCTTAGTGGGATATCTGGAATAATCTTGGGAGTTAAGTAAAATAACTTTGAAAAAAGTCATTTTACATGAAAAATTCTCGAGAAGATGAGTGGTCAAAAATGGCCAAAAATGAAATGGTACACATATACCACTATATAGGTTTGGTGGTCCAGAGGGTCACTAATGGAGCACGCCTAGTGGGATGTCTGGAATAATCTTGGCAGTTAAGTAAAATAACTTTGAAAAAGTCATTTTACATGAAAAATTCTCGAGAAGATGAGTGGTCAAAAATGGCCAAAAATGAAATGGTACACATATACCACTATATAGGTATGGTGGTCCAAAGGGTCACTAATGAAGCACGCTTAGTGGGATGTCTGGAATAATCTTGGGAGTTAAGTAAAATAACTTTAAAAAAAGACATTTTACATGAAAAATTCTCGAGAAGATGAGTGGTCAAAAATGGCCAAAAATGAAATGGTACACATATACCACTATATAGGTATGGTGGTCCAAAGGGTCACTAATGGAGCACGCCTAGTGGGATGTCTGGAATAATCTTGGGAGTTAAGTAAAATAACTTTGAAAAAGTCATTTTACATGAAAAATTCTCGAGAAGATGAGTGGTCAAAAATGGCCAAAAATGAAATGGTACACATATACCACTATATAGGTATGGTGGTCCAAAGGGTCACTAATGGAGCACGCCTAGTGGGATGTCTGGAATAATCTTGGGAGTTAAGTAAAATAACTTTGAAAAAAGTAATTTTACATGAAAAATTCTCGAGAAGATGAGTGGTCAAAAATGGCCAAAAATGAAATGGTACACATATACCACTATATAGGTATGGTGGTCCAAAGGGTCACTAATGAAGCACGCTTAGTGGGATGTCTGGAATAATCTTGGGAGTTAAGTAAAATAACTTTGAAAAAAGTCATTTTACATGAAAAATTCTCGAGAAGATGAGTGGTCAAAAATGGCCAAAAATGAAATGGTACACATATACCACTATATAGGTATGGTGGTCCAAAGGGTCACTAATGGAGCACGCCTAGTGGGATGTCTGGAATAATCTTGGGAGTTAAGTAAAATAACTTTGAAAAAGTCATTTTACATGAAAAATTCTCGAGAAGATGAGTGGTCAAAAATGGCCAAAAATGAAATGGTACACATATACCACTATATAGGTATGGTGGTCCAAAGGGTCACTAATGGAGCACGCCTAGTGGGATGTCTGGAATAATCTTGGGAGTTAAGTAAAATAACTTTGAAAAAAGTAATTTTACATGAAAAATTCTCGAGAAGATGAGTGGTCAAAAATGGCCAAAAATGAAATGGTACACATATACCACTATATAGGTATGGTGGTCCAAAGGGTCACTAATGAAGCACGCTTAGTGGGATGTCTGGAATAATCTTGGGAGTTAAGTAAAATAACTTTGAAAAAAGTCATTTTACATGAAAAATTCTCGAGAAGATGAGTGGTCAAAAATGGCCAAAAATGAAATGGTACACATATACCACTATATAGGTATGGTGGTCCAAAGGGTCACTAATGGAGCACGCCTAGTGGGATGTCTGGAATAATCTTGGGAGTTAAGTAAAATAACTTTGAAAAAAGTAATTTTACATGAAAAATTCTCGAGAAGATGAGTGGTCAAAAATGGCCAAAAATGAACTGGTACACATATACCACTATATAGGTATGGTGGTCCAAAGGGTCACTAATGAAGCACGCTTAGTGGGATGTCTATAACAATCTTGGGAGTTAAGTAAAATAACTTTGAAAAAAGTCATTTTACATGAAAAATTCTCGAGAAGATGAGTGGTCAAAAATGGCCAAAAATGAAATGGTACACATATACCACTATATAGGTATGGTGGTCCAAAGGGTCGCTAATGGAGCACGCTTAGTGTAGTAATCTTAGAATCACCCATACATACCACTATAAAAATAAATATAATTTTTTTTTTTTTTAAATAAAGTAAATTTTAAGTAATTTTATTAAGTCTTTAAATAATTTTTAAATTTTAAGTTAAGTAAAATGACTTTTTTCAAAGTTATTTTACTTAACTCCCAAGATTATTCCAGACATCCCACTAGGCGTGCTCCATTAGTGACCCTTTGGACCACCATACCTATATAGTGGTATATGTGTACCATTTCATTTTTGGCCATTTTTGACCACTCATCTTCTCGAGAATTTTTCATGTAAAATGACTTTTTTCAAAGTTATTTTACTTAACTCCCAAGATTATTCCAGACATCCCACTAGGCGTGCTCCATTAGTGACCCTTTGGACCACCATACCTATATAGTGGTATATGTGTACCATTTCATTTTTGGCCATTTTTGACCACTCATCTTCTCGAGAATTTTTCATGTAAAATGACTTTTTTCAAAGTTATTTTACTTAACTCCCAAGATTATTCCAGACATCCCACTAGGCGTGCTCCATTAGTGACCCTTTGGACCACCATACCTATATAGTGGTATATGTGTACCATTTAATTTTTGGCCATTTTTGACCACTCATCTTCTCGAGGATTTTTTATGTAAAATGACTTTTTCAAAGTTATTTTACTTAACTCCCAAGATTATTCCAGACATCCCACTAAGCGTGCTCCATTAGTGACCCTTTGGACCACCATACCTATATAGTGGTATATGTGTACCATTTAATTTTTTGCCATTTTTGACCACTCATCTTCTCGAGAATTTTTCATGTAAAATGACTTTTTTCAAAGTTATTTTACTTAACTCCCAAGATTATTCCAGATATCCCACTAAGCGTGCTCCATTAGTGACCCTTTGGACCACCATACCTATATAGTGATATATGTGTACCATTCCATTTTTGGCCATTTTAGTTGCTCATCGCGCGAAGAGTTTTTCATAAAAAACACTATTTTCAAACACATTTTATTTACAATCCAAGATTGTATTTGATATCGTGCTATTCTGGTTTCAATAAGGAACCTTTGGAGCACGATTTTCATATGGTTAGGTCTAGGAACTAGGTTTTTCTTCCCTGTACTGACCTGCTTAATTAAGTGGATATTGAAAATGAACACTGTTAAGTGCGTAACATTACTATGTTAACTTAAAATTTGACTGTGCTAAAATTGTTGGTTTTTGTCTCTGCTAGTTAAATACGTATTTATCTTCACACACATACGAAATTTATGGGGTTGTATCGACTAATAATAAAAAGTAATAGAATTTTTCAGCACTAGTCTACTCGTATATCACAATTAGCCAAAAAAAATCTCGACTTAAAAAATACAAGTCAGAGTTTTTCTATATTAAGGTAACGATATGTATGATTTAAATATGTACGTTTATACGAAAGTAAAATCTTTTACATTCAAGCATATGTTGTATTATGTATCTGTGTCACAGAATTACTTATGTTTTTATTAAATATAATTTTTTTACGCCATTTGTTCTGTTTGCTGTTATTATTACAGAAAAGCCCTTTTGTTATCAAAATTCCTCCTCTATTTTGTTTATGTTTGTTTTTTGTATTTATTTTGCCACTGTTTAATTTTGGCTCGATAAGAATCAAAACAAAGCCGGTTTAGATTAGACAAGTATTACGACACGTCAAATTTGTAATCTTTTATTGAAATTTTTTTAATTAAACTGATATTTGGTTTTCTAAAACGTTCCAAAAATTATCACAAGAATTCGTTTTATAATTTCACTTAAGAAAAGGTAAAATTACCAAAGTAGGAAATGTATAGTCGGCTTAAGTATACCCTTCTCCGACATATACCAAAAACGTACAAGCTAAGGTAACTCTCGTGAGTACGATAAAATGCCGACTGTTCTAGAGTTTGGTTACGCAACTGGTTTAAATGTCAGCTCTTTTTAGTTCAGCTCACCTACCTGAACTTGCTCAGTGATTATTGTTTGGCGTCACAAACATCTGCAAAAACACATAATACCCCTATCATATATAGAGTGTTATTATAAACACTGTTAATTCGACAACCACTAGACCTTATACACAGATTCTCTCTTAAACGCTTGAGCGAATTTACTCACATATGACTATTTCTATTTAGAAAATTTACAAGAACATATTTTGTTAAATTGCAGACTACGTGTATTTTTTATTTAAAAAACCAAGTGTTAATAATGTTCCATCATGAATCCATCTCAGTATGTGACCTAACTTCCACTGGTATGCGTTCTATGGTAACCTTAAACCTCCCTTCAGTTTTACGAAGGTTTCTACAGGGCTTTCTCTTAGATCGTGTAGTCTATTTTAAAACTAATTCTGCTATGGTTGAAAAACGATTAATTACTCGCAACCTTCCATTCTTTCAAAAAATCAATGCTCCTTTAAGTTAGGCTTATGAATATCTACAACTGCCTCCCTATCATTCATTCCTAACGTTTCATACTTTAACCCTCTTAAGATTAGAGCAGCTATAGGAGTTTTCACCCTAATTTTTTTCAAGTTTTGTAGGAACTTTTACTCTAATTTTTTTTAAATTTTGTATGGCAACCTCATTATGTGGTGATAGGGGTAAGTATGTTCTAGGAATATGATTAGGATCAAAAACTAATAGGGATCTGTGATATATTTTATTCCTCTAGAGGCGACTCCGGGGAAGTTGTAGGGGTTTTTACTGTATTTTTAAAATTTTGTATGGCAACCCTCTTAGGGCGTGGAGAAATGGGTTTAGTATGTTCTATGAATATGTTTGGGAGAGGAAGCTAATGGGGGTCGGTCGTTAATTTTATTTCTCTAAGGTCGACTCTAAGAAAGTTGTGGGAGTTTTTACATATCATTTCAGTAAATTTTGCATTGCAACCCCCTTAGGTGATGTGGATAGGGGGCAAAAATACTCTAGAAATACGTTTGGGAGAAAAAACTAATGGGGGTTGTAGGGGTTTTTGTCCTATTTTTTCAAAATTTTTTATGTCAACCATGTTAGGGTCTGGAGATAGAGGATAAGTACGTTTCAGAAAAATGTTTAAGAAGACAAATTAATAGGGGTCGGTCTTACATTTGACCTTTGTAGAAGAACCCTGGAAGTAGTAGGAGCGATTCAAAAAAAAATTAAACTTTGTAAGGCAACCCTGTAAACTGAGGTAGTCTTTGTTTTTGGCTTATATCTCGGTCAGTTATCGGGCAATTTTACTAGATTTCAATAACGGTTTTCGCGCAGATATTTCTAATAGTTTGGTGCCACTTATGGGTCTATGAGACATCAAGGGGCTTCAGAAAGTGATCACTACCATAACACGGACAGACGGGCATGGCTAAATCGACTTTCCTCTCTATAAGGATCCAGAATAAATATACTATATGGGATCGCAAATGGATAATAAAGATTTTACAAACGGAATGACAAACTTATGTGAAGGGTATAAAAACGCCAACTAAAACTTAGATCTGTCAAATACTTTGCTATGGAATGAATAGGAATTGATTTAATAAAAGTAATGTCCATATTCATAATAATTAAAGTAGGTTCATTAAGGGCTTATTTGTCAGATGTCTGTGGAATAATTGTCAAAAAAGACCTTAATAAACATACTTTAATTTTTTAAAATATGAGAGTGAGTGTTTTGGCAAGTTATTGAGCTGAAGGCAGTAGTATATTAAGATAAAGATTTTTTAAAAATGGATATTTCTAAAAATCATTTTTCTTCTTCAATATAATTGCAGAATTAAAAATTTCGTGGAAAATTTAAAGTAAACAAAAGAAAATGTAATTAAAATATGAAACTTAAAGTTACTTACAACAACTCAAACCATGATGACGACAACTGTTTTGCCGCATGGGAGATATTTTTTTTTATAAAAACAAAATTATAAATTCGTATAGAAGATGGAACACTTCCTATTAAAAGTTACTTTTACACTTTTGTTGTATTAAATTGTGATAAATTATTTAATAAATAAAAAAAAACAAATAAATGTTAATTTTTGCATACTTATGTATGTTAGTAAATAGTAAACTCATACTTAAGCAAATAATTAATTAAGAACAAAAGTGCCAGTATTATTAAGTAGAAAAAAAATTATTTAAAACTAAAAATTATGACAATTACATACACAGGAGAAGTTGCGACGTGCCGTGGATTTGGATGTTTTTTAAAATTATTGCTCAGGTAAGTTAAGCACTTATATCGATCGAGTGATTAAATGACAGTGAACTGTTTCCATTTCAATTACAATTTTATGATAATTTAAAAACAAAAAGAAAATATCCAACTAAATGTTTGAGTTTAATTTTGCAAAAATTTAATAAAATTGTCATTTTGGTATCGTAGTACCATCTCCTATAATCCAAACCAATTTTTTTTTATAAAATGTTTAAAGTCAACAGATATTAAAACTGTCGAGATATAGCGCATCGAACATTTCATAGAGTTGGCCCATTGGGATAGGGGCTTCTACTCCCTGTGCTCCTACCCAACAAAATTTCTTTGAAATACATTTACTTTGCAGCAGTTTTCTTTCTAAATTGGTAGCTCTTACAGTTTTCGATATATAGCGTATCGGAAAATTTAAAAAAAATTTAATTAAAAGGGTGCTACTACTCTCTTTGCTTCTAGAAAAAAATATTTTCCTAATTTTAGCTTGCCGTTTGCAGCAAGGAAGGCGAATGGTAGAACCTAGTGGATCGTCTTAAGCTACATAACGAATAACCATACGGACCCACCATCACACGGTCTTGCCCGGAAAGCGTTCGCCGCTGCAAAGGTGAAACGGATCCCTGTCATAATAGGGACCGACACAAATTCTTGTCTCTCCTGGTCATACATTCCCATACAGTGAACGAAATCTGTTGTGGTTTTTCCCAAGAGGGTTAAGCACCGCACACAAGGTTAAAAGACTACAGGCCAATTTGTCTTAAGTATTTCCTGCTTAAGACACTGGAGATGCTGGTCGACGTTCATCTAAGGGCGACGATCCACACCAGTTCCCTATCGAACTCCCAACATGTAGCCAGATTGGTGAAAGCAGCTCTTCACTTATTAGTTGGCTTTATTGAAAGTTCCTTTAAATTTAGAATCTATACACTTGTTTCGTTTCTGGACATAAAGGGCGCCTTTGATAACCCATCATCCGCCTCCTACGCGAAATGGGGGTTGACCGTTCTCTGCTAACATTTATTTTCAACCTATTGAAAAGTATAATAATAAGGACAAGATGATGTTATGGGATCAGCTAATAGAAGAACCCCTTAGGCAGAAGTTCTATCACCATTACTGTGGAGCCTGACTCTTTGCTCACGAATATCGAATATGGCAGATGGCGTAGAAGTTGCGGTATCCATCTAGATACTACCTCTGGCAGTATGAAATTAGCTTTGAGAACAGTTAGTGAGTGAAGCATAGAAAACGGGCTTCTAAAACGAAGCTTTTGCTGCGCATGAACAAATAAGAAAGAGTTACTGACTGTGTCAGATAATGCAAAGCATCTGCGATCCTCTCTAGACAGCGGGCTGTCTTTGAAGCCAAGCGTGGAAGCAAGAGTTTCGAAGGTGCAGACTGCGAATGAGTATGCAAACGTGACATTGAGAAGACCAGGGGCCTCTTTTTAATTGGTCTTTTCGAACCGTGATGAAAACAAATCTCTTATATGGGGCTATAGTCTAGTGGAAGGCTAAAAATCGACTAGAAAGCGTCTATTATTAGGAGGACAACGCGCAACATGGCGATTCTGGTAACAAACGAAACAGGGACAACTTAAACTAGAGAGGAAATGTTGTTGGTAAGGCATATTCATTCCACAAACCAGAGTCCGAATCCCATTTAGGCTTCCCTATGAATGCAGTGTGCTGCAAGCTAAACTCTCGGCAATTGGCAAAGCGACGAACTGACTGCGGTACTACAGAAATATCTGATTCTTTACCGGCAACCGAGCCGCCATTAGGTCTATAACTAATGTGTTATTTACATCACAACTTGTCCGCGCATGCCGGACATCCTAAAATTGGATGGCGATATATTCTAACATCACTCTAGTATGGGTACGAGGACAAAGGCAGTTGCGTTGCTGACAAACTTGACAAGAATGGTGCGAATTTGGATAATAGGACGGGGTTGATCGCTTCTGTGGCACTTCCCTCTCTTTCTGTGAACTCGCGAGTAGATAAACACGTCGGCAGAATCGCATTGGTCAGGTATTCCAACGAGCCTAACACAACCTGGCCGTGGATAGATCCGAGACGTTCCAATTATCTGGATCTGGATAAATGCAGGATAAGGGACACCCTGGCCGCAATTACCGGCCACTGTCGATTTGGCACCCATGCCAATAGATTGAGATTGCCTTTCAACGACTTCTGTAGAAGCTGTCAGGACGCAGAGGGGACTAATAGTATACAGCAACTCTTCTGCTTCTGTATGGCACTGGATGAGGTTCGAATCAGACACTTTGATACCGACAGACTAGATAGGCTGATGTAGCAAACATTGGCCTAGCTAGTCTATTATCCTTTAGCTGGGATAGCGGTTGGTTTAAGGAGGGGGACCATTACGGGGCGACTATCGCTAAACATTTACATTAATCTCTACTTTTATCTTAATTTTACTAATCCCCTTCTCTTTTTGTAAATTATCTTTTTCCACTTATTTATTGCTTACTGTATTCTTCAAAGTGTTAATTACTTTTTTTCAATTTAAAGTGGAATTATGTCATCCCATACATACTAGAGGTCTGCTTGACTACACCCAAATGCCGTTTAAATACATTCGTTTGTTTTTCAACAACATAGTGTTTTTCATTCAATGTTAAACAATTTAAATGAATGAACCCACAAGCGAAAGCAAATAAAAAACAACTTCAACCGAAAACAAAATATTACCCATACATTCATATAAATAAATACTGAATAGAATGTGTGAATATTGCTGTATGATTGGTGTAAAAAATTATTATTCATTTGTGTTTGCAAATTTGTCGTTATTGTTGTTGTTAAACATTCGTTAACTCGAAAAAACACCTGAATGTTTTTATAAAAACTCAAACTGTAATGAGACTTTGCTATGTTTTTGTATTTTCAAGTGTGTTTTATACACATTCAAAGCAAAAACTGTAAAATGAATGTGTTCTTCTTGTATCATTGAGTGTAACACACAATACATTCTTTCTTGTGTTGTTCCTGGCTTAACTTTATTTATCTCCCATAGAATGAAAAATGTTTGAATGAATATTGTTTTTGTTGTGTATAGGCAATTAAATGAATATAGTCATGCAGATGTCTAATACATACTAAGTAAGTATGAGTAAATGCAATCTCAGCGTTAATTTTTTTTCATTCGTGTGTTTATTTTACTTCTTTGCGTTTTTTCTGTCTCACTTTTTATGACGATTATTTTATTTTCTGCAGTTAATTCAGACAAACTAGAGCCCTATATTCGTTTGTATTTTTAGTTAAGCACCGTTATGCATACTGCCCTCTGACCCGCGTCTGATATGCATAAAGGAAAAAAGAAATAAATTTGTTTGCAATAAGTTTTTGATTTAACAAAAATGGCTAGAGGATAGATTCATTCATTTTAAAGAAGCGTTACAAACGCAAAGACAAACTGCATACACCCACCATTAAATTTTTTCAAGTGTTTTTATTTACTTTAACAGTTTTTTTAATCTTTATTGTGTCATTTACCTAAATAAAAAAAAAATTAGGATTTCTGAAGAAAAGTTTAATAACAGATTTCTGTTCACTATTACTCATCAAAAAAATAAATGCCGAAAGCTGTGTGATAGAAGCGTATTTATTGAACATAATTTTTTATAACCGAATCGAAATAATATTTTTATACCTTTCTCAACGTTTAAGAGGGAGTAGTGTTTATGGACATTTGATTTAAATATATTGATATTAATCTTGACCGGAAAGACATCTGTAGGGAATTTATTCCACATCCGAGCTGCGCGACTAAAAAAACGAATTTTCCCTGTAACACGTAGTGGGATTCAATGACCCGTTGGTCTCTTAGCAAATATACACGGTAGTGTAAGTGTAGCGTCGGGTTTGGCGGTATATTGCCTTCTAAGTTATTAAAACTATATAAAAGTTTATTAATGAATTGTGTAGACATTGGTGAAGGGTATTAGATATTCCTTACGGCTGAATACAATCGTAGCAAGTTTATGTGTTTGATATTAGAACTCATGTTTACATTGATAAAAAGTTTTCTTTCTTCTTTTTATAATAATTGCAAATTAGTAAAAATTATAGTTATTATTTTGCTATTATCTACGGAATACATATGTATGTACATTTGTTTATGTTTTTTCTTTCTACATTAAGCAATTAAATTCATAAACTTACACAAACATATCGTTACTTTAATATAGAAAGGCCCTAACGCGTATATTTTATGTTGAGATTTTTTTGGCCGATTGTAATATACGAGTAGAGCATTTATCGATATAAACGAAAATCTAAGCTTTTAAAAAATACGGGTTAGGACCTTTATATATTAAGGTAAAGGTATGTAAGTATGTATGTTTATACGTATGCATGATTTCATATTATATCTTCCCTGTAATTTATAGGATTGTAAAGTAATGTAACACTCTTTAAAGATTTTCAATAAGTTTTAAACTTAACCTCTTTTACAAAAACTTAAAGGCGTATTGACTTCAAATCCGAAAAAAATTGTTTTTCTATATTAGTATATAGTATAAGGTTTACTTAAATTTATTATTATATCCTTCACATAGTGATAAGGGTATATATCAGCTTGTCATTCCATTTGTAATTTCTTTATTATCCATTTGCAACTCCTTAAATATAGAGAAGCCGATACAATTGTTCAAATGTTGTGAGTTTTTTGTTTCGAAAACTATGATAGCTTTGTACTTTAAACCCACCATAAATAATTATTTTATTTACGGTTCGAAACATGATACAATTACCTTACAAGGTACTATCGCTACGGCAACAACTACAACAAACTCGATACCAAATTTATGAAGTTGTTGTAAAAGCATCCCCGTTTATGTCAAAAAAACGTACTGTTTGACAGATTTAGAGAGTGGAAAAACTCGAGCAAAAAAAAGTCAGCAGTTGAATCGATACTACATTGTAAGGTAATTGAAACATGGTTCGAAAACAACTTGCCTAGATCAGGTGACTGGGTAAACAAAAAGAACAACATGAAGGGTATATAATATTCGCCGCAGCCAAAAATAGCGCTTTTACTTGTGTTTTATGTAGTTTTTATTATATTTGTTATTTGTTTAAGACCTTATGACGCCGCCACATCGTTCACTTGGTTTGTCAATTGTGGTCATTATTTTATATTAAATAAAAAAATTATATATAATTAAAGATTAAAAAAATATGAATGAATGATGTGTGGGCGCCATTTAGTGTTACCAAACCCACCATTGAATTCTTTCTTTGCACAGTAGGTAATTTGACCTGTTTTATTTGCAAAAATTAACTGTTTTCAAGCGGTTGGCTCTATTTAATAAATTTTTTATACCCTTGACATAGTGATAGGGTGTCCCGGTAGATCAGTAGTGAGTGCACGAGTCTACCAGTCTGGGGGTTGTGGGTTCGATTCCAATCAGAGACCCTGGTAAGTCTGCTTTATTCTTCTGTTCTTTCATTCTTATCCTTCTCTAAATTTATGCCTTCCTTCCATTTTAACCTATTCTATCTGCCTCTCCAAGTAAAACAAAGGGACCGAACTAAGCTGACACAAGTGAGCTGTATCCCTTCCTTTAACGGCTGCCTGTTCTACCTAACCTTATCACTATAAGGGTATATATCAGTTTGTCATTCCGTTTGTTATTTCTATGACATTTACTTGCGATCTTATAATGTATATATGTATATATATATATTCTGGATCCTTATAGATATGGAAGTCGATGTAGCCATGTCCATCTGGCTGTATGTGTGTATGTTATAATCAAGTTTACGAAGTCAACTACAGTACTGCGAGCAAGGTATTGGCGTTATATTATCAAAAATATCCTTGAGGCAATCGCTATTTAAAAACAGCAAGAGGTGTTCACCGAGGACCGACCCAGAAATAAGCAAAAACCTGAAACAACCCATTCTTAGGACAAAATCCGTATCTCAGTAAATATGGCAACAGCTACACAAAACTTGGCACGGAAACACGACGACCTAAATTGGGGACTTTTTTTGATAGGAGCAGGGGAAGTGGTATCCCCACTTAATCTTAGACTTAAGCTATCGACTTTTAACAAGCTATAAAGTAGTTGCAGGAGTAGATAGGATCAGGGGGAGCTGTAGCCCCTAAACAAATTAAGAATTTTAATTAAATTTTTTATATTAAACATCTCAGGAGCATCTAGAGCTATCTTTTATGTATTTTTTTTATTTAAAAAAATTTGTTGGAGAGGGGCCCGGGAAGTAGCAAACGTTCAAATTTTGTGAAGTTTTCTATTTTAAAAACTAACTAAGTACAGATAAACTTACACACGGCTATCGAATGCGAACCCGGCGCAAAGTTATTTTATTATAATATTTGTGGTTTGAAAACAACTTGGCTAGATCAGATGACTTGGTACACAAAAAGACCAATACGAAGGGTATATAAGATTCGGCACAGTCGATTATAGCGCTTTTACTTGTGTAAAGTCTATCTTTGAAGCACTTTCTTTTAAGGTCCTTTAAATAAAATTATTTTCGACCAAGCTCAAGTTGATTAACTCTTGACAAGTTTTTTCATGCCCCCTCTCCTTTTGATTCGTACGAACTGTTCAAAAAAGTTTAGACGGCCTGAGCGTCCGACACCTTGGGAAGTCAAATTTCAACGCAGTCTTTCCTAAACTGCCAAATGGTCTTCGCACCGTGTGACCTATTTATTTTCACGTTCGTCTTGCTATGTGGTGAATTATAGGCTCTTTGATTGTTATTCGACAGAGTTCTTTTTTTGTGCTTTAATTTGCCCAGAAGATGCGGCTTGTTATTGGCAGACTTTTGTTCATAAATACTTGTAGTTTCCTTCTTTATTATTTGGTCTTGTACCACCATATGATTGTCAGTTGTGTTATTTACTAAATGTGTTTTGGCAATATACCTTCCAGCCCAGCAGCACTTAAGGTGGTTTTATACGGGATGTATATTACATACGACCTGTCACTTTTGCAATAGATATGTAATTGCATATGTCTGTCAAACTTGCCATTCTACAGACAGTTTATAATTTTTGCTTTCTCACATGTAATTACGTTTGACATAACCTACAAACCAAAATAAAGAATTTATTTTTCCTGGTTGTTTTTTTATAAACAGCTGATACCAAATGCTTTGTCAGATGAAAATACAGCGACATCTAAACGAACATTTTGTCATCTGACTTTAACGAATGTATTTCACAGAAGCAATGCTTCAACACGTTCAGACGACATGTATCAATTTTGCAGTGGAAAATTTGAAAAGTCATATGTAAAATAATCTCCCTTATAAAACTACCTTTATCGGTTAACAGCAACACTTAACGGACTAATAAAAACATTTGCTTAAAACTGCGAAAATCCATAACTAAAATTTTATTTGCTTGCAGATGGCGCGGTAGTATTTATAAACTGGTCTGGTTGGATCTAATAGCTTTCCTTTTCCTTTACTATTTACTTAATATAACCTATCGGTTTGCCCTTAACGATGAACAAAAAATGTAAGTACTTAGGGGGAAAGGATTTTTATTCATTCAACTACATGTTAACCAGTATTTACCATTAATTTACAGACAATTTGAAGCCGTTGCTCAATACTGCTACAATTATAGTGATCTCATTCCTCTTTCCTTCGTTTTGGGTTTCTATGTATCGATTGTGATGACTCGATGGTGGGGTCAATACACGAGTATACCTTGGCCCGATCCTATAGCAGTGTTTGTTAGTGCAAATGTTCATGGACAGGATGAACGAGGTCGAGTAATGCGACGCACTATTATGCGTTATGTATGTTTATGCCTTACGATGGTTATGACCAACATATCGCCACGTGTTAAAAAACGATTTCCAAATCTAAGCAATTTTGTGGATGCTGGCTTGCTGAATGAGAATGAAAAAGAAATCATAGAAAGTATGAATAAGGGGTTTCCCCGACATTCTAAGCATTGGCTGCCTATTGTATGGGCCACTAGTATTATAACAAGAGCACGTAAAGAAGGTCGTATACGTGATGACTTTGCTGTCAAGACTATTATCGATGAGTTAAACAAGTTTAGAGGCCAATGTGGTCTTTTGATTTCTTATGATACCATCAGTGTGCCTTTAGTATACACTCAGGTGGTAACTTTAGCAGTTTATTCGTTTTTCATATGTTCCGTAATGGGTCAGCAGTGGACCGAAGGCAAAACTGTGGCCAATAGCAGTTATGTCAATAAAATTGATTTGTATTTTCCAGTCTTTACAACACTGCAATTTTTCTTTTACATGGGATGGCTTAAAGTGGCCGAATCTTTAATAAATCCTTTTGGAGAAGATGATGATGATTTTGAGGTAAGTAAAAGAAGAATTTTTTTACAAATACTTAATGTTTTTTTTAAATCTTAACCAAAGGTCAATTGGATGGTGGATCGTAATTTGCAAGTTTCTTATTTGATTGTGGACGAAATGCATCATGAGCATCCAGAACTTATTAAAGATCAATATTGGGATGAAGTATTCCCTAATGAGCTACCATATACCATAGCCTCAGAACGTTTTCGTGAAGAACATCCCGAGCCTTCAACCGCCAAAATTGAAGTGTCCAAGAATGCAGCTATGCCAACTGGCATGTCCAGTGTTCGCATCGATGATATGGTTGGTAATGCTTCCGAAACGAAAGCTTCAAACACTTCAAATGTGCAGGCAGTTAGCTATAAATTTCCCGATAATAATATAGAAGAGGAGGTTAGAATCAAAACTGGTCATTTCAAGACTTATCAAGACTTCTTAAGTGTCTGTTATGCTTTAAACTTAAAAACTGATTTAAAAAAACCAAACAAAATCTTCTATCCCACTACTCCCTTAATTAACTCTTACAAATTGGTTATTGGTTAAATATTGGCACTTTGTTATTGGAATAATTATCTAACATTTAATGTGTTAAATATTTAAAAAAAAAACATTTTTTTTACTAAACGTTATTAGTTTTAAGACAATTAGTATGGTATGCTAAAAAGAAAAAAGGAAAATAATCGATTTTTTTTTCAAATGAATAACAGCTTTACTAACCATAATGATTCTAATTGTTTCTTCTGTTATTGAATAATGAAAATATAGACAAAAACCTTTGATTAATATTAATGTTGAACGCTTAACACAGCTTTAAATGCTGTCACATATGTTGTATGTATAACTACTTATGAACCTGCACTGCACAACCGTATCGTTACCTGAAATGCAAAACTACTTAACTATGCATTTTTAAACATTTTACAACAGAATCTGATATGTATTTTAAACTGAAATTTGCTATCTAATGTGTTACGAACTACTTCTTGGTAAATTATGCAAAACTCTTAGTGGGCTCACAAGTTATACACAATTGGGTAATTCACAAGAAGCGTTATCAATCGTATTGTACTATTTGCAAAAAATATTATTTTAGCTTAAAAATTTTATTTCAGACGAAGAATATCTTTTTAACATATTTCACACCTTAAAAACATAAGCCAAGACATGATAACATGCCTGGTGAATTCCCTTATTGTCATATTGTACTTTTTTACTATAAATATGAAATGGTTTAAAAATCGTTTTTGTTTTAAAATACATATTTGGGTAACTCACAAGCTATGTTATCATGTCATGGTTTTAAAAGACTTTTTATTTTTAAAATAGTATTTTTAAAGCAAAACAATAGGTAAATTCACAAGGTCTTATCAAATCCTATGATGTAAAATAATAAAATATAAAATTGAATGTGAAACTAATGTGATATTTCAAATCTAAAGCAGCTGATACAACCAACCGATATAAAACAACTAATTGAAAGAGAGGCGCTTTAAAGAAACTTTTTCGGCGGTTATGCGTAAGTTTCCCATCAGGGTACACTGATACAGGTAGCATCAAGGCGAATTCAAAAAATTCGCCCTCTTCATTTCCCTTTTGTGTTTGAGAAAGTGAATGTCAAAAAAATTTTAAATTTCAAACAAAATTAATAAATCTATCACTTTCACAACATATCAAGGCGAATTCATAATCAGCTGGGTTCTTAACACTACCTGTATTAGTGTACCCTGTTTCCAATCAAGGCAAATTGATTACAAGGTGGTGGTGGTTCTACAAGCAACTAAATTGCGAAAAACAAAATTTTAGTTTTTGTTGTGATTTCCGTTGGCTTGATATGTCAAAAAAGTTATGTAAACATACACAACATTGACAACCTATTAAAAAATTGAACAGCCGTACTGGTAACTCCACCTGGTCAAAAAACTCGCCTTGTTTCCTATATTGGCCTTTTTCCACGGCTGCGGATACTCGTGGCTCCCGAAAATTATTTACAATTCACCGTTTTAGCATTAAACTTTTTATATAATATGACATTACAATAAACATAACTTACAAAGTTATTTTATTTTAAGACAGATTATGAATATAAGGCAACAACAAAATTTTTAAGACATTATGAAAATGCCGAATTCAATATGCTATCATATCGTACCTTATGAGTTCGCCACATATATTTTTGAAAATAAGGCAATACGACAGATAACATACCTTTTAAATTACCCACATAAGTTTTTATATTGACTTTAAAATTTTAGTTATTTACGCAGTTTTGCATTTCGGTTAACTAAATAATATCATGAATATAGTAACAACATGTAAAAAAATTCTTAAGCGGTAATTTAAATATTTGAAGTTCGCAATGGATAACAAAACACATGTGTATATAATTCGATTTGAAATATGATGTTTGTAGGGGAAAATATTTTATGGGCCTTTTAGGAATAGCACTTACTTTTGTGTAGTGAGTGTTTTAATTATTGAAGGACTAAACTTTTTTATAGTTAACTAATGTGACATAAATGGGTGGCAGCATACATATACCTTAAAAACTGAATTGGGTTATCTAGAACATCTAAATTTTTAAAATCTTAAAAATTATAAGAGAATTACTTTAGCGATCATTTCTTCTCATTTGTTGTTTGATCACGTGTTCTATAAAAGTTTATTTAATCAGTGCCTTCTTTGACTACAGTTTCTTGTGATTTATGCAATGACCACTTGGTACAAAAACGATTTGTCTCGTTTTGGATTACTTCATGCGAATATATTTAAGTAGAGTTTAGTGACGATCCCACAAACAAACGCCCGTGAAATGACTTTTCACCTGGTTTGAAGTTGATAAATTAGGTTAGAAAGGACGGCGGAGACAAGCAGAGACTCTTAAACACTAGCGCTCGGAAACCTCCTGGGTCCATTGTGCATCCCATCAAATTAAAATACATACAAAAATTAAGACAAAGAGGAAAAAATAGTCTAAAACAAAATAAAATATCCGTAAAAAACCCCCCTCGCCATTGCCCATTCTCTAGCCATTTTGTTTAAGAAGTACAAATATGTACTTGTTTCTGCTCCCCACTGTACATTTTTTTTCGTAATAGATCCTTTTGGGATACCTCGAATAAAATTAAGTACTGAAATGTATCCTTGGTACTAGGTGAAGGGGGAAAACATCCAGTAAATTCAAAAACGTTGCAAACACTTTTAGAAGCTCCCTAAATGAACGAAAATAGGTTTGATTTTACCGGCATTTTTGCAGTCTTGCCCAACCTTTACTTGGTGGACCAAGTTACTGTTGGACTTAATTGACAAAAAATTTATTTAATAAAAAGCGATTTTTGTTTTGACTCTAATGGTGGATTATTAAAATTAATCGAACCTAAGACACGTTTTTGTTTGTCAAAAAAAAGTTGTCACAAATGGCAGCTGCCAGTTTTATTGATTCCTAAGGGAATTATTAATATAAAGAACCATTTACGTGGCATTAATATTTTAAAATACATTTGACTAAAATTGTTTAAAAATATTTTGATAAAATCTTTAAATTACCGCTGCTTTAATAATTCTTTCTTATCTTAAATCGAAACCTTGCACTGACAACTGAAAATCGCCTAATATTTGAACTTTCAACTCTAATTATTTTTGTTGTTCCTAATTCAAACAGGCTGATGATGCCAGTGGCATTCACTTTACTGCCGGTAATGGCAAAACGAGACCAGGCTCTTCTCCAAGCTTAGTGAGCCTTAGTGGCACTTTGTCGCGTGTCAATACCGTTGCATCAGCACTCAAACGTTTTCTGAGTAGAGATGAAAGTCGCCCCGGTTCGATAACGCCTAATGATGAGAATCCCAAATATCGTTTTCCTGCCAGTGCAAGTTCAAGTAGTTTAGCACCTGCCGGTAATAAACCAGTTGGCAGTGTGCGCATCACCGATCAAGTCATTGAAGAAGTTGATGAACAAACAACTATAACATCACAGCGGGCTAATGATAATCGTCCCAACGTGCGAGATATATTTAATCAGAGTTCTGGTTCTACATCGAGCATACATCATAACCAACAGTCCGATCCCATGGACATACCTATGAGAAATAAACTATTCATGCGCACACAGTCAACTGTCGAGCCTAGTCTGTATCCAACCGGTGGAGTAGAAGCACTGTTAAGTACTTCTGCTCCATCGGCTGGTAGCCCGACCATGGCTCGCACCATGCCCAGTTCACCAATGGTAGAAAGTTCAAAATCTTTGTTCGATCGTGATAATAGAGAACATGGCAGCCGAGAAACGGGTAAGTTCTACTTTAACTCAATTTGTGTTTGAATTTTTGTCACAGAAAATTATTATTTTCTAAATCACAATTACAACAACAATAATAGAACGTACAGATGTCCCACACCAATTCAGATGGTTTTTATCAACTGGTAAAGTTTAAAAAATTAATAATTTTTTTTTTTTAATTTAATTTAAAAATTCTTTTTCGTGTTAAAATTTTTTTTGTTAATTCAATTTTGTTGTTGTTTGGCATGTTGTAAATTGTGTTAAAATGAAATGAAAATTGTAAAGTATTCGGCTTAGATATTTTTGTTAAAAGTTTGTAGTAGATGCGTAAAATTAAGTATAATTGATGTAAGTAGCTTGTGATTACCAACCCCCAGTTTTTGACAACGTAGCTATTTTCCACTTTTATTTAAACACCAAATTCAATATTGAAACTAAGTGTTGGTCTATAAAAAGGGTTTACACTTTCTAATCTTAATAGATATCAATGTTTTATAGAAACAAATTTCATTATTATATATTTCGTCTACTCAGTTAAGCTTAAATTATATGTGACATAATCGTTTTGCTATAGCCATAACCATTGAAAGTGAAGTTGGGTTTTAATTAGATTTAATTGGTTTTCAATCACGTATAAAACTTTAAGTTGGCAACACTTTTTAACTGGCGGCCATTTTGTCAGCTGTCAAGTGATTTATGTTTACTTTAGTTTGGAATTTTTAAATGAAGAGACTGACGCTGGAACAACGCTTTCAAACCGTGCAAATTTATTTTGTGAATCATAGTTCTCTTTGAAATACTTATCACGCACTGCGTCCATTTTACGATCATCATAATCGTCTGTCAGAGCAATTAATTCTATTAGTTATGGAACGTTTTCGCACCATATTTACTTTGAATTAAAGAGGAAGGCATTGCTGCTGAAGAGCATAGCGTAGAGGAAGACACAAATCAGTCAATCCGCCATCGTGCACAGGAATCAAATACGTGTGCATCCACTTTGTTTTCGGAAAGCTCTTTGTTTGCATACTTACAAAACCCAACTCGTGAATGAGTTAAAGCCATACAATCACCTAGCCTACGCCTTAATTTCGGTGAGTAGACCCGAAACAAGATTATCGTTGATCCTGTTTTTCATAAGCGAATTTTGTTTAGCGACAAAGTCCGCTTTTGATTGAATTAGTTGCCTTATTTGGACCGATGTTGTCCTTGTAGGTACAATAAGACTTGTGTTATTAACCCAGTTTCGTAGCGTTTTACGCTAGAACATCAGCAACACAATTGTCTGCATTGTTCTCGTATTCCCGCACTCATATAAGATTGTTTTTTGAATGTTTTGTTACTCAGTTTGAGGATGTCTGACATCAATAACATGGGCCTGAAGGCAGCTCGGCTGTCAGAAAAAAAATCACCACAACCAGTTGGCCAGCAAAGTTTCATTGCCGCTTATACACTGCATTGAGCGGGTAATTCTGCTTGTATAGGTTAAAAGCGACCCTACTGCACTTGTAACTAAGGAACTTAGGATCACCATATTGCGCATCGTCTTCTCACAGCAGAGTCCATGGCCTTCCATCCTACCCAATTTTGTAGAAAAGAATCGCTTCCATCATCATCTTACAAAGTCAACAGAAATTCCGGGCATAAGGTTTTACCATTTGTACCTTTGCGCACCTATATCGTTATCTGTACCTTTGTCGTCACGCTTCTGTGTTTGGCTTCTAGGAAAATTTACTGCGACTTCATTAATTTTTTCACAATATCCGATCGAGCCAATGCAGCTTTGTTCAGTGCCAAAAAGGAAATAAAGAGAAAACTAACATATTTTCATGAAAAGCACCAATTCTATTTTAGAAAAGTTGATGGATAATCCGTTTTCTACGTTTTATTCCCTAAGTTTTCTTACAGCCAGTTCAATTCTATCAAAGATAGTATCTAGGTGCCCACCAGATATTGTTATTATTACATTATCCGCATAAGCGAAAGTCTTTAAACCCAATAAATCCATAACCCTAAAAGTAATGATGATAGTTTTATTTTCTAGAATGTTCGTCTATTCGCTGACCTGGTGATGCCTACTTGTCCCATAGCAGAAGATATTATCCTGCACTCTAGTAGATAAGCAGTGAATCCAATCTATGAAATGCCAGCTCCTTTCTGACATAAGGCCCTAGTCAAAGACAATGGATTACCATTGTTTTAAGCTACTCCATGAGTAAAAATGAATCAAGCAATGAAGCAATTCCTAAACACAAAAGATCTCTTGATATGACCAACCAGTGTGTAAAGATCCGTTTCCTTTTGAGAAACCTTTGGTGTTGCGGTGTTGAGACTACGATCGTTGCCCTTAAATGGATACCGATTAGCCTTTTTGGAGTATTAAATAGGAAAGACATGAGAGTGATAGATCTTTAGTCATATACCTTAAGGACAAAGCCAACAAGAGACAAGCTTTGTAAAGTTAAAGAAGCCAAGGAGTGACGAGTTTAATGCCATGTTGCAGGTCCGCAAGAATCAGCCCATCTGGTGTTTTAAATTGTGAAAAGCTGTTGATTGTCTAATGCAGCTTAGGACCGTCTTATTACACAGGATAAGACGATCGATTAAAAGTGGGTGGTGAGAACATATTTCTCGTGACAGAAAGGCACCCCAGAAACTTGGTGTTCATCAAGGCCTTTAATGTTTCGCGACCGATTTCAATCCATCTTGCCTTTGGGACTGCCAAGTCGAGCTATTTCTTCCATGTCTTGCAAGCATCTTTTATTGTGAATGACCACCTTGATGGTTTCCTCTTGTCCTTGGAAAGGGTAGGGGGACCTTCCTACATGGTCCATTTTAACATTAGTAATAAACTTTTTGTAAAAAATGTTCTGTTTGCTTGTGTTCGTTTCAATCTAACTATACTTAGTTTCAAAGAGTGTTACCACTTCCTTACCTTCTACTATTATTTTTTCATTACTTCCTTTTAGAACTAACCATACTTAGTTTTCAGGTAGTTTTCTTGTCTTAGGTCCATATTCATAATAATTAAAGTAAATTTGTTAAGGGCCAATTTGGAGTAATTATCAATCTAAACCTTAATAAACCTAATTATTATGAATATAAGCTGTAGATTAAAACCCAACTTTAAAAATGTAATTATAATTAATATTTCTCTCTTCTAATATTTTTTTTCTCAACCAGTTGAAGACATGGAAATGCGCTCTACCAGCGATCTTATAGCAGCTGCAAATGCCGCTGTAGAAACGGATGATTTTGAAAAACTTAAAGCTGAAAGAGAGAAGGAACGTTTAGAAAGACAAAAACAAAAATTTGCAAGACAAATAAGTACAGCCCCGGGTGCTGAAAATGTGACCCCAGCAATAGTGCCGGTAGTTGCAGCGGCAATCATAACAAATCCAACCGCTACCACAGCAGAAGCACAAAATGCATCACAGTCAGTGGCGACAGGTTCGGCTAATGATTTACAGAAATAAAATGGATAATATCCAGATGTACAAAGACATTGTATTAGATTTAACTAACCTTAATTTCTTTAGGCTGAATAATGCATTAATAGGCTTTTACTAAATGTATTATTAAATTAAAAATTATTTTTTTTACAAATTGTAAATAGCGGAGAAACATCTTATTTCGGTTATTTCGGTTTGAACAACAAGAGCATGACAACAGAAAAAGCACATTTACGCTCATATTTATAATAATTAAAGTGTGCCCTTAAATATTTGGCAATTACTCCATAAGCATCTGGCAAACAAGCTCTTGATAAAGCTACTTTAATTACTATGAATATGTGCATTACACTGTACAGAATGCTGTTTTATATACTAAACTTTTTGCGGTTTGATGCGCTGAATATATTTCCGACAGCATAGCGACAGCATTGCCATGGCTTACGAAATTTGTAGAAACTAGATACATATATAGTATCGCAGTATTTTTTTTTCAACGATTTTGCTATTTAAAGTTAGGGTTACGAACACTGGTTTTAAGCTTTATCTTACTTTAAATTTAAACAATAACAACTAGCAATTAATTATAACAAAAAGAACAATATAATTTTTAATTGGCATACTTATGTACATACAACTATGAGTATGTTTATACCATATATGTATAATATTATTAATAAATTATTGGTGCTTTATTAAAAGACATAATATTTAATCTAAATAGAATACTTAAAAAAAATATTAAGATGCTCAGTGAAATTAAAATAGGAAACAATGATTGCTGCATAAATATAACAATTTTATTTTAAGCTAATAAATAAAGATAAAACTATTTTTGAAATATTGATATTTTTTACATTATTTATACATAAATAACTATAACTAATTAAATATGAAAAAGATATTTAAAAAATAAATTAACAAAAAATTTTAGTTCTTTTTTTACATCAAGGAGTATTAATAATTGTTCTTTCTTTTCGTGTGGCAACGCCCAAAATGCTAGAAATTATAATGGCTGCAGTGCTGCCATAAGATAAAAATAATGAAGTTCTAAAAGGTTGAAAAACAAGTGCTAAAATGTTCTGCAAACACAAAAGTGTTAAATTATTTTAACAACAATTTATCACCACAACAACAGTTAGTTACAAACTTTGCCATATTTTTTGTTGTTTTTAATGCATAAACGTACTAAAAAATATTAATTTTATTTTAATTTTCAGCAATGCTGAATTTATGCAAAGTAAACAACAAGATAAATTGAATTGTGCAAGTTTTGTAAAAAAATTATTTAAACATTATTGAAGAAAACGTGCTAACTATTACTTAACATTTTTTGGAGACCAGTGCCTCGTTTCTGTATGGTATGTGAGAAGTTCTTTAGTCGAGAAATTTATAGTCGCCCTGTCAATGACAGAATGAATCAAAGAAAAACTATTATAAATTTTTAATGTTAACTTGCAATATATTAAAATTATGTGACTCGCCCTGTTAATAAGTGGAACACTTCTATAATCTTAAAAAATTTCTCGATGTAAAAACTTCTCGCAAGTTACAGAAGGTTAGGTTAGGTTGAACAGGCGGCTGCGGAAATGTTGAAGTAATAGTTGTGCAGCCCACTTGGGTCCGTTTCCTCGGTCCCTTTGTGATACCTGGGGAAGAGAAGAGAAGAAGAAAAAGATAAATTAGATTAGATCAATAGAGATAGAGAGTTAGAAGGAAAGGAAGGAAAGTCATCAAGTGTGGTCAGCGGTAGTTGTCCCATACTGGCCGCTGTCCCCAAACCAACCGCTATCCCTAATAAAGGACGCCAGGTTGCTTATGCCAATGTTGGCCACGTCCGACAGGCCATTCAGTCTACCGATACCAAAGTGCCTGATCCGAATGTCCTCCAGTGCCAGACAGAAACATAAAAGGTGCCTCACGCTCTCGGCCTCCTCTTCGTCATGACAACTTCTACAGAAGTCATTCCAAGGCAATCCCAATCTTTCGGCATGGGTGCCAAATCGGCAGTGGCCGGTAATTGCGGCCACGGTGTCCCTTATCCTTCTCCTATCCAAATCAAGGAGGGACCTCGAACGGCCCGGATCCATCACCGGCCAGGTCATCCGAGTAGTTCCGCATCTGGGTTCGTTAGACCATCTAGCCCCTGCAATCCCCCGAGAATATTCATCCACGCGGACTTTGCAAGAGGAGAGGGGGATGCCACAAAAGTGGTCAATTGCCCGATCATCCAATCTAGCACCATTTCTGGCAAGTGCGTCAGCAGCACAGTTACCCGTATTGGTCCCGTGTCCCCTCACCCACGCCAAGGTGATTTCAGAATGCATCGCCATCCAGTTTAAGGATGCCCGGCATTCACGGACTAGTTGTGATGTTGAATAAACATCAGTAATGGGCCTGATGGCAGCACGGCTGTCAGTGAAGATTCCGATATTCCTGCCAAATATCCTGTAATACCGTAACCAGTTAGCCGAAGTTACAGAAACGAGGCACAGTTGTGCCACAAATTAACAATAAATACGGCAACTTTAAATATGCGTACAAAATTTCCGTTTAACTTTAAAGGCAAGATGAGCTTCCCTTTAGCTTATCAGGCACTTAAACTTAAAGCATACTTGTAATAACGAATATGTATTTTTCTGTACCACAGATACACCATCTGTACTATTACATATTTACTCTGGTCCATCAGTCAAATTTAATAATTTACCTAAAAATTGCAAGAGTACAATTTTGTGAGTGATGCTAACTCTTGCATCATTGAAAACACTAAGCACATTGAAATACGGCCCTGTTCTGTAAACCGAATCCGAGTAAATTTCTCGATTTCAAAGTGAATTCATGAGTTTTCCTCGATATCAATCCAGCTAGCACAACCAGCGATGCCAACTTAGTGCTTTTAGTGCTTTTTAATGCCTCAAAAGGCCAAATTTTAGTTTTAGTGCAAAATTAAGAAAAAGCACTAGGCTGGTGCCTTCTTAATTTTTACATTGTGCCTTTAGTGATTTTTACAAGTTTTAAAACTTTTCAGCAATTATTGTATGCAGTGACTGTTTTTGCAAGTCTCACGAATGGGTTTTTCCCTAAAAACTCTTTATTTATCTCACAGTATATTGATATTTTTATAAAATAGTGTATTTACCGCTCAACTAACAATTCACTTTAACATCTTTTAGTCAAACTTTAGAAACCAAACATGCTTAAACTTTTTTTACAAATAAGCTGCATGCATGGCCCGTTTTAAACGAAAATTATACTTAATTAAGTACACATATGTATGACATTGTTTAAATCAAATTAAAAATGTCATTGATACTTACACCAAATCATCAGTAGACTTCAACCAAATTCTTAAAACACCGCATGAATATTTTTGGCCTTTATATAAAAACTTCAATAAACTTACTAAGAATTATTATAAGCAAACCCAGACATTCAAAAGTTTTTTTAAAAGTTTAACAAGCCATTTTACGTTACTCAACTATATTGATTTTCTTTTTCCCTTATACATACATCGGAATAACCATCGGTTACCACTATATGTAATAAAAGGGCTACTGAAAGCAAAACCTCTTTTTATTGCAACAGTTTCTAAAAATTGGGAAAAGTGAGATCAAATCCTAAATAATATTTGAAAATTGTTGTAAATCTGAAATTTTTAGTTGTCGCTTAATAAAAGATTTGTGGGGGCGCAAGGTGTATAATGGATAGGATTCAGTTCAAAACAAGGTTATTAAGATATGCAAAATTTTGTGGAGAATTTATCCCCAAGAAACACATGAACAACAAGTTGGACGGACGGACAGATGGGCTTTAATCGATTCAGAAAATGATTCTCAGTTTACCGGTAACAAAACAAGTGGTTCTTAGGCTTTAGGGCTATACAATCATCTGCACAAATGCAATGAGTCTCTTCCACGTTTGTAGTGTGTGTATAATAAGTGTAGTGCTTTTTTACGCTTTTCTGAATGCAAAATTACGTTTTTTGGTGCCTTTTTTGTGTACGATGCGCTTTTTGCTTCCAAAAAGTTGGCATCACTGAACATAACTGTTTAAATGCAACAAATCGATTGATTTACAAATGGTGTTTGATTCATAATTGACTCGGCTTACAGCATTGGCAGGATAGGGTAAAAATTAAAAAAATTACGAGTAGAAAAGCACCAATCAAATAGGCATGTTCTAAAAATCACTTTTTGTGAAAGTGACTTGAAATCACAAGAAACACAAAAATATTTTTTAAATTTTTGTGATTTTAAAGCGGTTAGCTAAATGCATGCCGATTATTAATTACTTGGTTATATTTTCAATAACTTAATTTTAAATTTTGATATAAAATAATTAAATAACTTGAAACCAGAATTGTAATTTTAAGATCACAAGTGATTTGGAATCACGTGATTTTCCGAACATGCCTGAAAATATATCGGTTGAGTTTTTAATATTAACATATATAAAAACATTCAAAAAAAATTCACCGAAGGGTTTCGATTCTGTTAACAAAGGGTAGTTAAACCCAATACATACTGAAGAAACATATTTCATTCACAATTTCTGGAATTTAGCCACGTAAAGTGTAATTGCTTTTCTGGCAGCACTGTTTTGTTTACTTCTTTGTTGTTTTAGTTGCTGGTCTGTCAAAATAAATTGTGCAACCGCCCAGAAAAGTTTAAACAATTGTTTAGTTGGTTAAGTTTTTTTATTTTTGTAATTACTATAAGAAATGGCAACGAATTATGATAACGATAGCTATTGGAATCGTTCGGCCAGTAAAGCCTTTAGTTTTGATGACGATGATGCAGACTTGAAAACAGAGGCATTTGGGTACGAATTGTCAGCAGATTTTGGTGGCATTCTTAATGATGACACCATTTCCGAGGCAAGTTTTGATAATAGTGCAACCAGTAGTGCCTTAAATCTTTCCATAAAGTCCTTGCTATCGGAGGAGGCTTTAAAGTGTATACTGCAAGAACAATCAATGGACGATCGTTTAATAACAATGGGTATGAGTCCGGAGGAGGAGCTAAAGTTGTTAAGAAGGCAAATACAAAATACTTTATACACACCCTCTCCGTCTACAATAGCTCAAAAGCTGTTGTGTGGTAAGAAGTCGGTGATTTAAATGAATCTGTTTTGTTAATAATATTTTTTCAATCTAGGTTTTTCAGTTAATTTTGAAGTCTTTAAATCTTTGCACGACAAGGAGGAACTATTGGATGCCGTCTTAAATATGGGGGCAGCTGGAGATAGTATCATGAGCGTAATTCTGTTTCTAGATAAAACATTAAATAGGCAAGACTTCTTAAAGCTACTTAATGCTAGACCAAAAGCCGTACAGCATTATATAGCCTTCTTAAAACAACAAAACCCTCAAGAAGCTGTTTCACTTTTGAAAGATTTAGGCAAGTGTCAGGATTCTTTGTTACTCCTATACGAAGATATTTACAAATCTGACACCATCAAAGAACGCAAAGAAAAATTGCTAAAAATCACAGAAAGCTATCCCGCCATTTGTCCCCTCTATTCCAAATTGATGCACGCTAATATAAAACTTTTCAACATCCTGGAATCGGAACGAAATTCTCTTGGTGAGCAAATAGATATGGACTCAAGTCCCATTGAATTTCTTTACGCCTGCTGTGCCAAATATAACAATTGGAAGGAACAAGACATGTCAAAACCTATTTCGCCCTTTCGATTCTCAGCCGACTTACAAATCTCACCCGGTCAACTTGAATGGTGTGCGCTAAATCAACGTACGCTAGCTCAAGCCTATGGCGACCTTCCACATATTTTTGAACGCACTCTCACCTGGCATCCAATGAAGCAAAAACAATTCACAATAAACTTTCCTTTAGAATTAGCCATTTTACGTCTATTTAATTTACAAGCTCCGGCCACAATATTACATCTGTTTCTGTCGCGATTACCTAATAACATTGAGAAATTAGCTTTGGCTCGAAAAGTAAAGTGTGTTAAGGCTGAAATAGATGCTCTTGTGGGCTTAAAAGATTTTAGCCAGTTGACTGTGATAAGAGACTCATTGCCAGAACGTTCAGAGGAACAATTTTATTGTGACAATGCCTTTAAAACAGCTCAAACCAAAAGGTGGACTACGGATAATATTAAGTTAAAACTGAACAATAGTTTAAGTTAGGAAGAATTTGGTTATACCTTTTACAACAGATAGCAAGAATATATACATATGTATCTACATATACATTTATTTATATACGAATTTATTATGTAAATAAGAGAAAATGTTAAAATATATACTCAATTTAAAATCTTTTATACTAATTTTGGAGCAGCACTTTGCTTTGGGGAAAAGACTTCGTGAAAGGGTCTTAAGTAATTAAAGACTTAGCTTGTTTATTTAAAGGCAATTTAACATACTAATTTGGTACTGTAGTAAACAAACGCAGGACGTAGCTAGCCAATTTTCCAGTTATGGGCTAAATTCCTGCTTCCATATTTACTTTATGTGGGTACATTACATTATTTAGATTTAAAATTCTAGGGTAAACTAAAATGTTTCAGGGGTGGTATTAGCTAATCCAGACCGGTCTTCTTGTAGGCATGCCATTTGAAGTAGTAACATATACACAATTTGAATTACTCACCCACAACATATCAAGGAATAGCAGTTTCTAGCAAAATAGAAACGAATATGTTATTGTTGTTCTGTTTTAATAAAAATTTTCATATAATTTTATTTACACAGATTTATACACATATTTAATATAATGTTTTGCTTTTTATTTTTTTCTCCATTTAATACTTTTTACACTTATTAAATTAAAATAAGTCCCTTATTTTGTTGTTTAAATTAGCAAAAAAAAAACTCCCGAGTTAAGAAAACTTTTTACGTTTTTGCAAATTCTAATAAGAAAATACCGCGAGCTATAAATTAGGAAACGGATGTGGCAACACTTAGTAGCTAAATTTATATTCCCAAAAGGTTGCCATACAGCACATGTTTTGGGTAAATCACGAAATGTCGTTACAATTCTCTTTTCTTATGACTGGATTTATTTGGGGTCTCTTTTACCCAAGTAGTAAAAATTGTTTTATAAAAATTCACCAAAATGATGTGCTGTTTTTCAAAGTCAATTGAGTAATTGTCTTAGACGATTTATGTGTATTTTGATATTGTAAACAAAAACAAAATGAACATAATAGTGCGTTTCCATATACGTGATTACACATAATTTAATATAATCTCATATATCGTCACAGAAAATGCAAAACGCCCTATCTAACATTTAAAAATTTTTTAGAAGGGGAAAGCATTTTTGTGTAAATGAGAAATATATTTACAATTAACACAAATTTTTGCCGTATATGTTAGTTAAAAAGGATCAACAAACTTATTTCTGCTGAAAAAAGTGTTTTGTGAGAAGACGTACATATTTGAAGGCTATAATTTACAAAAAGCGAATTTTAATTTGTTTGTTAGATAGGACGTTTTGCATTTTCTGTGACGATATATAAGTTTTCCTTTATTTTACTATTGTTAATTGTTATTGAACAAAATTATTATTTGTGTTATGGTAAAAAAAAAAAAATATAAACAAGTCCCGGTATACTTAGAAAGTGGTTTTTAAAAAAGTAAAAACAGAATGTACGGAGAGTGTGCAAACATAAATTGATCATGCACTACTGTACACAAAATATAAAAACATACATGAGCTTGTAGCACTAAAGTGATTTTGGCGTAATCATAAAGATACACTCGCGTGTAGCTTTTTACATGTCATGTCCTGCAGGCTTAAGTACAAACTAATACATAATGAGTCGAAAACGCTGTTCATATCAGACTCATTCAGGAGAGTTGAGGGTACCGGTATATATATACTACCGAAACAAAGAGCATGATTAACTATTTAAATCATGCCTCAGACTCGAAAAAGACTATACCCAATATTATAATATGATAAAACAACACAAATATGCACATATATGTAAGTGTGTATGTATATTTAACTAGTTTTGAAATCTTTAAACATTAAACAACTAAATCTTGGTTTGAACTTTAACCACTCGCTGATTAACGCTGCGGTGACATGTTCAAGTAAAATACTGTGGATTAATGAGTTTGTGCGCTCGTGAGTTGAAAGCTATCACGATGACATCATTAGTAAAAAAAAACGTTGCGACAGGAAATGAAAAAATCAGAATATCCGAAAAACAATCTTGTACTAAAAAAAGGATTGGTAGATAATTAACATTTTTGCAAAAGGCGACTTAGCTATGGTTTTGCGCCATGGCCTTAACAAATAAAAAACGATAAAAACCTATGAGCTTAGCCCATATATCCAATATGTAGTACTTACACTTAAACACTCTACAAACAAAAACTCAATTTAAAGTTAATTTTTTACATAATTTTATTTTATTTTTGGGATATACAAAAAATTTAAATTGTATTTTATTGTAGTTTGTTTCATAATTGTTGTTATTGTAATTATGTATATTATTATTTAATAAATTATTTATAAAACTTGTAAACATTTAAAGCATTTATTTTATTAGTTTTAAATGATTAATTAAATAGAGTGCCTAATAAAAATGTGTTGCAAAAAAATATTAATTAAAAACGTAAGCGCAGTCAAGGTTTGCTTCTTGTGTTATTTTTAAAATGCTAGTATGTTTAACAATTTTTCTTTTTAAGAATATTTTTTTAAAACAAAGAAAAATAAAAACAAAGTCACGATAAAAAAAAATGGGTTAAAGTAAAGCTTTACAATTTGTTAAATAATTCATTGCTTAGATGCCTAAAAAACCTGTTCGGAATCTTATTTGATACGTTCTTCTAGGTTCTTTGAAATGGGATTTTATTTCAATAAATGAAGTCAAAGAAACAATTTACTTATATTTTCACTTAAAAAAAATCATTACATTTTTATTTCGCCATTTTATACGCCCGTCGTCGTGGTATGGACACTAAAACGTTTATTGCAGTAGTAGAAAAATCCGTTTCCCGCAAAAAGGGTAAACGATCTAGATCTCGAATTATAAAGAAACCAAAAGTATTTGGGGTGCGATTTTGTATTCGATTCGAATCAAAAATTTTCCGGATTTGTTCGAAACGCATTGTGTAATACGATTTTCGAAAATTTATTTAGAACTTTTGGAGAGAAAAAATCATTACGTATGTATTTCCTATAACGCATACTAAATAGCGTTTTATGATAACCACCTCGTTTTTGTTTGTTATTCAAAGGCGTCAAATTTATTTTAAACTAAAAATATCGTTTTGTGCTACATATGTTATTTTAAAAATTTCGAATTAAAGACTGCATCAGCCGGAAGCTAAAGGCACGAATAGAAAAAGCAAAAAGCAATTTAGTGGCAAATATATTTAACAGAAATTAAATTTGGTGTATCGTTAAAAAATGATCTAGCAACAGAGAGAACCCGATCAAATTTTGTTTGTCCGATATACTGTCATCTTTAAAATAGTTTTGTGTGTTATGAAATATTATTTTTATTATTATTTATTAGCATTATTAGGTTTTAAATACCAATATACTTCAAAAAAACTAATAAGCGCAATTTAAAGATTAGTTATTAGGTATTTTTTATACCCAAAATGCATTTTTGAAGTTAATGATGCAGAATTATTGGTTATGCTATGTTCAACACTATTTATAAATTTCATTTTAAATTGTTTCTGCGAAATAATGCAAGCGAATCGAAATCATCCCGCATTTTCACCGAAATGCCTTTATTTTTAATTATGATGTTGTTTGAGCATATAAGCGATATGTATAAAAGCAATAAACAAAGTGTAGACACAAATATATATCGTTGTTGTATTTGTGTATACTTTAAAAAACTTTTAAATAAAAAATCATATTTTTTAAAAATATAAGATGAAAACATATAAGTTACAAAAAGTCATCAAAAATATGTTAAAATCATTATTCTGGCAACGCTGGATACTACCGCAAACTTTCGAAATGCTACCCAACATGTTAAAATTTGGCATCACTTAATATTATTCCCAAATTGCTTTTATTTTGATTTGAATCAAAAAGCTTTCGGAAAAAATTTCCGATTTTAAAAGCGATTCGTAATATCTAACACGTTTAAAAGATATAGAGTTTTACGAAATAATTTAATGTCAATTTGCATTAACCAATAAGAGTTAATTTGCGAACGCTCTTAGATTCGCAAATCGTACTAAATATTCGAAAAATTTTCAATTCGAATCGAATTACCTAATATTGAAAATACTGGGCCAAATCGTGGCATTCAATTCAAATCGAAATCTTACTTGATCGTTTGAAATGTCATGGCTTTTAATATTGGAACTCCATTAATTTTGTTTTAAATTTTGATTTGAATCGAATTCAGTGATTTGGGCCTTGTTAGATTCGAATCGAATTGCGTTACAACCTCCTGATATATTACAAATAAATATTTTTGAATGCTCAAACTTTTTGTTGTTTACCCAATCACGTTGTTTTTTTATCGAAACCAAGTCGAATCGAATACTTCATTGATTTTCAACATTCGTCATAAATTTACAAGCAAGAAAATTAATTTAATTTTAACATTAATACAAATGGCAGTTGGACTGCAATCTTTAAAACTTTACTGGTGTAAAAAAATTGATGAAGTTTTGTTTTTCGAACTTTTACTTGCATGCGGACACTAACTCTTAAGCCTTTTTTTTAGTTTTCAAATTGGTATATGTAGACCCTAAAATTAAAATTTTTGTCTTGCAGTGCAACAAAATCCGCATTAACCTAAAAATTGCTTCTGTATAAAAAAACAATACAAGCCAAAATTGTTTTCAAATAAAACTTTAAATAATTTACTTGAGATAAATGGTCTTAAAACCAAAAAATACTTAATATACAAATAAAATAATTTCAGGTTGATAATTTAAAAATAAAATAAAATTATAAAAAAAAAATTAATTATTAAATACGTGTATGAATAATTAAACAAAAGTATAAAATAATATCACTAATAATTTAGTAAAACAATTAGAAACATATTATATGACAATTACAAATATACAAGCAATTTATTAAAATTAAAAGGAGTTCAAAAAAATACTAAAAAGTTTTAAAAAATATAAAAACAAAGTTACAACAAGCTTAAACTAAAGAAATATCTAAAAAGCTTTCTTTTCGAACGAAAACACGCAAACAAATCTACGAGTTTAAAAATGCCAACAAACGCTGACAAACAATTGTTTTAAATCTAACACTTAACATTTCAAATATCACATCGGTGTCCTCTAATTTATGTGTATCATTATGCGGCTGCTGGAGTTCATGATCCTCTTCGGCATGAAATTGTGGCTGCTGTTGCTGTTGAAAAAATAAATTTGAAGTTCTTTCACCCTCGGCCCTTGCTATGAGATTCTTAAATTTCTCATTTAGACTCTTTTCCAGTTCGGTACAGTTATTATTGAAATACATCACATAGCCCAGCTCCAATAAATAATAGTCCAAATCGGCTAAAAAGAAACGTTCACATTCGGCCAAATCGAATTGATACTTTATGAAATGGTTAAATAAATAGTAGATAAGAAATCTCAGATCGACTCGTGGCAAAGGAACATAACCAGTATCCTTGGAAAAGTATTCAAATATTTTTAAAGCACATAACGAATTTTTAGTGCTTTGCAGGCATAATGTAAAGGCATCAACGTATTTAAAGTTAAGCATTAAAGAACGTATGCGGTATTCTAAACGATTTTTGGAAAATTCTGTAATTTTCTCGGGACTATAGAGGCCGTGAAATATGTACAGGCAATAGTGAATATAATTGCAAAGATTTTGCAAATCCTCACTGTCTTCTGATAAAACTTTTTCGCTATTTTTTGCCTGAACTTCAGCTGCAGTGTTGGCAGTTGGGGTTGTTTCTTTCATTTCAATACAAATATTTTGACCATTTTCATCGTTTAAACTACCATTATCATTGTCTACATTCGGTAAACGAGCATAACTTTGTTCTTCGGGCGTACATTCGTATGAACTTGTCGTGGTCTGAGCCTGCATTTGATCGATCATATTGTCGGCTAGCAAAGGCGTATTAAGTGACAATTGCAGTGACGAGACCTCATTTTCGCTTAAATTTTCGAAGGAGGAAATCATATCATCTGATTCTTGGCCTGTTACAATATTAGTTGAGCTATCGGCTTGTGTAATTGATTTGCATTCAGGTGGTGTAGGTGTTGGTGTTTCATTTGGATTGCTAAACTGTTGAAAGTCAATGTCAGCCTCTTGCAAAAAGTAATGTTTGTAACGTGGTATGGTCTTGAGGTAACGTATCAGTTCAGTGTCCAAACGTATGCGTGGTCGTGGCAAATTTATTTCAACTGGTATTTCTATGCACTGACTTTCAAAGCGCATTAAACGTTTGGTGGTGGGTAGGCAAACGACACGTTGTTTCATTTTATCAATACAGGCACCCAAATCGCGACCGCACTAAAATATCAAGACAATTTAGAAACAAGAGCCATTGATCTATGGTTAAAAATTAAATTCATTACCTGGCCATTAGAATTGCCGCCAAAGGCTTTAACAACATAATCTGTTGTCATGACTAGAGTAAAATCGGCACCACAGTCTACATACATAGGCCGATCGATATTGTCCAAAGGCGAAGGTTTACTAACTGCTCGTCGTTCTTTGTCTTCCGTGCCCAATTGATGTTCCAAATTTTTGCCCCAAGTATACAAAGTACAAGAGGAAGAGATCAAAGCAAAGTGGAAAAGGCCACTTGAAACCTAAAAAAATTAAGCGATAAAAGAATTTTATTCTTGCACAATATTTGAAGTTTTAAATACCTGTAAGATTTGCCCCGCTACTTCGGAGGTATCAACTAAATGTGGCGACAAGTGTCCGCAGGGATCAACGTCATTTGAAGGTGGCTGTTGCACAAACGGTGGTGGATCGGCAGGTACATTTGGATTAAATGTTGTTGCTGTTATTTCTACGTTTCTATGCTCTACTTTATCATCTTCAAATACTCCCACATTTGAGGTTTTCAATAAGGGAGCTTCACCTACATCTACATCATCTAAGATTTCTATATGGATATTGGTTGTAGTGACATCGGTGGCTATAACATTTTCGTTCAAGGGTACACTTTCAACATCTGGCACTATCGCCACTACACCGGATAAAATTTCATCTTCAGCTCTACTCTTCTCACAATCTTCATCGTCAGCCTTAAGGGTATCTAAATCTGGTGTTGTAATGGTAACAGTCGGCACAATATCTTTTGCACCAGGCGGAGAATCAGCTTTCACAGATTCACCTACCTCCATAGAGCTAGAGACGGGAACAGTCATTATGGTAGCCTCAAAACGACGACTCATTTCACGACGCTGCTGTTCATCAATTTTTTGTTTGGCATTAGCTCTTCTTTTGATTTGATTGGCTAAACGCAAAGCTTGCGGTGATGAGCCCCAAGTGTACATATGTTCATTTTCATCTACCACTATCTGTTGCCATTTTCAAATACATAAGTTGTTGTAAAATTAAAATTTTTATTAGTTTATTTATTGAGAATAAAAAAAGATTGCTTCTTTAGTGTTTGTAAAGATTTTCAAGGTGCTGTAAAAAATCTAAGAAATATTTTAACTTACATTTGTAAAGAATTTTGTATGAATCAGTCTTATTCTTGCTGTGCCGATTTCAAGCTTTTGAGGTAATAAATATTTAACTTGCCCTGCAGAGTTCATTTCATCATCAGATGGTTTATTACTGCTGCCTTTAGCTATACTATCTAAGGACCCCTCACTTTTTGAGGATCCCAAACCAAGTTGGCCAAAATGATTTGAGCCAAAGACATACAAGTCTGTGATGTTTGATAAGGAGCCTTGGCACAACACCAAACTATGGGCATGACCCAAAGAAACTTGAAGGATTTTCTAAAATTAAGTACATTTTTATGAAATGTTTTATATTAGATTACGAATTTTCTGTTTACTAACCTTGAATTGAAAAAATGAAACAATTTTTGGCTCCGCCACATTTTCAGTATTACCATGACCCAATTGACCATAAACACCCCAACTGTTATACACAACCATTAAATGATGTGAAAGAAATTAACCCAATTATATACTTACCCCCATGTATAAAGTAACCCGTCTGCTACTACCGCATTATGATATTGTCCCGCCTCTAGTATGGTTATGTTTTTGCCATCAAACTTTTTAACCAACATGGGTTGCAAAGTCATTTGCATATGTTTGCCTATACCCAATTGATATAAATTATTATTGCCTAAAGTGTACAGCTAAAACAAAAACAAAAAAAATGTAAAAAAGAGATTAAAAACTCCTTACAGTTAAAGTTAAGAGTACTTACTCCATTATTTGTTAATACTAGAGTATGTTGACGTCCACATTTAACAGCATGAACTTCTAAATTTAATTGCGACAATAAATCTAAACTTTTAACAGCATAAGGGGGTTCAGGAGTATCTGAAAAGTTTAAACCAAATATATTTTTAAACAAAGTTTTAAGCAAAAAATATTGCTTTTAAAACTAACCGGAAGATTTATTAACACTATAATTGCAAGGCACACCATTTGAGCCCCAAAAGTAGGCTACACCATCCACAACACAGGAGCAGTGGGCACAACCAGCTGATATTGGCTTAAAACGCGAACTTTCGATGGCAAATTGATTGTCTTCATAGGTTAAGCGAAATGTATTGAGGGCATTTGATACCCGATCAAATTTTGAACGCTGAGAATCCAAATGTATGAGTACCGCCAAATAGGTTTCAATTAGATTTTTACAAAATTCCAATAAATACGTGTTATTGTCATTCGACTGAGATGTAGACGATGTATGAGAGACAATAGGTCTTAAAGTGGCCGAAAAAGGATTCAATTGTTGTTCCAAACGCTTTGAAGAAAAAAGTTTATAAACGTCTTGAAAACTAAAGAAAGGATACGTTTGTTAATGCATTAAAACTGTACATCACTGCTGCAGTGATACAGGAAGTTGCAGGGACGAGGTCACCTTCATGTTCCGCCATGATTCTGTTGCTGGTACGTGTTCACCTGTTGCAGTTGTGATTCTAATGCGCAAAGTTTGAACACGATAAATATTAAAAATTTTTACATTTTTCTAACTACTCTTCCTTTTTTTATAAAATAAAAATTTGGCGCACAATTAATACGAAAACTCATAGTTTTCACAATCCATAGACTTGTTTTTGCATCAGAAAATTAATTGATGAGTATTTCCATTGTGACTCATTTTGCTCACATTTTTGCTTATAACTCAAACCATTTAAAATTTTTTTTTTTTTGAAAAAAGGCTATGATTTCCAAGAATGGCAAGTTATTATACGTTTAATAGTAAGTATATACTGAAAAAATAGAATTTTCGCTAACATTGACCACTTGAAGACTGTGACGGGTGTGACATTAAAATTTTAATTTTAAAGATTTTTTACTTTAAGATCGAGTTTTGTAAAATATTTTTAAAAATTAGCTTAATTTGGTTAACCCTGGATGGTTACTCTTCATTTTAGTACATTAAGGTTACTCTTCGTCGAATTGAACTATTAAAAAATAAATTAATTTTGACGGAATGATTTTTAAAGTAAAAAATAAGAAAAAATATTTTTCAGTTAGGAATTTCATTAAAAGTTGAGAATAAAATATAAATTTTAATATTATAGTTCTTTTTCTCTTTCTAAATTCGATGCGAACTTGAACACTTTTTTTTTTTGGTTTTTCAAATAAATTAATTTTTTAAAACAAAAATACATAACAAATTAAAATAAAAATTATTTAATTCATACACAGTCTTAAAATATAATCAGTCAAATAATAAAAAAAGAATAGTCTTATTTATTACCCATGTTTTGCACATAAAATACAAAGTTCCACTTTATGTCCACCACAGGTGCTTTTTTTAGATATATTGCATGTAGTTTTTGTCATTCTGCGTCTATTATATGGACAGATATGACAAATTTTATGTTTTTTAGGCACTTCATCATCATTTTTGATACCTTCTTGGGGATTAGGTATCATATTTTTAATTTTTTCCCTTATTGAGGCTTGTAAAGTAGGCGTCTCGAGTCTGCCTTTCAAATGGGGAGCTACGAGAGCTTCATAAAGATCTTTCAGGTTCTGTCGCCGGTTTTTAGGTTTATGACCTTTAGGAAACATATTATGTGTATATATGACGTATCTCCTTACAAAAGTAATATTTGAAATTCAAAGAAATATACACACGGGCCACCTGTTGGTTTTTCGAGAACACGAGACAATGCTGTAGATGTGATCTAAATTGTCGACACCACCTTTCTTCTGATTGAAAAATTCTACCATGTAAGGTTTTCCTGTTTTCGGATTTATGGTTCTTTCTTCATCGCAGCTTGATATAAGAAAAAATACATTTAAATCATCGTTGTCACAATTTTCTAAAAATCTTTCGATTTCAGCGTCTCTTAGTACTTTTTTAGAGCTCATTTTTTGTTCTAAGAACTTAAATTTAGAAATCTTTAATTTAAATAATAGCAAATTGTTAAAAAAAACATTTCGTTATAAAAACTAATAAAACTAGTGCAAAATAATTAAACAGCACAACAAAAAAATTATAAAGTTATAAAGGCAAAAAGTTACACTAAATGTACACTTCGTCGTTACGACGAGTACACGCCTCTGAATTTTACCTTTAAAAAAATTAGTATCCAGCATACAACCGCTCACTGCAAGCTTTTGACATTAGCTAACGTTGTTGACAAAAAGAGCGTGATTTGAGTACAATTAAAAAAGTTATATCATAAAAAGTAAATAGGCTTCGTCAATTCGACGAACAGTAACCATCCAGGGTTAATTAAAATGGTGGATTAAAGTGTTTTTAAACGTATGTGATGCTTTGTTGTCGCAAAAGACTATTTTTTTACGCAAAACGTAAAAAAAATAATAGGCGATCACTAAGCAGGTGATTGTTTAATATATTTGCAAAATTTATTTATATTTCAATAATTTTTGTTCCCTTTTAGACGTAATTTCATCGATTTTTTTAATAAAGAAAATAACGAATTTTCCCTATTTTGAGCCGTTTTACGTGGAATTTACCTGAAGTAATCATTGCCATATTTTGTGCAGGGGTGCGGCATCACTGCATAAAAAAAATTTTAAGGTATAAAAGTGATGCCAAGTTTTCATTACAGGTGATGTTTTCAAAAACATTCAAATGTATTGATAAGCTAGTGATGTGCAACAATTGCATTAACAATCGTATCCAAAACTTTAAAGATTTGTATTTAAAATTACCTTTAAAACACTTGGCCTAATTTTTGGTAGTTTCTCTTGTATAAATGTAAAATATTCTACAGCTATGCTGGGCAAATACGTAATGGTTTCGGTAAACATAGAATCACTTAAATTGTAAAGACACACATTGAGCTCTGTGTACCAACCTAAGAATAAAATAGTTGTCAATTCTATTTAAAGATAACCAACCGTTAAAGCATTTACCAAATTCCTGGCCCACAACACTATTTAAAGCCAAAAAGGTGTCAATACAAACGCCCCGTACCTTGGCCAATAGCAAAGCAGCTGAGAATAAGCCACTTTGGCATAAAACTATGCTTGTCATATTGGTGTGATATTTGCCATTGGTAACCAGAAAATTCCTGAAATATAAATCCAATAAAAAAAAATTGTCTACCAGCCTAAAGTGCTATTTCCTACCATAAAGGTATGTAGTTTTTGTCATTTACAGCTTTCTCAGCTAATGTTATTAGCAACAGATTAGCCAAATGAAACTGGGACGAAGGTGACATTTGCAATTGACTTAAAGACTCATCGACGCCATATGTGTAATCTCCACAGGGCAGGCCTTCGTTGACATTTATATATTTATCTTCAGGAGCATATTCAGCCGGCGTGGGTGGCAATATTTTACGGACATCTTCTGAATGTCTGTAGGTAATATCCGGCAAGAGTGTCTTTATAATGGGATGACAGAAATATTTAGATTTAAGAATATGAGTAAGTTTTAAAGCCATTGCACAAAGATGCATTAAAGCTGTGGTCTGACCAAACATGGCCAGTTTGAGAGCCGTGCGTATTGGTTTAATGCGAGCCGTATTATAAGTAACCAAAGCTTGCGTGACTTTTTTTCGACGCAATAGATAATCACCCGCAAATTCAATGCAAGCTTCGTATGTGAGATCAAAGGTATTGCAAAAGTCTCGACACTGTGTCCACTCACCGGCCAAAGCTGAGTCGAGAAAAATTGCAAAGGGTTCTTTTCTGCAAAATATTATATTTAAATAATTATAACAAAATATGTTTTCATTTGGGTAAATAAAATTAAAAAAGCGTTATAAGGGCAAAAACTTAAAAACCGATACTGATCGAAATATATTATCTGGGGTGATATTCTGTAATTAAATTTGAATTGAAAACTTTTCGAGTTCTTAAAAATTAATTTTTTAAATTCTGAAATCAATATTAGTTTTTTCAATGGAAATTTACAATTATAAAGTACTACCGCGAACTTTAAAAGTGTAGCAAAATTTTTTAAATGTTAAATTTGGTATTCACTTAATATTTTCCCTAAATTATTCCATACAACTCTGTGTTCGAAAGTATTAAAAATTCTTTTCGAGTTGAGTTACATAATTAACCCCTGAATTTAAAGTTTTTCATTATTTTTGCATTTCGATCTAAAGGAGCGGTTTACTGTTTTCTTTTAAAATCTTTTAATCATAAATTGCAAACTTACTTGAGTTGTATATAATAAACGTTTTTATTAGTCACCACGTAGCAGGGATCATAATTTATTTTTGGAAATTCATTTTGCATTATTTCCATTTGCCTAAGAGAGTATTCTTCTTGAACATCAGCCGTTTCGCAAAACTTAACATAATCCATGGGTGATTTGATATCTTTGTGTTCGAATGCTTTGGCTATGGCTTCATTGGCGCTTAAGGCTGGACGGTAAGTAGCCATTTGATAAAGACTCAAAACCGTTTCATTTTCAAAACGAAATAGACCCAACTGGGAAAATCTCTAAAAATTACAATGAAACAAGAATTAATGCCCAAAAACTTAACTTCTTAATAAAATACAATTTAAACTAACGTTATCATTTCCGGAACGAAAAGAAGCCATGGCACTACTTATGACACCAACAGCATTTACAGAGATACCGGGCGTTAAGCAGTCAAAGCTAGACTGTTCTGTGGTCGTAGTCGAGTTCGCACTAGTATTAGCTGGGCTTTCAACAGAAGCTGTTTGACTTAAAATGTTATTGCTAGTATCAGCATTACTGCCATCAGTTCCACTTTTGTTGAGATCATTATTGGTTTTGGGAACTTTGGCATATTTTTCTTGTTTCTCTATGTCCATATCAAGTTTTTCCTTTTCGGTATTTTGATTGGCCAACACTTCGCTATCTTTTTGCAAATCATTATTACCACCACCTCCACTACTACAGCCAGCTGGAGAATCGATAACATGATTGACATATTGTATTGAGTATAAAATATTTGAACTTATCAGTATGTCCACACAATTGGGCGGGATTTTGTAAAGAAACAATGGTTTCAAATGTATATCTATGCTGTGGACTGTAAAGGTGTTCGTTTGGCTGTGTAGAGCACTCAATAAATAAGTACTTCGTAAGTTTTGTATTGTGTAAAAAGAACCAACAGAATTTTTTAGCAATTCTGGTGTCAACGAGGGCGAGTCCACAATGGCAAATGACGAGCCTAATGTGTTATCAGGCATATCTGTAATTAAAAAAAAAAAATAACTTCTTAAAATTTATGAAAATTTTTTTTTATTTTTTTGGGAATAAAACTTAACTTTAATAACAAAATGTACAAATGATTTTAAACCTGTTATTAACCTGAAATTTGTTTCTGTTCCTCTCTTAGCAAATTGTTTATTCTTTCTATGAAACTGTTCGTCACTAACTGCCAAAACCCTATCTATGATTCTTAGCCGTATTAATTATGATTCGTTTAGAGAAATAGTTAATATTCTTCCTGGAGAAGGAGGTTTGCAGTACCAACCCAATAACAAATCATTATATTTTCTTATTATCAATGTATCTAAATATGGTTACAAAGAATTATTTTTCTTCTCAACAGTAAACTTTGTGTTAGAATGAAGAGAATTTAGTTTCAACAGCAATAAATCAATTTCACTTTCCAGTATGTACCTGTTTTGTATACGAAAATTACTTTTTCTTAATCTAAAAAATTATATTAAATTTTTTATAACAAATAGATGTTTAGAAAACCTTTAAAACAATACAAGTACTGAAAGAAAATAAAAAAAAAAATTTACTTACATTCTTCTATTTTTTGCCGATGATCAGACAACCGCATCTTAATGGCATTAAGTTTCTTTGAACCCAATGACTTTAAGGAGGCCAGACGAGCACGCGCAGCTGGAAAAATGCCAGCTCGACCATTCGCATCATCAAATTCGTTCATAAGGTCCATTTGTTGTTGGTGGGTTACAGTTACGGACTGTTTAGAGCTGGATGATGCAGTAGTTATGGATGCTTTACTGTCTACATGACGTGTTATTGCAACTGAATATGGAGGCGGAGGAGGTTGTTGCTGTGGGTTATTAATCTCTAATAAAGAATCGATAGAAGTTGTAGTTGTAGCAGCTAAAGTAGAAGAGTAACCAAGTGGAGCTGGTGGTGGTTGCGTGGGTCTATTAGCTGTGTTTATTTCTATTGCTGGCCCATCTATTTGTGCCAAATTCTGAGTCTGAGAGTAACCTGATTCACCTGCATTAGCCGTATTTTTTGTTAACGATGATTCTTCATCGCCCTTAGAAGCATACTCATCTGTCTGAGTTTTTTCAGAAGAGGGGTCAGATGAATTACTAGTATTTTTAAGAGGCATAACTATTTGCCAATCGCTTTCTTTGGGCTGAGAAGTTGTAGGAGACATTTCGCCGGGGTAAATATACTTAATGGCCTTTTGTTCTAATAGCAGCTTAAATTGCTGTTTCAAAGAGGAAGTAATCTGAAACATATGAAAAGTTTAAATAAATATGGCATTTTAATTTCTCCTTAGAACCTTACCAATAACATGACACTGTCAAATGTATTATCCCGGCAGATGAGTAATTTAACTACTGAACCACTTTCCAAGGCTGTACTGGCTACAAATGGGCAATTAGGACTAAGACCCACAAAACATATAGAGCCGTCTGAATAACCTATAACAGCACGATTTACCCTCTCTAAAGTACGCCACCAAACTACGGAAAGCGGATAGGGACAAGTGTTGGAGGCCATAAAAGACATGTTCATTAAAGGCAATTGACTGTTGCCCGTCTTATCTTCCACTTGTTGAGAAGCACTTGAAGTAGCCAACATTTCAGCAGGTACATCGTGACTAAAGACTTCCATACTAGCTTCACCTGTGACAGCACCTTCCGCTATCATCGCAGCCCCACCTTCCTCTTCGTTTTTCGGCTCACCACCTTTGTGTTCTTTTAAATTTAGGTTTTCAAGTTGATCTATTAGAATTTTTATATTTTGACTTTCATCTTTGTTTTCAGTTTCAGCATCGTTATGATTTGATGGGTTTTCCTTTGAAAGCTCCTCAGTTTTCAGCGTGCTTGGAGGGGAGGAACGTTTTCGGGTCAACTTATTGGGACACTTTTTAGAGTTTGGACATTCATGAGGACCAACAAAAGGAATTATGTATGAAGTTACTTGTGTTAGACTGTAATAAGATTGTTGATAGCTTGGGTTGTTGGCATTTTTTTCTATGTAGGTTTTGTCTACCACAGCTAAGGCTGGAACAATGTGCAAAGTGTTGTCGAAACCTAGGTTTTTTTAAATTAATTTATTAGAAAAGTTTCGGCAAATACTTATGTATTGTATTTAAACTTCAAAGTTGATATTAAAACAAAGAAAAAAACATAGTGTATAGATGCAGTGTACAACAGATTACATGTTTATTTGAAGTATGTTAATTCTTTTATAGATTTAAAATATCCATACTTTAATAAAAGTTAAAAATATTACTTACATAAAACTAACAACCACGTTCCCGATGGATCAAAACAGACATCATGTATGACACGAGAGGTGCGACGAAACCATGAAATTAATTTTAAAACCTCCTGACCACCTTCGCCAGTGTAACGAAGAACAATGTCATTGTCCTCGGACACTAGGCACAACAGCTGTTTGTGACAATCATAATCTGTAATGGTCGATAACTTGCAATTGAAGTTTGTAATTAGGGGACACAATTCAAATATGTCCAGGCAAAAAAGAGACGAAGTCATAACGTCTATGAAACTTTACACCCTTGCAATAAGATCCTCCAAAGGAACCTATGTAAGAAGAATAATTTTTTTGATTACCGTATAAAATGACTGGAAAAAGTTAATACATATATTGTTACTGTAATTAAAAACAAGGGAGGAGAAAAAAGTGAAGGGTGCGGTCAAGTTATTTAAAAAAAATTTATATGGCAGTTCAACCTAAAGATTATTGCAAATTTTATTTAAAATTGTCTTTTTTTACCACAGATTTTTTTTTTGGCTTTATATCTTAAAAAATGATTTTTACACAACACCTGGGAAAATTGTCAGCCGCTATTGGTTTGTGCGGCATTTTTGCACCGTTTCCCTATAGCAAAATCTATAGAAACGATCTATTGTTAAGTTGCCCTTAGTTATTTTCCTACAATACATTTAAATAAGTTTTTCGACTTTGTTAAATTTTTTTTTTTGGCTGCGCACTCACAAAATGTTCGTGTTCTTTTTTTTGTGTTTTTTTGTTTTGGGGTCTTTTATAACATGAACCCCACCACCAATCATACCACTAATTAATAGTTACACTAAACAATGTTGATTGCTTGATGTTCGTTCCTCTTTTATAGATCCATTTAAACTCTAGGTAGATTTGCTAAATTATGTGCCTGCTATGTGCTTCTGATTTTTTGCAAATTTATATATGTGATTTTCCTGGCGTTTTTAATTAAAAATATTTCAAACTAAGTATTTTACTTTATTGTGGCTTATATATCAATAAAAATTACAGTTATTTGTTTATTATTTCACTATTTTTTATATATATTTTAAACTTTTATTAAATAATTCTTAGCAGAAAATCAAAATAAAGAAAATCCAATAGAATACTACTCCAGATGACTGAATTGGCACAATTCCAATTGTCAGAAAGTAACTTGGCAGCACCTTAATGTCAGAAATTATCAAACACAGGATGGGCTTAGCACAGTGTTGCATTACACATATATGTGCAAAAATTTGGCAGTTTCTTATAAACCCGTTATATTTGAAATAAATAATTATGTGCACAAATACATATTTATATAAAAATACATAAATATTTTTTTAATTATAAAACCTGATGTACAATGTAAAATTACATTTTAAATTATAATTGTTTAATATATTAAAAGGCCTTATTTAATAATACGCAACGCATAAAAAATTAAAACAGAACTTTTCAATACATTTTGTTTTTGGGCGTTGCATTTAAGAACATCAGGGACTAAATTTCTATTAACAATACTATTAAAACATAATCATAAATGTATGTATCGTAAGCTAAAGTGCAAAACGACGAAACTTAAAATTAATAGTTTTACAGGGAAACTAAAAACTTTTAAAATAAAAACTGCACACAAAAAAAAACAAGTAATCTGTACTTAAATCAAACCGTTGTGGCGTCAAAAGTACAGTGAGTACGAATTTTCTTAGCTAAGTAGGATATTCTTAAAGCACGATTTATTTAAATCGAATTTTTTACTTTTAGCCACATTCAAGCCAAAACGAATTGATTTAGGTTCGAATCCGTACTTGATGTAAGCTTAAAAAGATTGATTTAAGCGTGAAAGGGACTAATCTTAAATTGAAAACTTATTTTGTTGACTTGCAGAGCTTCAAAAGAGAAGAAGCATTTTGAATTTTGAAAAAAGTCATACTGTGAGGAAAAAAGTGCTTAAATGTGTTTGCATTTTGAATCTTGTTTATATTGTACGTAAGAAGCAGAGGTTCTAATTTTATTAAACTACAGATTTTTGTTCAAAATTAGGGTGAAGTTTAAAGAAACTATGTAGCTCTGCCTTTTCTTTTAGTTTCTTTGAACGTTCTTCAAATCAAACACAAAATTCGGTTTTTGCAATATTTTAGTCCACTTTTTATAAGTTTACTTTTAACACCCTTCACATAAGTGATATATGTAGGTATATATAAGTCTGTCACTCCGTTTTTAATTTCTGTATTACCCCCTTGCGACCCCTTAAAGAAATATTCTGGATACTTATATATAGGGAAATCGAAATAGCCATGTCCATCTGTCCGTGTTATGGTTGAAATAAACTTTCTGAAGCCCTCCTCCCCCCTTCTCTAATATCGCATAGACACGTAAGTGGTATCAAACTATCAGAAATATCTGCGAGAAAATCGCTATAGAAATCCAACAAAATCGCCCGATAACTGACCGAATATAAGCCAAAAACCAAGACTACCTCTGTTTATTTCTCTAAAATTTGTACATAAAAACCTCTACAACTGTCTTTACTTTTATTTTTCTTCTCGACTTTTCTGAAGGGATTCACAATGGGCCTGAGGGCCCTTGAGTGGAGGTGGCGAGTTACACTTGCCACTACCCTTCGTAACCTAACCTAACCTAACCTCTACAACTGCTCAGGAGTTGCCCCGTACAATGTGCAATGCAAGACCGATTTCCATAAATTATCCCCACGTACATTTTGTTGGAACTTACTTACACCCTATCTCCGCCCCCGAGCAGGGTTCCTATACAAAGTTTAATTTTTTAATTTGTCCTCTAAAACATTTTTATGGAATATACTTACCCTCTATCTCCAGCCCCTAACATGGTTGCCATACAAAATTTTAAAAAAATTGGGTAAAAACACCTACAATTTCTCCGGAGTTGTCCCTAAAGGAATAAAATGTATTACAGGCCCCTATTGGTTTTCCCTCTCAAACGTATTCCTAAAAAAATTATGTAAAAATCCTCATAAATTCCCTAGAGTCGGCCTAAGAGAAATAAAGAGTAAAACCGACCGCCATTAGTTTTTCCCCCCAAATATATTCCTAGAACATACTTACCCCCTATCACCAACTCCAAAAGGGGCTGCCATACAAAGTCGCCCCTAGAGGAATAAAATGTATCACAGCCTCCATTAATTTTCCCTCCCAAATATATTCCTAGATCATACTTACCCCTAATCCCTATCACCTAAGGGGGTTTCCAAACCAAATTTTAAAAAATTATAGTAAAAGCCCCTACAAAATTTTAAAAAAATTAGGGTAAAAACTTCTACACCCTAAGAGGGGACACCGACCCCTTTAAAAAAATTAGAAATATTTCATAAATAAAAAACGAATAAAATAAAAAAAGGTTCCGGGGCGCAGAAGAATTTAGCGCTCTTACTTGTTTAAGACTAATGAAGCATGTATGTATGTATGTATTTAGTATATACTGACCTAGTATACATACTTACATATGTTTTTAAATAAAACCGTGTAACTGTAATCCAGTGTTGCATAATATTGATTACACATCAAACCAAATAACATAAAAATGTTATCGAAATCAAAAATATATTATAAATTTAACGTTAAATATAAAGTAAGTTTTGCTAAAACTATTCTTTCCATCAAATATGAAGAAAAAATTAAAATTATATTGTAATTGTAGATCATTGCAAAAATATGGTGTTGTAACGTCAAAGTGCAATGCAATACGCCATCGCCATCTTAATCGTTTTTTTAACATCAACAACAAAAACATTATGAGTTGCAGCAGCGACAACAACAGTTGTAGTCAAAAGTGCAGCGTTAATGCAAAGAACAAAAGAAAACCACAACAAAAAGGTGCAAAATCTTTAAGAAACAACCATTTCGATTATAATGAGAAAAAAAATATCAGATACTTGTACGTACTTTCATCTTTATACACTTAAACGTGTTTCGATGTAATACTATATACTACCTACAACACTAGAAGTGGAGGTTTAGTTTGTGGGGATATTTAAGTATGTATGTATCTCCACCACTAAGTACAACTAAATATGAGGCAATCCATCCATAGCAACTAACCATCAATACACCCGTACCCCAAACAGAAAAGCCTCGTTATAAAGTCTACGCCCTCAATACGTGAAGTGGATGAACGTGTTGTTTTCAATAATCGGCAAAAACGCTTGGTTGTATTGTTCTTCCTACTACGTTGAACTCAACAACATTTGGTACTCGCAGCAATGCAAACATACTTCCATACATACATATGGATCTGTTTATAGATATAAGTGTGTACATATATTGTATCTTTAGGAAATATTATCGATAGGATAGATGTATGCAAGGATAGATGGATGGATGAATTGTTGGTTGGTTTCGTTGGCATTAATAGTGTTTTCTTCTTTATTCAAAAGTTGTTCATTACAATTTTGTTGGCTCTTGACGCTGCTCAGAAAAATATGATTAAAATGTTTTAGCTTATTTTATGGTATGAGATTCCCTTAAGGCCTTTTCTTTGTCCAACACTGAATCAATACTCTAATCCTCTTGTCTTTACTCTTTCTAGCTTGTGTTGGTTGTGGTCGTATTTGAGTTCGTCTTCATTAAGATTTAGCTGGACTAAATTAAACTTTTGTTTTTGATTTTATTTACTTTTAACATTTAAAATTAACATGCAACCACAACAATCTAAAATTATAAATTTAAGTTTACTTACTTTGGTAGTCCATCAAACGATGGACTTTCAACAAGGACGTGATGTGATGTGTTACAATTGTTGCCACGTTTTTTTTTGCATTCTTCTGCACGCAGGTTTATGCAATGTCTTCTTAGTCACTAAGTCAGCTGTGGAGTAAAAGAAGAAGAAGGAGTTATTTTGACTTTATTTTTATTTAATCAAACTAATGTTAGTTATTAAAAATGACTGTTGCAAAGCCTGACGTGTCATGTTGCAGTCTTGCGTTTTTTTGTTATTGTTGCTCTCGTTACTCCTTGTTAATTTTTCTTCCATGTGAGTGAGTTGTGTCCATAATAAATAGTGAATAATACTTTCAATTGCGTGTATTTTTTTCTAAGGTGAAAATGCAAGAAGAGACGAGGCAACATATTAATCTTAAGAAACGTGCTTATTTGTTGAAATGTGGGTCAATTGCTAAGGAAGTAAGAATAGCTGTAAATGAAAATGTTTTGTAGGTTCAGTTAAAGTGGAAGTCCATTCAGGGAAAGTCTTCCCTACATTTGCACTATGAGATCTCTGTTATCTATTATAGTGTAGTGCTCACCATAACCTCTTCCCTTATTGCTTACCATCTATCTATTTTGCCACCTTAACAAATTTTATAATGAATTTCAGTTAAGACTCTTAAATCTAAACGATGATGGTTGTGAAACCTTTTACCTAACTACTTGGCTCTATGATTTTGTAACCTCAGGTAGTGAAAGACAACATTTTTAATCGTGCTTTACTCTTCCTCATCATCACAGAGTGATTTAGACGGCAGCCATCTCATTTGTTCGTTTTGGCCCCAATCGGGTCTGATTCAAGTGTTTTGTACTGCCTGGTAAGCATTAGTAACCCCGGTTTTCCAAGCAAGACTTGTCATGATGACGTGTAGTGCTACTTTAGATGTGCTCTTATGGCTCCATTGTTGCCAAGTTAATCAGACCTTTGTCCCATAGTCAGAAGCTTTCTACAACAACCTTTTTTACTGCTCTAGCCCACAACGCATCTTTATTTGTTGCTTAGAACAAAGAAAGACAGAAAACAATTTAAAGACACTTCTGAATTGTGCCACTTTTCATCAGCACCACCTTGCTTTTAACTACAAATTTACGCAAAACTCTACTTTCAAAGCATTAATAACAATCGAAGTTTGTGTCTTTGGGGGCAGTTTGGACATGAGTGCATAGTGTGCAACTAAAAAAGAGGCGGAGATACTGTTTTTTTTTCTTCTTATTTCTTGCGATTTAAATCTTAATGCACAAATAGCAGGTCACAACTTTGCAGCTCGTTTGGGGAGAAATGCCCGCTAACATGTTAATATGTTTAAGAATTGTGTTTGTATGTGTGATGATCTGTTCTAAACTCTTATTAAACATAAAAATTTAAACCAAATTACTGGACAGACATTAAAGAATTTTAAAGATTTTGTCAAAGGTTGTTTAATCTTAAGAATATCCTTTCAAGGATTTTCGTATTCTATTTAGTAACATATTTTAAAATTTCAAGCTGCAATTTTGGCTTCTAAAGTAAAGTATTTTCTTAAAAAATAATTAATTTTAAATCATTTTTAAAGAAGCCTAACGGAGTGCTTGAAGAGTTGAATAATATATTTATAGATTGAAAATTAAAAACTTATCAATCCATTGAATTTTCCATTTAGAAACGTATATTTAATTTGTATAAAATTTTATTGCAATATTTATACAATAAAACTGATTATGTCCGACTGTTAAGTTCACTTAAATGAAGCAATTCCATAACAAAAGTAAAACTTACTTTACAAAGAGTAACCAGTTTTAATTGGCTCAACTTAATATTCTTTTAATTGTAAAGATGGGTTAGATTGAAAAGCACTTTATAACTCTTTTTTGAAAGGTCCACCACCGGTAGTCTCAGGAGCAATCATGCCATTAGGATTGGTCTGAAAACAATTTAAAAAAAATGAACTCAAAAGAAAGGACCAGAATCTGGGGCCAAATTACGGCATCCGTGATCGAGTAAAATTGTTCGTAATATTTGCTTTTGAGATTACCGCATTCGTTATCGAGTAAGAGCTATCGTAATTTCTGATGATAGCATTCGTTAACGAGTACGCTATCGAGTGCTGGCTAACGAAAAATTGTTCGTGAGGTAAACAGCATTCGAAATTTATTTTATGTGCAACAATAGACAGTAAAGGTAGACAAAATGTAAGTTTTTATACAAATTTTAGTTGAAGCTAAAAATAAATAAATATAATAAACATTTTAGGACCAATATTAACAAAATAAATGGAAAGCAAAAGGATATAATGGCTCAATTTATGGTTGATCATCCTAACTTGGCCAAAAATAAATTACCAAACATATGTTAATTTTGAGATGGTTTTTGCAACCCAAAATGAGTGCCGTCTATACAACCAATCACTAAGAAAAAAAGGAAATGTTACATAAAGCTAGCATTATTTTGCGAATTTATATTTACCGCCAGGGAGTTTAAATTTCTGCATGAACGCTTCCGAGCATAAAGCAGACTGTTCTGGTAAAAATTTAATAAATTTTGCACACAGCTTATTATCTACTTCTTTTATCATTTTGTTAACCGACTTATTCCAATTAAATAGTCATTTCCAGTGGTATGTTGAAAAGATCCACTGGCTAAAAGTGATAATGTTACGGCCAGCTGCAGTTTTGGTGGTAAGGCAGTAGACATATGTTCTTCAAAATTTAGCTCACAAAGAATAAAATGAAATGCCTCTTTTGAAACTATAAAACGCTTAACAAACCTTAAATAATTAAGTTTTAAACAAAATTCAGTAGCTGACAATGACAGTGGATCACTTTTAACCCGTATTTGTCTTCTTATACGCATAGTATTAGATTCATCCTCTGAGTCAGAAGATAAACACAACAAAACTAATGTAGTCATTTTTATTTTATTTTTTTTTTTATTAATTACTTAAAAACAATATAATAGCTAAATTTTCCTTTTTTAACAAAGTTGTAATTTTTTACTAAAATATATGTTTTCATTCAATTACAATGCAAAAAAATCTATTACATTCTATTTTAATTTCGATACGTGAGCTATCGAATGCGGTAATCCATTCATTCGATACGTGACGAAATTTCATTCGATACGAAAGTTTACTCGTTCACGAGTGCCGTAATTTGGCCCCTGTGTTACACAAAAAGAGATGATTGTTCTCGCTGTGTGTATTCTCCAAAACAACTGGCATTGATTAGTATGTAGCACATATGTGTGCTGGTTTGAAAGAGAAAACATTCAAACTAAATGGCCTTGGTTCTACCCATTAGTTTTTTTTGGACCATGACGGACCCCAGCAACTAAAAAAATCTCAGTGTAACTGTGACAAAGCCATCTTAAGCTTCTCAATTTTCCCATAGAACTCACAGAGATGGTTAACATATAGGCATCAATTCAACCCCTCTCGTTCAAATTTTTGCGCAGTCTTATTGCTAAGTATTCTACTCAGCAAAGCTTAATATTTCTGAGTGCCAAAAACTTTGAACTCTTTAACGTCAATCAAAGAATTTTTTCCCTTATTTCTTACTTCAGGCGACACTTAGAGGGTCTTAGGTGACTCCTCAGGCAAATTCTTCACTTTAGCGAACTGAAAAAGATCTAAGAGGACCCGTTGCTGCAAAATCACCACTCCCAGTTCAAGTACTGATGTGAATGAACTATCGCCTGTTGTTCTAGACATGACAAAGAATTACGATTCCAATTGCTAGATGTAATAGAGGGTATTAATAACTAAGCCAGTAAAAAAATACTTGATATCTTCCTACCAATATGAAAAGTTGCCTTGGTAAATAATCTTCAGCGTGGAAATTATCCTTCAGAAGATAGAGTCTGACAGACCTCTGAGTCTGCTACAAACTTTGTCAAAATTGTAAGAGAAATCGCTTAAAATTACACTGAATTTAATTTTGGTTGACAACAATTGCACTTCAAACTACTGATTTGGCGCTAGACGACAACCTACATAGTTAAGTCAAAAAACCCCAGAGATTGGTAGAGGAGATTAATATAATCTTTGGGGAGAAGATATGTTTATATACTGTCCTATGCTTTTTACTTGCTTCTATCAAGCCAATGACAAAATATGCCACAAAAGCCTGGTAACTTAATAAAGCTGAGCTTGCCAGCGAATCTCCGTAATCAATTAGAATAATCGACCGACAGTTCATGGGAAGGGAGACCACTCAAGTTGCCCCCAACCAATAGAGGAGGCTGGTGTGATTCAAGGCTGTGAACTAGACAGATTTGGATTACAAGTGAACAAGCGGAATAATCGTCTCTATTTTTTTGCGTAATAATAATGCGTCTGTGGTGTTGGCGCAGAGCGAATTTTGTCACCGATTCCCCGGTTGCCCGGCACCGACTGCGCAAATTCTGTACCGTTTAGCCACCAACCTTGAAGAGTATGGGACCACACGAGACGCCGCCGAGAATATCGCCGCTGTTGGCGAGGATGTCGAGCTGTCGCCAGAAACATCGAACAGACGCTGTACCTCGCATTAAGCCATCAGCCGGTCATCCCTAAGGCGAATTTTGGTCAAAGACCTTCGCATGTTTCCGTACAAAGTCCAGTCCGTGCATCAGATGCTGCCTGTCGACCGCCAAACGCATCGCAAACAACATCGGATGACTTCTTTTGGCCCACCTTGTATTATAAAAAAATCACTTTGTGGTGAATTTAAAGTCTATAGTTGTTATAATTTTCGAGACATAGTGTATACAAAATTTTCCTTAAAATGATTCGCTTGTAAGGGGATCACCACTCTTCCTGCTACTATTCTAAAAAATTTTCCTAAATTTAGGTCATCGTCTTTAAAGTAGCCGTGCCAAGCTGTGTGGCAACAGTGGCCATAATTACTGATATATATAGAGATATATTAATAGATTTTGCCCTAAAAATACTGGGGAATCGCAGTGTTTTATCTATATCTCGGACAATAGTTAACCGATCTTGCTGATTTTAAATAGCGATTATTTAAAGAATATTTCTGTGGGTCTGACACCAATAACTGTACCTCTGGAAACTTGATTTGAACGGACATGACTATATTTACTTCTCTTTCTCTAATGATCCAGAACATACATACATATGTACTCTATGAGATCACAAGTGAATATTGTGTAAATTACAAACGGAATGACAAACTGATAAATAAGCGCATCACTCACTCATCACAACATCACCTGAACAATCTCAGAGTTTTGGAATATAAAAATTGATTTTTAAAACAAATAACTTACAATTAACTTAAAAGGGGTCCACAAAAAGAAATCATATTAAAATAGATCTGCTTTGTCTACTACTTAACCATTCCAAAAGTTCCAAAAATTACCAAAATCCTAAAATATCTGCTTTAAGAATAGAGTATCAAGAAAAACTTAAAGGATTAATAATATTTTTAATGAACACCAGCTCGCTCGTTACATTTAATGGCATATTTCCAATTTTCCAAAGTATTTAATTTTAGAATCATGCACAAAATGCACGCGACAATTGTCACGAATTAATGATTTTGTAATAGAGCAGAAATAAAATGCATACTTTTACACATTTACACATTTCCCCATACAAACATACTGGTAAACAAACACCAATACATTAACTTATAAGGCTTTCTTTCGTTAAACTTAAAATTCTGGGCACCCTTAACAAATGTTGTCAACGACTATGACAACAAGAGCTGCTAAAGAAAAAGCGAAACTATGAATGAGTAGGTGATTGTGGAAAAAGAAGAGGACCCCACAACTTGCGATTTCCCGTGAATTTTAAACAACCCAAAACTAATTAGCGCTCAAGCACATACAATCTGTCATCACGTAGAGATACAAGTACAAAGATCCCCATTACGACTACGAGTATTTTCTAAATTGTTTTCGGTATCTCAGTATCAACCACACGAATGTTACTTAGTGGAAAAATGCATGTGTGTTTCACTTTGACAAGTACTTATGCATGTGTGCAGGGTTGGGCAGTATTTCAAACACTTGTATTTGAAATACGTATTTGAAATACAAATACGTATTTTGTATTTGTATTTGAAATACCACCTTCTAATGTATTTTGTATTTTGTATTTGTAATACCCAACACTGAAGTATTTTGTATTTTTTATTTCAAATACCTATGATGTCAAAATATACATTTTTGCAAAATACATTTGTTTGTTATACAAAAAGTTGTCATTAGAAAAATTGAAAAATGTTACAATAAAAAAAAAATGGAAACTTTGTCTTCGTATTCATTCATGTCTTCGCCTTAGCAAGGCACGTTCTTTTATAGGTCTCTTTTATAGGTAATATCAAGAGCTAAGCGGATATTTGGAAATGTGAATGTCAAAAAAATTAAGTTTTGTATAAAAATTTAAAATTTTTTTGACATTCACACTTTTAAACACATCAAGTAAAATCGCTATATTTGCCTGTACCGAATCTTATATACCCTTCACATTGGTCTTTTAATATACCCGGCCGAGTAATTTTGTACTGCAAATGATAAAATAAAAATACCTTGTGCGAGTTTTAAAGTCCATAGAAAACTTTACAAAATTTTAACGTTCGTATGGAAAATAGAAATAGATGAAGAAGATTTTAGGTCAAGAGTTATAAAAGCTTTCGACATTATTCGTATTAAAAGGTTAATAAAAGTTGTTAATTTTTATGGGATATTCTAGTCCCCCTGCACCTCTTCAACCTTTTTTTCCAAAATGTAGATCTTATCATCGAATTACTTTTTGTAGAACAATAGCTTTTATAGTTTCCGAGATATAGCGTATCGAAAATTTAATAAAAATTGTTAATTTGTATGGGAGCTACACTTTCTCCAGCCCCTAATTAAAAAAATTTTTTCTCCATAGTGTAGGTCGATAGCTGCTATAAATTCTAAGATTTAGCGCATGATATATTTCACAAAATTTGTGCAATTGCAGAGAAAAAACCATTTCCCTTGATCCTATCTGAAAAGAAAATGTTTCCTTTTGAGGTCCCTATTTTTAGAGTACCCGTGCCAAGTTTTGTGGCAAGAATGACTACATTCACTGAGATATATAGGGATGTATGCACGGGTTTTATCCTAAAAAATGGGTTATTTTGATTTTTCGTTTATATCTCGGTCAATAGTAGACCGATTTTCCTGATTTAAAATAGCGATTGTCTCCAGGATAATTACAAAAGTTTGACACCAATAACTGGTCCGTATCACTTTATTTGACTCCAGAAACTTGATTTCGACAGACTGACAGACGGACATGGCTATATCAACTTTCCTATCTATAAGGATTCAGAATATTAATATTTTATGGGGTCGCAAATGAATAATAAAGAAATTTCAAACGGAATGACAAACTTATCACTATGTGAAGAGTATACAAAAGAAATGCAGAGGGCGAATTTTTGAATTCGCCTTGATATTAGTACTTCACTTTTAATCAAGGCACATTTAACCAGGTAATATTAAGGGCCTAGCTGATTAAAATCAATTTGACATTTTCACGTTATAAAAATTTAATTTTGTATGAAATTTTTAATTTTTCTGACATTCTACCGTTCAAACACAAAAAGGAAATGCAGGGGGCGAATTTTTTGAATTTGCCTTGGGTTTACCTTGTTGAATGTGCCTTGCAGAGAACTGTTTTCATAAAATTTAAAACCAGTCTGTTTTATCAGGACCTGTAGAAAGATTGTTTTTTTAAGCAGGATTTATATATTCTTTAACAAGAGGCTGTTTATCTGATTAAACTTTTAAAAATCTTGTGTTCATGATTAATGGTTATAAATGTATTTTGTATTTCAAATAAAAGATACTAAAATACTGTATTTTGTATTTAAAATACTCGACTTGAAAGTATTTGGTATTTTGTATTTGAAATACAAGCGGAAGAAGTATTTTGTATTTCAAATACAGCAAAGCATGTATTTTGCCCAACTCTGCATGTATGTATATCCTGAAGTCTTCCACTTTATATTTCTATACATCAAGTTGTATAAAATTCAATATTATTTGTTTATACGACAAAAATACGATGAAAATTTTCAGTTTGATAAATCTGCATGTTTTTCAATTCCAAATTTTAGCTTTTTGTTTTATTTATTCGTTTTTTATTTAAGGAAAATTTATTTTCACAAATAATGATTTCTTCAGCTGATTTATATGGAAAAATAACTAAAGAAAATAAAAACAAAATAAAATAAGGTGATATTTTATTTTTAGGGCAACCACAACCCTTTCCACTACTATTCACCACAAATGCCTGCTCTCTCCTGCTCCACCCACTTTATTAATAATAGTTTTACGTTCGCAATCAACTCAAAATTTGACATGATTTACTCTTTGCAGCTTGTTGTTAATGCCTGATGATACTGGAAACTATTAATTTAATGGAATAATCGTTATTACCGAACAACTTAAAAATATTGTAGGCGTTTCTATTAACCCAGTGCAAAAGCAATACAACACTAAGAGATCGTTTCTCAGAACAAAGTTCAGTTTTTTTCTTAAAGATTTTATTTTGTGGTAAAAAGAAATTTTTCTTTTCTTTTGTGTTCTGTTTGGCCTGCTCAAAGAAGACTTATAAAACTTTAATCCTTTATATTATGAAATCAAAGGGAAAAATCTCATATAAATAGATCGACTAAAACATAACTTATGTTTTGAACGATCTGCATTATGCTCGTAACAACTATGTTGATTGTTTTGTAGTTTTGCTTTATTTTTTAGGCAGGGTTTGCCAAACTTGAACATAATGAAAGCTAATGTGAGCACACATTTGCTTGTAGATTATGAATACAAGGTGCACCAAAAGAAATCGCCCTATTGGAAGGTACTCTTATCTTTGCAAATGGCGACCAATGTCAAATCTGGGGCCAAATCGTCGCATTCGATTCGAATCGAAATTTCACTCGATCGATCTAGTTATCAATGCTTTTAATATAGGAATTATAATAAGAATTTTAAAATTTCGATTCGAATCAAATGCAACGATTCGGCCCCTGTTTTGACATTTGTGAACTAGACAGATGTAGAATACATGTGAACGAGCCATGAAGCGATACACTCCCTAAGAACGCAGAATAATTGTGTCTATTTTTTTGGGTAATAATTTGACTGTGGCAGCGCGAATTCCGTCGCGGATTCCTCGGTCGTCCGGCACCGACAGCGCAAACACTGCGCCGTTCGGATACCAACCTTGAAGAGCATGCAGCCACATTCGTCGCTGCCAAGGGTGGCCGGCCCTGGAGCACCCGTTCTGGTGAGAATATTATCTCTGTTGGCGAGGATGTTGAGCTGTCACCAGAAACATCGACCAGACGACGTGCCTCGCAATTAGTCATCAGTCAGTCGTCTCTATAGCGAATTTTAGTCAAAAACCTGCGCATGTTCCCGTACAAAGTCCAGTCTGTGCATCAGCTGCTATCTGTCTACCGCCAAATGCGTGTAACCTATGCCCAAGCCATTCTCAATCTCAAGGCCTAAGTGGACGATTTTTTAGCGAAAGTCATAATGAGCGATGAGGCTCATTTCCACATCAGCGGGTACATAAACAAGTAAAACTATCTCTTCTGGGACACAGAAAATCCACAAGTAATGCACGAAGAGCCACTAAGCCCGCTCAAAGTGACCGCATGGTGCGTTGTTCACGCTGGAGGAGTCATCGGGCCATTTTTTTCGACCACGCCGCTGGTCAAACGACAACAGTGGACGGTGCGCGCTATAGGGCCATGTCAGCCGAGTTTTTTCTGCCGCAATTGAACGAAATAGGACCGAAGGACATGTGGTTCCAACAGCAACGGAGCAACGGGACACACTGCGCGAGCCACAACCAATATTTTGAAGGGACGTTCCCAGGTAGCCTCATCTCTCGTTTTGGCGATTTACATTGGCCCGCAAGATGAACCGATTTAACTGTTCCAGATTTTCTTGTGATGTTGTTTTAAGTCCCGTGATTACGTTGACAAGCGCGAGCCCTCTGAAAGCCCTCAAGGACAACATTTGACACGAGTGCGAGAATCTGTCGCCCGAAAACTTCGCCAAAGTGATGAAAAATGCCATAAAACGAGCCCGTATAGCAACCAAAGGTGACGGCGCCCATTTGACCGATATCATCTTCTCGACTTGATCAATAAAATTCTAAAGGTTCAAATAAATATAATCAAAGCACAGAATCGAAATTTTTCATTTCTTTTGGCCCACCTTGTTAATGTTTATGAGTGTGAAATCGTCCCCACTATTTATTTTGATACCTTGTTTAGGCTTAAACTTTAACCATGATAAGGCGGATTATTTGGCTGGCCCCCTTTTACGAGTGGTTTATGGTATTGAAAGCTTTCTCAAAATCTGCAGAGCACGATGATGGGCAGTGTTTTAACGAGATCGAATTCCGGCTTCTTCTTTTCGCAAACAAATACCAAATATTCTGTAAGATGTTTGTCGATTATAAACGCGACTATTTCTTTTTCATGCTTATCAGCGTTATGCCTCTGCAGTTTCTGCACTTTTAGAGGTTACCTTTCCTAGGCAGTAAAGCGATCGTAGGTTCAGTGAGTTTTCTGCGTAGTGCTTTGCCCGACCAAAACTCTAAAATATTGGTTGTAGTAGTTCGGCGCTAAGCATTCGATTTACTTTTAAAAACTCTGGTGGTGGTATTGTCAGAATCAGGTGCCTGAGTAAGTATTAAGGCTAAGGTAGCGGTTTGCTGTTTCAGTTATGCTTGACCAGAATATATCGAGCAGCGTGCTTTCTTTGTTCCATTTTTTCTTCGAAGCCGTTTTGAAGATAATGTGTTCCTTCGCAAATTTAATAAATATAATATTTTGTACTGGATGGCTTTAACGAGCCTGTACGGACTTCTCCATTTTCTGTTTTTGAACCAATGCCATGTCCACCTATTACCGATCCATATGGGGATGTTATCGTTTCTTACTTGTGCGTCGATACTGCCAAGATGAATAACAATATTCTCTCTGTCCCTTTCATTGAGCAAATCTACAAAATGCAGATAAATCTGCCCTTTTGGCAACAGGCAACAAAGCAGGTTGTGTAATGGTTTGTAGCAGGCAAGGTGCATGTATAAGGTGGTCTTAGTTAATCAGCTGAGTAAGGGTAATTCGGTATTTAAATGTCAAATTTTGTTTATGTTTATGCATTTTTTTCTTTTTTACAAACAATAATAGAAGTATTCTAAGAAGAGCATACTCTTTCTTTTAGCACAATTTTTTAAATAAAATTTTTCTCACAATAATTTTGAATAATAATCGTTAAAAATATATATTCACTTGCGATCTTACACTTGCATGTATATAAATTGAAATAATTCGTGCTTAATATATATTTTATTCCTTTTTTTAGACGTATAAATGTTGTATTTCTTTTTTGTGTTATTGGTTGAACTATTGGTACCTTGTGGTACATAAATAATGGTCATAAATTGGCAATGGTTAAAAATTTCAGTATTTATAGCCGAATGATAAAAATAAGATTTATTAACATTTGCGCGCTTTGCACTGTAACAAATGAACCAACAAACATATGTACATACATACCTACACACACATATATACATACGTATGTGGGTATATAAAAATTCGTATGTTCATATATATATATGTATATATAGATAAATAGCCAGACAGACATACAAACTGGCCATACGAATCTCCACCATCATTACTTTCACGACCAAAAAGCAAAACCATCTCCAATTCAATCCATCCCAATTCGAATTGCCAGCAACAACAACAATTTAACTAAACTTTTATTACAAACATTGTTGTAAAGAAATTTTTCTGTCTCTCCAATGACCACCACATTATGTTCGCTTTCATTTCTTTAATTTTTCTTCTTCTTCTTCTTAACTTTTTTGCTTTTATTTTATTACCTAAAATATAAATAAGTAAAAGGGTTTGTTGCTATTACTTTGGTTACTACGCCCCTCTTAGATCAGGAAAGAGTGGTGGGGATAAATAAAAGAAAGTAGAAAAAGAAAAAAAATGCTAAAATTCCAAATAGTTCACCCCTCCGCCACCCTAAGATATCATCTTGTTCTTTAATCACAAGAATACATAGACGCACATTCGGATGAATGGATGGACATGGATCCATTCAGAAAGTTATTCATAGTCGACTGGTATAATTAATAGCGGGCCTTTTTGCCATTTTTGGGTAGGGGTATTGTGCACAAACGTCCTTACCACGTATGTGATAGAATAATAAGTTCAGGAGTGCGGAGATTTGTAACCTTTAACTAAAGGATCAATTGTATAAAATATTTGACACGATATATTTCGGAAACTTAAACCGACCTAATCGATAATGGCCCTAATCGGCTTTAATTGCCATATTTCCAAATCCCCGGTTATCTGACACTGACTGCGAAAACACTGCCCCGCTTGGCAACTAGCCTTAAAGAGTATGGGACTAAACGAGACACTGCCAAGAGTGGCCGGCCTCGGAGCGCCCGTTCTGTCGAGTATATCGCCGCTGCTGGCAAAGATGTCGAGCTGTCGCCAGAAACATCGACCAGACGCCACGCCTCGCAATTATTCATTAGCCGGTTGTCCCTAAGGGGAACTTTGGTGAAAGACCTGCGCATGCTCCCGTAAAAATTTCAGTCCGTGCATCAGCTGCTGCCTGTCGACCGCCAACCAATGTAACCTACGCCAAAGTAATTCACAGTCTCGTGGCCGGAGTGGACGATTTTTCGACCAAAATCTTAATGAGCGATAAACCTGATTTTCACCTCAGCGGGTACGTGAACAAGCAAAACTATCGGTTCTGGGGCACCGAAAATCCACGAGTGATGCACGAGGAGCCACTACACTGCATGGTTCGCTGTTCACGCTGGAAGAGACCCCGCGCCAACAGTGGACGGTGCGCACTATAGGACTATGTTAGCCGAGTTTTTTCTGCCGCAATTGAACAAATTTAGAAAAAAAGGATATGTGGTTCCAGCAGAACGAAGCAACGGCAAACACTGCGCAAACCACCACCAATATTTTGAAGGCGGCGTTCCCGGGCCGCCTTATCTCTCGTTTTGGCGATTCACATTGGCCCACAAGATCGCCCGATTTAACCGTTCCAGACTTTATTGTAGGGTTTTCTTAAGTCCCGTATTTACGTGAACAAGCTCGAGACCCTGGAAGCCCTTAAGGGCAACATTCGACACGAGTGCGAGAGTCTGTCGCCCGAAGTTTTTGCCGAAGTGATGAAAAATGCCATAAAACAAGCCCGTATAGCAATAAATTGTGACGGCGCTCATTTGGCCGATATCATCTTCTCGCCTTGACCAACAGAATCGAAGTTTTTCTTTTAAGAAAAAAATGAAAACCAAACAACATCGGATGACTTCTTTTGGCCCACCTTGTATATGGCTGGGTATACAAAAAGATCAAGTTGAAGGGTATAAATTGTTCGACACAGCCGGTTATAGTGCTCTTACTACTTTTATGTTTGCAAAGGCAGCATTGACATCTCTCAAATTTTTCTCCATGATGCCGGTATGTGTAGGCAGGATGCAACTTTTGGTAAAAATTATGCTGTTTTTATTTACTGCAGCGTCAACTACTCCTCCTTATTTAATGAACTTGAGATTTAAAAAACAACTTCGATTGGCCGGATTAATTGTTCTCATAATGTTTTAATTCCTTATTTGCCAAACCAAGCAAATTCGCTAGATTTCCAACACCTCATTACAAAAAATATCAATTTTAATTGACTTTGTATCAGAAAACAATTGACTTGTTAATGTCTGCCTCTGTGACAGTAATAACATTTTATTACCAAATTTACTACTTACAATTGTATGAAATAAACCAAAAACAGCACAACAATACGATAATATTGTAATAGAAAAAAGATTGGCTTAACAGCAGCAAAAATGGTCAGAATACTTACAGATTGCTGTTGTATCAAATGAACTTATCAGTGACCACAAAACCAGCTTCATTGCTGTTGCAGCTGCCATCATTGTCATTAACATTATCATTATTTTGAATGATTCGGAACTTATGTGTGTACATGATGAACAGTGTAATTAGTTTTAAGTGATAAGCGCAACAAGATAATCGCTGTCGTCATTTAAAAATCTATAGCCGTTTTGGAATCTCTTCGCGGATTTTAAACAATTCCCAAAACGCAATAAAATTGCTGGAGAAAATAAAAACAAATTTTAGCAGGAGTTTAATGCTATTTTAACATTACTTTAAAACTACTTTAATATACTTTTTTTCATAAAAAGCGAAATTAATAAACAAGGTTATAATATAAATATTTTAACATTAAAACAATACAAAATATAATAATGAATATTAAGAGAATCTATACATTTGTATATCTTTATCTGAGTTCATTGTCTTAAAATAAAAAGTTGATAATTTAATAACTTTAACTGTTTGAGAAGAATATTGAAATCAATACGTTTCTTTATTGTTATAATAACACGTGATTTGCTAATTATAACCCTTGAAGAAAATAAAATATTTTAATTTTACGAGTATGTGTGTGTGTGTGGTCCAAAGGATCTGCCGGATATGTCAAAGTGCATCCTTAACACGTGACCGGTTATGAAGAGAACATATTCAATTTAATTCCTTTTGAAATTTTCTACCAATAAAGTGACTATAGAAGAACAAGTTAAAAAATAAAGTATTTAAAACGAACGAAACATTTCCGACATTTGTTGTGGGACGAAGGTGTGTGTAATTTGATATTTTTTTTGATTTAGAGAAAGTTTAAGGAGAATGAGATTTTGGTGTGAAACATTTATTTTGTTTGTTAAATTGCATTGTTGATTTTGTTTTAAAAATGTCAAAATTTTATGTAAATAAAATGCGATATTTGAGATAAATTATAAAATAAGTGGATAATAAGAATTAAAGAACTAAAGTGTTGAGAGGAAAATGTATTTTTATAAGTTTAAGTTGAGAGAAAAAGCTAAAGCTGGAGGTCCATACCACACGTTCTATGCGCGGCTGCGTTCCATGCGTATCACTTTTCTGTACGTTTTAAGGTTCATTTATACGTGACTTAGCCATATCACAGTAAACAGCTGTTCGAACCAAACTTATGGGCAACACTGAATTTAATTAAATGTGAATAACCATTACGCCATCACCATAGCCCTAGAAATCAATTGAATTTTGGTTTTTATGGCAACGGTTATGATTATGGCGTTATGGTAAGTCACAAATAATTAAACCTTTATGCGTTTGTTTTTGCCAAGTTACATGCAAAACGTTTTGTGCGACAAGTTATTCGTTTTGATCAGCTGTTTTTGAACACAACAGAGATGACACTTAAAATAAAAAAGAAGTCGATAACAACAATGTATATAATGGGTATATAAGAGCTGTGTTAAAAATTAATTTTGAAGTATTTTATTCTTGAAATTATTTGCCAAACTTATAATGAAAACATTTTCTTACTTGAAATACTGCTGTTAACTCAAAATATAACATTATAAGTATGGCTGAATTCCAAAACGCAGTTTGCTTTGCATTACAAATTTTCAACTTCTTCTCTTATACACTCCTTACAAGTTTTTTGCTTCCAGGACATTTATATAACTGTAAACACTCATTTGGAAGTAGAAGATATTATCAAAAACCTCATCTTTGCTCTCAGGAAAAACTTGAAATTTTGTGATGCAAAGCAAACTGCGTTTTGGAATTCAGCCTATCTATCACACACACAAGTTTTTCGATAGCATTGAAAATTTGTCATCATTGGATAACAAAAACATCTGTCATTTTTATTTTGCTAGGATGGGCTCTGTGCAATTTGTTATGTTTCTTGTCACATACAACTACACTGATTCTACTTTTTTGACAGATGCAGAGGACGTACTGGGGAAACCCAGTTTTATTGGAAATATCTGGGGTAAAACTTAAACATTTTTCTTTAAAGAAGGCATTACAAAATGTTAACGCCTACTTCACTCAACTGCTCCAAAAGAGCATTCCTTGTTCCAATATCTGTCCCCATTGGAAGTATGTTGCCAACCCCATGGAAAATATTGCAAACATTGTGCCTGGATACCAGAAAACATTTAAAAGAAACCGATGGTATGACGAGAAGTGTTGTAAAGCAGCTGCAGCAAAAAACACAGAATACCAGGCATATCTGGAGACAGTAGCCACACGTATTGAGCGTTGAAGTATCGAGAGAAAAAGAAGGAGGAGAAACGTCCTTTTCGACAAAAGAAAAGAGGAATGAAAAAACATAAGCGTTAAGAGATCAAGATAAACAGAAGTCGAGACGATACCAAAAAGTCCTACCAACTTGCAAAACAACAGAGTAAGAGCTATGGTATAGAAATCTCTCCCTGTAAATACCAACAAGGAAATCTGGTAACAGGATGGCATTCTGAAAATCTGAAAGGAACACTTTTTTTAATTGTTGGTATTTAATGACAGCGGCGATGGAGATACCCCTTTTTCGTTTAACAATGATGGTGCAGTGTAATTACTTTCCAGCTAGGAAGAGGTAAAAATATCAGTATCCCGGATAAAAAACAGGAGCGCGACAGGAGCTGATGGCCTACAGGTGGAGCTGCTTAAAACCAAGGGCAGGGAGTTAGTAAGGAGCACACATCAATTTAACGGCACAATTAGCACAGAAGGGAGCTTGCCGGATTTTTGAAAGCTTTGTAAGCTATTCCTTATCCACAAAGAAAGGAGATAAAAGTATTTGCCCCAATTAGATAGATTTTAGCCTTCTAGCCTTCTACTGTTCCTTATACTTTATGGAAAATTAAAAATTAAAGTTGACGAAATAATTGATCCTTGTTACTCTGTCTTTAGACAGGTTTAATCGGGAAAATATTTACACAATCGACAGTTAACATCTCTTCGCCGACTACAAGGCCGCTTTGTGCAAAAGGTGTTTGAGGCCATATCTGAATCCGGCATATCTGCAAAGTTGATCAGCTCATGTGGAATGACTTTAATGGATGCAAGTTTTCAGGGAAAATCGAAAAGAAGCTTTCCGAGTATTTAATAACCCAACGTGGTGAGAGCCTATCCTTCTCCTTCAATTTTTTTTGTCAAAGGTCGCACGTAACATGGCTGTAAACAGGAGCAGCACAATGTTTACCAGGAGTCACATATTGCTCGAATATGCCGATGCTATCGATATCATGAGACGTAGATTAAGAGATATCGCTGTTTGCTTATGTATAGGCAGAAAAGGAAGCAGCAAAAAAGGTTTTTGGCAGCAAAGAAAGAAAAAACTAAAGTTATGGTTTTAACGAATCGAGAGTGTCCACGAGATTGGGACAGTTTGTGAATTTTAGGATCTTTAACTTCAAGGTAGTACTTAAATTCGTATGCATCGGTACCGCCATAAATGGGACGAATGATGTTGGTTTTAAAATAAAGGGAAGAATCACACTTGCTTAAAGATTCTATTCTGGGACCAGACAAACATTTAAGAACAGGGATCTTTCTCACACACACACTACACAATACACTTGTTCTACCTTGAGCCAATCTGCGTAGGCGGAAAATATTGGTATCGTACAAATTAAGAGCTGTATAAGCTTAATGCTTACATTGATGTGGTCAAGGGTGGAAAATTCAAAAATTGCGCTGGCTTGACCATGTTGTTCGAATTAATGCAGATGCTTTAGCGGAAAAGGCATTCGAATGTAATCCCAAAGGAAGCTGCTGGACTTCGTTTATAGTATCAAGTTCAGGAAAAGTTTTTTAAACAAAAAGTGAGGAACTGGAGAAAAACCGCAGAAGACCGAAGTACTTGAAACCCCATTAATAGTTCGAAAAATGATCCACTTGATTTGTATAAATGATCAATTAAATAAGTAAGTAAATATTTTCGTCCTATTTGAATTTAAATGAAAATTAACTTGATTCGAATTTAAACACGAAATCGAGAATAGGCATTACTTAAATAACGATAGAAGGAATTTAAAAGGGAATTTAGGCTACCCAGGGTAAACTGCTTGATTATGCCGGTAAAAAGGGCAAAAAACTTTGAAATTATTATTGCAGTAAATTTTTTAATTGACAAATTTATAATTTCTGTAAAATTATTTAAAAAATAAAAAGGATTTTATATTAAAAAAAAAACACGACAACTGCAAGAAGCTAATCGCCTGATTTACTTAACATTATTACGACAAGTACAAAGCAAGTAAAGCATAAAAAGGGGGAGGATTTGTTTTCCCATAATTAAAAGAAATTTCCAAAAAAAAAAAAATTATTAAGGACACACGAAATATTGCACTATTTAAGGATTATTTATTAATACTAGCAGGCGACCCGTCATACATAAACAAAAACTACTTTCTTGCACTTAATCGCTTACAGTTTTGCAATGATTTTCTTTTAAAGCAAGAAGAGAAGAGGGGGTAGATGGAAAATATGAATATAAAGACTAAAGAAAAATCGTAAAGTCATTCATATTTAATCCAGGATGGTGTAAATAATACGATTAACTTCTACACTCCCTTGCACACAAAACTCCCAGGCGCGTGTTTGCTTGCAACACTTTGGCGTTTGTTTTCTATTTAGTTTTTTGCATTTTTTTTCTCAATTCATATTCAAACGCTTTAAAAGTCAATTTAGTTGGGCATTTAAAGGAAATGTGTTTAGTTGGGCTCTGGTGGTTGATTTGCTCATCGCCATCTAGACAATGATCAGAAGTTGAAAACCGCTACAAGTAGGATAAATCTATGACACAATAGAGGTCATTGTCGGCTTTTGTAATAAGAGTTTGTTACAAGCTTAAAACATACAATATTTGCTTGTATGTATGTTTGTATGTGTGTGTGTGTGAGCATATACGAATGAACCAAAAAAGGATTTAAAAATGTAGCGTAAGCAGCATTGTGCTTTCAGAAGAAAGAATTTTGGCATTGTTGGTTTGAAATCATAAATCACAGAAAAGAAATTACAGAAATAATATATAAAGATAACAACACCCAAGGCTGGGAGTGAAATGCATATTTTTTCATAGAAATTATTATAATATAATATTTGGATGGCGGTTGGTTATTTGTATTCTTTCTCTTTTTGTGCGAAAATTGTGACTTTTGCAGGAAAAGTTTTGCCAAAGAATAACCTCAAATAAATTGACAATTAGTTTTAAATATTTTTTATGCCGAAACGTTTTAATTTCTCCAGAAAATCTATTGTTTTTGTGTATGTGCGTGCTTGACTTGGAAAATGCCATTAGATGAGTCCTTGTTTATGACAGTCATTGAGTTGGAAATAATTTTATTAATTCGATAACTGCCAAGCTGCCAGCCAACCTAGAAATTGCTTTAGAGCAAATTTCATTGTATTAAGATTTTGTTTTTAAGTGCAAAAGTACAACAAAGATCAGAGTGTTATTTGCCTTAAGGTTTCTTTTCCTCTAAAATTTCCTATAAGAAAAACTTTTGTTTTGCCAATATATGTGAAGCGTATTAAAATTTATAAAAAAAAAAAAAAATAAAAATAATTTCAATTTGCCTTTTGTAACGTAAGAAGTATGCAAATCGTAGATAAAAATTTATTTTTAGAAATTGTTTTTCTTATTCTTAATATTTAGGGCAAAACGATTTTTGAGTTTTTTCAACAATACACTCAACTACACGCAGAGAAATAAAATGGTTGGCAATGGTCACGGAAATAAGATCACGGATAATTTTATAATTGTATGGTTACGAAGATCATTATTACGACCACCAAAACTATAGTATAGTTGTAGTAAATTTTTGGCGAAAAATGCAATCATATTAAGGATTAAAAGTACGAATAATATAATTGCCATAATCATTACTTTGATTATAAGTAACCATAATTTTGACTAAGGCTTATCCTATATTTTTTGCTCTTCTTGGAGCATCATATGCTTCATAACCCATAATTAAGATAATGACTGCCCATGACGAAAATATTGATTACCACAAGAATATAATTGTAGTTTTAATCATAGCTATGATTAGATTTTTTATCTAAAACTTATTACAACCATAGTATGGTTGGGACAGTCATAATAATTATTCTTGTATCCACACAATAATGAAATTATCCGTGATCATAATCCCGTTACCATACTCAGCCATGTTTCTTTATCTGGGTGTATAAACTCATTTGCATATTGGGAAAACTCAACAAGGGAGCTTAAATACTTTTAGAAGCCCAAAACTCAATGCGGGGGGAGTTCAGATTGACATGTGAGGCTTAGTATTTTGGAGCAATCCCTAAAGTAAGCTGTTTTGGAAAAGGAATACTCAGAAAAAGATCAAAAAGGGCCTTAATACATACTATACGTGCAGAATTTCCAAAGGTTTCAAGACCTACTTTGACGTATGATTGCACTGTATGGTAGAAGGCGGCAGAAGCTTTTCGCCATCGTCTAAAGATATACTTCTAATCAGCTAAGCTAAGGGCTGGTGCCATGAAAAGTACATCTCAAGCGGCATTAGACGTCATTCTCCGCAGGGTACCTTTTAAGTACTGGATGATGGGCATATCAGCAAGAAGTTTGGTTAGACTAGGCGTGTCAGGGTTGGGAAAACTTCTAAATACTAGCCCTAATAAGATATTTAGGGTAACAGGTCTTGAGGATCTAAGTTACTCTGGGGACCCAGAACAGATTATGTGGTCACCCAGGTCAATTCTAAGAGCTCATTATCGATAATAATCTCTGGAAGAGGTTGTTGGTTCTGTTTTGAGAGTCAATTTTGGTACTTTCAATTAATTTTCAAAAATTTCTAATTTAGTACCAAAAATTAATAGTTAAATTTCAGAGTTTTCAAATTGCATTTTAAAATTTTCTGTTTAAATTTCAGAAATTTCTAACTGTTTTTAAGAAAAATATAAATAAAATAAAAAATAAAAATAAAATAAAAATAAAATAAAAAATAAAAATAAAAAAAGTGAAATATGGAAGTAACTACCCTGCGGAAAAAGAGTGTCAATTGGTCGGCGTACTCGTCCTGTTACAGGTAAAAAACATGAATTGGACAAAAGTTATTGGTCGTGATCGGTTAAAAAGGCACACATCAAGTAGCTTGTTAAAAGGTGTTGAAGAGGTTAGGGGAGAAAGTAGAAATACTAGTCCTTACACTTAAACATACATCTTTTAATATATACACACACACACACGCGTAAATACAAACAAAGTAGATTCAACAGGATCTTAAACAATCAATGCAGAATTTGCGTATATAGGATTGGGCTGTAAACCGTTCTGACAACGCAATGTAAAAGTGAAAGGTTCTCTTCATACAAAGTGCAAGAACTAAAACCAGTCCCTACCCTAAGAAACCGTTCACGTCAATAGTCTTGGACCAATCCACTTCCCCATAGGATAGTGATAAGCCCAAATAGAATGATAATAAGAGAACATAGGGTTGTATGTGTATTTAGTTCGATCTAAGCAATAAAGAATATGAATATAATTCCAATATTCAAATTCTAGTTAAAGTTTGTTTAAATAGAACAAATTTACATTCAACTAACAGTACTAACAGAAAAAGTGCTGACGAGAAATGGGAGCTGATTTTTAAAATGCATTATACTCGGTAAGTCTCGGAGTTACTTTATTTTCAATAAAAAATTTCATTCTTTGCTATCACAACTTTAATAAATTACTATAACAAAGAAACAGTTTTGAAATATTGGGAGTACAAAATAATTCGGTCGGTTTTTTTGGGTCAAAAATGCATTTATGTCGAAATAAAAAGAATTTACAGATTAATCAAAGTATCGTCCATCGCTAGTTACTACTTTTCCCCACCTCTCAGGCAATTTTCGAATTCCATCTCTAAAAAATCTCGTCTTTTGAGGTGATCCAAATTTGAAGCCAGATCGTGCTGCATCCGTCGAAACAACCAGTAATCAGTAAGAACAATGTCAGAAGAATACGGCGGGTGCGGTTAAATATCCCAACATGAGCGTTTCCAAATATTTTTTCAAGACTTTTGCGACATGAGGCCGAGCGTTGTAATGCAGGAGAATAACTTTATCATGTCTTTGCCTTTATTCCGGCCATTCTTCTCGTATTGCAAAGCCCAAACGCATCAGCCGCAGCCTATAGCGATCACCCGTTATAGTATCGCCTGGTTGTATCACCTCATAGTACATACCCTTTTGGTCCCACCAGATGCACAACACTGAAGTCTCCATTCTTGAAACTTTAAAACCATTTTTGTCATTGCCCCATAAACGTTCAGAAACATTCGATGCGCTTCAGCTGCACTTTTCTTCCAATTAAAACAAAAAACTAAAACTTCCCGCAAATGCTGCTTAGTTAACACAAATTTGCTCATAATTGACACCGTGAAAAACAAGTTTTTTTTTAAACTCGAAGCAATATAAACTGAAAATTAATGGAAGATGTCTAAACTCTCTAAAACTATCGACATAAGCTGTTACGGTTCAATGTTCATAACAGCCAGAGCCATCTTTTGAAAACGGACCGAACTAATTTGTACTCCCAATATAAATTGAAAATTTAAATCAGGACCAGTAACGACAGCAAGAAAATAAAATAGAAATTATACATCATATTATCTGTCCCTGCCCGAAATTACTGAATCATGGATGTAAGTGGTTGGGCAAACAATTTTACAAACAGAAAAGAGACGTGAATTAGAAGACATCATTGGGGGATAAGCAATGGAAACAAGAACGAAAACTCGAATTGCTTAAGCAAAATATCTTCAATATGTCTTTGCAGCTTACAGAGGTTCTAACAAGGCATTTGAAAAAGACATTAAAGGTTTCAAAAAAACTTATTAAAATAAATGAAACAACTTTGCCATTTTAATGAGTTCAAAATTTCCTTTTTAAAATTAATAATTAAAGAAACAAAAGAAAAAATTGTTTAATTTTTTTACAGTTTCAAAATTTCTAATAAAGATTTTTTGTGAAAGAGTTTTAAGGAATTTTTTTAAAAAGAAAATTAACCTAAAATCTTTAACATTAAACTTTCAATGATATCAATCAATGCAACAACAACAATCTTTCTCTCAAACATAAAATAATTTCTCCCATATTCATAATACTTATAGTAGGTTTATTAAACGTATACGGCATAGTTGTGCAATAAGACCTTAACAAGCCTGGTATAAGCATTATGAATATGGCCATTTACTTTTAACATTTTCTTGATTAAGGCCGTTTACTTTAACATTATACTCACATTAGCACCCCCTTTCTTTAAACCAAATATGCGTTTGTCATCTTTTTATTCCTAAAAGTCATGATAAATTTCAAATAAACAACGAGCGGACGGACGGACGTTATATGATACTTGCGCGCACATAAAGTTTAATCGCCTTTTGCTAAACAATTGATGTGACAATTGCCCACGATTTGTGAGAGACTTGTGCCATAGGATTTTGAGAACAAATCTTTATAAGCGGATATTCATTACAAGAACCGCAAAAAGGCATCATGTCATACGTTTTTATATTTATTTTCAAGGTAAACTGGCAAGTGATTCATAAATTTATGAGGACAAACTTGATTTAACTTAAGCGGCAGTGGTAGTAGCAATAGCAACTCAAAATTATAAATGATTCTGCTTCTTTGGGGGGTGAAATATCACCCTCTTTGATATTTCTAAGGTGGTCGGTCGACTGCGTGCTTTATTTAACGTTAAAACTGACACATTTATTGAGTTGAATGGAACTTGGAACTACATAACACGCGCTGGTGCTTAAATACATTTTTAGCACCCTCTTGATCCGCTTAGTTGCTTGACTGTCAGTCATTTATTTAATCGAATATTGTTTGTTGTTTGTCGTTGTGTGATTTAACATTTTACATATGTTATTTGTATCCCCGTGAGATATTTTTTTTATTTTTTCTATTTTTTAATATTTTTTTTAAGCTTAATAAGATTGATTATTTTTTTTGTAAGTATTTCTTGAAGCAATTATGTCTATTTAAAGTTAAAAAATTCGAAAGTGTAACTGGGTTTGTTTACAAGCCTGTTGTTCGATTTATTTAAAATATAGGGCTTTTAATAAAGTCAATGTCGCGTTCCTTTCCATAGAACAGCGTATTCTTAAAATTTGCCCCAAACAATGTAAATAAAAAGCTGAAAATATTAATACAAACAAGAAATTTTGTGTTTTAAACTAAAATAAAAACTATTTTGGAAAACTTTCACATTGAATATATGTACATAGATTTTTTTCTTGCGTATTTGTGTCGCGTTCTCTATTTTATTTGTAACTTTAATGGGATTTCTCGATTGAATTCGTTTGAAAAGCAAAATAGTTCCACGTAATTAACTATTTTGCAAGATTGCGTAAAGGAAGTGCTTTCTATGGTGTTAGAGTTGTAAATAAAAGATAAATTTCCCTAAAAAAATTTTTTTTAGTTAATAACTTTGATTTGTTCAAATGCATGCAACAGTAAGTACATAACTAGAGCTTAAAAATTTTTATTTGTGTCGATACCGTAAAAGAGATGTCATTATAAATATCACGAAAATTTAAAGAAAATAAAATGTTTTAGGCCTTAGAAATATCTCTCCTATGATGAACAGTTGGACATTAAAATAAAATCACCCAAAACATCGAAGCTAGTACTTGCGAACATTACTACTTTTGCTTTTTACTATGAAAAATGTGTAAAATAACCAAATAAGTATAAAAAGAGTAAAACAAAATCAAAAATATATATCAAATCACTTTTGAGACACAAAATTTAAAATTAATGTTAATTTTACTAGAATTGAAAATTTTAAGAGAAGAAATGTCACGTTCCCTATCAAAATTAAACTTTTTCTAATAAAACAAATTTAAATATTTTAGGTTAACATATCTTTTAAGAAAGTGGAATTAATGTTTTTTTAAATTAAAAAAAATCCTTCAAAAAATTTAAATTCAACTGGCAAATTATTTAATTTTTAGGTGCAGCCGAATGTAAGTTTAATTTGTTGTCACGTGCGCGATTGCATATTAATGGGTAGTATATAAGAAACAATTATATCTACAAAATATGCGATTTGCATTTTATATAATGCTGATAAATGCTTTAATATCAAAAAAATATTTTTGTTTTCGAATTCATAATATATTTTGTTCACTTTAAAGACGTACTAATGTCGCGTTGCTCGTCCTGAAAATGCGCATATGTAAAATTTTTAGTCTAAAAACAGGAATTTGCCCGCCCAAAACAAACAAAAAATAACTTATTTTGTTTATTCGAAAATAATATTTGATTTTTTTTTGTCATGTTTACACATAACGGGTTGTAGCGTGACCTGTAGTAGGCTTCAGGGAGACGGACTGCCCTAGCTCTGCAACTCCCTTTGAGATCATCGTAGTCCTTTAAGCAGACCAAGGTACGCCGACACATTTTTTTTATAAACTAAACTACAATTACATTTTCCTATCCATTGCTAAGCGTCATACATAAAAAATACTAAATTGATTTAAATTAAACCATTTGTAATTCCAATCAAATTTTTATTGATTCTTAACCTGCAAACTAATTGATTATATAAATTAAGTTTTTTCGGTTTTGTTTACTATGGTTTTTCTCCAAGCATTGCGCGATCTTGCTCTATATCCACTGCCTTGTGGGTTCTATTGCAACGTTGGGTGGCATATTTTATATGGATTCCGTAATGCATGACCAAACCAGCTGTTGTTGCTTTCTTAAGCCTTATTAATCATTATTGTTAGCATACTATTTTTAAATACAATTCAATATTTAATTGGGATAATTAAATTTTTAATAAAAACGAAAAATTGGTTAATCAATGCTTTAATTGAAAAAATTAAAGGAACAGTTTCTTCTGTGCATCGCGGGGCCTCTGCGCAACACACATTTAACCCAATGTGGCCTTTACTTTTTGGGTTTTTTAAGGAAAAGTTGTTTAAACGTCGTCCCTTGGGACGAGAGAAAGCTATTAGGAGGACAATAATTGAGAAAAAGGCTGATGCGGATAATGATAGCACAATACTCTTTATTGTGCATATCAAATAGAATTAACAAAACCTTAGGCAAACTTAATAACTTATAAAAAGTGTTTAAGCTTAAGGTAACTATGGCTGAATTGAATTTTAACTCAGCCGTTTGCTACCTTGCCACCCCATATGCCTGATGAATCCTATGATGCCTCCAGCCTAAAACTAGACAGCTCACCAAGTGGAGCTGCAGGTTTAAGTAGCGCCGGACAAGGTGTTAATCATTCTCTATTCCCTCTTTGTCCTCGCATAACCTAAAGAAGTCTGAAGTATTCCCACCGCATTTAGAGGTCATATATATTGTAATGCCCCGTAAAAGTCCCAATTATACCCATCAGATCTTTCGTGATCTCAGTGAGAAGCATATAAGTATCCTTTCTATTTAGCTCGGGCCACATAAGTCTAGAGATTTTGTAACCAGCTTTAGGTCTTAAATCTTAGTCCCATGCCTCTATCAAACGGTAAGAAAAACTCAATTCTTGTCTTACCCATTTGCACCTCAACTCATTACCCTACGCCGATCTCTTTTTCGTGAAGTCCACCCATTATAATGTTTTTATTTACTGCAAAATTAAATTATTTCTCTCTCTAATATAACAAAAACAATATGTTTTTAAGATTGCACCCCAACAACAACTACATATTGCTAAATAAAAAAATTCCACATAATTTAATTTCGTGCTTAATTTTCTAAAATTCCACCCCTTATGAGGTTACAACCATTACTTAAAGGCAATAAAAAAACATTGCCAAAACATGTAGTTAATTTAAAAAAAAATGGTTTCATATCCTAAATACTTATAAAAAGAACAAAAATTGTGGCTTTTGTGTTAAAAAAATATAAAACACGCTCGTGTTAAAAGAAATACACACAAAAAAAACCCGCCGTTTAAGTCACTCCCACTAAAAACAAAACGAAGAAACGAAATCCTAATAAAATTACAACACACTCCTTTCCACCTCAACAGCATGTTTTAGTGAATAAAAGTTTTGAAAATAAAAAAAGTCAAACATCAATAACTTAAAAAAAGTAATAACTAATACATTTATGACAGACGATTGCATTCCCCCAAAGCGTAACCACATAACAAAAAGGGTTAATTTTCAATGTGTAAAATTAATGTGTTAAAAATGTCCAAAATTTCCCACTACAATTTGTTATAAATGGCAAAACAAAAACAATTGTAGATGAAGAAGAAATATATTGAGAAAAATACAATCATTATTCTTCTCGTATAAGATAAAATCCCATAAGACGCTTAAACATAAATTTACACTTTGCACTGCCTATAAGGTAACACCTACAAATCGCGTTTTCCAAAGTCACACATTAATTCGCCAAAATGCAACAATATCGATATGACCCACTCCCCTGCCTTATGCAACAAGCTTTTGTTTAGTTTTTTTATTTATTTTTTTCCTCGCTAAACTTTGAAATAGTAGTTCAATTGTATTTGGATTTTCTATACTTTTTGTTTAATTGTGGAAACTTAAGACTTTATGAGAAATTTATGTTTTTTTACCAGTTTTTTACAGCAGACACTTAGACGCTGGTTTACTTTAACGTTTTGTAAGCCTTTGTCTTGCTTGATACGAAGTATCACTGTAAAAAATGACCAACGGCTGATCGTGCAATGAAAATAACAAATGCATTAATACAGGGTGTCTGGCGGCAAATTCATATTTTAAAATACAATTATTTTAAAAAGTAGTAAACGAGGCGAAGGAAGGGTGGCGCCGTTGGAATTACGGATTGTGCGGATTTGCCAATCAAGATGTCGCATTGGTCGAGTGAGCATCGTGTGTTCCCTGTGGAGAGATTTTTTAAGAGTAATGAATCTTACGCAATTGCTCGTCGGTAATTTTGTTCAAAGTTCGGGGTTCGGCAAATACGTGATGCACCGAGTGTAAATTTAATTCGCTCGTGCGTGTAGAGATTCCCTGCAACTGCTTCGGATATGAATGTCCCACGGCGAGGTCCCAGTGGATCTTTAAGGACTTCCGCAAACATTGAACTGGTTGAAAGTAGTCAACGTAAAAATCCGCGACTTTCAATACGGAAAAGAGTAGCCTTACTAGGACTTTCAAGAGCGATTATTAATGAAATTTTAAAAAAGCATCTGAAGTTCCACCCTTTTAAAATTCGAATTGTTCAAGAACTGGAAAAAGTGACTTTTTGTGAAACGATGTTGAACCGTTTTCGCCCTGTAAATGTTTTGTTTCGATGAGGCTCAGTTTCACTTAAATGGCCACGTCAAAAAGCAAATCAGCCGTTACTGGTCTCCAAAAACCCGCAACCATTGCATTTTCCCAGGGTAACTGTTTGGTGAGCCTTATCCACGCATGAGATATTTTGACCATTTTCAAAAATTCTCGAGACCAGGCGACGAATGTCAACCGGAAAAATTATCGTCGCAAGATTAACGAATTCTTTTCGTTAAACCTGCGAGCTCATCAATCATACTTTTCACACATGTGGTTTCAACAGGAATGGGGCGACTGCACATACAGCCAGAGCTGCGATGGATTAGCTTCGGGAAAATTTCCCCCAAAAACTGATCAGTCACTTAGGGGACATTCTATGGCCACCGAGGTCGGCCGATCTAACCCCCATGGGGCTAACTAAAAGAGAGGGTATACAATGATAGTCCTCAATCATTTGTGCCCTTTAAGGAAAATATTCGTCAAGAAATCAGCTCATTTGCACCAAGTTCACTGCAGAGTGTAGCGCAAAACACAAGACTCCGTTTTTAACAGTGTGTTCATCTCGACGAAAGACATTTGATGACATACTCTTTAAAAAATAAAATCCGAATTTCCATTCTATCATTCAATGTCCTTAATAAAACTTTGTGCCAATTATTACGTTTTTATTTAAGTTAAAAAATATAAATCTGCCACCAGACAACCTGTTAAAAAAAATTAAAGACTTAAAGCCGGCTGGGATCATTTATTTGTACACCCTACACTATAATATACAAAATGGTGCTTAAACTTAATTTTATTATTGTGATTGGTTATGGGGCGTGTGAACATTATATCGTCTCGAAAAATTAAGTGCGCCATAGACAGGCATATATAAAGCATTTTTGAAAGGAGATATAAAAACAACGTCTTATTATTTTTTTGGCCGAAAATAGGGATCGCAACCTTATTTTTTTTTTTTATATCTTTAGCAAAGTTTTTGTCTTAAGGATACAAATATTTTTATTGAAGGGTCATTAGCCTCCAGCATTCCTATCAAGTGGTAAAAGTCTCAATTTTTACCAACCAGATGAAAGCTTGAAAAAAGTTATAAGACTTTTATAAAGAAAGTTAAAAACGCGAATGTTTTTTCGGGTATTACTTTTGTTGTTTTTTTTTGTTCTTTTTGGATTGGTCTTGTGTTGGTACTCGTGTTATGCACATATATGTAAACCCCTATCAGTGTTCGGCCTTAGATGCATTCTTGGCTAGCATTGATATAGATCGCTATAGGCTTGCCATTTAAGCACTTTTAGAGCTAGATCTAACACTATTTTGTCTGCTTTAGCTAAACATAAAATTATTAATACAGTACTAATAAAAAACCTCATAAGTAAATTAATTTTTCTTGCTTTGTAACTAACATTGAATTAATGCAGCATTATGTACACAGAAAGAAAAATCAAGTATTTTATTCTAGAATTTATCCAAAATCTTGAAATTTTTAATAACTATCCGTACTTAGGTTTATTTATATAAATTTTTTTTTGGATTACTTCAAAGTATTAAGCAGAAAAAATCGCGCTAGTGTTGCAGAAATCGCGCTAGTGTTGCAGCTCCGAGGGTCCCATCTACGGCAAATACACAAAAAATAGAAATATTAAATATACAAAAAAAAAAAAAAAAATATAAAACTCTTCTTCTTTAATTAAGCACCGTAAGTCAAAAAAATTAGTTTTCATTTTAGGTTTAATCCCATTTACACTTAAATCGATCTTTTTAAGTTTACATCAAGTACGGCTTCGAACTTAAATCAATGCATTTTTGGCTTAAGTATGGCTAGAAGTTTTAAATTTTTACCAGATATATTGTACTTGATTTAAGAAAATCCGTACTTGGCTTAAGAAAATCCATACTCACCGTACTTGTGGCACCGCTACAGCTTGATTTATGTAGATAACTTGGTTTGTTCTTTGTATGTATAGTTAAAATATAATCGATACCATTAAAACGATATAAAATTAAAATTTAAATCTTAACTAGTTGTTGTTGTTTATCTAGCACCTATTTTTGTGAAGAACATTTAAGGAGATCTTTTTTTAAAGTTAATGACTTTTATAATTTGATCTTATGGCAACACTGGGCTGCTGCCTTTACTTTGTTTTCAATTAAAGGTTAGAGACAGAGTGTCAAACATTGCCCATTTGGTTTAAAAAATGATTCGAGTCAATTGACATAAATGTATGTTTTTAACACTACAACCAAAAAGGGAATATTTTAGCTATAGTGTAGGGTGTCCCATATAATCAATACAAAATTTGTGGCCTATAACATTTAAAATGTACAAGGTTTTAGTTTTTGTGCACTATGGACCTTTTGACAAAACACTGTATTTTTTTGCTGAAATTAGTTAAGCATTTTTAAAATTTGATTTGTTATTTATTAGGTCTCAAGTTTGTGTTGAGGAATAAATTGAAATTGTCACGCTTAAAAAACTTTAAAAACATTGTTTTATTTTCAAAAAAATACGCCGAATATTAGAAGCAACTAGTTTGTTATATATTGCCGTAGTCGAGAATTTTTCCTTAGAGACCTAAGTATGTACTTGCAATAACTTATCTACTCCACCCTAATCGCTTTCCATCCCATTGTGCAATATTGATTTTACTTACCTTTAAAACAAAAAATAAATACATGTGTTCTACTTAAAGCAAAGAGTGCAATAAAATTCCACTGTTAAATATAAAATATATTTTCATTTAAAAGCAAAATACAGAAATAATGCATGTCTCAGTTTAATATGTTGCAAGAGGCGTGTAATTTAGGAAACGCCCACAAAATCGTACAAAGTAAATGTTATCCAATTGATAAACAATTTTATATTCGCATCAATACGCAACAGATGTCCTACGCAATTGCTTTTGATTGCAAATGTTTTTGACCAAACCAAAAAAATTAAACCACTTCACGGTGCTCAGCACCTGCAGTTATCTTTGCGAATTTGCTCAACTCATTATAAGTCGTTAACCATAAACAATCGAATTCCAAGAATTGTTGTTGCCTTTTCGAACGTTGGTTGCTTCGTTAATTTTTAGGTGTTCGATTTTGCCTTTGTGCGTAGATTTTTTTATTAAACAATCAAAGGTGTGAAATTATTGTTCCATAACACTGGCTGCCTCTTATTTGAAACTTAAGTTCATTTTTATATTAAAACATCCAAAAATTTTCTAAATTATCTTTGTTGTGATCTTGATATGATTCAGTTTTGTTGGCTGCTATTGAGGGTGGTAGTGTTACTTAATGCGCAAGAAAATTCCTTAATTAAATGCAAAGAATTGGATTAGGTTGAACTGGCTGGCCCTGAAAACCCCACATAAACCCTTTGGATACGAGGTGCTATCAGACAAACAGAAACGATAATCAGTCATACTAATTCGGTATAAAATCCAGGTGCAACCACACTCTCTTGGCAAAGGCCAGCAGCCTGTAAGTCCCAACCTCTAGATTTAAAAAAAAAATACGCTAGACAATTTACTCTGGAGTGCACGAGCGCTGGAAAGTACCTGTAATATGCTTAACAGGCTCCCTATCCCACGGTACCTTCAGATCCTGCAGTCAACGCTGGTCAGTCGCCCTGCTCTTTTGTCCAACCATGGCATGTAATCATTTCTACTAGGAGTTTTAATCCACTTCTTCGCAAAGACAGAGGAAACCTCCTCCCCCATTGATCATAAGATCCTCTCATTATCCTGAAAACTATACACGAAGCGGCTATTGCAGAACTAAAGTGGATCACTAACGTCTCTTGCTCTTTCAATTGGTAGATGGATCCCTAGCTTTGCTTGCTCGTCTTTGTCACCAAGAAGTATTCGGATACGGTCAGCTCTGTGATGGAGGCTGCACTGGCTAGAATAAGTCAGTGGTCGAAAAATGTGGGACTGAGTGTGAACTCTGAGAAAACTAATCTAGTTATTTTTATCAGGGACACTAAAATTGGTCCATGGATCACGCGGATGCTGGATAATGGCAACTTGTACTGAAGAGACTCACAAAGTACCTAGGAGTAGAACTAAATAGCAAGCTGTCGTGGAGGCTTATTATTGAGAAAAGGAGACAAGAAGACAACCAATATGCTCTGTGATTGCAGGAAAATGCAGAGCAAAACATGAGTTCTTACGACAAATCTAAGGCATTGGATTTAAATTGTAGCGGTCATGCCTATTTGACTCTATGGAGTACACCCACCTCGGCGTGGGATGTAATCTTGGATTGGAAACCAATTAGTCTGGTCAAAGAGGGTGTTGCATGAAGGTATGCGACTCGATTGGGGTAAGCGGGACAAGTTACTCGGGTGCCATATGCAGAATTATTAGAAGCGCGGGTTGTAGCAGTAACTACATGAGCCGAGTGTAGCTCTGGAAAAAAAGGCTGGGCAGCAGGTCTTCGCCCAGACTACAGGACCTGCAATTTCTTTATGCATGGTTCCAAGATCAAGTTGAGGGCCACCGATTTTGCCTTGAGCTCTCAAGCTGAGAATTATTAGGCGAACATATTTTCTTGTTAGCCACGTGGCGATCAATGCAATTTCCGAAAATCTCCCCAACTCTTCAACTGTTTTGGCGTTCGAGGAATTCATTGGTAGAATGTGTTCCGAGCGACAAATTCACAATTACTGATATAGGGGTATTGAGGGTGACATAGGTGGTAAGAGTACTCCTCTTTGTTTTTGCATATCCTCATATTACACGTACAATCCTGCGTTCCAGGAAATACAATTTAAAATCGGGTTTTCGTACGTGCCACCTTTTTAATAGTTGTCCCAGTGATAACATTACTAAAAGCATCTGCAATGTCTAGGAGAGCTTCCATTATCTTTATCTCGAAAAAGGGGCTTTTTTACTTCGTAAGACAAGTGAGTGAAGTGCCATCTTCACTGATTTCCCCTTTGTACAGGAATATGGAGCAAACTAGAAGCCACGCTTTTCTTGATCTGAAACTCTAGAATCTTTTACAAAGTCTTCAAGATAAATGACGAAAGTCTTGTGGGTATGTAGTTCTTCAGGCTGACTTCAGTAGAAATACAACCCCTTATTTCCTCCAGGATACGGGCACATAGCTCAGCCTAAAGGATTCCCGGATTATCCAAACCAACAAGGGAATAATTCGGCCTTTTCCGTTTTGAAGCAGACACTAAAAAAACAAAATCAAAAAATTTTGTCATTTAATGAGTAAAAATTGTTGGAATGGGCAGCTTAAGCATTAAATTAATAAAGTCTTTGAATGAAACCAAATCAAAATAAAAAAACCGAAATACAAATTTACAACAAAGAACACATTTTATTAGTTTTTAATTATTTTAATTTTAGTTTTAATAAATTCTTAAACCCCTAAACATTTGACGTATCCTCAACTAATTGCCTATGACGTGGTCTTAAGCGTTCAACTTCACGAGTTCCAATACCCAAACAGCAACTAAACCAATTTGGCAAACAATGTTCCTCCTGCAAAATGCGGAAAAGTTGCAGCAACAAAATCAATAAAACTGTAATCAAAGTAACCAAAGCCAAAATATCTTTTGTGGTCCAATAAGGATGAATACCAGAAACACCAACCAGTGAAGACTGATCATAGGAATCCCTGTGATCATCTAGACGTAATGATTGTCGAGCATGATTCATGTCATTCAAAATGTCTACATCGTCTGCATCACGATGGCCGATTGAAGAAGACGAAGATTTTGAAACGGAACTATTAGAAGTTTCGCTAAAGCCAGCAGATGTTGAAAATGAAGAATCAACTGGAGCAAAACGCATGGGTAAATGAATGCCATGACTATGCAAATAGTTCATCATGTGTTTGAGATAACGAAACTCCCAGTCATTTTCAAAAATGCCAAGTTCATGTAGAAATGTATGAGATTCTTTAAAATCAACATAATTAAATTCAAACAGGCGATTGCCTTCTATGTAAAATCTCTCTAGATTGATAAGCGGCTGAAAAATACTCCCTTCCAAACGAACGAGATGATTAAAAGCTAAATCCAAACTTTTTAGCTTCAACAGAAATATAAAGTTGTCAGCAGTTAAATTTTGCAAACGATTAGAAGCCAAATTCAAGAAGATAAGATTAGGCAAAGGCAAATACATGGGAGAGTGTGATGTTTTCAATGTAACCAATTGATTTTTGGAAACATCCAACTTTTGTAAGTTCAACATGCCGACTATGTCATCTAAAGTTTCCAAAAGATTGCCATGCAATTCCAGTTCTCTAACAGCCAATTTGTCTCGAATGGTTATGCCTTTTAGAGCATTATTGGCGGCATTTAGTTTTATAACGGAACCGGAAATGGTGCAACGTTTTAGTTTACTGCCCTGCACCATTAGCAAATCTACTGATTGTAATTGCAGTTCGTCTAACAAAGTATTGCTCAAATCTAATGTTTGTAAATGACTCAAATGGTTCAGTGAGTTCGACTCAAATGTTGAGAATTTATTGTCGCTCAGCAAGAGAGTGTTGAGTTTTAGGTTCTTTGCAAATGTATTGGCATTAATGACCTCCAGTTCGTTGTAGCTCAAGTCTATATGCTCCATATTGATAAGATCTTCAAATACACCCTCCGGCAGTGTACGTATTCCGTTTTCCTGCAAATCTAAATATGTTAATCTTTTCAGTTGTGCAAAAGCATAACGATGAATCATGTGAATGGTGTTGTGCGACAGATAAAGTTCTTCCAAAGCAAACATGCCGGCAAATACACGTTCTGGTATAACAAACAAACGATTTTTTTGCAAAACCAATTTATGTAATTTGGAAGCTTTCTCAAAATCCGCGGGCATTATACTATTAATAGCACAATTGTGCATTATAAGCGTATGCAGCTTAGGAGCAATTTCAAATATCAGCGATGGTAAACGTCCTAAAATCGAGTTGTATATCAGCAATTCATCAAGTTGATCGGCTGGAGATTTTGTTATCCACACCAAAGGTTGTTCAAACGTGCTGGTAAGATTCGTAAGTGTACAGTAGTACAATGAACTGCCTGAACAGGTGTCCTTAAGGTCAAGTTGAAGGGCCCCTGTCGTGATGCATGTCAGTGTTATAATCAAAAGCAACACTTCACGCTGATTATGTGTATAAATTGTCATTGTTGATTTGTTTATTATTATTTTTTTATATAAATTGTTCTTTGTTTTGTTTTGTTTTGTTTCTTCTTAATTCTTTTTTTTTTATTAATAAAATTTTAATTTTTATTTAAATAAACACTTTTGCGTTTAAAATCCTCTCGCGTTCAAAAACATACTAAAATAGAGCAGACAGATTAGGCTTGAAATAATGAAATTTTAATCAGTGTGTTTTCTTAAAAGCTTTCTTTGATTTACATTTTATTTTTAATTTTACTTAATAATTACTTAATATTATTAAAAATTTTTGATAAGAGTATTGCTTCACTCAATCTCTCGAAGAATATATTTACTTAAATATTATGAATGAGATTTATTTAATGCTTTTTAATCTGAAAGATGTTTATTATAAACATTTAAAATACAAATATTTTTAAGCCCTACTAAAGAGTTTTCAGTAAATATCCAGCAAAAATATTTGTAAATTCTAATAAAGTTAGATTAAAATAACTTACCCCTTCTAATTAGAACAAAGCGTGCTTATTGAGAAGTAATAAAACTCTTAAGCACTTGGTGGTATTTGTATCCAAAACGTCTTGGACTTAACTCACACTTGCATTCCGATGGTTTAGGTTTTTAAATTATATTAAATTAAAAAATACTCTAAAACCTTTAGTACACCAAAAAATTAATTAATTAAAAAAATAAAGGTAAATTTTGACTGTGAACATCACGACATACATGCTATCCAGAAAGGCAAACGGGATTTATATTTTGTAAGCTAGAACGAAGCTTATTAAACTATATGAAACTATATGTTTCATTACATTACATTACATTACATTACATTACATTACATTACATTACATTACATTACATTACATTACATTACATTACATTACATTACATTACATTACATTACATTACATTACATTACATTACATTACATTACATTACATTACATTACATTACATTACATTACATTACATTACATTACATTACATTACATTACATTACATTACATTACATTACATTACATTACATTACATTACATTACATTACATTACATTACATTACATTACATTACATTACATTACATTACATTACATTACATTACATTACATTACATTACATTACATTACATTACATTACATTACATTACATTACATTACATTACATTACATTACATTACATTACATTACATTACATTACATTACATTACATTACATTACATTACATTACATTACATTACATTACATTACATTACATTACATTACATTACATTACATTACATTACATTACATTACATTACATTACATTACATTACATTACATTACATTACATTACATTACATTACATTACATTACATTACATTACATTACATTACATTACATTACATTACATTACATTACATTACATTACATTACATTACATTACATTACATTACATTACATTACATTACATTACATTACATTACATTACATTACATTACATTACATTACATTACATTACATTACATTACATTACATTACATTACATTACATTACATTACATTACATTACATTACATTACATTACATTACATTACATTACATTACATTACATTACATTACATTACATTACATTACATTACATTACATTACATTACATTACATTACATTACATTACATTACATTACATTACATTACATTACATTACATTACATTACATTACATTACATTACATTACATTACATTACATTACATTACATTACATTACATTACATTACATTACATTACATTACATTACATTACATTACATTACATTACATTACATTACATTACATTACATTACATTACATTACATTACATTACATTACATTACATTACATTACATTACATTACATTACATTACATTACATTACATTACATTACATTACATTACATTACATTACATTACATTACATTACATTACATTACATTACATTACATTACATTACATTACATTACATTACATTACATTACATTACATTACATTACATTACATTACATTACATTACATTACATTACATTACATTACAAATATCTAACGATAAAACTATTTGCAAAAATGTTAGCCTTAATAAAATAAAAAGCTGAAATGAGAAATAAAAAATTATCAATATGGTTTTAACAGGCACAAAGATGTTTATATCACATTCAATGAAGGCTAAGGGCAGCCTTTTTCCATCTTCCTTTTAATACGATAACAAAAAACAAAAGATACCAAAATGTGTAACAGCAACATTTTCCATGTCGCTGAATCGTAAATAGTCGCACAATCTTTCAACAAAAACATGAGCACGCAACAATGTTTATTTGGTTTTCGATTCGGATTTAATTTTATTTCTTCTACTTCTCATCCTCGTTTTGGATTTGCTTAATGCTTGGCTGGTTGTTTACTTTTTTTGGCTAAATGTCTGTTTTTCTGCCTTTTTGTTTTGGGTACAAGTGCATCTATGGAATATTATCGTGGCTGAGATAAAAGTTTTTTTTTGTTTTTATTTTTCCCTTCTTCTTACCACATCCTTTAGTTTTTGTTATTTGGTTGTTGTGCATTTGGCTTTCAACTTTTAACACTGTTATCTTTATGCAATTAATTCGAATTTCTGCGAATTATTTAATTAGAAGAATCAGACACATATTGTACTCGAACTTTTCGTACAAGTACGGAAAAACTCGTATGTAAAAAGGTAATGAAATCTAAAGAAATAAAAGCTTAATTGTATATTTAAATATCAAGGATTAAATATATCTCCAAGAAATATTATTTCTAAATTCGTGTTTTTAAAAAATACACATGAAACTGTATTTAATTATATTTTTGTGACACTCTACATGCGGCATAATTAAAATCAAAAATCATGATTGCTATGTGATGTTCAAAAGTATTAAAGGACTTAAGATTAATTTACAAGCCAAAACTAATTTAATCAATTTTTCACCAAAAAATTAAACAAATTTATATGCAACAAGTATTCGGGTGGGACAAAATCTCTTACACTCTTAGTTGACAAAATGGCGTATCGAAAAGTTCGTAAAATTGGTCCTTTGGTAGCTGTCCTACCTTTAAAAAATTTATGCCTGAATATGGGGACTGCCATTCTCTTTGCTTCCATTGAAAGTTTATTTTTTTAAATTAGTTTATTGTCTTTAAAGTTTCCTTGTCAAGTATTGTGCCTTACAAAGTGACCATAGTCACTGTTTAAAAAAAAATCGTACGTAAGGACCTAACTGCCCCCTCTTCTCACTCTAATAAATTGTCCCTTTTTTTAGCAACTGTTTAAAATGTTGGGGTTTGAAATATACGTTTTGCTTTAAACACTGAAACTTTTAATTTTTGGGCGAGTTGGCTGAGTGAAAAATTAGAGTTTTAATGCTTTTGAAGAAAGTAGTGGGCGTGGCACCATACAATTTACAAACATTTTATGACATATATTTTAAACTGGTTTCTTAGAACTCTTTTGAGTATTTTAGGTTACCTTGACTTGAAAGGCGACCTTTAAAAATGTCTAGGGCCCCGAAAGAAATGCACCCAAGCCAGTATTCGGTTTGCTTTGCGCTCCCAGCAATGGAAAAAAAGGGAAAGGACAAGTTTAAAAAAGTTCGGTGATGCAAACGATTTCCTACAAGTTTTCACGAGTTTCACAATACTCTTGTCTAAAAAAAAAATTCTTTTGGTATAAAATCACACATAAAGCATCAGGCTCTGGCCCATGCTAAAGCTGGGAAATTAGAAAGACCCGCTGTAGGTTTAGGTTTAGGTTGAACAGGCGGCTGCGGAAATGTTGAAGTAATAGTTGTGCAGCCCACTTGGGTCCGTTTCCTCGGTCCCTTTGTGATACCTGGGGAAGAGAAGAGAAGAAGAAAAAGATAAATTAGATTAGATCAATAGAGATAGAGAGTTAGAAGGAAAGGAAGGAAAGTCATCAAGTGTGGTCAGCGGTAGTTGTCCCATACTGGCCGCTGTCCCCAAACCAACCGCTATCCCTAATAAAGGACGCCAGGTTGTTTATGCCAATGTTGGCCACGTCCGACAGGCCATTCAGTCTACCGATACCAAAGTGCCTGATCCGAATGTCCTCCAGTGCCGGACAGAAACATAAAAGGTGCCTCACGCTCTCGGCCTCCTCTTCGTCATGACAACTTCTACAGAAGTTATTCCAAGGCAATCCCAATCTTTCGGCATGGGTGCCAAATCGGCAGTGGCCGGTAATTGCGGCCACGGTGTCCCTTATCCTTCTCCTATCCAAATCAAGGAGGGACCTCGAACGGCCCGGATCCATCACCGGCCAGGTCATCCGAGTAGTTCCGCATCTGGGTTCGTTAGACCATCTAGCCCCTGCAATCCCCCGAGAATATTCATCCACGCGGACTTTGCAAGAGGAGAGGGGGATGCCACAAAAGTGGTCAATTGCCCGATCATCCAATCTAGCACCATTTCTGGCAAGTGCGTCAGCAGCACAGTTACCCGTATTGGTCCCGTGTCCCCTCACCCACGCCAAGGTGATTTCAGAATGCATCGCCATCCGCTGTATGTTCTGTAATCATCATTCTCCACAACGTTTATTCAATTAAGGCGCGTTTGTAGGTTTAAATTTTCTGTAAGTAATGATTCCTCTGTTTCATAGCTTCTCTACCTCTATCCTTATTTAGGTTTCCCTAAAGGATAATTTCCATTCTGCTAAAGGTCTTATGGTTCTAAAGCGTCGTGTGTATAGTTTTCGCTTACCTCTTCAGCCTATGTTGCAACGAAGAGCTTTTTCGTTAGATTGTTTCCCTGCCTCCAACCGATTACCCGAAGATGTCCAGGCACCATTGTAAAGCTTACTCAGACATATTTTTAAAAACAACTTAACATCTCCCTACATTGCAACCCTGCCCTAAATTTAGTGGCCCTGCGTGTTCCATGAGCCACGATAAAGATTACGTATTTGGTCGGACCTCCGCTTGTATGACAGTTTAATGAAAATAATTCTTCAAGCATGCTCAGTCCTATTCTTTTCTCTGACCTAGAGTTTTCCATATACCAACAAGTCACATTTGGCATCCCATCTAACCAGGACTGACGATCTCGTTTTAGTGCAGTGCAATTAGTCCTTACCCTTATGATTAGGCAGCCGCACTGTCCCCGAAAAAAACACTTCGGTGTCTTCCAATTACGTTGGCGGTAAGATTTGTAGCCCCCATTAATCCATTCCTCCGTAGCCTGTAAGCCTTCCGCTGCAAGTGCCGCTTTTTAGTGCTCGCGGGTTTTAATAGACTTCATAATCAAAATCATTTCCTTCTGCGGAGTGGTCCAAAATTCTCCATCTATCCTGGGGAAACATGCACGTTGGACTTCTTTTTATCCAATTCTTTTTTATTTATAAAATATTTCTAATTTTTAAATAGGGGTCGGTACCATATTTTAACCTTTTTAGGGTGACCACGGGGAAGTCGTAGGGGTTTTTCCCCAAATTTTTTTAAATTTTGTATGTCAACCCATTTAGGGGAGAGGGGGATAAGGGGTAAGTATGTTTTGAACATATGTTTGGGAGGGGAATTTAATTGGGGTCGAAAGTATACTTTTTTCTAGGGCAGACCCTGGGGAAGTTATGGGCGTTTTTATGTAATTTTTGTAAATTTTGTGTAGCATCCCCCTTAGGTGATGGAGATGGGGGTAAGTATGTTCCAGGAATATGTTTAGGAGGGAAAACTAATGGGGGTCTGTGATACATTTTATTTTTCTAAGACCCTTTTTTTATATTTTGTATGGCAACCCTATTAGGGGCTGGAGATAAGTGTTAAGTACATTTCACAAAAATGTTTGGGAGAAAACTAATTGGTATCGATCTTACATTTGAGCTTTTGAGGAGAACCCTGAAAGATGTAGAGGGGGACTTATTACAATTTCCAAAACTTTGTATTGGAGCACCCTGGAAGCTATGGAATTGGTTTAAAAAATTTAAAAAAAAATTAAACTTTGTATGGCAACCCTATAGGGGGCGGAGATAGGGTGCAAGTGTGTTTCACAAAAATGTTTTTGAGAAAAACTAATGGAAGTCGGTCTTGTATTGCATCTGTGTACGGGCAACGCCGTGGGCAGTGATAGAGGTTTTTATGTGCAAAATTTAGAGAAATAAACAGAGGTAAACGTGGAGTTTTGCTCATACTTCGGTCAGTTCTCGGCGGTCTTTTCTGGATTTCAACAGCGATTTGCTCGCAGATATTTCTGATAATTTGATTTCACCTACGGGTCTATGCGACTTAAGGGGGCTTCAACAGACGGTCATCGTTAAATCGACTTCCCTATCTATAAGGACGAAGAAAATATGTACTTTTTGGGATCGCAAATGGATGGACATATATTTATGTTTATAAAAAGGTTGGATTAACTTATAACTAATTTTCTTTTGTGGGACCAGAAGTCATGGAATATTCAATAAAAACATTAATAACTTTTTTTTGGAAAGCATTTGACCTAAACTAGTCCCGCCAAGCAAATTGAGACGATTATGTCCAGTTTTTTAAAACTTTTACTAAAACTTAATATGAACTTCATTACCAATTAATTCAGGTTAAAATGTATCTATTGTCTCCATATTCAGTGCTAAGAAGTCGTTGTTAACTATTGATTTTAGCATAATCATCCACGATTGCTGTTGTTAGTATTCTTTCTGTTTTTGTTATGAGACATTTTGTTGTTTGTGTGTAAACATGAGTCGCGCGCCAATACTTAAATGTTTAAAATACGATGTTTTCTGCTTTTTTAGATTTGTTTTTCTACGTGAATTTTTACAATTTTATTTTTTTTTTTGCAGAATTAAAAAAATCTGTGAATCTTATTGTTATCACTGCTACAATCGTAGTTTAACAAAACTGCATGTTTATATATATGTGTGTGTATAAAAGTGTGTGTGTGAGTATAGTTGAGGTTATGATATTAACTTTCGTATATGATCAATTCCACGTAAAGCGGCCCAAAATGGGGAAAAAAGTTTTTTTCTTAATTTTCGATAAATTTACGTCTAAAAGGGAAATAAATGATCGAAATAAATTGATTCATACCCAGCAAAAACTTTGTAGTAAATAATCATTGCCAAACAAATTACTTTTCATTGACTATTATATACCGCCTGCATTACTTAGAAGTTGTTAGATAATGAGTTTCTTTTTATTTTAAATTTAAGTAGATAATTTCAGTTTTAGGATTTTTTTCTTATTCTAGCTTAATATTTTAAAGCAGTTTTAACTGAAACGTCTAAGAAAAAAATTAAAAAAGCAACAATAAATTATTAGATCCTTTAATATTTAAAAGTTATTTTAATGTCATTACAATTAAAGCTTATTTAAGTCCTAATTTGTAAGCGTGTATGGTAAGTTCTTGCCTCGATATTAAAATAATGAGTTAAAATGCTAATGAGCAAGTAGTGCCGATACGGTGTCTTAACATTTTATCTCATTACAAAGCAAGCTTTTGCTGGGCATTTCATTTTTATTTGTTTCACAAGAGTTTAAGATGATCACATGACCACTAAATAATCGGATAAATTTTTTTATGCTTTTATAAAAATGTCACACTTGTCACATTTTCTAAAAGGTTTTTCCTTAAAAAAAACAGTTTTTGTAAAAGTATTGAATCAAGTACGACTTAAAACACTTTGAACTACCTCTAAAGCTAAACACTTTACACAAATCGATCTTGAAGTCAAAATTCTATAAAATTTAAATTTTAAGGTCACACCCGTCACAGTCTTCAAGTGGTCATTGTAAGCAGAAATTATGTTCTTTCAAGTATCTACTTAATATTAATCGCTTAAAAACATACCATGTTTGGAAATCATAGTTTTTTTTTTAATTTTTAATTGTTTTAACTATAAGCAAAAATGTAAGCAATATGGTCACATCCGTCACAATGGAAATGCCCATATCTTACAGGCCAAACTTTACAAAATGCATTTTCTTTAGCTTTTCATGGTTTTGCTCATTCTTTTTGTTGACATTTTCTTTGTCATTGCCATATGTACTACAAGAATAATAACAAACATGAACTTTATACTTATGTTTTGCAGAAGAACAGACAGACAGACGGCCAGAGATCCACCAAAGTTGGGATTTTCTGTTGCCTGCAACATTTAAACAAACTCTACACCATAGTTAAGACAGACAGACTGACTTATAAACTGAATGGCTGGTTAGTTCTGGATATGTTGGTGCCTTTTTTTTTGGCTTTCAGTTTCGTTTTGTCAATGTGTGTGTGTGCTTTTCTTAATATTTTTTTTTTGGTTTTAATTTTTCTCCGTTTTTTTTTCTCTTCACATTTTGTTGCAACGATACGATGCTGCAAATGTGATGGCTGTTGCGCTGATTAAATCATTAAATATTCTGATTGTGTAGCACAATAATGAAATGTTTTAGCGCTTGTCTGATTGTAAATTATTCATGGAATGAATGCAAAAAGTCACAACAGTTTCGTACAACACGTACAACAACACCAATTTACAACTAACAAACCAATAGAGAACTAGTGAGAGTTGAGGCCAATTATTATCCAAAAATTATAAATAAAAAATCTACAGAATTTAAAAGTTTTTTTTAAAAGAAAAATAAAAACTGGAAATAAAACTAAAAGTAAGTTATAAGTTTTGTTTGCTGCGATTTTGGATGAAGTAAAAATTTTAAAATTTCCTTTCAAGCAGATCAACAAAAACAATTAAAAAAAAAATCATGAGATTCATGAACGATACAAGATAGTTTTGAATCATGCAAATTCCAAAAATTTAGGTTTTTGTATATTAATTTTGCTAAAACTAAACGAAAATGTATAAAATTTTGTAAATTATTTACCGAGAAAACCACAATTAATGGCAATTGTATGGTTCGTTTGTTTTTGATTCCTAAATTGAAAGGGACTTGAGCTCCAAACCACAGGCATTTTAAGCAAAATATCTGGAAGTTTTATCCCCTGTATTATAAAACCCGAAACTCTCCTTTAAATGTAATTTGTGATTGTAATGTCCAGCCACAAGAATAAATCCATACGTGATTAAAGAAGTTTGTTAAATCCGCCCGTAGCCAAAGTACGATGCAGGCTCAGCATCTCTTAAAACAAACAATTTTCTACGAGCAGTAAAGTTGATTGTTGCACAATTATTTTGCTTCTTGCAATGAAAAAGAATTTAAGAGAGAGAGAGAGAGAGAGAGAGAAATAGAAAAAGTTTATACAAATTTGGTAATAAGCTTGAACTGGCTGGCCCTAGGTAGGTAGGGCCAGTGATGCGCTGGTACATCACTCCAATCGGATACAATATGCTGTCCATTATGTTGTAGGTAGGTAAAGACCCTAAAAAGCCCTTGGGAGTTCCTTGCATTAGGAAACCATGGCAGACAAAAATCTAGTGATTCAAAATATTCAAATTCATGTAATGAGCTCCAGGGCGTCCTATCTATCTTGAAAAATGTCAGCAGTCTCATCCAAAATATTTGCTTCAGCTTTTAAAGGAATGGGACCTAAGGAAGTTTGTTTTGGAATTCGCGATTGCTGGACATTGATGTATAGTATGATCAAACGTAATTTTATTCGCCTCTCCACCACCAAACCTGCAATCATCGCTGTTCAACAGTTACCTGTTATCTACCCCACTTAGAGTCTATAGCCGCTCTTTAACCTCCGAGTGCTTAGATTTACCCAAATCTACGTGGCTTTGATCCCTACAACAGAGTCTATACCTATTTTAGAAAACTGAAGTAAAACTCCCATTGCTGTGGTCATACGAAAATTGAACTCTTGCTTCGCTGGTTCGTTTGCCATCTCATTCCCTCTAATACCGTGGTGCATTTGCTTAACGGCTCACATTTTACCAACGCTTTTTTGCATGATGAACCAATTGAGGGGAGCTTTGCTGAGATTACCTTTTTCACTGCCTGACTATCATCATGAAATTCTTAGTTTGGACGGATTGCGTAGGGCCACTGGCTTATTAAGCTACTTCAAACTGTGACTAATAGGTTTTCTTGATTTCTGAATTTTTAAGTCCACCCTGCTCGCCCAATTGTACTAGATTTGGTACTCTTGGACATAAGTATTAGAACCGACGTTTGACTATTTATAATTGTGGTGCTATAAGCCAAGACAAATACTCCATGACTGCTTGAGGTCTGGCTGTACAAGTGCGTTGTGGTCCTAAATACGGAACTGGATTACCGTTTCCGGCCCTTCAACAAAAAGGCCCAGTTCCATTTTTCTCTCTCTCTCTCTCTCACTCCCTCTCTCTCTCTCCTTAGAGCCACACTTGTTACAACACGTGCATTAACATCTACTCCATAGTCCCATTCATACAGGAAGTTCGATCTGGTAAAAGTGAACTTTAATTTAAAAGCTGAGGTACCTCTAGATTGTTATGTACGACCAGATAGTTAAAACTGTTTTGACTTCACCATTACTTTATTGCTGTCAGCAATATTTTTTAAAATTTAAACCAAACCATAAAGCAATTTAAAACAACTCACAATTCAAGACCTAACGATTATGGTGCAATAATTTGAGCTCCGGACTTGACTCTATGTAAACTTTTAAGCTGCGCTTAAGGCATTGAGTTGAAACCTGATGATCTCGAGGTTGGTCAGAGACAGTAAGTTATTGCTTTAGGATCTAAAGGGTATCAGACTATGCTGGGTTCCTAAAATCTCTAGGATATCAAGAAATGAGTCTTGAGATGAATATACAAGAAAGAAATCCGGTATGGCAACTGTCTTTATTGTTTCCCCAATCTGTTAATTCTATCGGAGGATTAAGGGACACCGCAGGGAAAGGCAAGCAGGCTGAGCTTGCAAGCTGTAAGGCGTTAAAATTTGTATGGCAAATAGCATCAGCAAGTAGAACCAATGCTGCCTTATCTTTAGGTAAAGGTGGTTCTATTCTCATCGATCATTGCAATATCGGGGGCAAATTACGGAATTCGATTCGAATCGAAATTAAAAAATTCTTATTGGAATTCCTTTATTAAAAGCAATGACAACTCGATCGATCGAGTGGAATCCAATGCCGTAATTTGCACCCAGGTCATTGTCCGCAATTCAAAAACCAAATAGTTCCGCTTATACAAGAACGCAGATGATTTGAGGCGATGGAGCATACACAGGGTGTCCGCCAGCAAGGCATACTACTTTGTTTATATTTTTTGATTAAATTTTAAACAATAAATATTTAATTTAATGTGCGCAATTATGTTTAAATTAAAATTTAAGATAAATGTCCGCCTCTGTAAGCCTCACAAATGCGAGCCCTATTTAGCACATTTTTCATTACATTCTCACACACTTAACGCAATATTTCATTAATTTCATCACGAATATTTGGATTAAGTTGCTCCAGCATTTCTGGTTTGTTTACATAAAACTTCCTTTTACATATCCCCCAAAAAGAAGTCCTGTGCAGCCAAATTGGGTGACCGTTTCTTGTTGTGAAAAGAGGCCTTGCAGTTATGCCATTGTAATTCTGGCTGTATGCGATGTGGCACTGTCTTGTTTATATTTTAAAAAACTAAGGTCCAATGATTCCTCCTGACCAACTTGCACACCAGACTGTCACTTTTAATGGATGCAAAGGTGACTGATGAATAATTTTAGGGGTTTCCATTGTCCAAAACCCACTATTCTGTTTAATCACATATCAATGCAAATGAAAATGTGCCTCGTCGCCCATTATATTTTTTTCATGAAAATCGATGACTGATTTTGATTAAATGTTTAACGATTAAAACTCGTTGGTTTACCGAATATTTTTCAATAAAAAATTTTCCACGTCTCTACCTCACGACTGCCAAATATGAACTTTCAAGACTAATGTTTAACAAAATGGCGACAAAACAAAGTAGTATACCTTGCCAGCGGACACCCTGTACTTGCTGGCACTTTGATAACAATTTCGTGAATCATTCATCGATATTACCAGACTTTCACCTACATAAGAAGCTAGTGTACACCAAGTTATAAAGGGATAGTTACAACACATTTTTTATCCAACTATTAGAAAAATTCTCTTAATATTTTTCCAAAACTATAAATTAGCGCAAATAAACCAATTTTTGTCGCCTTTCTACTTAGAAATTTCTATTACAGGGTAAACCAATTATTGTCTATTTATGGACAAACTATTTAGAGTTACAAGTTTATTGAAAAACCAAAAGTATAAAGAAATTGTCATCTGTTCTGGTTGGTAAACATATTATCGGCTTTTTTTAAAAGAGATAAAAAGGATTATTTCAACTTTCAACAGCACTCAAGCATACAACTGCTTTTCTTTCTTCTTTTTGTATTAAACATCCTTTCATTTTTTCTTTGTGTCCTGCACAATGTTCAATTTTTTCTCTCAAGTATAGTTTTTTTAAATCTTTTTGTTGATGATAACTGCTATTTTATATTTCCTCTCGCTTTCTTGTGTTCAATTGTTGTTCAGTGTTTGTGACAGCTACAATAAGCCACAATTCCTTTTTGTAAAAAAAAACATTCACACCGAAAGGACACAAATATATGATAAAGAGAAAGGAAAGTTGAAAAAAGGCGGACGAACTTCTATTTTGGCCAAACAACACATTCGTTGATGCATAATTAATTTCTCTTCTCGTTTTTATTTTTTTCCATAAATCTGTTTGTTGCTGTTTATCTAGTAATTGAATTATGAAATCGCTTACTGAAATCTTCTTTGTGATTTTTTTTTATTTATCATTTGAATTGATAGACATAATAGCGTGATGTATGAGCAGAAGTATGCAACATGTTTTATTGTATGTGTGTGTGTGTATGGGAGCTACTTTGTTTCCCAGTTTATTATATAATTTTGTTTGGTTAATGAAATAATTATAGCGTTTGTTGGCAGAACTGATAAGAAATCTTTTGATTAAACGTTTGAATCTAAAAAGCCAGGTGAGCGTAAACATCATTGTTGTTGTAATTGTTCACATAATTATGCCATAAGTAAAGGTATTTGACAAATTTTTCACGTAAATAAATAATGTTGCTTTGCTGCCAAGTCGTTTGAATTTAAAAACAACGGTCTCGAAGAAGAGCACTTTGAATAATGTTGGTTTTTTCAACCGGACTTGATGTGCTCTGTCACGCTAACAAGTCTCTGACGACCAACTTTGCCTTAAAATGTTTTTGGCAGCCTTAACACTAGTATCGAATGCCAAAACCTGAAAATTCTTTCGTTTTAAATTTAAATTATTACTAAAACCCTTTTGCTTATTTAAAAAATTAAATTTTAATTTTTAACCCTATAAATACCTTTCCTTGACCTGCTGCTCAAGGAGAGCAGGGGGTTTCTAAAGGCGCATTATTGGGACTCTCACAGGGCACTGCGATGTGAGATACAGGACGAACAAATGGGACAGAAACTCTCCAGATTTCTGCAGGGTATGCGGGGACGAGGAGGAGTTAGAGACGGTGGAACATCTTCTCTGCCACTGCCCTGGGCTACAGATTCGCCGACAGAGGTGGTTTGGAGGACGCTTCTTAGATGAACTTGGGGAGGTCCCTGGCAGTGGGCTGGGGAGCATCATAGGCTTCATTAAAGAGGTTGGGTGGCTGGGCAGCTAGCTGATTCAGAGCCTAGGACTACTGATTTTCTTAGACATCTTGCAGACGCTACTCTTGCTTCTTTATCCTTTTTTTTCTTTTCTTACCTATGAATCGCTTGACTTACTGTTTTTTCCTTTCTTTCTTTTCTTCTCAACTCCTCTGAAGGGATTCACAATGGGCCTAAAGGCCTCCGAGTGGAGGTGGCGGACTCGCCACTACCCTTCGTAACCTAACCTAACCTAGTGCTAAGGTTAAATATCAATTAGTCATTTCGTTTGTAATATTTCTACAATTATCACTTACAACCGTTAATTAAAATCAGCGGGATCGGTTCGCAACAGACCAAAATATAAGCAAAACCCAAAATAATACATTTTCTTAGGGCAAAGTCCAAGCATATATCCCAATATATCACAGTAATTACAGTCACTGTTGCCCAAAAACTTGTAATGGATACTAATATGTAAAAAAAATTTTTTGAATAGGAGCAGGGGCCCAAATTTTGTTAAATTTTTCATGCGCTTAATCTGCGAAGCTATAACAGCTATCGATCTTAAACCAGCTAGTCGTTCCAGTAGGATACATACGTTCAATTTAAAGCAGGGGAAGCCCCCATACAAGTAAACAATTGTTATAAAATATTTGATACAATATGTCTCGGAAACAGTTCGAGATATCGATCTTAAACCTTCTACAAGCTATCTCTACACAGAAAGAATAACGCGTTTTAAAACCGAAAATTTATCCAAAATCGTACTTGAAATATTTAGGTAGGATCCCCACTTACGTTTTCTTCAATCAATTCTTTTCTGATTACTTAAAAAAAACAAGGACAAAAAACTTGTAGTTTTGAATATATTTGAACATTTAAAAAACTAAGTGCCTCGGAAGCCTAGATGGTAACGCGCGCTGGCGTTGCAGCTTGAAAAGGCCCAGGTTAAAATCCCAGCTATGGCAAGTACAGAAAAAAATTTCAAAATTATAAATATTAAAAATATAAAATAAAATGTTTAAACTAATTCACTCGAAAAACTCAAACTATTCGCCTGACTATAGGGTTGCCAGACAGACCTGATTTAGTGCTAAACTAGTCAAGCTAGCCAAATCTAAAAATAAAACAAAAATTTTTTTTGTTAGCTGCAGAATGTATTAATAGTCGATTTTAAACGAAGTACCTTACAGAAAAAATTATTTAAATTTTTTGTTTAATAAACGCATTAATAAAAAAATTAATGTTTTTGATTCACAAACTCCTAAATAAAAAGCAATAATTTTTTGCTCGTTGGTCTCGTGGAAGAGTCTCAGACCGGCTATTAGAAGCTGCCATTTTCAAGACTATGATTGGGATGATATGTTTTATTTCAATATAAAATTAATTTCAACATTTCATTTATATTTTTAAAACTAAAATTTCTCTAATACAGAAACTAAATATAATCGCTCCATCGAACAGAAGCTGCAGAAACCAGCAGTTGTCATCTCATGTTTATGTTAAGTTGCATTTAGTTGTATTTAATATTGGGTTAGTGAAGAAGTAAATTCTAATGTATGCACATATGGATATAGATACATTCCTTTTTGCATATTAGTAAAGTTCCTTATTTCTAGCCTTTCAAGGCTAGAGTTTGTAAGTCTGTGACCTTCCAATTTCGAATTTTTACAGAATTTTAATTTAAAGGTGGTTTCGTTCAGTTTAATTAACATATTGGTTTAAAAGGTTTTATATCGTATTTCGTGATATGTTTCTACAAATGAAAATGTGACGGGTGACCTCATATAAGCTCTGGTTGTGTGTGCAGTCGTCCCACTTGTTGAAACCACGTATGTTAAGAGTACAATGGATTAGTTCCGTAATTATGCGTCGATCATTTTTACCGTTGAACAAAATGGTCCATTTATCTCATGCGTGGATAAGGTACACCAAACAGTTACCCCAGGGCAATGCAATGGTTTTGATGTTATAATCGAGGGTTGAGCGTTTTTGGAGACCAGTGGCGGCAGTTTTGCTTGTTGGCTTGGCCGTTCAGGTGAAAATGAGCGTCGATGCTCCAAAAAATAGGATTTACAGCGCGAATCGCTCCAACAACCTTTTACAAAAATATTAACATAGATCAAAGCCACTTTCTTTCAGTTCTTGAATGATTTGAATTTTAAAAAGATGGAACTTCAGGTCCTTTTTTAAAATTTTAATGAATAATCGCTCTTGAAAGTCCCAGTGAGGCTGCTCGTTTCCGTATTAAGGGTGGCGGATTTTCACGTTAACTGCTTTCAACCAGTTTATTGTTTTCGGGAGGCCTTGAAGATCCACTGGGCCCTGGCCGTGGGACATCAATAGCCGAAGCAGTTGCGCGAAATCTCTGCACACACGAACGAATTAAAATCGGTTCATCACGTATCTATTCGCCGAATACCAAACTTTGAACAAAGTCGTCGACGAGAAATTACGTAAGAATCATTACTCTTTAAAAAATTTCTCGACAGCAAACGCGCGATGCTCACTCGACCACTGCGACATCATGACTGACAAATCCGCACAATCTATAATTCCAACGGTGCCACCCTGCATCTACACCGTTTATTGCTATTGAAAATAATCGTATTTAAAAATATAAATTTGCACCCAGACACCCTCTATAAGCAGCTGTTTACTTAATTATCAAAAAATACGTAGCCCCTAGGCGGGCAGATCGATGGAACTTGTTTATCGACTTAGGTAGTAGTTATACGTTAACCGTTAAAATGGAAAAAAATCTGAAAGAAAAGGCATTAAAAAAAAAGGTGACACCAGAAGAAAGCTCACTCTGATACCTTAAATATTTATAAAAAATTTATCTAAAATATATACATATAAAAAAATGCACAACGAAATCAAATTTACTCGCCCCAACCCAAAAAACAAAATACTATGTAGGGTTCTACAACATTAACAGAAGCCCTATATAACAACACGACTGTGAATGACAAGATACAATTAAGATGGTTGTCCAGTGATAATCAAACATCTCATATATACAAATGCACACACTTGCATACTAGAGGCCAGCTCAAGACGACACTAAATAATGCATCATCTCGAATTTTCAATTCATTTCATATACCTTACGTGTGCACACACAACAATAAGTGCTGCGTTGTATTGTTTGCCATCTCTTTTGTTTACTTAACTTAACTTAAATGAAAAATATATTCACACTTAAGCACACTTAAGTACACAACAACGGCACATCAATTTATCCTGATCACACACTTCAATTTCAATTCATCTCGAAACTTTACTGTTGACGGGATATTCCTGGTGTGTTAGTTTTAAAAACGGGGGTTGATTTTTAATGTATGTATGTAATGTTATGTAATTGCGAATGAATTTTATATTGATTTTCCTGTTTGTATGTATATATGTTTGTTTATGTATCTATTCAACATTGTGTGTAATACACACAGTTTTATTGTTGTTAACCACACATCATCACAGTAATTTTTTTTATTGACCACACATCATGACAGTATTTAAGTTGTATCAACAACAGTGCATGACACCACCCTTTATTCTTAACTACACTACATTGCATCAAAGAAACTGTAGCAGCTACACTACATTACAATACTTATAGTTTAGCTGATAGTTTAACCGCACAACAACACAAGAATTAGAAAATTATGTGGTTTTTGATTCAGCTTGAATAGGACTTGATGCAGGTCTCTATTGCATACGCATACACATAACATACAATAATAGAATTGTTATACATGTTTGGCTTTTATGACGTTTGCAGTATTCGTTGAATATTGAATTTGGTTTTAACTTTAATGGTGTTTTCCTTTCTGGCAATAATGTTACATTAATGCTACCATTCGAGCGGGTTTATGTTCCATTCTAAAAATACATGCAAGAGTGAAAACAGTTATCGTGTTCCTTTCTGAACATGTTGCACAAATAACTGGCAAGAGTGTAACATATCTTACCCCAAATTATATTTCAGTGTAACAAAGTACCACTTTTTACAGCTGTGTTATGTATGTAAATACTTTTTTATGCAGGCGAGTTTTTAACGCAGAGTGCAGTTTTTATTAAAATCAAGCAATTTTCTGTTCCATTAAAACAAAAAACATGGACAACTTTTTAAGTGTGTGTGCAAACTGATAAAAATGTTACACACACTTATTGTAACATTTTTTTTTAGAATGGAAAACACCATAAGTTTAAATTTTATGGCGACTTCTTAAATATGAAACATTTTTTGGGGGTTTTTGAATATGACCATGTTAAGACGTGAGATTACAACCCAATTGCAACAAAAACAACAACTGCTCAATCATATAAAAAAACAAGCAACACGTGTATATACATACATACATACATACATACATACATACATATATGTATGTTTGTATTCATGTTTAAAAAAATTAAGACAATCGTCTGCCACATCTGCACATCCAGAGATGTAGTAGTTGGATAATGATGGGTCCATCATGTTAACGATGTGTTATGTGATCAATATTTATTGCTGTTTTTATAATGTTTTGGAATTTTCAAACCTTTTGTTAACTGAATTTGTTTTTTGTTTTTGTCCACATTTAGTTTCGATTAGTTTGATTTCTGCAGCTTATCGTTGCACATTGATCTTTTACTTTTATCCCTCATCAAGCAGTTATGTCTTCTCTTATTTTTATTTTTTTTTTTTTCAAAAATGTTAAATTAATAATTTTTGTCATCCAAACAAAAAAAAAAATTAGTAAAAAAAGATGAAATCAATAAAATTTAAAAAATGAGAAACAAATGTGTAGCCAACTTACCTCCAGCCCATTTTATTGATTGTTAATTGTGCTGATAAACATGCAGACGTCCAACAGAAGTCATAAACATTTATTGATTTATAATTTCTCGTTTGTTATGGAAAACCTTTAAAACTGTTTTAAGTAATTTATTGAAATCATATATTTCCATATAATGTCTTGGTTATTTATGGGTGAAAGAATAAAACTTATTTTTATGAAAGATAAAATTTTCTTTTTTGGAAATTTTAACAGAAATCGAATTTTAAAATGAAATAGATTTACTACAAGTAGATGCAATTGTAAAAGAAAGCTTCCTTTAATGAAAATTTTGCCCCAGCAAAAAACAAAGTCACTGCCTCTGTCTTTTTACCTCTCGACTTCGTTTCCCCAGGCCACCTACTCTTAAGAAAAACGAATAATGATTTCCATGGAAAATTGCAGTTTTCCCAATGAAAGATTGCTTAGTTCTTTGTTAAATCTTTTAACCAACCACTTATTTCCAATGATTTTGTAATCTTAGGAAGTCACTGATAGCAATCCGGATTGCCGCGATTTAATTTGTTAATCCAATTGTGACGGTGGGTTCGATGGACGATGCAAACTGTACTGTCAGTATTGGCTAAACCGAACATTGATCTCATTACAGACCAATCGAAGTTAGTTGATTCACCAGTCTGTTAGAAGAAGAAAGTAGAAGCACTTAAGATTTGCAGAGGACCAGGAGTCTTTTAAACGACTCGAAACGGCAGGGGACGTTGTCAAGTTTCGTCTTAAATCTGTTTTGATTCTAAAAGTCTAACCATAGTGAAGCAGCTTTAGCTGAATTGGCAACCTACTTTGCCAAATTCCAGTAGGATGTAGGCCTAATCTAGTAACCTTTCCTGCTGTAGATAAAGTTAGACCGTGCATACTCGCTAAAAAAAGAATTGAAATTCAATTTTGCTTTCAGCTCGTAGCACTTCGTACACATCATCGTCATCGAAAGAAAGGTCAAAGGTCGACCGAAACTTGCACTGGCCTCAGTCTACATGCCCTATGATAAGACACAAAGGATAGGGAGGCAGCTATAGATATAAGTCTCACCATTAGGTTATTGATTTTGGGAAGTAAAGAAATCCTATAGGAACCTGCGTAGAACTGAATGAATCACCTTTAAGAAAACTATTAAGGTTGGTATAAAAGGTATTACAGAGGAAGTTAGATCACATACTGAGATAGATTCGATAGTGGTGGTAATCACTGTTATTGTGGGTAGCGGGGACAGGTAAAAATTCCCCTTGATCTTTCCGGCAAAGACGGAAGGGCTGGTGATGCGGATAGCTACAGAGCAAGCTTTAATAGGTACAAAGAAGATGTAAAAAGAGCTAAGAAGGCTTCGTGGTCAAAGAACTCCGAGTCCACGCATGAGTTAATTGGATCATTTTTTTTAATAGTTCTCGAGGCTAGGCGACCAGCGTCAACATTGAAAGTGGTAGTTGAAACCATAGTGCGTCGTGTCAATTATAATTTGTTTGGAAGTCTAAGGCCCTTAGTGGGTTAAATCTAATCTTTTATTGTTTTATTTGCTACTGTTCATTCCTTTATTGCCTTTTTAACCATTTCTTTGTATATTGTTGTTTCTATATTTGTTTTAATATCAGCTTTTTGATATTAAAAACAAATTACGAAATCAAAAATCAATCTTACTCCAAATCACAGTCTTATCAAAAAAAAAAAAAAAACTTTTAACAACTTTTCTACGATTCAATTTATTTCGGAACTTAGGTTTTTCTATTACTCTGGGTGGCATGGCAATCAGCTTATCATCATCAGCAGTTGGTATTAATTATCACAAAAATATACTTGACATTTAAAAAAAAAAAGGAAATTTGGAAACAAAAAAAATTGTTATTCGATAATTAATTTTAAAGTCTTATCTTTGATTAAAGTTGTCTAATGGTTGGGTTATTATTACATTTCGAACTAAACTTGCTCAAAGACAAATATTGAAAACAACTGATAAGAGGAGTTAAACATGACACATTGAAAACAGTTTTTGTCTTATTAAAAAAAAAAAAAAAATAAACAAATACACACACAAATAAAAAATGATAATGATTTTTGACTGATTAAACAACTCCAATGTTAAGATAATTAATTTTCAGGTAAGTTTAAAGCAAAATGTAAAATATAAATATTTGTTAAAAAAGAATTACTTTTGATTTTTTTTTTAATTTTTTTCCAATAGAAGGTTTTGTATACTTGCGATCTTGTACATGTATAAATAAGGAATTCGCCCTGCAACCATGTTTTGCCTTTCCCTGCTTTAGAGTCGCATCTTGTTTTTGACCTCAAACAAGTATTTTACAAATTTTTATAATTGAGACACTCGCAATTACACACAAATTGCAGTAGTGACAAGATACACGTAAAACCGTGTAAAATCAGCATAAGGCAAGTAGTAACGCCAAAAAGTTTCTTAGACATCTTCTTGTCTAAAAGCATTGGTGCAACAAAGAGTCTATGTTGGTCCAGATCTCCCTGAACTGATTTAAAAAAATTTTATTCCAAAAAAATCAAGTTTTCTTTCAAACATTTTGTTTTAATCAGGCTGAAGTAAACAAAAACAAAAAAAAAAATTTTAATGAAAAGTTAATTTTCCTATAGAAGGCTCTTGTGTATGGGCATTTCCATGTTATCGCACGTGACACTTGTAGGCCTACAGAAAGCTGCAAATTTTGTAAAAATAGCGGCAACTTAAATATAATTTCGTAAATATGTCATATTAAAAGGGCACTTTATTAAAAAAATAACCACATTGGAAATCTTGTCGGCCAAAATATCGGGGAAAATTAGCGAATATCGTACGTGACATAAAACTAAAGTACTGTTGAGCTGCATGTAAAAATATGAGAATTGTAAAAGGTTTTTTCTTTTCTTTAAGTTTACACAATAATTCAAACATCATTCCTTTATAGTTTGTAATTTTTAAATAAAAGAAGTTTTAAATGACTTTATTTAAAATAAACTTCAATAACGTTCATAGCATACCGCACGTGACAGATTTTTCTTTTTAAGTAATTCTTAAGTAACATATGGGCATTTCCATGTCATCGTACGTGACATGACGCCTACAAAGTGGTGTAGATTTTGCAAAAAGAGTGGTAACTAAAAAATTATTTCGTCAATATGTTACATTTAGAGGGTACTACAATCTAAAAAAAAAATCATGACTTTGAAAACCTTGCCGGCCAAAATATCGGGCGAAAAAGGTGCATATCGTACGTGACAAAAAACGGAAGTGATGTCGAGGTGCATGCACATATATACGAAAATCTGCGAATTGTAAAAGTTTTTTTCCTTTCTTTAAGTTCTTACACCAAGCCAAATATTTTTCCTTGATAATCCATAATTTTTAAATAAAAAAAGATTTTTAGATGATTTTGTTACGAACAAATCTTAATATCGTTCGTGACATACCGTATGTGACAGATTTTTCTCTTATAGTATTTGTCTGAAGAAAAAATAGGTTTTTTAAATATATGTTTACATAAAAAATTTAAAAAGAATTAAAAAATGTTTATTCGGTGATAATAGCAATAAAAACAATAAAAGGTTAATTTCATTTCTTACTATACACTATGTACTTGGGCGCTGCCACTTAATTATTAAATTTTAATTTTTTCTCTTACTGAATACGCAGTTCGAGACACATTTATATACTGACTATCATGATAAGTAAACGAATGAAGTTTTCTTATTTTTGGGATGGGCTGGACATTTTCACATTTTTCATGGAGATGAGCAGAAAACCCTTCAATCTCTTCGGTAGCAACATAAAACAAATTAACTTTTTCCACATATTTATGAGCACATTCATAAAATGAGAAAGCATCTGGCAAGATTAATTTATTTGCTTTTACAATTTGCCAGACCTTTCTTTTAACAGTATCACCTACTCCATCAACTGCATCTTTACCATGTGATGTGGCAAAGAAGTTTCATTCTAAATGTTGGCAGCTAAATTTGTTTACAAAAGAGGGAATACTTTTTAAAATGAATTTGTTTTTAAATTGAGCGCTACTCCAATCAGAAAATATGTATATAGACGATATATCTTCATATTGTTCGCTTATTTCAAGCATAGTTTTTGTAATAAAATAGTAAACATCAAACTTATTGTGTGTTAATTTGTCGTTAATTATTTTTTTTGTCTTTTTTGGCTGCATCTGCGAACTTTTTTCGATAGATATGCTGTCATTCAGCCTCCTTTTTCCGGTACTTCTTTATTTGTTCTTCGTTTTTCTTCAAGTCCTCCCTCCATTTCTTTGTAGTCAGAAAGCTATTTTTACCCATCTTAATAAAATATTTATAATTATAAAGGAATTTGAAAGTATTAAATTGAATTATGTTACTTACAATATCGTATGCTACAAACTTTGAAAGACTATAAAATTTTTATTTCATCAAATTTAAAAAAAAAATCGATCAATATTTGTTTGCGAGATTTATTTTGCTTTGCACATTTATTTCTAAATACTTGCGACCGGTCGAATTCAAATGATGACGACAAACAACGTTTTTGCATTACGTACGTGACATTAGAATATCATTCAAAGCAATCTATAAAAAATACCGCTATTCGAACTCTAAATTTTTAATTTCATAATGGAACTTGGCCATTGATGTTGTAACATTATTTTTAAAGTATAATTGGAATATTATAATTACCTAAATTTAGCCACCAGTTAAGAGAAAGTAGTTAATTTCAAATTCTGGAAATTGATCAAAGAGATTACCAGTTTAATCTGCTATTTTTGCTCTTTTAAAATTATAATTAGCTATAAATACTTTTACATAATAAAATTTAAGTGTTTTATTGCTCTTTGGTATATTTAAAAAAAAGTTGCGATGACTTTTATTTTTCCAGCCTTGGTTGACACATTCATGGAAATGCCCATATATTACATTATTATATTAACATATATTTTATGTTTTCTAAGCATTAAAATAACTTAACAAATCGCAAATAAAAAATCTTTTATTCGATGATAATATTATTATAAACAATTATAAGTTTTATGCATTTCTAACTACTTACGTATGTACTTCGGCGCTGCTATTAAATTTCAGTTTTTTTTTTCTAATTGATACGCAGTTTAAAAAACATTTCTTTTTTAACTATCATATGAAAACGAATAAAGTTCTTTTTGCCTTTTTTTATTGTGATAAGAAGAAAACTTTTAAATTTCTTCGGCAGCAACAAACAACAAACTTACTTCTTCCACACTTACAAAACCGTACGTGACAAACTTTTAAGGATTATTAAATTGTTATTAAAAAAGTTTTTAAATCAAGTCGATCAATATCTGTTTTCGACAAATTTCTTGCTTTGAACTTTGATTTCGAAGTACTTGCGACCGGTCAAACTTAAATTATGAAGACTAATAATGTTTTTGCTCCAAGTACGTGACATGAGAATAACATCCAAAGGAAACACAAAAAAAATACCACTTAAGGAATTCAATATTTTCTCTTTTCTCGTAAACATAATCCATTGTTGTTGTCACATCAATTTTAAAGTATATTGGCGATGGCGGGTTAATTGCAATTAATTGAAACAAATCAAAGAGATTATCTGTTTAAAGTATTATTTTTGCACTTTTTGAAATTTTAAAACCTATAAATACCCCAACATAGAAAATTTTTAGTTTTCTTTTCCTCTTTGCCTTATTTTAAAACAAGCTTCGGGGATTCAAATTTTTTCAGTCGTTGTTGACATATTCATGGAAGTGCCCATATATTAATTTTTTTCAAACTTCCGAAATCTTTCCGAATCATCATAAAAAGAAACACATTTTGAATTGTTATCCTCTTAAAATATCACATGTCAGACAGTAATTAATTTCGATTATCAAAATTCACAAGATTTTCTTATTTCCATTAACAACTTATTTTAACAGAAACCAACAACTTTATAAAAGACATTTCTCCTCCATCTCTTCGATAGATAAATAAACAAGAAATTAACAAATCAATGTTGCAATAATCCATTCGAAACAATTTTGTTAATTTATGTTTGAGTGTCTGCAAATTCCATTAGACTTCAAATCCTTTAAAAGAATTTCAGGAGGCCAAATCAAATAAAATCCAACAAATAGAAAACAATTTCTTAATAATTGTTAACCAAAACATAAAAGACAGCAACAATAAACATTTGCGCCCTTAGAAGCATAATCCTAAGGGCGAAACCCCGCTGATCGAATAATTTCTTTCTGTTGCCAAATGCCAAAACAGGCAATCAAAGACAATCAAGTTGTGAAATAATTATTGTTGAATTGTTTGCAAGACATACGGACTTTCATACTTGCGTTTATATATATGTTCATTGACAAACAAACAACCACATACATACATAAATCACACTTTTAACAAATGTTTTTAGCCTGGATGGAAGCAGTTTGTTTTCTTTTCCTTTTGACTTCTAATAGTTTTGCAATTTTTATGTGTCGACGTTTGAAATTAAATTACACTGAAAGAAATTCACATGATGGGATCAACATTAATTTGATATTTTTTTCGGTCAAAAATGTGCTTGTAAATGGGTCATTGCTAAGAGGGTTCCAATTATTATTTTTTATCTGCCTGTTTGACATTTAAGTAATCTGATGAGACGTATACCTTTTTTGTGACCGCACTAGTCCCTCCAAACAAAAGGATACAAGTACACTCCGCAGTAGCACAATGACAGGCAGCAGTGTAAAAACATTAAAATATTCACGCGACTATTAAAGGAACTAAATTTTTGATGCATTATTAACAAATTTGCGTATTTAAAAGCGATCATGTTTAAACTTAGTTGAAAATAAGTAAGAGCGCCATATTCGGCTGCCCAGTCTTAGGTACCCTTCGGTTGGCTTTTCGAAACCCTGAACTCTATTTTTTTTTTATTTGTTCCATTTTTTTTGTTATTTATGAAATATTTCAAATTTTTTTAAAAGGGTGTCATATTTTATTCCTCTTAGAGTGACTAGGGAAGTTGCAGGGGTTGTTACCCTACCTTTTTCTAATTTCGTATGGCAATCCTCTTAGGAGGAGGAGTATGTTCCAGAAAAATGTTTGCAAGGGAAAACGAGCTGGGGTCGGTCCTTCCTTTAAACTTTTTGCGAGCACCCTGGAAGCTGTAGGCGGGGATTTATTAAAATTTTGCCAAACTTTGTATGGGAGCCCTTTTAGGCGATAGAGATAGAAGGTAAGTATATTCTAGGAATATGGGGAAACTAATGGGAGTCGGTCATACACTTTTTTCTCTTAAGCCGACTCTGGGAAAGTTATGGGAGTTTTACATCATTTTTGTAAATATTATATGGCAACCCTCTTAGGTAATGGAGAAAGGATGTACGTGTGTTTTAGGAATATGTTTGAGAGGGAAAACCAATGGAGGTTTTTGATACATTTTATTTCTCTAGGAGCGACTCCGGGGAAGTTTTAGGGGTTTTTACCATTTTTTTTTTTTATTTTATGATGGAACCCCTTTAGGGGTTGGAGAAAGGGGGAAAGTATGTTCAAGGAAACTGTTTGCAAGGAAAATGTTCCTTAACTTTGTGGGAGAGGCCCCTTAGGCGATGGAGATAGAAGGAAAATATATTCTAGGAATATGTTTGGGAGGGGAAAATAATGGAGATCTGTCGTACACCTTATTTCTTTAAGGCCGACTCTGGGGAAGTTATGGGCGTTTTTACATAATTTTTGTAAATTTTGTATGCAAACCTCCTTAGTTGATAGTAAGAGGGTCGAATCCTTAGAAGTTATAGAGGTTTTACCCTATTTTTTTTTTGAAATTTTGTATGGCAACCATATTAGGGACTAGATATAAGGGGTCAGTATGGTTCACAAAATGTTTGTAAAAAATTTGTTGGGGTCGGTCTTAAATTTTACCTTTGTGGGAACACCCTGGAAGTTTGTATGCAAACCCCATTAAGAGGCGGAGATAGGGTGTACGTATGTTCCACAAAAATGTTCGTGGGAAAAATTAATGGGAGTCGGCCTTACATTGCACATTGTACGGATCAACTCCCGGCTAGTTGTTGAGGTTCTTATATACAAATCTTAGTGAAAAAACAGAGGTAGTCTTGGTTTTTGGATTACATCTCGGTCAGGTATTGGGCGATTTTACTGAATTTCAATAGCGATTTGCTCGCAGATACTTTTGATAGTTTAAAAATTGATTTTAACCATAACACGAACAGACGGGCAGACGGACTTCGCTAAATGGGCTTCCTTATCTATAAGGACCAAGAAAAGGATGACAAACTTATATATAAATTATTACCAATGTGAAGGATATTACAACTGTTAATGGTCTCTTACAAGCGTGCTTGAGTGCAGCAGCAGTTTTCTTTACATCAGTTGCAGAGCAATCACGATATTGGTAGGTTAGTCTCGTTTGGGTCTACAAACTTCATTACATAAAATTTTTTCTTTTTTTATTATAATTTGAATTTCAGAATTTAAAGAATTGTCTATATTATTTTTTAAAGTGTAATCTCTTGTAGGTAAGTAGGCATGTACTACCCATAAATTACCATTATTTTGTTTTTATTTGAAAAATTTATCATTTATTTTCATGTCAAAGTATCATGCCATCACATATGCAAACATACAAACACTTATATTGTTGTCCGTTGTGTCTTCTTGTCAATTCAATCATTTCGAATTGTTAAACTAAGCGGGTGGCTCTAGAGTAATTTGAATTTATTTAATGTTACTTTTATAACGTAAATATATTTGAATGTGTGTGGTTTTATTTGAAAAAAAATTATCGATTTGAAGTTCAATGGGAGGTAAGTGTAATTGATGCATTAATCCTTTAAAATTTGGCATTAAAAATGACTTTGAATTTTTACACACCTTATACGTAGTGGGGGCTTATGCACTTGTGTGAGGATATTAGTATCGCGTTTAAATAGTCTAACAACACTTACCTTCAGTAATAACGGTCAACTTAGAATTATTTTCTGAATCTATAAAAATATTCCGAATTCTGGTTTCAAACCGCAAACCAAACTCTTTTCTAGATAAATGAGAAGAGAGTTTCTAGACTAATGTTCCAAGTCCATCAAAATCTTTCAAATTCTAATTTAAAGTGCATTTTTCGGATATTGTTGAGAACAAGGCAGAAGCCTACGAGGTACTGGATATGAACTTTCTTAGAATTCTTTTAAAAGAAGTGATAGGTAGTGTTTTTGGCTGTAAACATCCTTAATTTAACTAAGTAATATTGTATCCAGAAAAGCAAACGGAATTTATTTTCTGTAAGTTAGCACGAGGTTTAAATTTTTTTAAATATAATATACTTTTTTAATTAATAAAGTCTCTGTGGCAGCAATAACTAAAGGTATAGCTCCATCTATCTCTCAGATGGAATAAAAGAAATTTCTTTAAATCTATAATAAAGAATGATTACAAAAGTATTGGAATAGCCCCCAGACTGCGCAAGAATCTTCTCTGGGGGCTAAAATTGCTTCAAAAAATTAAAAAGAAAATTTAAAAAATTTTAACAAAATAAATGTTTTAAAAAACTATAGCACAATAAAATAAAGGTTTTACATAAATATCGAAGTAACTTAAGTAGTATAAACGTTCTTTTTAATATTTTTTTTTTATTTAAAAATTTAAAAGTGTTTTCCTAGTTAAGTGAAAACACGTTCCATTACACTATAACACAACCTCTTACCCTAAAAAGTACAAACACATTGAGGTTGCAGAGCTTGCAATTACAACTGAATGGGTTTAAGCATCTCTTGAAAACAAAAGAAGTTTATTTAATAAAATGCTTAAACACATACATACTCACCACTTACACCCTTATGTTTATTGAGTTTTTCCTTCCTCGAGCTGTTTCCTCAACATGTGTGGCCCAAAATACTGCAAAGGAATCATTTTTCTTTTCCATTTTTTTGCTTTTTGCATTTCCTAAGTACAAAAGTATTTACTTCATATGTGGTCCTTGCAATTGATCTGAAAGATGTGTGTGTGCGTTTGTGTACAAAGTGTTCCAAATAAGCCCAAATACCTCTTGCAAGGACATGGTTCTTTAGAAAGCAAACTCGCACAATTTCTAAAGTATAATTTCAACAATAAGTTGCAAAATGTTGAAGTATTTAAGCACGTGCCTGCCTCCCTAAAATCATGCAAAATGTTGCAGTATTTAGAAAAAAAAATTTAAATAAAAGTTTTTTTATTAAACAAAATCCTTAGAAAAGAATACAGCTGAATAAGAAGCAGGCAGCACTTCAATTCTGAACAAAGTTTTTTTTTAGGGTATTTAAGAGTAAAGGAATTTCAAACACTCTTATAGTGTGTTTATGTTTGCATTAATTTTTGCTAAATGAAAAGGAAAAGAAAGCATGCTGCAGTAGAGACATGCAACAAAACACAAAGCAACAAAAGTTTAAAGAACACTTAAGTTAACGTTTATGCCCCCGTGTAGCATGTAAAAGTGCTTAAGGGTTAATTACACATAATAAAGGTTTTGAGGTTAAAATAACAGCAGCAACATAAGCAGTAGAAGTAATAAACAACAAAATTACAATAAAGAAAATGTCAACAATACATATGAATTGCATGTCAGATACTTAAAGGAGTTTTAAGTTTAAATTAGCATCCCCCTTAAAGTGGGGGTATTTGAACTTAAAACTGTTGGTAAACGAGAGATAAAAAAAACAACAGAACCTCTCGGAGGACTTCTGGGTCCCTTGTGCGGTCATCAAAAAAAATATTTCGACATTTCTACACTTATAAGACGTTTTGAACCAAATATTCAAAAATTAATAAATGCTTAAGTGATTTAACATAATTCTTTCACTTATTAAAGTTTAGGGCAAAACACCTGTTAATACAAGTTGAAAATAAAAAAAATATTCTAAGCCTTTGTCTAAAAATGAAATAATTTTATTTTTCCTTTCCGATACTTTAAATTAGGAAAAGTTCATTTTAAACTTCTGTCCTTGTTTTGCAAAGCTTTTATCAACGTGGTAGGTCGAATTGATATTTTGTACCTTGAAATTAATTTTTAATAGAAATTCCCTTAACAACGTAAAACTAAAATTTTTTTTTTATTTCAAACAAGTGAAACCTCCGGCAAAAACGTATTTGCCAATAAGTAACCAAAAATAATTGGTACCAACTAAAAGAAGGAGATTTAGAGGTACTCAAAACCCGCAGGACATAACCTAAGCCGGGGGTAGGGTGCCCTGGTAGACCAGTTGTAAGTGCACGAGTCTACCAGTCTAGGAGTCGTGGGTTAGAGACTTTGGTAAGTATTTCTTGCTTTCCTCTATCTTCCCCTGTTCTATCTGCCTTTCCAGGTAACCCAAAGGGACAGAATTAGGCAGAACCAAGTGAGCCGCATCCTTTCCTTTAACGGCTGCCTGTTTTACCTAACCTATCCTAAGCTTGTGTTACGTTATTTTAACCAGGTGTTCCTTTTCTAAAAATTTTTCTATTTTTTTCTTAATCCAGGAGAAGATTTCTTTAATTGGTCGTGAAGCTTTGCAAATAGCGTTTTGTGTTATTTCTTTGTTGGCGTTTCCCGTTCCCTGTGTTCAGTGTGAGAATGACAAAAATAAAGTAGTTTACTAGATCTTAATAAAGTACCTCAAAAGAAGTTTGAATAAAACAAACGAAACGTTGGGTGAAACATAATAAAAATTAACTGGTTCTTATAACATAAAAAGGAAAACCAACTGACCAAAATTATTCCGCAAGTAACCCCTAAGAAAAATTAAAAAAATTATCAATAAATTGGTCAAAACACAAAAATAAAGTAGTTCTCTTTACCAGGAAATATAGGGTCAAAGATTTTGGAAGCTCGACGCTCAATGGAGTGGAGCTAAGAAGGTTGGCAGTAGAGGCTTAATTTTTTGGGGTAGTCCTGGATCTATAAAGCTATCAAGTAAGCTGTCTTTGAAAACGAAAACATAGGAAAGGGTCAAAAGGAGTCACTTAATGCCTACTATAAATGCAAAAATTCTCTACAAAAGGGGGTTGGTATTCAAAGGTAGTAAATTAAATTAACACAATAGTTGAAGTTGGGCAAATTCATTGTGATTAAGGTGACCATTTTGCTTGCATATTTGCTAATAATTTAAACAATTCTAAATCTTAGCTAAAAAAAGGCTGTAATGTTTAAGGCGATAAACACTAAGTAAACACTGAAAGGACATAATTTCTGATCACAATAACTATTCAAAGACTGTGACGGGTGTGACCTTTAATTTAAATTTTAGGGAATTTTCACTTTAAGATCGATCTGAGTAAAATAGTTTTAAAAACAGGTTACAAATTTTTTTAGTTTTCTTGGTAGTTTAAAATGTTTTTATCCTTATTTTTGCTCAAGGAAAAGCCTTGTGAAAAACGTGACAGGTGTGACAGTATGTGATCATCTTAAGCTCTTAAAAAAATAATAAAAAAAGGAACCAATTTATATATATTTCGATCATGTTACTTCTTTTTTAGACGTAAATTCATAAATTTTTTTATAAAGAAAATAATTTATCCTATTTCCGACTGTTTTAAGTAAAATTGACCAGTTATGCTTCACAACATTGTTTCACGGTATCTATAATACTAGCCCGCAAAAATCTTAGCCAGACTAGGAGAGAGAGAAAATTGGTCTTGAGGATCGTAGTATCGGCTAGAGATCAAAAACTACTAAGTTTGTTTAGAAAAGCTTAGTTTTTAAGAAATACCACCGGCAACAACATCTGAGAGGGATTGTTGGTCGTAATCCGACAGCAAGCATAGGATGCAGCACCGAGGGCGGCGTCAACCATAAGAGGACATTAGATTGGCCTATAGATATTCTAATGGTTGCAGTATGCTACAAAAGGGGAACCGCGTCATTCTGAAAGCAAGAGGTCACTATTTTTAAATTTTTAAAAAAGCCCCAATTTTCAAATGATCCAAGAAGGTGGAATTCAATTACAAGGACGATGCAAGCAAATTACATTAAAAGTCTAATATTAAATAATAATTATTTTAAAAAAACCAGCATTAATAGTAGTAACTTTCAAACTATTTTGCTGTTTTTAAGTGTTTAATAGACTTATCTTTAACACGTTTAGCATTTCAAGATATTGGTCAAAGAAACAAAATTTTTGGGCACAAAAAACCAAAACCTCTTAAAACGGGCGATAATTTTCCAAATCACTTAAAATATAAAATCTAATCATTTATTTATATTTTATCAAATTAAATCGACTGTGATTGTTTTGAAGAAGTTTATTTTTAGTTTAATTTTTTTTTATATTTTCATTAATTATAGGAAACCAAAATAAAATAAAACATTTTATTGGAAATTGATACGATAAGAAATTTTGTTTTATAGCTTTTTGAAGAAATATTCTATTTTTATTAGAAAATTTTTATTTTTGTGTCTCAACTCTTAGGCTACTACTTAATTAACAAACCAGTTAGTATCTTATACTAGTTTTAATATGAGATTTATTTGTTCTTTTTTAAATATTTTAAATATTTTAAGATATTGGGTGGGAAGTAGGTTAAAGCTGATTAACCTTAAACAATTCTTATTTACGTAAATAAATTAACTTTAAGATCTTCAATAATTTAATTTAATAAATCGCTTTTCATGCCTTTTATCCATAAAAAACTCTTATTGAAATAATTCCATCATAATTTAAATCTTATCAAACATCATTTCAACACCAACAAATCTAAACAAAATCTTTACCAGTTTCTTTTAGTTTTCACACAATAACTTTACAAAATCAAATTGATCGCCATAAGATACCATTAATTACCCAGCTTAAGTTACCAATCAAAATATAAACGAACAATAAAACTTCATACAAACATATGAATAAGAGTTGAAAACCAAGAAATTTTATAGAATCAATTACATAAATATGATCATAAATACCTGGTCATTGTAACTGTCATTGTTCTTAAGAAATAACCAATTTTATGGGCATCGAATCCAGCCCCTCTTGCTCTCCTAAACATTTTTAATAGAGCTGTGTAGCTCATGAACGAACGGGTCAAAATGAACGGATCACCGAATTGAACGAAGTGATCCGGTTATTTTACTGAGCGCTTTTCGTTCAATTGTGTTCCGTTCAATGTTTGTTTCTTCAGGTCTTTTTTATGTCACAATTTCGTTCGTTCAGATGTGTTTTTTATGTTATGTTCTTTTGTTTTAGTTGATTGTTTGTGTATTGATAAGAGTTGCTTTAAAAAGTTTGCGAATGTGCGTACATATTTCTTTTGAGCATCGCTGTGGCACTGCCATAATTTTTTTATATTTGGTTCAACAGTCTTTTTCTAAGAAGTTTGATTTATTATAGTGTTTGTGTTTTTATGGATTACTATACACTTTTTACACAATTTTTATATATGGATTATTTAAATTTTATTTCAAAAAAAGGTTTTTCTATTTTGAATGTCAAAACCACAAGCTATGTCAAAACAAATCTTTAAAAAAACATGTTGCCGTACTGTCGTTCAAAAGTGAACGATTGAACGAACGGGTTAATTTTTGTAAATTGAACGAAACTGAGCGATCACTGAAATGAACGATTTGGCACAGCTCTAATTTTTAATTTATTACCTGTTTCTTTAATAACTCAACTTACCACAAGGGTACATCAGTAAGTAAATACATACATTCATGCCTTTTTTTTCAAACAGGGACTTCTAACTTAACTCAAACATAAAAACTCTTTTACTACTTAGTATTTTGAGTCTATAAAAACCAACAAATATTAGTAGATCAGTAGAAAACTATAGAAATATTCACAAGAAATCCACATAAACACTAACGCCCGCAGAGTTTTGTGACGAAATATTCTTTAAAAATGTTTTTTTTTTTCTAATGCTGGCGCCAGACTAAATCTTAAAATAAGAAAGAAAAAAAAACCAACAAGAAATTCAACCTGTCACACTAACGACTTCTACGAAGTTTAAATTTTATTGTTGTTCGTTAAACCATGTGAACGAATGATAGTCACTCTGATGCAGACTAACTAACACGTCGACTAATCTCTTAAACGTTCTACATAAACCGAGCTTAGCAAAAGGATTCTTTTTTCCCTCTACCATAAATATTCCTGTTATATCGTATCCTGCGGACTAAGTTATTTATTTGTTTTTCTTGTTTTATTTTGTTTTCCGTTTTCATTGCCCTAAAATGCGCAATTTCTTTGTTTGCTACTTATGGCCGATCCTGTGTATATTTATAACTGGCCCACACAATGCGAACAACATTTTTAACCCTAGAACGTCATCCTTATTTTTTGTACAGTAACGTCATCCTTCGTCATTTTGACTACGACGCACTTTTAGTCAATATAAAACATGTCATGACCAAAAGTGGGTACCAAAATAGCTTTTTTATTTATCTTTAGACCTTTTTTTATTAATATTAAAGAAAACAATTTAATTATTTTTTTAATTTTTAACGGAAAATTAACATTTTATAGCATTCCTTCAATTGGCATGGTTTTATAAACAATTAATAATAAAACATAAAAAAGTATAACATATTGTAAATTTTTTCAATTCAGTCTTTCAGTTTCTTAAATTATAAATATTAAAGTAAAAAAGGAACATTGATTTCAAGTTTAATTATATCATATAAAGCACGAGGCACAAACTTCAATTTTGTGCTCGCCACACAGCCTTTTTTGGCACTTTGCACAAGCAACATTTGTCATTCTTCGCTTCGAAGAAGGACAAATTGCACATATCTTCCTTTTTCTATTTGGATTTGGTAAAGGTACATTCTCAGAAACTGTGGGGTTATTGATTTCCAATTGATTTTGAATATTATTTCTGACATTGGTTGTTATTGTTGGCAAATCAAGCCTGTCATGCAACTGATTTTTTATGAGTCCCGAAAACAGATTTTTCATGAAATTAACGCGGTTTAAAGGCTTTTGGCCAGCTTGAAGCATATTGTGTGAATAAATTATATATGAATTAATAAATGTGATATTTAAAATCCAAAAAAATTGACATAACGGCCACCTGTTCGTTTTTCTTGAACAGCTCATAACGCTGCACATCTGATCAAATGTATCAACCCCTCCTTTGGTACTATTATAAAATTCTACCATGCTGGGTTTATTTGTTTTAGGATTTATAATGCCTTGTTCGTTACACGATGACAAAAGGTAAACCATTTTGTTTGGCTTTGGTTTATAAGACAAAAGTGTCAAGTTATTATCGTAACAAAACATGGCCGTACCGCACTTACGACCCTTCATTTGTTTTAGCTCAATTGGAATTTCTCTTTTGTTTGAGCGAAGAGTGCCAACAATTGTCAAATTGTACGGACTGTTTCCTAATGATTTTGCAAGAGATATCGACGTGAACCAGTTGTCCATAGTAACATTTCTGTTGGAGCCATGTACAGTTTTAGTAAGCTCTTTCACGTAGAACTCTCCAAGGGGCACTGCGGTTGTGTTTGAATTTTTTCCCAAATATGGAATTGCATCAACCATGTATTTGGTTCCACTATCACATAGCATTACCATTTTAATGCCGTATTTGGCTGGTTTATTTGGGATATACATCTTGAAACTACACTTTCCTCTAAATGCCAAAAGCTGCTCATCAACTGTAAGGTACGAACCAGGACTATAGTTTTCTCTGCATTTCTGCACGAACATTTCCCATACTTTTCTAATAGGGGCGAATTTATCACCGACTAGTTGGATGCGTAGAGACTTGTCGTCGAATCGTAAACAGGACATAAGAAATTGGAACCTGGCTTTGGTAAGTACGCTTATGTATTTGGATCCACAATAAGACCTGTCAAATAGTTCTTCAACTGATAAATGCTGATCTTTTTTGACAGCAGTCAATACTAATATACCCATAACTGCATATATTTCATTTGTATTAGTGTTTCGTCGTTGGGTCTGATCCGTGTTTGCAAGTAAAGCAGATTGGCGTTGAGTTATCTCAAAATTTGTCCACTTTACAATTTCATCAACGATATCTCTTGTTATAAATTGTTTAAAACATTCCACAGGATCAATTATGTTTTTGCATTGACGTGTTGGTCCTCGGCTTTTATGTACAATGTTAAGTCCATAATGATGTGTAGTACCTTTGACAGATGACCATTTATGACCATTTTTCCCTCGAAGTATAGTTTTATCGCATGTAATATTGGATTTCGCCCTCAAAATATTTAATGGAATTTCGTCTTCATCCACGTCAGTTGTTTCGCCTGAGGAGGTATTATTTACAACGGACTCATATTGATCCACTTCTGTGTCAGAACATATTTCACTAAGATCGCTTTCTAAGTCATCGTTGTTGTCAGTCCAGGATAGAAACTGTTCAATTTGTTCATCTGTTAGAGAGCGCTGATTAGTCATCTTAGAAAAACAATAAGATTTTTCGTCCCAGAAAAATACACCATGAAAAACTAAAAGTTACACAAACGTCATCTTTCGTCATTTTGACTACGGTAAAAAACTAAAAGAGGAAAAACAAACACTTACAAGGTAGGCAGTTCGCTGCACGTCTTGATCCAACAACAGCTTGCAAGCAACTATTGCTATACAAAAAATGAGATCAAAACAAAATGAAAAAACAGGTTTTAATTTAAAAATAAAATCTCGCGTCGTCATTTTGACGAAGGATGACGGTGCAGGGTTAAAACGTTTATGTTTCTGCTGGGACAATAAGAAAGTCTTATGATCACTGGCGCTAAGATTTTTCTTTATGTTGCCCAAAATGTAGGGCAAAAAGAAATTTAAATCCGCCACATAAACCGAGCTACTGTTTGCTTTAATGACGGCTGCGCACGAATAAATAAATGTCTGGCAGATGATGTAATAAAATTTGGGTTATTGGCGGATGCTGAAAAAGTAAAATATTAATGAATTGCTGTTAAAATTTTTTTTCTCTTTGAAATTTAATTTAAACTTATTTAAGACCACATTAAGATTCTAAATGGATTCAAAGCTTAACAAGTAAGAGCGCTATATTCGGCTGTGCCAAGTCTTAAGGTTCAATTATATGTGACTTACCTTAACGCCATAACCGTTGCCATAAAAACCAAAACTCAATTGGTTTCTAAGGTTATGGTTATGGCGTAATGGTAAGTCACCTATAATCAAATACAGTGCTGCCCATAAGTTTGGTTTGAACAGCTGTTTACTGTGATGTGGTTAAATCACCTATAAATGAACCTTTAGATACCCTTCACATTGGCCTTTCAAAACCCCGAACTTTTTTTATTTTTGTCCATTTTTTTATTTATAAAATATTTATAATTTTTAAATAGGGGTCGTTGTCATATTTTAGCCCCCTTAGAGTGACTAGGGAAGCTGTAGGAGTTTTTACCCTTATTTTTTGAAAATTTTGTATGGGAACCCGTTTAGGGGGTGGTTTAAGGGGGCAAGTATGTTCTAGGAAAATGTTTGCAAGGAAAAATGAGTTAGCGTCAGTCCTTCATTTGATCCATCCACGGGCACTTTGGAAGCTATAGGGGGGATTGTTAACAATTTTCTAAACTGTGTACGGAAGCCCCCTTAGGCGATGGAGATTAGGGCTACTCCGAGGAAGTTGAGGGGGTTTTTTACCCTTTTTTTCAAATTTTGTTGGCAACCCTGTCCGGGGCTGGCGATTTTCTAAAAAATGTTTGGGAGAAAAAATTAATTGGAACCGATCTTATATTTGACCTTTCTAGGAGCTCCCTGGAAGATGTGGGAGCGATAAAAAAAATTTAAAAAAAAATAAACTTCATATGGCAACCCTGTTAGGGAGCGGAGATAGGGTGTAAGTATGTTCCACAAAAATGTTTGTGGGAAAAAACAAATGGGAGTCGGTCTCACATTGCATCCGTGCAGATTTTTAGGTACAAATTTTAGAAAAATAAGCAGAGGTAGTCCTGGTTTTAGCTTTTATTGCTGGATTTCAATAGCAATTTGCTGGCAGATATTCCTTTTAGTGTAATACCACTTACGAGTCTATGCGACATCGGATTCATTTGAGGCGAAATTGGTAGTTGCTCCTAAATTTTGGCATAAGCTACTGTGTAATTTATTTTTTAATACTTGAATATTTTTTGTGCCAGTTTTTTTTTTTTTGATTTTAACAGATTGATAAATATTTTCTTAAAAATTAAAGGCACTATTTTAAAAAAAGACAAAGATTTCATATGAAAAAATTTTCTCTTACATGCCTTCACATTGATAAATCACGTTTAACATTGACAAAAGTCTAATATAGCACTTTAGTGTTTTTCGATTTTAGTATTTTTATAATCTTTTATGCAAATGAATGCTCCTTGCTCTGCTAGAACATTTCTTTTAAAAATAATTTTATACGCCTTTATTACTAAAAATATTTTTCTTTTGTTTCATTGAAATATATTCATAGGCTTTGCAAAAGGGTTCCTTTATTCCCTAAAAAAATTATTTGAATAAAATATTTTTAAACAATTTAAAATTTCCAAATGCAAATGTACGTTCCCATGATAGATTTTTTTTTAAATCAATAATTAATATTTTATTGTTATTGAAAAATGAGTTCTTATCAAATCGAAAAATCTTTAAAAAATATAAAAAGAATTTTTAACTAAAGCGCAATTCAAAAACAAGTGCCTATAGAGGGGGAAACATTTAGCCATACATAGTATGAAAGCTGATTGGGCTTTTTAACACTTTAAGGATTTTTTCAACAACTACAAACAAAATTTGTGCGACTTTCATCATCCTTATGTTACCCGTGATGAGGTTTAGTAAACAATGGTCGGATTTTAAAGACATAGATTTGAGGAATTTTCATTATTTTAAAAATCGAAAATTAAGGAGAAGAAATATTGCGCTCTGCGCTTTTAATTGATGTCTCTCAATCTTTGGATAAAGTATTACATGAGGGTAGGGTTGCCAGATGCCAAAAGTAAAATAATTGGACAATAGAAAAAACCCCATCTGGATTTTAAAAATATAACTGGACAGTTTAAAAATGCACTTAGAGCCACGAAAAAAACAATAATTATTTAAAAATTTTCTTTAAAAAAAAGAACAAAAATTATACAAAAACAAGAACAAATAACAATTAAACAATCTCTGCACCCATGAACAAATTAAACGTACACTCGGTCCATCACGTATTACGTTAGAATCATACTCTTAAAAAATGTCTCCACAGCAAACGCGAAATGTTCACTCGACCACTGTGACATCGTGACTGACGAATCCGCACAATCGATAATTCCAACGGCGCCACCCTCCCTCCGCACCGTTTATTACTTTTTGAAATACAGTAGACTCGCGGCAACGTGAACTATTAAAAACCGAGAGTGTTCACGTTTGCGAAGTTGTTCATGTTAACGAAGGTGAAACTCTTTTAATTTTCTAAATTCATATATTTTTTTGTGTTTAGATTGTAATGTACATATGCTTTGTTAAAAAATAAAATACGATGTAATTAATTAAAAAACTGAGTTATGTTTTTCTGGATTTTATTTTTTTGCAAATTGCTTAACACGGCTTTTTCGCGGAAACGTTTGAGTACGCTGAAATCTGCTTGACTTATGTTTTCATCTTCCGCCCATTCCAAAGCTTTATTGAAAATATGGATTGCTTCATAAGGCTCTATTCTAGTATGTGCTCTTTCCAGGATACTGTCATCGCTTTCACTTTCTTCACTGCCCAAAACTTCGTTCGTGTCAGTTGTGTTCGGAAGATTTTCAGTCCATTCATGGATATCAGCAAATGAAAAACTAACCTGCAAATATACAATTTGGTTTAAGAGTTAGTGGACAAAAGAAAAGGATCCAACCTCTGGATTAATTGTGTAAAGAAGTTCTATTGCGTGTTCTTGTCGAACGTTAATTGCTAAACACATCCTTTCTCTCAAAATAGACAATGGGATATCCTCTTCACAGTCTTCTTCATCTCCTAAAGAGCTTAAAATGTTCGTCCAGCATTTTGCTATTGTTTCCTTTTCAAGGCGTTGCCAAGCTGAATTTAAATAGCCAATAGCGTCCCTTAATGTCAATTTCTTTAAGGCTTCGATACACTTCAGTCACAATTGATGCTAAAAGACTGTTTCTGTAGTAAAGTTTTGTAAGTCTTATAGCATTTTGATCCATAGGCTGTATGAGCGGCGTGGCGTTTGGTGGCATAAACATTGCAACTATTAAATTGTCGTCTGATCTCAATTCATTTTTCCGGAGGATGCGACGGAGCATTATCTATCAACAGCAGAGCTTTATTGGGCAATCCTTTCTCTTTTAAAAATTTCGGGACCTACACTAATAATATAAAATGCACATGTAAAACTTTAAAATCAAGAAAACCTTTTATTTTATTTGTGGTACAAACGAATGGTGAAACCAATTTTTAAAAATAGCAGCTGTCATCCATGATGATTTGGAGCAATTTTAGTCCACAGGAGATTCAAAGTTCCTAAAAGAGCGAGGATTTTTCGCCTTTCCAATCACAAGAAGTTTAACTTTATGTACCCCTGTTGCATTTGTACAAGCTAAAAAAGTGACGCGCTGTTTTTCCGTTTTTCTTCCAGAAGCATTTTTTTCTTGATAGGATACGTATGTTCTGTCAGGTAGCAACTTCCAAAACAATGCCGATTCGTCTGCATTATAAATTTGATCTTGAGACAGGCTTAGCTCTTTAATTTTGGCTTTTAGCTTGTTCTTAAAAGAGTCCACAAGTTCAGGTCTGGAAGATAACTTTTCTCCACTTATTTTAATAAAACGCACACCATACCGCTTCTTAAATCGTTGCAACCATCCATCACTCGCATTAAAATCTCCTTGAGTTTCTTTAATTTTTGAATGAAAATATTTAGCTTTTTCTTTAACGATCAATCCATTGACAGGATAATTTTTTTGTGTCTGTTGGAGAAACCAACAGTAGAGTGCTTTTTCCATTTTAGGAAGTTCAGAACATTTCAAAGTTTTTCGCATTCCAGGTCTAGAAAATGTATTGTTAACACAATTTAAAATGTTTTCCTTTTTTTGTTGATAACACAAATTGTTGACTTTACCACATTGTACTACTTTGCTAAGCTAGTTACGCTTGAGCCTCCTTTAAATTTTTATATAACATCAACTTTTTCCCTTAAAGACAAGAATTTTGGTTGTTTTTGCGACATTTTTTACGGAAAACTTTCAATTAGATCATGCCAAACCAGCAACGCGCACTAAACTAACCACGCTAACTAGTCACATCGAAAATAAAAGGCAGTATAACTGAGCAATAATTTATGGGAATGCCCCTTTTTATTATAAAAACAGTTTGAATAACCGACAAATGTAGAACAAAATAGCGTTTTCTATATTTAATGCATTTAAAATCTGTTCACGTTATAGGGCTTTCTCACCGTGTTCACGCTACAGAGTAGTTAGTGTAAAAAAAAATATACTCATGTTATCCGGTGTTCACGTAAGGCGGTGTTTTTGTTACCGCGAGTCTACTGTAATTGTATTTAAACATATAAATATGCCACCATGCACGCTGTGTATTAATGATTTTCTTTAAGATGTAGTTAAAAAAAATTATATTTCAAAATTAAAGGAATTCTTTTTTAGCTGGACAATTTGTATTTTAGCTGGTACCTGGGCAAGGCTAAAAAACTGAACAATCCAGGCCATCTGGCAGCTCTACATGGTGGCCTGTAAGCCAACCTACAACTTAGCTTGAACTAAAAGGAGCATAATCAACTGAAAAAGAGGAAGACCTCAACCAATTGGGGCTGGCGGACCTCACGGTACTATTCTTGGGCCGATTCTGTTCTTGTGAGGCTTCAAATCTACTACAGTATGATATACTCCAAGTTATGGAAAATAAAATTAAATGAAAAAAATATACCCACGTCAATTTCACTTTACGCGGAGAATTATGATCCTGAACTTTTTTAGAGACGAAGGATTGTAATTTTAAAAACCATAAAATCACCAAAATTTTCTTACTTCAATAAAGAATAAATAAGATAAGTTGCCACAACTTAAAACGTATCTTTTTATGTAAAGAAATTACAAACGGAAAGACAACCCGCATCATGGATATTTATAAAGGATACATAAGTGAAGTAGTAGCTGTTGATGAGCGCCATTTTTCTTTTCTTTCAAAATATTTTACTGGCTTTAAGTAGAGTTCAAATTAAAAGGGCGAATGTTCTTTATGTGCTGGATGTCCCCGTTGACCAAGTCTTCAAGGCATCTTAAGCAAAGGGTTCCAGACATTATTAGTCCTGGAGGACAGTTCCAACAAATTGCTGACTAAGTTGTCATAAAAATAATCCTAAGATCACAGAGGCCAAAAGAGATAGCATATTATCGTTTATGTGTCGAATTAATATACGAGACCACACTGAAGGCAGTGCCCTTATAATTAATCGGTTAGTTGCTCTAGAACGACCTAGTTTTGGCATGACTCTTCAAATATGCCGTCCTTAGAACCGGTTATTAGATTAAGGCTTTAAATATCTAACCTGTGGCCGAATGATATCTTAAAAGGTCCTTTAACCTGCATCTACTAAGGTCATCTGGTATATAACTGCACAGAAATCTAACCCTACTGACAGCTGGGGCAGGGCACTCGCAGGAAATATGATTTTTTAATAATCAAACCTACGATAGTTAGAAGTTATTTCAAATTTATTTGCGTCCTTAATAACTTTATATTGTCTTTTACAAAAAATTCTTTTATATCGTCCTTAAGGACATTAAGAAAAACATGTCTTCTACGACGATTTGATCAACTGGGATTGGTTGTAAAAAAAACAACCAAATATTTCTTTGTATAAGTTCAGATCATTTAAATAAATATTTATATGAATGGATGTATGGATGTATGTATAACAAACTGATTTCTTACTTCTGTTTTGTTTGGAATATGCAGATACAGATTCCATGGTAATGAACAACAACAAAAACAAAAAAAAACGTAAGAAACAGAAAAAATGATTATCTTTGCCTTGAAATCTCTTCTTTTTTTTATTTTTTTCAGTTAAGTTTTTTTTTCAACTCACTTTGTTGGGATTATTTTTTTCAAGACTTTCCTTAATTGTTGCTGGGGATAACTTGAGTAGACAAAGTAGTGGTAGTAGTTAGTTTAACGTCTGTCCATTCGTCTATCTGTCCGTCTGTTGTTCAAGTTTATGTCAGTAGCGCCTTGTTGTGACATCTAAAATCATGTAAATTTCATTATAATTCTTAAAATGTTTAATGATTTTCTTTTCTTTTATTGTTAAAGATGTAGAAAAATACGAAAAAGACGTTACGAAAAGATTTAATTTCAAGGTGCAGTTGATTTGAGGTATTTTTTTTAACTCCTGAGTTATCCTTAAGTGACGGATTGTAGTTTGATTATCTTTTCATGCAAAAATGCTAAAGAAAATATATCAGTTCTCAGTATAAAGGAATCAATATGTGACTTATGTTTTTAGAATGAAATATTTTAATTTTGATTTATATTTTATTTTTATTTTATTTTAAAATTTATTAAATTAAGTTGTCGCAAACAAATTTTTTTAAATTGAATTTTAAATATATTTAAGGTTGCTAGGGTAGTGGGTGGCGGATAGCTGGATGGCCATCAGTGGACTAGTTTTATGGCCCACTGTAGGTTAGCTGCGAATATATTAAAACAAGCAATTCCTGGCTGTGAGTGACAGAATTCGAGGTTTTGCTACAAAGGCTTACAAAGAACCAATGAATAAACTGTAAAGTAGTACATGGATACCGCCTTTAAAAAATTACGACGACAAAGTGCTTTCTCCATTCAAAAACTCCTGAACTGTCTGACCCGTATTGGGCGGCTTCCTAATTACCGTCTTTTTGCGTTGTAAAAGGCACCTTAACGAGAAATAACACCGAACAAACCCGAAGGTTAACCCGCACAAAACTTTATTCGTGAATTTCTCCAAAATCATACTTGAAATTTTTAAGTACGATTTGTACTAAGGTTTTCCTAAATCAAGTCTATTCGGATTTTTTCAAAAAATCAAGCAGAAAAGTCTTGTTGCTCTTGGATATATTTTAACATACAAAAACAAAGTGTCTCGGTAGTTCGCCGTGCTGGAATTGCAGTATGGAGAGCCCAGATTCAAATCCCAGCTGCGGCAAATACAGAAAAAAATTTTTAATTATAAATATTAAATTTGTATAAAATAAAAATTAAATAATTTTTAAATATTATTTAGGATTTCATTCCAATTTTTTTAGTTTATTTATACGGTTGGTTAAGTTTGTCTATATGCATTTCATTGGTTCTTACACCAAATCGTCAGTAGACTTCCATCAAATTCTGGAAACAACTTATTAATATTTTCAGCCTTTATAAAGGGGAAAAAGAAAATCAAAGCAGTTGAATAACGAAAAATGCTTTGTTGAGTTTTTTAAGGGACCCTTGAGTGTTGTAAGTTTTTTTATAATAATTCTCAATAAGTTTATTGAGGTTATTATATAAACAAACTTAGCCTGCAACTTACCGTACAATAATAAAGCTCCGTTGTTTTAAAAAAAGAGCGCTGTCGCAGTCATGATGCTTAAAAATTTTTGAGTTAATTTTGCACAAAAATAGTTTTAAAAAGTATCTTTAGCCCGCTCATCAATCGTAAAATTCAGTCTTTATGAAGAAACATAATGATATGAAACCAGTTTCCTTCTTCAGGGCACTAAGCATAGTAGTTAACAGCATCCGGTTTCAAGCATCGAAATATTCACAAAGCAATTTACACATAACACCATCAAATCACCATAAACCAGCTGAGCACGTTGTGACTGACAGAAGAAGCCGTTTAAGCGTGTTGAAAGTTTGCTCGATTCAAGACGCCAACATCGACTTAGATCAATACCATTTTGCAGTTTTTGTGACAAGAAATATGCGACCACTTTAACACAGACGATTAGACTTGATAAAGCTGCACAAACGATGGATTGGAAACGCCTACCCCACTCGAGTAACCCAATTTCTTCAAAAGAGCACTCCTTGCCCTGATAACGTTCAAGCTCACTCTATAAAGAATGCTGAGAAGGACTTACTTGGGTTTCAAAAACCTGCACCAAAGAGCCTGTGGTATTATGGGAAATGAAGTAATGCCACTGAACATAAAAACAAGGGATTTTAAAACACTCTAAACAGTGGCAACGCGAGAGGAACGTGAAAGACAACACGAAAGAAAAGAGTATCAATGCCTTTTTCGAAAAAATAAAAAGAAAATAAAAAGGTGTCAGGGCAAGGAAATCGAGGGGCATAGGATAAGAAACTAAGCCCGAAAATAATATTAAACGATTAAACACTAGACTGAGGGCTGCAGGCTTTTCTCCTGCATTTATCACCAAGGGAACCTGGTGACAGTTGTTGGTGTCGGAAATGAGCGGTAATGAAGATGCCAAGATCTACTCAACGATGATGGTATTGAATTTGCAAACAAATTCCGATGATTTTAATATTAAGGAAAGAGCTTTGGCCACTTTAACTTTGAGTTTGTTAAAAAATTTGACTCTAATTGATACGTGGCCAAAGTAGTTTGGTCGATATCATGTCGGGCTAGAAAAATATCAGTATTCGTTTAAGACATCTGTTGGTGAAAACTTGCCAGGTATGCCCATCTTAAGCAGCCTAATTAAAACAAAAGTCTTGGGGGAAATTTTCCCGAGGCAAATTCATCGAAGCTGTGGCTTTGTGTGCAGTCGCCCCATCCTGTTGAAACCACATGTGTGAAGAGTACGATGGATGAGCTCGCAGGTTTGGCAAAAATAATTCCGTAATCATGCCTCGATAGTTTTCGACGTTGACATTCGTCGCTTAGCCTCGAGAATTTTCGAAAAAATGGTTCGATTATCTTATGCGTGGATATGGCACACCAAAGAACTACCCCAGGGCACTACAATAGTTTTTGATGTTTCAGTCGAGGGTTGCGGATTCTTGGAGACCAGTAATGGCAGTTTTTTTTTTGTTGACTTTTAAGGGAAAATGATCTCTCGTCGCTCCAAAAAATGAGACTTGCAGTGCCAAAACGGTCCAACATCGTTTCAAAAAAATTTTTGAGTAAATCAAAGTCACTTTCTTTCAGTTCTTAAATGATTTGAATTTTAAAAGGATGGAACTTCAGCTCCTTTTTTAAAATTTCATATATAATCGCTCTTGGAAGTCCCAGTGAGGCTGCTCTTTTCGGTATTGAAAGTCACGGACTTTTCACGTAAACTTTTTTCAACCAGTTCAGTGTTTTCGGGAGTCCTTGAAGATCGACTGGGACCTGGCCGTTGGACGTTCATAGCCGAAGCAGTTGCGCAGAATCTCTGCAGGCATGAACAAAGTAAGTATACACTTGGTTCCTAACGTATTTGCCGAATACCGAACTGTAAACTAAATTGTCGACGAGCAATTACGTAAGAATCAATACTTTTGAAAAATGTCTCCACAGCGAATGCGCGATGCTCACTCGACCACTGCGACATCGTGACCGACACAATCGATAATTTCAACGGCGTCACCCACCCTCCGCACCGTTTATTATTCTTTGAAATAAATAATCGTAGAAGGCTTTTCAAGAAGAAGAAAGTAAAAAAAAAATGTTAATTAAAGATTCGTAAACATCTGCATTAACAATTATTACACCTTGCGAATGCCACACTTATAAATTAATAATAATTTTTGATCAATATTTACCAACATCTAGTTGAAATAAAACATTTTATTACATCCATAAACTTGTAGTTATTCCTCATAAATCTCGATCACAAATCACTTCACACAGAAAATTTATCTTAAAGATCGCAGAGAGTGAGTCTTCACTTAAGCCAGGCGTAAAAACAATGTCATTTTACATTGTTCTCCCGCATAAAGGTTACAAAAGATGTGTTTGCACTGATTATCAGATTAAACCATTGTATGGACAAATTGATAATGTCATGTTTCAAGTACCTTGGGCCATTGTATTCAAACGGCAGACAAGCTAAACTACTTGTCGCCAGATAAATATTTGCAAAAATACAATAGAGGCGACAACTAAGATTTGCAAAATATACAAAAATAATAATCCTCGCTCGCTTTCTCCATTTTAAATACTTAAAATATAGACATTTATAACCGATTAATGAGAACAATGAATACAATAGAAACATTTAGATGCAACAAAGGGATTCGTGTGTAAATATTGTGTGTTGATGGTCTAGTTTCTTTTCTATTGTATTGATTTCGTTATGGCCTAAAGATCATCATTAGCATAAGCCACAAGGATTATCTGTGCGCCAGTCAAGATAATGATGATCTTCAGTCTTTCTTTCTCTTTCTCTTCTTTTTCTTTTTAGCCTTAAATAAATTTTTAAAAACATTTTTAAAATCTTAAAATAAAAATGTTTAAACAATCAAACAAAGATCTTGTAAATGATTGTGAAAATGGAAAAGCGAAAGGAAAGTGTAACAAAATCTCAAAAGATAAGTAAAAGAGATATGATCAGGTTGAAATAGTCATCTGAGTAGAAAGATTTGTAGGGCCGGCATTAAAAAAGGCGTTGACAATTGTCTGGTATAAAAATTGTTTGAAGGATGACAGGACATTTGTTTTATTGATATTTCTTCTTCTTCTTCTATTTCTGCCTTGCAAAACATAGAACGAGTGTTAATGAGTTTGCACTCTGTTTTGATAAAGATCAAGTTTGGCTATGAAACTGGAGATGTTACAATTTCATTTGAATAAAAAGTATTGTTTCAACCAAATTCTTACTTACTTAGTTGACAATTTTGGTAAAATCCTTATTTAAGTATAAGTATTTTAAAATACTTTCCATATGTTTGATTTTTATCGCGAGAATATTCTTTTAGAGAAAAACATCAAAAGAAATATTTTTGGCCATAAAGAATTCTAGAAAATTTTAACAATAAATTACAAACATATGCGGTCTTGTTTGCCAAATATGCTTTTTTATAAATAATCGTGTATGGTTTAAAAAGAGGAAAAATGATCTACATTTTTAATAATCTCTTTTTGATTACTGTAAGAACTAATGGCCAACAAATTGAAAAAAATCTTTCGTCTTTAGATTTCAAAGATATTGATATGAAAAACACCTTTGTTATGGTAAGCCCTGTTCGCTTTTAGTGAAATATATGTTTTTCGGGGTTGACAAAAGAGTACAATGTACTTCTGGCTAACGCGACTTGTCCATAAAGCAGTAGGACTACTCCAAAGGTAGCCTAAGTGTATGTAATTTACACTTTAAAGCCATACGGCCAGACCATTTTACCTGACTTTGCATTGCATCGGAGTAGTTGTAAAACTATTTCCTAAGACTATTCATGGTACACCTTAGAAGGCCGGTTGTAAAACAACAACCTAAAACTACTCTATTGTACACTCCAGTTGGAATTATCGATTGTGTGGATATGTCAGTCACGATGTCGCAGTGGTCAAGTGACCATCGGCTGTAATGATTCTTACGTAATTGCTTGTCAAAAACTTTGTTCAAAGTTCGGTATTCGGCAAATACGTTGTAGACCGAGTGTAAATTTCATTCGTTCATGGGTGCAGAGATTCCGTGCAACTGTTTTGGATATGAATGTCCCACGGCCAGGGCGCAGTAGATCTCCAAGGAGTTCCGAAAACATTGAACTGGGTGAAAGCAGTTTACATGAAAATCCGCGAATTTCAATACGAAAAAGTGCAGCCCAACTGGGACTTCCAAGAGCGATTATTTCTGAAATTTTAAAAAGGCATCTGAAGTTCCATCTTTTTAAAACTAAAATCGTTCAACAACTGGAAGAAAGTGACTTTGATTTACGCAAAAATATTAAAGAAACGATGTTGGAGCATTTTCGCACTGTAAATTTAATTTCTTGGAGCGAGACGAGGCTCATTTTCATTTAAACAGCCATGTCAACAAGCAAGAACCCGCAACCCACCATTGAAACATCAAAAATCATTGCATTGCCCCAGGGTAACTGTTTGGCGTGCCTTTTCCACGCATAAGATAAGTGGACGATTTTTTTTCGAAAATTCTTGAGACCACACGACGAATGTCAACGGTTCCAATGGTTTATACGTCAACTGAACTCGCCTCTCAATCGGACCATCAGTTAGCCAAATCCAGCTCCTCCATTTTGGGCAGAACAAAAATGAATTCATCACAGAGAAGCGCTTGCCTTTAAGAGTAACGTTTCTGCCTTCGTCGTCTTTGTAGCATGTGACACCATTTTGTTTAAGCTACATGTCAGCCAAATCTAGCTCCTCCATTTAGGGCAGAAAAAAAAACTAATCATCGCAGAGAAGCGGTCGCCCTTAAGAGGAAAGTTGCTGCCTTCCTCGTCTTTGAAAAGGTATAGTTTAAAGATGCAAACGACCTCCAATCCACGAAAAAAGCAGTGAATTTTTCGGGAGCTGTATTGGCAGTTCTTGCAATGCCTCTGAAGTATTGAAATTCTTCTTGTTTTAAACTGGAACCTTTCCGCATAAGTTTTCACTGTAATTCCACTAAAGAGGCGTAGCTAGAGCTACGATATTTTCCTCTGTTCGCTCTCTATAGCTGCGAAATTAAGTTGCAAGATTTCGAAGAACCACCTCAGATGGTCGTCCATACTAATCATAAAATTAAAGAAGTGCACGATGCACTTTCTTAAGCCAATGTACATATGTGTGTAAACGTACCATGCTGCAGACGACTAGAGACAGAGAACAAGCGGTCACGAGGGTAAAATTGTTATTTATCTGATCGACTATTTCATACTGGAAGTTTCTCTTTGCAAGAAATTTTTCTTCGATATATTAAAGGAAAAGATGGATTAAATTTCTATGCCTTAGCTCACGTCGACATAAAGCAATATGTAGGTGAACAAAAGGAGATATTTGGCGTTGGCGAAAGCATATTTCTGGCACAAAACAAGAGTCTGAATACTTCTCGGTAATTTCAACCTGCTACAACTGAATTGAAAGCGATAGGCAAAGAAGCCATATGGCTTCAGTATTACAGGATATATGTCAGAAACATCGGAAGCGTCAATAAGAGTCAAGCCACCATTAGTTCCTCTTCTAATGTTTACTCTACCTTACAACGGAATGCCGGATGTATGGTTCGAGAACACGGGACCAATGCGAGCAACTACGTTGCTGATCCACTGGTAAGGATAGTACGAAAATAAATGACGATTTAACTGAATAAAACCCACTTTGACTCTGTAAAAACGTTACAAGTCAAAATAAGCTTCAAAATGTGTAACATATTAAATATAAAGCAAGTTGTATTACGTTTTTAGTAGATTTCTTTAATGTTTACATAGAAGAAAACATACATTTTCTTATCTTAAAACACATAAACAAACAGTGGCAATTAGATTGACCGAATGACGTTAAGATACAACCGAAATGACTAAACAGCGGGCTAAATAATTAAAGGAACATTTGAAAATAGTTTTATATAATAAAAAATAAATAAAAACTGCAACCTTCAAAATTAAGGTTCAATTACATATTTCTAAACAGTCAGTTTCAGAGTTGCCACTGTGTTTTAAAATCAGAAAAACATTTAAACTAATATTCATAAAATCTTATTATAATCAGAAGCAAACGAAAAATTGTTTATTTAAAAAAGGACCTGCTTGTTTGGTCCCTTTGTGTTACCTGAAGAAACGAATAGAAACTCATCTATTTCTAAAAAAGAATAATTGACGTTTAGTAAAGGATTAAAAATAAATAAAATTAGGATAAAGTAGATTAGCCAGAGTCATTGATGGTAATCAAACTTTCGGGCCCCAGACTGGTAGACTTCCGTATTTTCTCACTCGTCTACACCATTTATGCTTTGACTTTTATCAAACCACACCTTTGTTATATAAACTAAACATTGTTAAATAATTCTTTATTCAAAATAATAAGTTTTTGCTGTTTGTGAATTTTAATTAATTTTCAAAACTTAAGAGTGTTATAGTGTTTCTCTTAACAAAACTCGGAAAAATCTCTTTCCAAGTGTTGAGGAAGCTCGTTAAGCAGTCTTTTTTAAAATTCAAAATTGTAGAAAAAGTAGATTTAAGTACCCGTTGTTGGTCTAAGCCTTCTTTATGGATGGTAAAAAAAGAGCTTTAAAGCTTTCTTGAAAAGAAATCCTTGAAAAATTTTTTGTTTAAGAAAACTCTGAAATTATTTAATAACTTTTTGTCTTTATCCCAAAATGTATTTAATGTTTATTTATACTTTTGAAAAATTATTTTTTAAACAATTACTTGTACTGTACTTACAAATAACTTAATCAGTTTAGGGTCGTAATCTAAAAAAATCATGACGCCAACAACAAAACATGGATAACAACAACAGAAAAGCCTTCATAATAATGTCTACTGTGACACTGATTGTCAATCAAATTCCTTACGTTTAAATTGATCAGCCGCGTTTTTATTTGAATGCAGGAACGCAATTCAACATCATAAGATAAAGATCATCAAATGTGTTTTATTTTTGGTTGTAGCAACGATTGACTTCTGGTAGGTAGACTACAGGCAAGTAGTAAGTATTCGGCTGGTAGTAGTAACCATTGAAATAAATTATGAGCGCCAGCCAAAAAGGTATCATTTATCATTTGCTTAACCACAGACGATGCTCGTATTACGACAATATTAATACCCGGTTGCACAGAGGTGTGGTAGAAATAACACTCGCTCAAATCAAGGAAAATTTATTATTAAGAAAAATATCAACAATAAAAAAAAGTGTGAAAAAATTTTCAACAGAAAATCATTCAAGAAAAAAAATTTAAAATGAAAAAACCACACACATGCACACCAAATAAATAATTAATTTATGTTTCAATTGATTTTAAATTGATAAAATATTGTTACATTTTCTTATGCGGTTTCTGATCTTTTAACAGACTGTAAATGTTAAGAAAGTTGGTAAAATTGTAAAATTTTCGTACAAGTAGGGTGGTTTTTTGAGTTCTTTATAAGTATATGGTTACCCAAACATACATATTTTACATATTTATATTTGTTATATGTACAATCAATTAACCCGCCACTTCGTAAGAGCAGTTTAATAGTTATTTTAAACAGAATACTAAATGCGAAGCGGCACCATGAGTTTTAAAGAGTTAAATTTTTTTAATTCATATACAATCTCCCTCCTAGACATATCTCTCTAATTTAGTCTAATGGTGTTTTCGTTTCTAAACCTAAATGTTTCTATTTTAAGGTGTACATATTTCACATGTTTAACCCGTAAGTGTTAACGAAATTAAGGAATGGAATGAAGATGTACATATTTACTGGCGGATCTGATACAGAGAATAGCATAATGCACAAATATTCATTGATTGAAAACTCCTTGAAGGCATTAATTATAGCATTAAATGGTGAAAAACTAATGATATATTTTCTAGTAAGACCTTGTCTAACCTTTTGGACGTCCGTCACGATATCCTTGTAACCTGTTGCAATAAAAAAAAGCAGGAATATTTGATCTTATAATAAAAACCATTAAATATTTAATAATTAAAAAAAAATTTTCCATCAAATCGAACGAAGTAATAAATTTTAAAACTCTTATAACGAATTCTTTGCTTAAAATACAAAAAGTCCACTATTTCTAAACTAATTTGAAGCAATTAAAAATCATATTGTGATACTTGTGTTTCTAAATCCACTGAACAGTAAAATAGAATCAAAATACACAATTGCAACATATGCGAAATTGATTTAAAATTTTTAGTGCTTGTGATAGAATCTTAGCAAATTCCAAATTTAGATAAAATTACCACATTTATACACAGACACACAAACTGGTGGCTAAAAGGAAAGACAGACAAGTAATTTATGGGCCGCAACCTGTTTGTGCTGAAATTAAATTCCGAGATGAACACAAAACCCAAACACTAAAAGTTCATAGTGAAGTAGTGGCAAATGCAAATATTAAGTTGTTGCTGCAACCATTTGTTTGATGGTAATTAAAAGTTGTGAACATGTGGTTTTATGACTCAATTAGGTGGCATAATAATGGGGTTTGAAATCAATCGTGGATGAATTTATTAGCACAAAAACAATATTTAACAAAAATACAAAAAAAAAAAACAAGTTAATTTGGGGTTGTGCAAAGATGATGAATAATAAGGATTCATGTTTTCCCTTTTTCCCCCTTATTTTTGTATTTGACATGTCAACGTTTAATGTAAAAACAAAAACCAACACTTGACACAATCCGAAAAATAAACAAAAAAAAACTAAGTTACAATTAAATTACAACAGTTGTTAACAGTTTGCAGAGATTTCGTTTACCACAAAACGAGGGGGATGGAATGGTGTTATCCTTATATCATGTTGTCTAACTGTAATGAGAAAGAAGAGGATATTTTAAGAGATTTCGTCTCTAGAGAAAAGTCAAATTGTATTTTTGATCAATTAAATAAATAAACATTTAATATGACAATTACAGTTAATTTATTAATTTATCTTTAAATGCACATCTTTTCAATATATATAAAATAGTAACGTTACTGACTGACTGCCTGATTAAAACAAAATTTGAAAAACATCGAATTTAAAAAAAAAAAATGAACGTTGATACTTTGAACCCAAAGCAATGAAAATTAAAAATTATATTTTGATATTTTTGTTAATTTTTAAACTTATATAAATCTTAAAACCTAATTTAAATTGTTGACGACAGATCTCTAAGCATATACATAAATACGTTGTTGCTACTTTTTTATATTTTTGGCCCTTTAGAGTAAAAGTTATGGTCTGGTATGTATATCTATGTATGTCTATGTTTATGTCAATGTCAATGTCTATGTCTAGGTCTATGTCTATGTCTATGTTTAGGTCTATGTCTATGCTTATGTCTCTGTCTATGTCTAGGTCTATGTCTATGTTTAGGTCTATGTCTATGTCTATATCTATGTCTATGTCCATGTCTATGTCTATGTCTTTGTCTATGTCCATGTCTATGTCTATGTTTAGGTCTATGTATGTCTATGTCTAGGTCTATGTCTATGTCGATGTCTATGTCTAGCTCTTTGTCTATGTCTATGTCCATTCCCATGTCCATGTCTATATCTATGTCTGTGTCTATATCTATGTCCATGCCCATGTCCATGTCTATGCTTATGTCTAAGCCTATGTAAAGGGCGAGCGGTAGGCCCCATATAAATGATTAATTTTTATTAAGTTCAATAGCCCAATCGATCTCTTTTCTGTTGAGCTTTCTTGTCAAGCTTATTTGTAAATATCGAATGTTGTTTTAAGAAATGAAAATTTAAACACAGGAATTCAAAATAAATATTTTTAAAATTGAAAAGACAAATGCAATGCATTTAAGTAGGGTGATAAGTTTAGGTCTTATTTGTATTTATTTGTAATTTATTTGTCTCTTGCAACCCTCTTCACACCTTATGGTGGTTTTACATGGGATGTATATTACATATAACTTTTCCACTGCTAAATGGATACATATCCTGTAAATTCGTTGTAACATTGCTTGTGTAAAATATAAATTTTAAAGTCATTTGACAAATTTTCAATTCGGGGGCGCTATTTTATCATCTGACAAATCATCTAGCATCAGCTGTTTTTGAAAAAACATAAACATTTTTAAAGGTAGTTTCATATGTATGTGTGAAAGCAAAAATTATAAACAATCTGTCGAGTTAATATTGTGACAGATATACGCAATAAAATATCTGGATTACAAACGTGACAAATCATATGTAAAATACCTACCATGTAAAACCACTTTAGCAATCATTATTGCGCTGTTTTTATGAAATTTGAAAAAAAAACACCTTTCACCATGAATTGTGCAAAAGGGGTTAAATTTTTTTTAAGGAGGCAGTGCCCTGCCCACAACAATTTAAATCTAAAAACAAGTGCTTTTACTGCGCATTTCAATGATACTTTCCTTGCATATACCTATCTGAAGTCAAGAAATGAGCTGTGCCACGCCTACAAATATTATACTCTTAACACTTTTACCTCTATTGCAGCGACTTTAATGAAACTTTGTGTGTATATTATACAGAACTATGATCACAAAAAAGAAACTCTTCTTGCTGATGCTACTGAGCATATATACATATGTTTGCTCGGTATTAAATTTTTTTCTGTTGGGATTTTCGGGAAAAAGATAATTTATTCCCTAAACTTTCAGAGGGTTTCATTAAAAACTTTATAATTTGGAATGCTCTGCCTTTCTTCCCAGTTTGTGCAAAAAATCTTAATTTTTTTTGTTTTAAACAGTTAAAAATCTTTTGAACTTCAATGCAGGGCAATGTTTTTTTATTTGATACGTTAATTTGTTTTCCTTTATTTAGTTTTTGTGCCCACACCACATATGTGGAAGCGGTATTATGCGTTTATGCATATGTTTCTAACGCCCAAAAATAATAGTCTGAGACTCACCTTCAAGTATACCGATCGACTCAAAATCACTTCCTGAGTCGATTTAAGCACGTCGGCTGGTCCGTCCGGAAGATATTTTGATAGAATTTGACACAAAAAAGTTATTTGGCACCCGCATAAAGCCTCTTTTTTTTGCTGATAATGGTCCACTGTTTAACATAGGTGGCATCAAACTATCAAAAATATCTGCGAGCAAGTGGCTATTGAAATCCCAAAAAACCGCCCGAGAACTGACCGAAGTGTGAGCAAAAAACCAAGACTACCTCTGTTTATTTCTCTATAATTAGTACATAAAAACCTTTACAACTACCCCGGAGTAGCCCGTACACGGGTTCAATATTAGACCGACTTCCATTAGTTTTTTTCTTCACAAACATTTATATATACTTACACTCCATCTCCGTCTGCTAACAGGGTTGCCATACAAATTTTAATTTTTAAAATTTTTTAAATCGCTCCTACAGCTCCCAGGGTGCTCCTAGAAAGGTGAAATACAAAACCGACCCCAACTAATTTTTCTTTCTAAACATTTTTGTGCGACATATGTACTTAATTCCTAACTCCAGCTTCTCACAGGGCTGCCATACAAAATTTAAGAAAGTATGGTAGAGAACCTTACAACATCCCGGAGTCGCCCTTAGAGGATTAAAACGTATCACAGACCCCCATTAGTTTTTCCCCTCAAACATATTCCGGGAATTTAAAAAAATTTGCAAAAATTATGTAAAACGCCCATAACTTCCCCAAAGTAGGCTTTAGAGAAACAAAGTCTAGGATTAGTTTTCCCTTTCAAATATACTCCTATAGCATACCTACCCCATCTCTCCTTCACCTAAGCGGACCTAAGGAGGTTGTCATACAAAATTTACAAAAATGGTGTACAAATTCCCATAACTTCCTTAAATTAGGCCGTAGAGAAATAAATTGTAGTACCGACCCCCATTAGTTTTCCCTCCCAAACATATTCCTAGAACCTACTTACCTCCTATCTCCATCGCCTAAGGAGGCTCCCATACGAAGTTTGGCAAAATTTTAGTCCCCCCTACAGCTTTAAGGTGGGGCATGGATAGGTCAAATGTAGGACTGGTCACAACTCATTTTTCTTTACAAACATTTTCCCAGAATATACTTACACCCTATCTACGACCCCTACACCCAGAAAAAAATTGACACCATACGGTGTCAAAATGACCACATCCGTTGTCGAAAGTGTATCAACCACGTTTGTGGTCAAATTGTACACGTATGGTGTCAATTCGACAACGCAGTATTTGCAACGATATTGTTGTTAAACTGACACCATATGTGTACAATTTGACACCATCGCGGTGTCGAATTAACACCCAGCCGGTGTAGAATTGACACCCAACCGGTGTCGAATTGACAACCAACCGTTGTCAAATTGACACCCAACCGTTGTCAAATTGACAACCAACCGGTGTCAAATTGACACCGTTCGTTGTTGATTTATAAACCCTTGTTCCGTTCCCATTCCGTTTCTTTTTAATGAAAAAACCATTTAAAATTAATAATACATTGTTTTTATTAGACGAAAATATTGTTTCAAATAAAAGTACAAAAACTTAAATCAGCTTATCAAAATCATAAATATTACCTCATTTTTTCCAGCAAAAAAGCTTTTCCCTAAATTCTACACGCAGCCCCAATGGTGGCACTGATTCCTTCAAATCTTCTTTCTTTAAATAGGGCAAGCTTCTTAATGTTACTTGTGAAGCTAAAAAACCCAAAATATATGTTTATTATCGTAAATATTAAAATGTTAATTTAACTTTAATTTACTTACATTTTAAATACTTAAAAATTGATTCCATATTAATAGTTTTTAAAAATTCCATGAGTTGAGCATCGTCACTGTCTTCAGCAATATTGTTGCTTGCAAAGCATGAATCACTGACCACTACCACATCACCATTTAATTCTAGTAGATTTATGTACTCAGATAACTGAATTTCGTGGTTTTGTTCCATTTTGAAAATTTTTCGTAAAACACTTTTGACTGAAACCAAAATAATGAATATTTTCCAATATTTTAGCGTTAGCAGAGAAATCGAGACCGATACGTTGTCAAATTGTACACAAACGTGCTCAAGTTGACAACGGGCGTTGTCAAAAACTAAATATTACGGCGTTTGCAGAGAATTTGACACCGATACGTTGTCAATTTGAACACGTTCGTGTACAATTTGGCAACGGACGTTGTCAATATCTAAAAATTTTGCCTCTCGAGTTTGAACTGACAACGTATGTGGTCAATTTGAGCACGTTTGTGTACAATTTGACAACGGACGTTGTTAAAAAAAATTGACAACGTAAGGGTGTCAAGTTGACCACAGCCGTGGTCGATTTTGCAACGTCTTTTTTCCCTCAGTGTAAGGGGGTTGCCATACAAAATTTGAAAAAATTAGGGTAAAATCCCCTATACGTAGGGATGGGTATAAAAGATCCGGCACAGCCAAATATAGCACTTTTACTTTTTTAATACGATCTCATACAAATGTGGTGTAGGGTCTAATATGGTCGGGATTTACCGAGTATAACATTCTTACTTCTTCTATCTATTATAATTTTTTTTTTTTTGTTAAAAGCAAAAGCATTTTATGACATTTGCAAACACATAAAACAAAATTTTTTTTACAAAATTGGGTAAAAAAACTGTAGTCATTTACTACAAGTGGCAAAAAATACAATATTTTACGCAAAAGGTTGACATTTTTATGGCAATTATTTTTTATTTTAATTCTTTTGTTTATAGATTTATTATTTGCTTGTTTGCTGTTCACTTACAGTTTATTTTCCTTCTTTGTTTATTATTTTTGGTCCTAAAAAAACTCTTGAATTTAGTATTTTAAAAAAATGTTTCGTACATTTTGAAAGCCTTAAAACAACAAAAAGTTCCTCCTGTATATAAAAAAAGGTAATAACAATAATAAAATAAAACTTTATGTATATTTATTTGTTTTTTTTTAAATATATGGAGTAGCAAACCAAAACTGGTTAGAAAAAAAGGGGTAGAATGGCGAAAAAAGGATAACAAAATCCTGTTAATAATTCTTTTAGATTTTTTTTTTGAAAGAATCAAATAATGTCTTATTGTCCTTGTTTTTGGCATTCATTGTTTTTATAGAAAGAACAACGGTAATTGTAATAAAAAACGCATTTATCTGATAAGCCCCAGTGTGGAGTAATAAAACAAATGGCTGCCATTTAATTGCAGTTGCCCATATACTTATTTGACCCAAGCACCAAAACAAAGGCAATAGCAAACACTTAAAAAATATTTGCTCCTACATTTTTTCAAAGAAGGAGGAAAAAGTTCTTTATAATATTTATTTGCGAAATTTTTAAATTTAAATTCCGAAGAAACGTTGTCGCTGAACAGGACTTTGGGACCTTTACGGAAAATGAAAACCCTTAAATAAAAGAGAATATTTTACTGCTACTTTTCTTATTAGCCCTTTACACATTTAAAAAGTAGAAACTTTCACCACCATTAGTTATTGGCAGTAAAAAAGGCTGTTTTCTTGGAAGATATCGTCTTGAATGTTCCATGGTAATTGTGAACTATTTGTGGTTTTTTAGTAAAAAAGTTACTTTACAAGTTCATCAGAGAAAATACTTAAGCTGCATGCCATAATCTGGAACGCAAATGACTTTCACTTGAGGATCGTAAATACTTCTTAAGTCCCTGTACCACCAAGCTTGGTATGTGATTATCACTATTTTACCACTTAAAATCATATGAACAACATATTACATCAGTTATGGGTCATCACTGACTTTTATCACTTTAAATGCTTCATTAAGATCGTACGAGTTTTGAAAAAAGGATTTAACTTGAAAAGTGCTTATTTTTTTAAGATTTTTCCCAACGATCCTTGGAATATACTTAAGACTTTAAAAAGTTCGCCCAATATTCCCACGTTACCTGAGGTTTTTTAGCCAAAGAAAACGTACAAAGACCAGAAGTAGCAAATTAATTATGCGTGTTCGCAACTGGCAATGATGAGCCGGAAATAGAGAGGAATGAAGGAAAATCTGGACCAAGTCAAAGTCACCTCGAGCTGTAACGCTAAAGAAAAAGAAAAAAAATCCGCATACAATACTCGAATTATAGTCTTTTTATAAATCATATAAGGTTAGGTAAGGTTAAAACAAGGGCACCTTAAGGAAAAACATCAAGTTTTGACATACGTATACTTAGGTAAGCGATCGGCTTTTGTATGCTTCTAGCAGTGAAAAAGAAATGTAGACAAATTCCCTTAACATTTCCCATTTTATAACTCTCGAGTAAATCACTTGTGGTATAACAACACTTATTAAATATTGGAATCTGGCCTATTAAAAATCTGGACGGTGACGCAAGAAACGTTTCATCGACTCAATGTCCCCCCTGCATGATATCTCTTCTCTGCCACGCCCATCCGATAAAGGAACATCTGCAGGTTTAAATGGCCCTTCAGCACACTCATATCTTTGCTTAATTCCGGTTTTTTGGGTTTTAGGATTTCCCTAGTCTTGCCCTTATTCGAATTGTCCCAGAAGATTCTCTTCTATTACAAAACAACACTCTGATCATGGTGGAAGCATTTCTACCCACTTCTTCAACTTGGTCTTTGTTGCAACAAGGGGCCTCGAGTTCCTCAGGTTGGTAAGTAACCTGCTGAATTCTGACTCTAATTGCCAAGCTATTCGCCAGTGTTTTTCCTAGGTTTAAAGCACCCTGATATAATTGATTTTATTAGCTCTTGTCTATCGATAGAAATATTCAAGTGCGTTGAATTTGCATGTACTTTGAAATAGAAAAAAACATTCCCTAATTGCTCGGAGTTTCGGAGAAAAATAGTAACGAAGTTAAATGCTATTTTGTCGATGTCTACCCATAAAAGTCGTTTGAATCTTTCGAACAAATAATTAAAAAATAACTAAAACTCCAATTACAAATTTTTTATGTTACAATTAATCTGTTTCCTCATTTTAAAACAACTTTACGGAATAGTTCCTAAATAACTTACAGTCAGTTACTGCAATAATTTTCTGGGTGTACCAGCATGGTGCAGTAGGCCTTAATATTTACTTAAGTAAATTTCAATTTCTTTGTTTTCATATTATCCTCCAACTATATTTTTTAACTTAAAAAAATTTGCGATTTTAGAAAATAGTGATGCCAATCAAAAGCTTTTCCCTTCTTAAAAATTCTCGTTTTATTTAAAACTAAAGCATTCCTTTAAACTTCTGCCCTTTAAACCAAAAGCAGAATATAAATTTCATAATGCGAATAAAAAGTAATAAAAATATATTTTTTTATATTTTAAACATCAAATAAAACATGTACAAGAAGCTCATAAAATCTTAATCATCTACAAAAATTAAATCACGTTAGTGGCAGTACTTACGAGGTTATTAAGTTATGACCCATGTTACCAGTAGATTAATATTATGCATTACTTTTTTATTGCACTTTCAATTTTTATCTAAGAAATTAAAAATTGATGTAATTTTTTCAAAGGTTTTAAGGACAATAATAACATGCTACCCAATTGTACAAATGCTACTCAATAGTTCTCAATAATATTAAGTCCTGTTGTTTTTTTGAGCGGCTTACAACTTTCGAGTCCTTCGAGTTAAAAGAAAAAATTTTTTTAGTAATTTTAGTAACTTTCAGTGAAATAGTTGTAAGAAACCGCAGAAGGTAGTTTTAAGTTTCAAAGGTTTTATTCATTCAATTTTTTTTCTTAGGGATTATCCTGATTAAAAAAAAGGATTTATCCTGTTTCCTAACTTTTAAAATCGATTTAACTACCCAAAGATAAATTTAAGATTTAAGCGACTGATCAGTTTTTGGGGGAAATTTTTTCGAAGCAAAATCATCGAAGTTCTGGCTGTGTGTGCAGTAACCCCATGCTGTTGAAACCACGTGTGTAAAGAGCAGGCAGGTTTGGCGAAAAGAATTTCGTAATCAACTGTCGATAATTTTTACCGTTGACATTCGTCGCCTGGATTCGAGAATTTTCGAAAAAAAGTTGTCCAATTATCTCATGCGTGGATAAGGCACACCAAACAGTTACCCTGGGGCAATGCAATGATTTTTGATATTTCAATCAAGGGTTTCGGGTTCTTGGAGACCAGCAACGGCAGTGTTGCTTGTTGACGTGGCCGTTTACTTGAAAATGAGCCTCGTCGTTCCAAAAAAACGTTTTTTTATTTACAGTGCAAAAACGCTACAACATTGTTTCACAAAAATTTTCTCGTAAATCAAAGTCATTTTCTTTCAATTCTTTAATAATTTGAATTTTAAAAGGATGGAACTTTAGATCCTTTTTTAGAATTTCAGAAATTATTGCTCTTGAAATTCCCAGTGAGGCTGCTTATTTTCCGTATTGAAATTCGGGGATTTTTACGGAAATTGCGTTCAACCAGTTCCATTTTTTCGGGAGTCCTTGAAGATCGACTGGGCCCTGGCCGTGGGATATTTATAGCCAAAGCAGTTACGCGGAATCTCTGCACCCACGAACGAGTTAAAGTTACACTGGGTCCATCACGTATTTGACGAATACCAAACTTTGAAAAATATTATTTCACCTGTCACATGCTTGAGAAAATTATGATGAACATTTTAAGCAAATTTTTGTTTTTTTTCCTTTAATTTAAATATTTTTTTTGAATTCTTCTTTAAAACTTTTTGCAGGCTTTATGTTCTTTTTGTAATTTTCTAAGTTTTTTTAAATCACCCTCTATTGCATCTGCCTACTTTAAGGGATTTTTTATGACCCCCCATATTTAACTTGCTACTTAATGCGTATTTAAGTTGCCCATTAAATAGTCCAGCTCCTTGTTTTATTCCCTAACGGTAATATTATTTAATGCGTCTTACATTTATTTGGTTTTATTTCTCCATTTTGTAAGCACTTTGTCCCTCACAGATGCGCACACACATAACACACACAAACATTCATGCAGATTTTTATTGTAAAACACACACTTTGAAAGATAAATATTTTTTAAAGAGTTAAAATTTATGGCTGCTTTAGTGCGTGTCCTAATGTATAAATCTTCAACAAATTGCTTTACCATGGTTTTAATGTCTCCATAAAAATAACGAATAAAATACGTATCTTTGTACTTATGTATGTATGAATGTTTGTACATAAAAATTAGCTTTTATTTTGTGATTATGCTCAAAACACTTTTTCAAATTAGATTTACTTTAAAATAAATGTTGATGTTACAAAATATTTAGAATTGTATTTCCTTAAGATTATTTTTTTTTAAATTATGTTTTTAAAGTCTAGGCATTGGCGTAGGAAGGCCATTCTGGGGGGTATATTGCACTCCCCAGAACTCATTTTGCACCCTCAAAAAAATTTTTGAAAGTTATAGGAACAATTTTTTTTGTTTTTGCATTTTAAGTTTCTGCCCCCTAGAAAACATTTGTAGCTACGCCACTAAGTGAGGGCTTAAGAAAATTCAACCAAATAAAAATTTTGTTTTTAATAAAAATAAGATTTCACAAGAAAAAAAAATTGTCCAAAAAATTTAATTTAAAAATATTTTTAATTTAAAAATATTTCTATTGAATTTCAGAAAAATCTCCAGAGAACAGACAGAGATATAGGCCAAAAACATAGACTACCTCTGTTTATTTCTATAAAATTTGTGCATAAAAACCAGAGTTGTCCCGAAGTTGCCTCGTACAATGCGCAATGTAAGACCGGCTTCTATTAATTCTACCCGAGGAATATTAATTTATTTTTTTAATTCTCTCCCACAACTTTCAGGGTGCTCCAATAAAGGTAAAATGTAAGACCGACCTCAATTAACTTTTTTCGCCAAAACCTTTTTGTGGAACATACTTACCCCCCATCTCCAGTGCCTAACATGGTTACCACACAAAATTTGAAAAAATAGAGTAAAGACTCCTACAAGCTCTCCAGAGATGCCTCTAGAGGAATAAAATATAAAATTTTTAAAACATTTTCACCCCCTATCACCATCACCAAAAGGGGTTGCCATACAAAATTTACAAAAATGATTCAAACACGCTTATAGCTCCGCCAGAGTGGGCCCCCATTAAATTCCCCACCTAAACATATTCCTAAAATATACTTATGCCCTATCTTCATCACATTAGTTGGTTGCCATACTAAATTTACAAAAATTATGTAAAACGCCCATAACTTCCCCATAGTCGGCCACAGAAAAACAGAGTGTACGACCGACCTCCATTAGCTTTCCCTCGCAAACATATTTCTATTACCTACTTACCCCTTATCACTACGCCCTAAGAGCGTTGCCATACAAATGGGGAAAAAAAGGGTAAAAACCCCTACAACTTCCCCGAAGTTGCCCGTAGAGTAATAAAATGTATCACAGACCCCCATTAGCTTCCCGACCCAGACATATTCCTTGAATATACTTACCCCCTATCTTCATCGCCTTAGGGGGTTTCCAAAAAAAATTTACAAAAATGATGGAAAAACGGCCATAACTTCTTCAGAGTCGGCCTTAAAAAAAAAATTGTACAACCGAGCCCCATTAAATTTTCCTCCCAAACATACTCCTGGAATATACTTACCTGCTATCGCCTTTACCTAACGGGGTTGCCATACAAAATTTACAAAAGTTATGTAAAAACGCCCATAGCTTCCCTAGAGTCGCCTGTAGAGCAATGATATATATAACTGACCCCCATTAGTTTCCCCTCCAACACATGTTACTAGAATATAAGAAAATAACATATATTCTATGTTACTGTCCAGTGCTGTATGCTTGAAGAAAACTGTCGGGGGTCCCTTTATATCTTAAACCTGGAAGATTTTTTTAGCATTTCCAGACCCATGAAAAGCACCCTTAAGTTTATTACCTCGCATAGATTTAATACGAAATATAATCGAGGTATTCAGTTCGTATAAATATTTTTTTCTTTGACAAAATAATTTCATAAAGGGATTATTTAATAGAGCGATCAAATTGGAATCACTTCCTTAATTGATTCACATGTTTATACAGGTCACATTTTTTAAGATAATTTTAACTTTTTTAGAGCCCATTGAAATTAATGTTCCTTCGTACATTAATTTACAAAGTCCCAAAAGAAACGTCCTTTCAAAAAAGCTTTATTAATGGTTAAAAAATATTTATTTTATTTTTTAATTTTGCCGAAACATTGCACTTAATTAACCTTTTTTTTCCTTAATATATTTCCACTTTTCTATTGATCCTTAATTGCATCTCAAAATTTGCCTTTAAATTTTTTAAGTAAACAATTTGAGTAAAAAATTTTATTTTTAATTTTTTTTTAAATAAATCATCAAGTGGCTAATAAATACCAAAAAACGTCCAATAAAATTATATTTCTAAATATTTTCCAAAAACATAATAATTAGCCTTAAAAATTAAAAGAAAAAAAATCATAAGAAACCAACTTAAAACTATTGAAATTATGCCAATCATGGAGCAAAAAAATTGACTGAAAACAAACAAAAACACTTGGTTTTGAAACCTAAATAAAACAAAAACGTTATAATAATAATGCAAGTCATTGATTATGACTTAAATGGAGTGAGTAGAGGGTAAATAACTAAAAGGCCACTAAAAGGTAACAAAAGGATCTCTTGGGATTTTATTCAGCTGACGCAAAAGATCTTCCAAAAAAATTGTCCAAAATTCAACATGACAATTCAAAATTTAAAAAAACACAGCAACAAACATTTGAAACTAAAATTATATTTAATGGGGCGTTAACCAGAAGTGTTTCACAAAGAAATAAAAAAATAAAGAGAAAATTATATTCCAAGAATCTGGGTTTATAAATTAAGTACACAGAAACAAATATTTCTATTTATTTATTTAATAAAATTATTAAAAACCAAAACGTTTTTTAACTAATAATTTAATTGTCTCAATTAAATATACAGGTTTTATAGAAATTTAACCATAGCAGTGATGCTATAAACACATAGACCACAGCAGGCTACCAACTACATTCCCTCAAAATTAAAATGTATGCATTTGAATGTTCACAATTATTTTGACGATATTAAAGCTGAACGGTAGTATAATTGTTAAATAAATTAAACATAAAATATATATATAATAACATTAAATAATTACAAAAAAATATATTAATGAAAAAATAAGCTTTTTTAACTTATAAAAATCCAACTAATACTTTTAATTAAATTAATTAAAAAGTTGATTACTAGCTGCATTTTAATTAAACTTCTTAATTAAATCTAAAATATAAGCAAACTTTTTAAACTTACAACTTCATTATTTGTTACTATTAATTTGTTTGCAGGCTGAGATTCAATACAAATTTCATTGGGATTATAAATTTCTTAATTGAAATCAACTTTGTATTTTTTCTGTGTATGTATACTTAATGAGTTGCTGGTTGACTCGTCCCAATGTTTCTTTGCGTAAAATTTCTTTTTGGATTTACATCGAACAAACAAAACACAGTTTTAAATGAAAAAGTCAAAACTGACATGCTAATTAGAAGCCAAGTATTGGCGGCCGCCATTTAAGTATTTTCAATATGAAGTAAATGTAATCAATTTCTTTTTTTAAAACAAAAAACAGTCATCTTTGGATTTTTTTATTTATTCTTAAAAAATAAAAATAAATTACATTTGTACATAATTTATTGAACACACCTTAGCAATTTGTCACTTGTATTATCTAAACAATATCCATATAGATTGATTAAAAGTCTCATCCCACACATGGCTTTTTGATAAATGTTTAAGATCCTATGAAACCAATATCAAAAGCCAAAAACATAATACAATTATATGAAAAAAATCAAATGATTTTAGTTTTGTCATAAACGTGATTTTAGAATTAAAATCAGTTTAAGCCAGCTTTTATATAGAAATGATATTTCCATATTTACAGCCTTTTTTGTTTTTCTTTTGACATTAAATCGTCTTTCAGTTAAAGAAATAATCAAACAACTATACATTATAGCAATTAATCAGGCAGTCACACTACGAGTTAAGTACTGCAGGATTTTGAATTGTGAGCAATTTAAAATACTTGTAGAAACCAAGCAATGCCCGCAGAATAATTGTACGCTAAAAAAGAAATTGACGTCTTTTATATCCGGTTACTTTGACAATGGGCAAAAAACTGATGCCTATATTCGAAAGTCAGAAAAGTTTTTCTGCTTCACGCTGATATAAGTTTAATTCTCCAATAATCTCGTCCATTCCTACCAGTGAAATTGAAATTATTTTGTTCGATGGACGGCTTCTGATTCTGAGTCTAATTGATCCATAGCTGTAAGAGAAAAATAAATTGCTATGCCAGGGCTTGGAAGTGGAGGAATTGGTATTGGATCCGAATGCGAAAAAGGTATTTTTGCAATTTAAACGGAGATGTCAACTATTTGTTTTAGTTTCTTACAAATTTAACCCACATATTTTGTTTGCACAGTCCAAAACATTGGTACACGGAAAGACAGTTGAGCAAGCACGTGGTCTTTCTAAGAGAGTTTTGGTCGTCCTTTTGTGTTTCTATCCCCAAGATTATATTCGAACGCCTTTTTCGATGGAGCACTTTCACACAATCGCAAAACATGTCTTAGCCGGTGCAGTCTTTGTTTTTTTACGCTTTTCACTACATCAATGTCGGCACGTATCTCATACAGCTCTTAACTTGTACGATATCGACATTCTTATATGTATCTTGCAAAGTATTTTTCTTTTAAAGACTTCAAGAACACCTTCATCTGCTTGAGCCCATGCCTCTGCACCATATAGTAGTGTATTGTAAAGTGTATGTGTGTCCAGAGTGTCATTTATTCATTTCATTTCCAAACCGATGTCATTCTTATTATTTATGGCGGTACTGAGGTATACGATTTCCTCTGTTATCTCTAAGTTAGGGTTGACAACGTTTAAAAATTGTTCTAATCTTATTGAATAGCAAAGGTAGCAGTAACAACTCGCAATATATGCCACATGATGTAAATAACATCGGAATATACGAGCGGCATGTGGTTTTTGGTAAAAATTGTGCTGTTCTATTTTACTACTGTGTCACGTACGACCTTCTCCAATCAAATATTGAAGAGGTCGCCCTGTTGGGTTGTGAACGGCTCTAAGTCAAAGTTATCCTTCACAATCTGATCAGCTTGGCAGGTTTCTGTTTTTATAGGGTTTTTCCAAGATTTGACGTAGTTTGAATAACTGGTCAGGAGTAGATTTTCCCGGTATGAAGCCAGATTGGTAAGGGCCAGTTATTTCGTCGACTTTAGTTTTAAGTTTTTCTAACAATCGGTATATAATAAACGAAAATAATTTTATCGGGGCACATAAGGATATACGTTCTTCCAGCTAAATTTTACCGACAAGTTTATGCATGCTGCTTATCAACTCATCGCCTCCGATCTTAAACAGCTGCTCTGGTAAGCATTTAGCCCCTGTTACTCTGGTATTTTTTCTTTTATGTTCTCCCCTTATCCTGGCTGGGAGGTAAGCACTCTCTTAGTTCGTCTACAAACTGATAAGCCTGATCTTATTAATCAGACCCAATTCATTTAACTTTGCGCACAAATATTTTATTTTGGAAGCTATAGATATCAATAAAAAAAATCTTTTCTGTAATAGTCTGTCTAAGTAGATGCTAAAGCGTCTCGAGAGAAGCGTCAAATTTTTTTTTAATATTTTGAAAAACGTGATCTGTTCTTTAAAAATAAAATTGTCGGTTTAAAATTTTTTTAAGTTATGTGGTTAAATAAAAAAATAAAAAGCTGGCAAGCAATACGATTTGCTTTTGGTAAATGGCAGGGTCAAATTGTTTACTTTTATGCAAAAACATACCTTTAATCATAGTAAGGGATTATCCTAAAAATTTTAAAACACGTTCCTTTTAATTAAAAGAGGTTCTGCTTTTCTTTTTTTCACAAATTACTTTTAAATAAAATTTTAATGAAAAAAATCTTATTCAAATATATATGGGAAACTGCATTCAACAATCAGAGAATTGATTGAATTTGAAATTTAAGAAATCAGTGTCAAAATGTTAAAAAACCCCTCAAAAACAGCAGCAACGTAAGAAAGCACAAATATTTTGATTTATGAATTCCCTCTACTGAATTTGACTGTTGTAATTATTCTTGTATAATTTGTCGCATTCTTGTTTGCATAATTTCAACTCTTCAGATTCAAATTTAAAAAGAAGTTTACCTTTAACAGTTTCGTCTTTCCTCATCCCTCAATCATAATCCAAGATCAATCGATCAAAAAACACCTTATTTCTTGATAAAAAAAAAGAAAAACAACAAAATCATAACTGAAATGATATTAAAAAAGTCACCAAAATAATGATGGTTTTTATCTATAAAAAGAAGGATCAGTTATGATATCCAAATATAAGTTTATTTTGATAGTTTGAGGCATGAATGAATGAGTGTTTTATTTATTCTTATATATTCTTATAAATCATTTTTTGATATCCCACGGGAGCTAAAAACAAACACTACCAAAAACTATCATTATTCATAAGATCCCAGCATGCAAATTTGACAGAAAATGTATGTAACAGGCAAGTAGTAAGTAAGTAAGGGTAAATATCAGTTTGTGATTCCATTATTATCCATTTGCGACCCTATAAAGTATATATATTCTGGATCCTTATGGATAGGGAAGTCGATATAGCCATGTCCGTCTGTGTGCCTGTTGAAACCAAGTTTCCGGACTCAAATAAAGTCGCACGGAAAACGTTTTGATATAAAACAATCAGAAATATCCCTAAAACAATCGCTATTTTGTGACGACAAGTTTAAATAGGGTAAACTTTATCACACCCTGCAAAGTAAGCACCGGATACCTATTTTTTGCACCCACTGTGAGCGAACAATTATGTCACTCACTGTACATAACGGGGTACAATCAGTATTAACATTTGTACAATAACAACAAAACATAGTTAAAGAATTTCACACTAACTACAACAATGTAGTAAGGAACCTACCAGCAACATATTAAACAAACAAACATAGCGGATATGTTGTTGGTATGTCCATGTGTTGAAATTTAGTATAAAAGGCTTGCATTAATCATAATAAAATCATTCTTGGATTTCTGGGCAACGAGCAAAGAGGTCAACGCAAATATCAGGTAACAAATATTAACATCCATTAGTGGTTCTCTATCACGAAGTGGACAGTAACAACTAGATTACTAACCATAAGGCTCCATCAGTGGTTCTCTAACACGAAGTGGACCTTAGTAGTAGTTCCGTAGGATAAGACTCCATCAGTGGTTCTCTAACACGAAGTGGATCTTATCAGTAGTTTCATAAGGCTCCATCAGTGGTTCTCTAACACGAAGTGGACCTTATCAGTAGTTCCATAGGATAAGACTCCATCAGTGGTTCTCTAACACGAAGTGGATCTTATCCGTAGTTTCATAAGGCTCCATCAGTGGTTCTCTAACACGAAGTGGACCTTATCAGTAGTTCCGTAGGATAAGACTCCATCAGTGGTTCCCTAACACGAAGTGGATCTTATCAGTAGTTTCATAAGGCTCCATCAGTGGTTCTCTAACACGAAGTGGACCTTATCAGTAGTCCCATAGGGTAAGACTCCATCAGTGGTTCTCTAACACGAAGTGGATCTTACCAGTAGTTTCCATAAGGCTCCATCAGTGGTTCTCTAACACGAAGTGGACCTTAGCAGTAGTTCGCAGGATACGACTCCATCAGTGGTTCTCTAACACGAAGTGGATCGTACCAGTAGTTTTACAAAGTAAGGCTCCATCAGTGGTTCTCTAACACGAAGTGGACCTTAGCAGTAGTTCGTAGGATACGACTCCATCAGTGGTTTTCTAACACGAAGTGGATCATATCAGTAGTTTTACACAAAGTAAGGCTCCATCAGTGGTTCTCTAACACGAAGTGGACCTTATCCTTAGTTCCGTAGGATAGGACTCCATCAGTGGTTCTCTAACACGAAGTGGATCTTATCAGTAGTCTTCATGTAATAAGGTTCCACCAGTGGTTCTCTAGCACGAAGTGGACCTTATCGGTAGTTTCAAAGTCAAATCGCAACAGTAGGGCCGTGGCCTAAAACTTACTTAGTAATCCTATGTCACAGAGTATCCTGTGTTAGTTATTCCTAGTATCCTAGAACACCATAACCAGCATTAACACGCTCCTAGAAAATCCCACTTCCCGTAGCATCTTCCCAACCGTAGACGAACCCCAGAAAAGGGCAACCCCTACCTCGTGTACAACCACCAAAAGGAGAAGGGCCTAGAGGAACTCGATCAGCGGAAATAGCCGGTTTAGATCGCGGAGGAAGGAGTTTCACCCGAGGAGACGTTAAGCAGCTACTGACATAACTTTAACGTTAAGATATATTGTAATTTCCAAAACTATTTACACAAAGAAATAAAGAATATTTTCAAGATTGAACTGGTGTGTAAACAATTGTTTTCTTGTATCGGACTCAGGACAAGGCTGAGTATACCCCGGCATAAAATAGAGTCGTTACAAGTGGCGCCCGAGCAGGGACCTTAACAGGAAAATATAAACACACTCGACAGGGACAGAACTGTCGCCAGAATGGTAAAAATTAACTGGGTTTATGGTCTTAGGAAGGAGGAGCTGGTATCCTGCAAGCAAGATTTTGAGCTGGAGACAAGCGGCACCATAGAAGACTTGCGGAGGCGGCTCGTGGAGTTTATAAGAAGCGGGGCTCATCAGAAAGAGGTACTGGTACACCTTGAAATGTTAGAACAAAAACATGGCAGAGGCTTATCGCCGGTAGGACAGGAACAGGCCCCAGGAGGCAACCAGACCGGACCAACCACTCCAGGGCCTCAGGTTTACGTAACAAATGCCGAGATCTCAGGTATACATAGTCCGGAACACAACAGTAAGGAGTGGAATCCAACGTCTGTATCCACGGCACCTTTAGATGAGCGGACAGAGTATCTCGCTGCAGTGGAACAGGTAAGAAAATGGTCCTGTAAGTTTGATGGTGGTAGAGACCCGGTAGCATGGTTAGAACGAATCGAGGAATTAGCGGAAGTGTACCAAATACGTCTGGACCTACTCCCACGAACGATGCCTGAATTATTAAAAGACTTTGCTCTTTCCTGGTATCGAAACAACAACCAGAAGTGGCCGACGTGGAGGGGCTACAAACAGGACTTTTTGGGATTCTGCTTACCATCAGGGTTCCTAAACAAACTGGAGGATTCAATCCGAGCCAGAAAGCAGAGACCAGGGGAGACGTTTAAAACCTTTATGGTAGAATTACAAGATCTAATGAGGCAAGCTGGGTATACCACGGAGCAACGGTTGGAGAGAATATACTGCAACACTAACCCTAGTTACCGGATGTACATCAAGCGAAGAGATTTCGAGAATCTACCAGAGTTGATGAAATTAGCAGAAGATTTTGAGGATGTACAAACGGAACAGGAAAGAGAATACTCCACATCACACACGGCAGAGGCAAAGAAGAAGGACCAGCGGAATATGCGAGAAAGACCTCCCCCGAACACAGCGGCTAACCTAACCCCGATTAACCCTAGATTAGCATGTCGCCGGTGCGGCCAGGAAGGCCATGGTTACAGAGGCTGCAAAAACGTGCAACAGTTATTTTGCTGGGACTGTGGTCAGGCAGGAGTGAGAACTGTGGACTGCTGCCGCAAGCCGGCGGAAAACTTCCAGGGGCCTCGTCAGTAAAGTCCGGCGAGGCCAACGCAGTAGCACCATCCCCTACACCACTTAACCTGAGGTCGATGTATGTCCACGAAGGTCATGTATTTGTGACCATCAAGATAAGTAATCTTACAACGAAGGCACTGGTGGATACTGGGGCATCAAGAAGCTTTATTATTTCTCACCAGGCAGAAAGTTTAGGCCACGCGGGCCGCCGGTTTCAAAGTAACACAATTATCGCCCTTGCCGATGGGTCTATAGCTGGTATACACGAGGGGGTCGAAGTGGAAATCACCTGTGGGGCTAAGAAGATTCAGATGTGTTTTTTAATTCTGGCAAACGTCGTGGATGATGTCATTCTCGGAATTGACTTCCTTTCTAAAATAAACGCCAGGTTAACCTGCGGGGAGGAAGAATTCACCTTTGGTAGCAACGAGCTGTCGGCATCAACGGGAAGTCGGCTTACAGGAATTATCGACTGCCAGCGCATTACAGGACAATGTGTTCAGGCATTTTAAGACAAAGAGGTGAGTGTTTTCGACAAAATGGAGGGGCCTTCCCACATCACTGAGCACCGAATCGTCATGAGAGATAAAACCCCGTTTAAACAAAGATACATGCCGACTAACCCCGCTAAACAAGCAATTATTAGCGAACTAGTGGATGAACTGATAAACGCAGGATGCATCGAACCCTCGCACAGCCCGTATAGTTCCCCAATTGTGTTGGCACCAAAGAAAAATGGCAAGTGGAGACTATGCTGTGACTTTCGCCAGTTGAACAACCGGTCAGTAGCGGATGCTTACCCGTTGCCAAGAATAAACTCGATTCTGGAAAGACTGAGGGAGGCCAAATATTTCAGCACCATCGACCTAAAGAACGGGTATTGGCAAATTCCGATGGAAAACGAAAGTAAAGCCTACACCGCGTTTACCGTACCAGGCCGGGGTCTTTTTCAATGGAAAGTGATGCCATTTGGCCTTCACTCGGCACCAGCCACTTTCCAGCGGGCACTCGACCAGGTGATTGGCCCAGAAATGGAACCCTTTGCTTTCGCATATCTAGACGACATTATCGTCACCGGCAGAAACCTGGAGGAGCATTTGAACAACCTGAAGAAAGTTTTCCAAAGACTACAGGCAGCAAATCTAAAAATAAACAAAGAAAAGTGTGAATTCTTCAAACAAAGCATTAAGTATCTAGGCCATGTTATTGGGGAAGAAGGGATACACACAGATCCAGATAAGATTGCTGCAATCAAGGAAATGACCCCCCCGAAAGATATAAAAGGGGTAAGAAGAATGCTGGGAGTCGCATCTTGGTATCGCAGGTTCGTTCCCAACTTTGCAGAAATTGTGCAGCCAATCACTACTTTATTAAGGAAAAGTATGCGCTGGAAATGGGGACCGGAACAGCAAATGGCATTCGAGACTCTAAAGCAACGATTAACAACGGCACCCGTTCTAGCCTGCCCAGATTTCCAGAAAACTTTCGTGCTACAGACAGATGCAAGCAATGTTGGCCTAGGCGCAGTTTTGACCCAGAACATTGATGACCAAGAGAGAGTGATTGCATACGCTAGCAGAAAGCTAAATAAGGCCGAAAGCAACTATTCAGCAACAGAGAAAGAATGTCTGGCGATTGTATGGGGTATTCGGAAAATGAGACAGTACCTAGAAGGGTATAAATTTAAGGTAATTACGGACCACCTTTCGTTAAAATGGCTAAATAGCATTGAAAATCCAACAGGCAGGATTGCTAGGTGGTCTCTTGAACTACAGCAGTATACGTTCGACGTGGAATACAGACGGGGAAAGAACAATGTGGTAGCCGACGCGTTATCTCGAAATCCCCTAAACACTCTATGTACAATAATGGAGTCCTCGAAAGAACACGAATGTGCATGGCTGGACCGGAAAATGAAAGAAGTACGTGAAGACCCAGGCAAATACCCCGATTACACGATAGAAAATGGAAACCTCTACAGACATATCCCTAGCCGAGAAGAAATCGAAGGAAATATAACCTGGAAACTATGCGTCCCAAAGCCCAAACGAACGCGAGTGTTGCAAGAAAACCACGACGAAGCAAGCGCAGGTCATCTGGGAATCCGGAAAACCATCGCCAGGGTTTGCAAGCGCTATTATTGGCCAGGGTTATTCAGGGATGTAGCAAAATACGTCAGGAATTGCGAGTCATGCCAACGCTACAAGGCGAGCCAGCAAAAACCGGCCGGAATGATGCTGACCCAGATTCCAGAAGAACCATGGGCGATAGTGTGTGCGGATTTCGTGGGACCTCTGCCACGGTCAAAACACGGCAACACCATGTTACTTGTTTTGTTTGACAAATTCTCGAAATGGGTGGAGTTGGTTCCGGCGAGAAAGGCAACCAGCGACACAGTGCAAAAGGGTTTCCGAGAGCGACTTATTTGCCGGTTTGGAACCCCAAAATGTTTGGTCACCGACAATGGAACCCAGTTTACCAGTCGAGCATTTAAAAAGTTCTTGTCGGATCTTGGCATTCGGCACCAACTAACGGCACCATATACCCCTCAGGAAAACCCAACGGAGCGCGCAAATCGGACCATCAAAACTATGATCAGCCAATACGCAGGAAACAATCAACGAACATGGGACGATTGTCTGCCTGAAATCATGCTAGCCATAAATACGAGCACCTCGGAGGTAACAGGCTACAGCCCCAGTTTTATAATTCAAGGTCGTGAGCCAAGACTACCAAATATGCTTTACGATGAGGTCACGCCAGGCAGTGGCGACACCGAACTAGAGCCGAATGATCGAGCGAACATGTTACAGGAAGTTTTCCACCTAGTGCGACGCAACCTAGAAATATCGGCACAGGACCAAAAGAGGTACTACAACTTACGAAGACGCGATTGGAAACCAAAGAAAGGAGATCAAGTACTAGTGAAACAGCATCATTTGTCCAAAGCAGGCGAAGGCTTCGCAGCAAAACTTGCACCACGCTACGATGGGCCATACCGCGTCCAGCAATTCATTTCACCCGCTATTGTACAGATTGCCGACGATCGTAACAAGAAAAGAACCGCCCACTTAGGGGAACTGAAACCTTTCTATGTTGAGTGATGTCCGTAGTAAATTTTGTGTTGTCACGTTTCATTTCCGAAGAGAGGGGGAAGTGTGACGACAAGTTTAAATAGGGTAAACTTTATCACACCCTGCAAAGTAAGTACCGGATACCTATTTTTTGCACCCACTGTGAGCGAACAATTATGTCACTCACTGTACATAACGGGGTACAATCAGTATTAACATTTGTACAATAACAACAAAACATAGTTAAAGAATTTCACACTAACTACAACAATGTAGTAAGGAACCTACCAGCAACATATTAAACAAACAAACATAGCGGATATGTTGTTGGTATGTCCATGTGTTGAAATTTAGTATAAAAGGCTTGCATTAATCATAATAAAATCATTCTTGGATTTCTGGGCAACGAGCAAAGAGGTCAACGCAAATATCAGGTAACAAATATTAACATCCATTAGTGGTTCTCTATCACGAAGTGGACAGTAACAACTAGATTACTAACCATAAGGCTCCATCAGTGGTTCTCTAACACGAAGTGGACCTTAGTAGTAGTTCCGTAGGATAAGACTCCATCAGTGGTTCTCTAACACGAAGTGGATCTTATCAGTAGTTTCATAAGGCTCCATCAGTGGTTCTCTAACACGAAGTGGACCTTATCAGTAGTTCCATAGGATAAGACTCCATCAGTGGTTCTCTAACACGAAGTGGATCTTATCCGTAGTTTCATAAGGCTCCATCAGTGGTTCTCTAACACGAAGTGGACCTTATCAGTAGTTCCGTAGGATAAGACTCCATCAGTGGTTCCCTAACACGAAGTGGATCTTATCAGTAGTTTCATAAGGCTCCATCAGTGGTTCTCTAACACGAAGTGGACCTTATCAGTAGTCCCATAGGGTAAGACTCCATCAGTGGTTCTCTAACACGAAGTGGATCTTACCAGTAGTTTCCATAAGGCTCCATCAGTGGTTCTCTAACACGAAGTGGACCTTAGCAGTAGTTCGCAGGATACGACTCCATCAGTGGTTCTCTAACACGAAGTGGATCGTACCAGTAGTTTTACAAAGTAAGGCTCCATCAGTGGTTCTCTAACACGAAGTGGACCTTAGCAGTAGTTCGTAGGATACGACTCCATCAGTGGTTTTCTAACACGAAGTGGATCATATCAGTAGTTTTACACAAAGTAAGGCTCCATCAGTGGTTCTCCAACACGAAGTGGACCTTATCCTTAGTTCCGTAGGATAGGACTCCATCAGTGGTTCTCCAACACGAAGTGGATCTTATCAGTAGTCTTCATGTAATAAGGTTCCACCAGTGGTTCTCTAGCACGAAGTGGACCTTATCGGTAGTTTCAAAGTCAAATCGCAACAGTAGGGCCGTGGCCTAAAACTTACTTAGTAATCCTATGTCACAGAGTATCCTGTGTTAGTTATTCCTAGTATCCTAGAACACCATAACCAGCATTAACACGCTCCTAGAAAATCCCACTTCCCGTAGCATCTTCCCAACCGTAGACGAACCCCAGAAAAGGGCAACCCCTACCTCGTGTACAACCACCAAAAGGAGAAGGGCCTAGAGGAACTCGATCAGCGGAAATAGCCGGTTTAGATCACGGAGGAAGGAGTTTCACCCGAGGAGACGTTAAGCAGCTACTGACATAACTTTAACGTTAAGATATATTGTAATTTCCAAAACTATTTACACAAAGAAATAAAGAATATTTTCAAGATTGAACTGGTGTGTAAACAATTGTTTTCTTGTATCGGACTCAGGACAAGGCTGAGTATACCCCGGCATAAAATAGAGTCGTTACAATTTAAATTCGGTAAAACCGGTTCACTATTGGCCGAGATACATATAAGCGAAAACCTAAGATGGCCCATTTTTTTAGGAAAAAATCCGCGCATATATCCCTATATAACTCAGTAAAAACAGTACCTTTTGTCACAAAGCTTAGCAGGGATATTTTGAAGACAGGGACCTAAGTCAAGAATAAAATTTTTTCAGATAGCATCAGGGAAAGTGGTATTTCCCCTACAATTGTACAAATTCTGTAAAATATTTATTGCGCTAAATCTAAGAAACTGTAACAGCTATAGAATTCAAATTTTCTCCAAAAATAATTTTACAATAAAATCTACATTTTGGAAACAAATTTTGGGTAGGAGCAAGGGAAAGGGGTAGCTCCCATACAAATGAAAAAATTTTATGAAACTTTTCATATGCTATATCTATAACTATAACAGCTATTGACTTTGAATGTTCTACATAAGCTTTTACAAATCAAAGTGACGCGGTGGTAGTGCGCTGAAGAAAAAAACTCAGTTATTTTAAAAAACAATGTTTAAAAAATAACATTAAATTAAAAAAAATGCACAACAACATTTAAAAAAAAGTGTCTCGGTGGCCTAACGCCCTTGTGCTGCAGTGCAGAAAGTCCCTGGTTCGAATCTCAGCTTCGGTAAGTACAAAAAATGAAATTTTTAAATTATAAATTTTAAGTATCTATAAAATAAAAAAAAAATATAAAATTCTTCTTCTTTAATAAAGCTCCATAAGTCAAAAAAATTACATTTTATTTTTGAATCAATCCTTTTTTAGCTTAATTTTTGGCTGAAAGTAAGAAATTCGTACTTGAAATATTTTACTTGGAGTAAGAAATTTAGTACTTGATTTAAGAAAAACCGTACTCACCGTACTTTTGACACCGCTATGGCTTGATTTAAGTGAACATTACTTAGTTTATTCTTTGTGTGTATTTATGTATGTTAGTTTCAAAATTTTATTTTTTTAACAGCTTTTTATTCGACTGTTTATTAGAATTTTCTCAGATTTCTGTTACAGACGTTGTCTTATATATCTCATATATTTAGCGATCGAAAATCTTATAGATTTCGTTAAGAATTCTGCCAATTTTACAGATGTCACTGTTAGATATCGTACATATTGTCCGTTAGTTTTGCTGACTGGGATGCTTCAAGCTCAAACATTTTCAAGCATAAATTTATATATGACAGATCCAAAGTCACTGTCAATAGAAAGAGTTTCTTTGTGTGATATTTTACGCGCCAACTTATCATCACTGTTACGTTAAAGAAAATAATATGATTATTTATTTTATCGATCAATTTCAAAACGAATGTATTTAATTATTTAAATTGCAGTGGTAGGATTGCTCCTGCATTAACAATAAAATGTTTAATTTTGGCTTCCTATTGAATGCTATTCCTATTAAGTCTCTGGTTAAGATTTTTTACTTTTAACAAAATAATAGCATGTTTTCTATTTTATTTTCTTTTTATAAATAGTAACACAAATCTCGCACTTTATCCATTTCTTATAGAAGATTAAAACACATACACATTGTAATGCACCTCCCTTCTCAAAACAAAAAAAGTCTCATAAATTAAGACTCTCAAAATGCAATCGCCAAATATGCGATTCTCAAAAATTGTTTATAAATAAAAACGAAAAACTTCTTTCTTTGTTTGTTAATGTTTAAATATACATATCATAAGGATATAGCCTGCAGAAAATAAGCACATTCGACATCAAGAACTATCACATATGAAAAATCTCTACCAATTATTTTCTAGAAAAACTTTCTTGCGCCAAACACTTTGTTGAACGAACATCTTGTCCCTATACATGCATACAGTTTAGGGTGTCCGTGGCCAAATTTTCTTTTTTGAAAATGTTAAATTCTTACCCTTCAAAAAGTTGTGGCTTGAAGCAAAAATTATTTTACCAATTCTACGCCCTTGAGATCACGGCTTCCCACAACAAAACGCACAATTTTTGAATATTTAAATTTCGTAATTGTGCGTGTTGTGATATATCACTACACAGAAAAAAATTACGAGAAACTAAATGTCAAACTAAATACAACCGAATTGTAAATACAATTATTTTATTGTTGAATTTACACTAACAACTATATTTGTAAATATAATGAATAATTTTTTTTAATTACTCGATATCTGTTGTCACTTTTCCCTGTGTATGTAAAGGGTTTATTAATAAAAATTTAAATATTTGAATATCATACTTTTCGATTGCAGAGGAATTTTTTTGAACCACCTTTTTCGCCTCAACTTTTTAATGGGCGACACCAAAAACTTTCTCGTTTTAACTGACACCCTAATACATAAATATTTTAATGAATCTTAACGAGACTGGAGAAAAGTTATGATGCGCTTTAAGTTTGAATAATTGCAGCATCTTGAGACTCCCAAAATTTCCCTTAAAGTTTGGTAAAGCCAAAAGCAAAAAAAGAAAAATTTCCATTATTAATCGATAGAAAGGGAAGAAGGTTTAGTTGGCTGCTTCAGTTTATATATCGTCACCTGAAATGATTAGTTTTAATAATTTTTCAGTGAAATGTCATTTTTTTGACTTATGGAGCTTTATTAAAAAAGAAGAATTTTATATTTTATTTTTATTTTATAGATACTTAAAATTTATAATTTAAAAGTTTCATTTTTGTACTTAGCGAAGCTGAGATTCGAACCGGGGATTTCTGCACTGCAGCACAATCGCGTTATCTCTAGGCCACCGAGACACTTTGTTTTCAAATGTAAAATAATATATTAAAACAACAAGCTTTTTTCTGCTTGATTTGTTGAAGCAATCCGAATAGGCTTGATTTAAGAAAATGTAAGTAAAGATCGTACTTAAAAATTTTAAGAAAGATTTTGGATAAATTCAAGAATAAAATTCTTGATTTTAGAAAGCGAGTTTTCTTTCTGTGTACAAATGATAAAATTCTCTTCAAAAAGCAACATGAAGAATCACTTCTGTAACAATCAACCGCTTCTGCTTTTGTAAATTATTTGCTTTCTTTTAAAATTTATAACTAGAGTTATATTAACATTTATTTTAAATGCATGAGAACCTTAATTTAAACTTATTTTTGGATTTACTTATTATGTGTATTTATGTATTTTGGCAATAACACATGTATCTATGTATGTATATACATGCAAATGAATGTATGTTTGTTTGCTAATGTGTGATTCAAAAAAAAATCAAAGTTTCTGTTTTTCGACGGTGGGTTCTTATACTTTCAGTTAGTTTGATGTAATCTAAAATATAAAAAATTTAAAATTTAAAAAAATCTGCGTATTTTATAAAAGTTCTTGTGTCTTATGGAAACATTTCAGTTTTTAACAGCGAAGTAAGTTATAGTCAATCAAGACCGACCATTTTAAACCCTACACCACATTTGTATGGGGGCTTTATGAAAAAACAAACCGATAGTATTTCTATTCGGTGTAATAGTTGCTTCCATAAAGATAAACATGCGTGCAAAATTTTGAGTAGTCGAATTAGTTTTAGCCCAAAATGCTTATTCCGGGAAGACATTTGAATGGGGTTATATTAAAAACTGGACCATTCATATTTTTGTTTAGGATACTAGTGACTGGCATAAAAATAAGACACATGTGAAAAATTCTGTCAAAATAGAGTAAAATTAGGACCATTTATAGCCTAAAATGATAATTGCAAGAGGCAATTTTTATTGCGCCTATTTCAAAGTTAAAAACCGATCATTACCAAAAGCAATAAGCTTTGTGCCAGTGCCATAAGCCCAGCGAAAACTTACATTGCTTTGAGTTAACATCCAAAACGCTTTTACTCATTAGCATTTTAACCCATTAATTCTAACATGGCGACAACATTGGAGGAAAGTACTTACAATACTCACTTACAAAGAGGGACTACATAAGCTATTACTTTATTGTCATCAAAATAACCTTTTTCTAAGGACTCCAGTTACTCATTGCTGCACTTAAAGTTTTTTTCTTTGATATTTTGGTTAAGACTGGCTTAAATATTAAGTTAGATTAAGTTATGAAAATGTCAAACTAAAACTATCTGCCTAAATTTTAGATAAGAAATAACTCATTATCTAACAACTGCTAAGTAATACAGACGGTATTTAATAGTAGCTGAAAAGTAAGAAATTTGTAATGACTAATCACTTCCAAGTTTTTGCTGGGAAACTTATCTTTGCCAAATTTCATTAAAATATCTTCGAAATTGCACAGGAATGCATTGACGCCCAGCCAGACGGACAGACGGACGGATGGACTTGCTTAAATAGACTCAGAAAGTGATTCTGATTTGATCCTTATGCTTGAAGGTGGAATTCAGAGCCTTATTTTTGGGCGTGTCAAACATCTGCACGAATATATGACACCCCTACAACGTATGTGATGTGTGTATAAAAAGATCAAAACTATGCAACACAATTATCAAAAGCAAAGCATAGAGATTGTATTTCTGAAATGATATAAATTTAAAAAAACTTAGAAGAAACTACGTTTTTTATTATATTAAAGCATATATTGGCTGTGCCCCTTGGCTTTGCAATAAAAAAATTTTTAAAATTCGAACTCCAATCCAACAAAACTTTCTTTTAAATAAAAAAAACAAAATTAAAATGCCTTATAGATAGTTTGAGGTTGACAGCTCTAAATGTTTTTGAGAAAGTAAATATTACAGTTTCTTAAATATATTTTTTTTATATGGGGGGTTCTACTCCCCCTGCTCCTATCCAACTAATTTTTTCCCACATATTTAGTTATTGTTGTACGATTTCTTTTTGAAGTAAATTTAAAGCCGCTATAGCTTCCCAGATATTTCGTATCAAAAGTTTCACAACATTTTTCACTTGTTTGGTAGCTACCGATCCTTCTGATTATATTCAAAAAGTAGTTTTAAAAATGTTCGTAGCACTACTTTCTAGCAAGTTAATGGTTTCTCAAATTTATCGCATTAAAATTTTCACAATTCAGAAAATCTGAAAATAATACGAGATTTATTTTTAGTAAAAAAAACTTGTTCTATTTGCTATATATTTGTTTTGAATCAAATTAAACAATTTAAAACTACAAAATAAATTTATTAAACTAAATTATTTTTAACAAGCATAAAACAAAAGGTTGGTACGCGTTATAAGGAAAGCCTCCGGTGTCTCTCAATCTTTCAATAAAGCATGGCACGAAGGCCGGATAAACAAACTAAAGTTGAACTTGCCAATTAATATCTTCAACCAATTATGAAAGTACATAACCGGTAGATAATATATGATCAAAGAGGGCAACCAATTAATTATATTTGTTTTTCTCCTGAGTAGGTCAATTATTACTTAATAAGTTGAATTTATAAACTATACGAGGCTTTTTTATAAATATTTTCCGTCCTCCTTTTTGATCACCATAATGATGTTGCATAGGAAAGAAAGTCTTTTAAGGTTAAATATCAAAAATCCTTTACTTTCTTTTTTTTAAAAACCCATATCAGGGGTCAAATCGTCGCATTCGAATCGAAATTCATTCGAACGATCGAGTTGCCAATGCTTTTATTATAGAAATTCTAATAAGAATTTTTAAACTTTGATTCGAACCGAATGCGACGATTTGGCACCAGTTTTTACATTTTTGATTTATATTAATTTACTATTCAACTACTGTGCATTTTTGGGCAAAAAACAAAATAGCGCCATTTTTTCAAAAGCCCTACCACCCGCTCCTCCCTATCTGTCATATAGAATCCCCACCACACACAAACATATAAACAAAACATATCCTTTTGCAGACTCTCATGCATATTTGAAGGAACAAAAAAAATATATAAAATATTTTATATCTTGGGATGTGTAGTAAATGCATGAGTGTGTGTGTGTGTATGTGTGTATTACTGTGTGTTTGTTATATTTCAACGGAGAAAACTCGTTTATTATCATAAAACAAGGGATGCGCAAAAGTCGGGTCGTAAATCTTGCCGATAACATTTTATACAAAACATTTTCTTTTCATGTTAATGTTTTATTTTATTATTATTATTTTTATATATTTTTTTTTTATTTTATTTATATGTATTTTTTTACTTCTTTTCAGATTTTATTTTCATTTTGCTGCTTTTATTTTACGGCAGAGATTAAAAATTAAAGTTGCTTTAGCATTGGGGGCTACAAACCAACTACCATTTTGTTTATTCTCTAGTGCAAAAACAATCATATAAGGTAAGTCTATGCCATAATGTTATTAAATAATTAGAATTGTTTTTTTAATTTATTTTGAAAAAAAAAAAACGAAATTCATTAAGACCTTTATTAGTACTTTAATTTGTGGTTGACAACTTTTATCAAAATCTTATCTACGTTTTTGTACAAATTGTATTATGATTTTTATATAATTTTGTTGTTGTTGTTTGTGGCATTTAAATCTCATCTTGATTTAAATGGTTGTCGCTTTTTCTCCCCTTTTTTATTCTGTATGAGTATTTCTTGATTTTAAAATCTTTTTTTAAGTTATGAAAATTAACACACATTTTACCACCAGTTAGATTCAAAAGTTAAATTTTCCTAAAAAGGGAAGAAATCAAATGTTTCTGTGCAGTTTTATTTGAAAGTATTTAAAGTTTCAAACTTTTTTTTATGCCAGAACTTTAAAGAAATAAAATCATTCATACTGCATGCATCAATTGCCTATTTTTTACATTCTTAACATAGGGCTTTTCATTCCATTTTAATTTCTACAATATTTATTCGGATCCCAAAATGATATATATTCTCTATCCTTCCCCAATCGTAATTCTAAAGCCCAATCTCTGTCAAATTGGAATAGTAACCTAATGCCTGCTAAGCTTAGGCCCGGCCAGATTGCCCAGATACCTTAAAGTTTGTTTTGTTACCCCACTGAGAGTTCGCCATTTGAAGCACCCATGTCGTAATCTTCCTATAGTAGTGACCAATTGGTAGTCTTAGTTTCCTCTATGTCAATCCAAAGACCGAATCACTACAAGTGAGCCCGATGGCATAGCGTTACCCAAAGACTTCCTAAAAATACTTGCCAGCCTAGACTTGACACATTTTCAAAACAGAACTTTTCGTAAGCGATAGCTCTTCGTGTTTTTACGGTCCTGCCCTAGGACATCATAAGGTTGAAATGGCGCATGTTTTTTTACATACAATTGATTTACTTTTGGAGTAGTTCTTCTTCTTTATAGACTACTCAATACACGCTTAAAATATCTACAGGAACATCTATCTTAGATCCGTCAGTGAAAACTGCACCCCTCATACACACTATCAGAACCCAACCAACAATCACTGTCAGGAATTGTTACTGGTGGTATTATTTTAAAACTGAGCTAAGCGAACACTTAATTCTTTTTATATTCCCGGCCCATATTAAGATTCTCAAGACGAATCTTTTATAATATCCTAGTGTGGCAATATTAAGAAATTTTCTTAACCCTGACCATCTTGCCACCATCACCTTGTACTTAATAGCTATTGTGAAAGAATACCGTCTATTGCCGCTTGAAATATTTCTTATGGCACCAGTTGTACATAAGAAAGTTTCAAGTGAAGTACATCTATGTACCTTAATAAGAAGCTTCATATTAAGGCCCTTTTCTATCGACTTTGACAACGTAGTGCATCCATATGTTAGAATGGGCCCTAAAAACATCTAGCTTACTACCTTCGGTAGCAAGACCCAGCTTTACTGTGGAAATTTCACATTTTATGTAGGCATTAAGTACATCTTGAGCCTTTTTTGTGTTTCTCTTTCATGATTGTTTGCAATTGAGGACCAGCCTTAGGAATTCGGACTCATATGCTATCTTTAACTTCAACCAATGCAGTGTTAGACTTCTAAAATCCATAAACTTACTGGTAAAAAGAACTGCTTTCGTTCCATCAGGATTCACGTTGAGCTCTTTTTCTAACGCCCATAAAAATAGAAAATGATAATAGAAATCTGCTTAAAGAAGATCTTGTAATTGGTGGTTCATACTTTCATCATTAATGGGTACGTAAAGTCACATAAAAACCATGTATACCCGAAAAGTCAGCGCCGTCCCTATCAGGAAAAAAAACGTTAAACTCTTAACCAAAATCAGCATTTTTCTTACTTGCATGAGCACTTTCAAAAGACGTTCCCACAGGGCTATACAAATCTTATCTCGAGCTTCAAAATTTTTAAATTCCAATTAACTGGAATATGGAATAGAATGCACTGGAATGGAAACCGTCTCTCAAGACTAAAAACAAAAGAAAACGGGGAGATTAAAAAGAGTTTAATAACTGCCATGGCATTGCGCTTCTATCCGTGGTCTGCAAATAATTTTAAAAGGTCCTGTGGACCGCATTACCGAGGCTTTTCATCGCCAACTAAGAAAAGATTAAGATGGCTTTCGATCCGAGAGGTGAGGCTGACTCCATTGATCGTAATGGAATATGGCATTAAAGCTCAATACGAAGAAGCCTCTACGAGAGTCCTGCACTGCGGTAATGTTAATGATCCTTTTACTATACAAACCGGTGTCAAACATGGGTTCCTCTTGTTCTTCTCCTATTCGCTGTGACACTAGATTTCATATCAAAAACAGTTAATTTTAGAAGCCGAGGAACTACATGGAGTGTCAATCAATAATTCGAAGACCTCAACTATGTCAACGATATAGTTCTGCTTGCTTTAAATAAGGAAAATATGTAGCAAAATCGACAATCTATGTAATAAAGCCACGACAGCAGGACTATACGTCAAGGCTTGAAAAACTTAAGCATTTATGATTGAATCATTTTGCAGACCATATATCAAGGTAAAAACCTTTGATGTTGAGAATTTCAATGACTTCTGCTACTTAGGTAGCACAACTACCTTTAGGCGGTGTGCTGCAAAAAACGTTCAAAGCTAAATAAATAAAGCACGCAATGCTCTGCCCAGTTACGCAACATCTAGCGTTCAAATTAATTATCTACTATGACAAAAATTAACGTTTATAACGCATTTGTCAAGCCTGTGCTGAAATAAAGCAGGTACTACAAGTTTTTACTAAGCGACATATATATATCAAATGAAAACCTCCTGCAACTTACAAGGCAGAAGATATCAACTTCAAGCCATTTACAAATAACGAAGGACGCAACAAGTCCAATGTGAAGGACACAACATAAAAAAATAGCGCTCCTACAATTTGTTATTAATCTTTTCTCGGTATTTTTGATAAATTTACTTTCTATAGCAGAAAATGTATTTAACAAATAATTTTTAGTTATTTTTTTTTATTATTAACTTTTCTTTCTTAAAGAAAATTTTGAAAATTTTCGATTTTCAAAATAAAGAAAAAGAAGTACTTTTGAAATTCTGCAAAAATATTTTTCTTCCTCTGATTTATACAATTTAAAGCAAATACAAATTCAATACAATCCTGCAGCTTAAGACACCCTTGATTGTGACAAATCCCCTGTATTAAAGGGGGTTTATTTGAACGCACGCACGCACAGCTCTGCTACACGTTAATACTTAAGGCTGCCACTTCTATTACAACTTCTGATTTTTTTCTTTTTTGGCTTTTTGACGTCTGACAACGTTCTATTAAATTATAGCAATTCCTTTCGTGTGTTCAGGGGAGGGGAGACATAAAGAACCAGCAAATACACACTCACAAAATAAAGATGAAATAAAATAAAAACAAGAAGTACAATGAAATCGTAAACTAATGTCAGTGTATGTATCACATCCTTAACATTTAGAACACAAAAGCACATACATACAAACACGAATACATATATCTTAAAAACGAACATGATATTTAGTTGGTATGTGTGTGTTGGTTGCAAAAAAAAAACAAAGTTTGGAAGGGGGACATCAAATGAAATAAGAAAGTTTGTTGCCAAAGTTGTATTTCGTTGTCAGGAATAATCTGGCGTACATAAATGAAAGTTAAACTAAACAATTGAGATAAGATTGAAAATGAAAGATATGCGACGAAAAACTTTGCAACAAAAAAATATGAGACACATATACACACATACATACGCTCGTAAACATGACTCAAGGAGTAAAATAAAATTAAACACATGAAAGAAGAAAAATCAAATCAAATCTAACCAACGAAATGTGGAAAAAGACAATTTAATCTTATGGATATTAGACAATATTTAACTGTATAAACACAAGCAACCAAACACACATACATACATACATACATACATACATACATACATACATACATACATACATACATACATACATACATACATACATACATACATACATACATACATACATACATACATACATACATACATACATACATACATACATACATACATACATACATACATACATACATACATACATACATACATACATACATACATACATACATACATACATACATACATATGTGTGTCTGTATGTATGTACTGACATATGCACATTTTACAAACAATTGGTGAATTCACAAGGTCTTGTGAAATCATATATTGTAAAATAATACAACCAAAAAATATGACCGTTGTGAACAACTCTTCGTATATTTGTAGGTGTCGTATTTAAAATCTAAATCAGCTGATACGACCAAACGATAGAAAAACAAACACATATTTATGTACATAAATCTGGTGCTGCTCTTGGCTTAACTTAATAATTTGTAGAGATTAGACCCATGAAAACACAAAATAGTCTATATCTAACCTGGTTAGAATCTCTAAAATCCATTAAAATAAGCAAAGTTTTAGTAAAAAATCACAAGAATTTTGTTATTTTTTACGTAAACAAAAAACAGCTGATGTGTCAGAGAGCAGTGCCGGCTATTTTTGCCGGCGGAGTCGGCTTAAGGAATCTTCTTTGGCGGTTTTGCCTAAGTTTTTAGTATAGACATTTTTAACGGATGCAAGTGCTAGCGGCTCTAAAAATAAATTAAAAAACTCGCCGTTTCGTTTTAGGCGCTTGGCGCATGACTTTGTATATAATATGACATCACAAAAAACATATCAAACAAAGTTGTATTGTTTCACAACAAGTTTCGTATGAAAAGCAACAACAAAATTTTTATGCTATTGTGAAATTATATGACAATAATACAATATGCTATCGTATCGTACCTTGTGAATTCGCCAAATATCTATTTTAAAAGGCACTTATTTGAAACAGTTGAAAGCTTGAACTCATCGTTTATATTATCCCGATATAAAAAAACAATATGGACCATTTTCAGCTACGACCTCCCCCCATCAAATGGATTCTAGATCTGTTCATTTTTAGAGGCGAAGAACGAATCAAGGCAGCTTTGGACACCCTGTTATTAAGAACACATTTTGCAAAGATCTAAACATATTATTTTAGGAACGGTCAGAGACGGGGGCAGGTTTGGACGGTAAGCTAGATGGGAAAAAGCCTTCCAGCCATTTCTTTCTTTTTTAAAGAGGTATTGCAACATGTGGCCGAGCATTGCCAAGATGGAGCATTAAGACTTATTAACCGTCCGCATATGCTGGACGTTTATAGCCCGCTTTTGGTACAGGTTCCATGTAATAGCCTGGTTAGATTTCAGCAGCCTAAAATACATTGAGGAGGCATTTATGATCTCAACTAATACGGAACATTTTCTAAGAGCCATAGATGTTTGGCTCCAGTGTCGATTCTGTTGGTTGACCAGGTATCACATACAATCTTCGGTTTATCGTAACGAATCAATTTTTTTCACAAAAATTATTCGTGTTTCAAGGTCTTTCGACTTTAATTCGCATGGTTCCTAATATCTCTGTTTTCGGAATAACTGCTGCTGATGAAATTGCTGCTTGCAATAATTTTGCAAACTCTCCTTGATATTGACAAAAATTTCAAAAAATTTTCAATTAAAAAATTTGTTAATTTGATTAAAAAAATGTTTAGATTACAACCTATCAAGAAGATTTTCAATTAAAAAATTAATTAATCGATTTAATCAAAACACAAACAAATCTAAAATTAAATACAAAAAATAAAAACTTTTTTTGGCTTTTTATTTTTTATATGTTTTTCTATTTATTTATGTTTAATTTAATTATTTTTATATGTACATATGTATTATGTTTAATTTACATTTAAGTATACATTCATTACAAGTCTCAACAACGACTCGAACCATGGGCCATTTGATTGCAAGGCGTACGCTCTATCCACTCAGCCAGCAAGGCATTCTATTTTTTAAAGTCTTAAACTTAGTTTCATTTATTTACCTCCACATTCAAAAATGCAACCTCAGCAAGTGAACGTGAGGTGAGCTTTGCACAAGCAAAGGAAAAACAAAAAAAAACTTTAGGGAAAATTTCAGCTCTTTTGAAGAACTTACAAGCAATTAAAATTTTAATTGAAACAACTAAATGTTTATTTAAAAATTAAAAATTTTTTGATTAATAAGTTAATTGAAAAAAATTTTGGAATATTTTTTTCTGTGTAAAGCCAAAAAAGGAGTGATTTTAGTTCCAAACCGTAAACTTAAAAAGTTTGATTTAAGCGAAATTTGGATTAATTCAAAACTATTTTTGACTTACGAAACTTTTTATTTTATTTATTTTATTTTAAACATATTTAAAAAAAACAATCCATGAATCCTTTAACAGAAGTGTACTCAAGCGCAAAAGATAAGAGCCAACCATAATTAGTTTAATGGTATTGGCGATCCGGTGGCCCAGGCTTCAGTTTTTGAATACAAATTGTGGTCCTTTTTAAACTCCATACATAGCAGATCTAGAGCGTGGCTAGCTTCCCTTAAGATGTAGTCTAATTAATATAATAAAAGACAATTTTTCGACCTGACTTTAATCATGCTGAAGAAAAGAATCGAAGTTTTTAATACTCATACATAACAGATCTAAGTTTAAACAAATTAAAAAAAAAAACTAAGAAATTCAAGTGAAGAAAAATTGTTTATGTTATTCTTTCGCTTTACTCTTACCTGTCTTAAATTAATTTTCTAATATAACTGAGCTTTTAAATTAAAATCACCCCGTTTAACTGCAATCTCCAAATTATTTATCTTACCAAAAAAAATTATATTATATAAAAACAAGATTATTATTAAAGATTAAGCAAAAAACATTTAAGCATTGTATAAAAAAAAACTCTTTAGGATCTTATCAATTAAACTCTATACACCATCTTTCTTCAGCACATAATTTTTTAATTATAACAATCAACAAAATAAAATTTGAGAAGAAAATTGAAAACACCGAATAATTGTTTTTGACCCACCAATTATTTTAGAAGTTGGTTGGTTGTTGCTTAAGATGGATAAATGGTGGTTAGATGGTTAAATCATTTTGTATTTCATCTCCGATATCTTTACATCTTTTTCATAACTTTTTCTTTAAACAAACAACCCAGCAACCAGTCATTCAACCAATAATTTAAACATTCATTCATTCATTTTTTTCTTCAGCGTCTACTTTGTTCTCGTAGTTCAAAGGAGATAAAAATCTCTTCAAGACAACATAAACAAACATAAAAGGCAACAATTTCAGTCACAAACCATAGTGAAAGAGCTAAAATTTATCAATTGCTTTTTCTAATATTTTACACAAATTTTACCACAAAAAAAAATAAATAAAAAAATCTTATAAAAATAAATATTTGATAAATAAAAGGGCAAATGTTGTTTTCTACATACTAAGATACTTATAAAAGAGTTATTATGTATTTTAATTTATTTGCTTTTGTTGTTTTTGTTAATTTTTTTTAAGAAATAGTTATTAAAACAACAAAAATTTAGAGTAAATTTTTGTTTATTTGTTTGGTTAAATAAATGTTATTAGGTCTGTTCAACAGACTCTGTTGTTGCAATAATGTAGACACTTGCCAGCACAAAAACCCAAATTTACACTGCAAGAATTAATTGAGTTTAAAATTAAAATACTTATTGGAAACCCATTAAATACCTTATTGAGATGTAAGGAGCAATGACGCAATTGTTCTTTATTGCTTGACGTTTTAATGTTCTTTTGTTTTCAATTGGCCAAGCAGCCTTTTTTTAAAAACACAACAAGAAATCTAGTCCGATAGAATGGCAAAATGTGTTTTATGTCCTTCAAATAAATTCTAAAAGAGGGTACTTTTTATTGATATTTAGGAGATGCAACAGGCAGCATCTCCTATATATCGCATTACCTTCTACGTACAAGTATCTTATTACAATTAAAGCTCCAAGAACTAGGTACATCTATTTCATCTATTTAAATAAAGGATTTGCGATTAACTGATTCATCATTGTACGGCTTAAAAGCGTATGGATCTGCCAAGAAGAGATTTCCGAAAAAACAGAAAAAACTCGGTTTTACCATTTTTTAACTAAACACAATAAAAACAATTTTTCAAAATTTAGAACTAAGGGGTAGAAAGTTTTAAAATATATATATTTTTATCCTTTTTAGATTCCTTTTGTTACTTAAATAAACAGTTATAAAAGCATTATCAAAGGCAAAAAGAAATTAAGGCTTAAAATATTATATGCAGACAAAGGGTTATTTTTAAAGTTTTTGGCTAATTTTTGGACAAAAACTACCCTACGCGGAAGTGAACTGGTCCAAGACTATTGACGTGAACGGTTCCTTTAGGAAGGGACTGGTTATAGTTCTTGCACTTTATATGTATGATTTGGTTCAAAACTAACACCTCAGAACGGGTTACAGGCCAATCCTATATAAGAAAATTTTGCATTAATTGTTTAAAATCCTGTTGAATCTACTTTGTTTGTCTTTAAGCGTGTGTGTGTGTATATATCAACAGATGTATGTTGATGTGTACCTGTATTTCTATTAACACCTTTTAACCAGTTACATGATGTGTGCCTTTTAAACCGATCACGACCAATAACGTTTGTCCAATTCATGTTTTATACCTGTAACAGGACGAGTACGCCGACCAATTGACCCACATATCCCGCAGGGTACTTTTTCACACATTTAAGACACTTTTTGCACTTTTCGAGATTATTAGTGTAGAAATATGAAATTAATAAAATTTAACCCAGATTGAGCTCGAAAGTCAACTAAGTAGACACATGGCACTTTAATGATTTTTTTAAAATTTTGCTTAAAAGATATTCCCATATTTTTTCCAATTAACCCATAATTAAGATTTTTAACTAAGAACGTTACTGTCTCAATTAAGTAATTAATTGTATGTTTATTAAAAGTAAATGCCAGCAATGAGACTTTTTGCACCTCTCAAGATTATTAGCATAGATATATAAAGTAAAAGAATTTTAGACCAGATTGAAGTTGAAAGTCAACTAAGTGGACAAAAGGTACTTTTTTCGTATGCTTAGTACTTTTTTGCATTTCTTGAGATTGTGCTTTTTGAAATATAAATTTAGGAATTATAACAGAAGTAAAAGTAGGAAATCAACTAATTTGTTAAGATTATATTTGTATATACATATGTCAGTATATTGTAAATTTATTTAAAATAAAAAACAAGAGTTTCTGGATAGATTGTGTACGATATCATCATAGAAAAAATTTTTCCCTTATTTTTTTAATTGACGCGTTAATTAAAAACATTGCGATTTTTAACTAAAAATGAATTTGTCTCAATTAATTGATTAATTGTATGTATATTCAAAATAAATGCCAACCATGATGCTTATTTAAAAATTTTGCATAGAAATTTATATTTTAAAGTGTGTACACTGGTTTTTGGAAGTCTGCAACACATTTTACGTGAAGTGCAGTGAAAAATACTAAATGGAAACGCTAACATAAATAAGAATATAAGAGTCGAAAATATAATGCATCGCTCGTTTAATTTAAGAGCCTCGGCCTGTCAATTGAAATTCTAGATTAAGTCAATAATTGTTTTTTATTTTGTGCTTTTCTGTCTGTTTTTGCTCTTCTGTTCGGTCTTCTTTTTTTATTTGTTTTTAAACATAATTAGGGGATTCACAAGGTGTTCTATTTGCCCTCTTGTCATATTGTTATAAAATTTCACAATGGTTTTGTTGTCTTAAATAAAAAACTAATTTTAAAAAAATACTACAGTCGTATGGTATGTTTTTTAAATTGACACTACAACTCCACATACACCTGCGCCGATTATCCAACAGTTGGTAAAGGTGCTTAAACCATTGTGAAATTTTATAACAATATGACAATAAGACAAATAGAACACCTTGTGAATCCCCTAAATATATTATGTTAATTCATTAAATATAAATAGATCTAAATAGAAAAATAAATAATAAAAAAATTGCAAAATCTTAAAAATTTTAAATTGGAATTGAAACCGAAACATTTTTTAATCAAATCAACGCACTTTTTAATCGAAAATAATTAATTTTTGTTTTTGTGATAAATGTTCATAACACGCCTTCTCGTAAGTAATAATAAGCATATTTTTAGGGAATAATAGTATGGTTGTGGCAGTCAAAAAAAATAATCTCCGTGATCAGAGAAAGATGAAATTGTCTGTGATATTTCCGCTACCGTATTTATTTTTTTTTCTCTTCAAAGATCAAGTTTAAAGTTGTGCTTTGATTACTTTAAGGTGGTGAAAACATTCGATTAATAAAAGTGCACCTTAAACAGAACAATTTATTGCAAACCAGATTGGATAAAATGATTAACTGGATGGAAGCTTTTATTATATAAGCAAATTTAAAATGTAATGTCATCTCATTTATTATAAAAAAAAAATCATAGAGTATTTTTTATTCTATAATAATAAAATATTAAATACCTTCTTTTAATAATATTGTTTCGTTAAAAAAAAAGTCTCAATAAGAAATGCCAAAAAAATTATATTTGATTAAAATGATAAGACAGGTTTCAACGTGTCTTATGACGAAAATTATCTTGATTTTAATAATATCGTTTTTCCCTTCCTTTTTTTTTTGCAAAAAATTTAAACTTTTAACTACTTTTACAATAAAATAATTATTTCTAACAGAAACAATGACAACAACATCAAAAAATATTTACTATAACTAAGGGGGGTGGTTTAAGGACTCTTTAGCTGTGATGTTTACATCGAAATGTTGTTGTACAACATTCGTTATGGAACAAATCGATTTATGATTGTTATTTTATTACAACTCTGTTGTATGTTGTTTGCGGGTAAAAGAACATCCCGCTAGTTGTACCATTTAGTGGCACGTGAATGAGAACTAAATGTTGTACAAATATCTTATGTTGTTCTTGTTGTATATAATTACTTAAGTTTTTTTTTGTATCAACAACTCCGTTGTGCTTTTAAAAATTTGTTTGGGTTCATCTTTATTATTTTCATTTGTTGTGACAACTTTAATTGTGAGAAGACGCTGTCAAATTTGCTTCTTCCCTAATGGCGTTATGCTGTAATTTGTTTTTCCATTTACAGAGGCTGGAGTTATGATTTTATGTTGTTATGCTAAAATTGAGCATATAATTTTATTGCAATTTTTATGATTAAGAAACGAACTGGCTGGTTGTTTGAAGGCCTGTTTCACTTGACTAGCAACTTGCCAATAAATTACAGCCAACAATGAGTTTTTAATTATTTGGGAGGATTTTCTTTTTGCTTGTGAGAAAGAAAATAATTAATGTTGGGAAGCTTAAAATTATATTCTAAACTGTTAAATTATAAAAAACAAGTATTCATAAATAAATCGTTCCCACAAAATTTATATATAAAAAGGATTTGTTGAAAAAGTTGATATATTTTAAATAAAAAATAAATGTATGTAATAATTTTAATTAGATTAGGGTTAAACAAATTTCATTTGCACCGATTTTATATTGGGTTTATTTAAAGTTTAAAAAATAACCGGCACACAGTGGCTTAAAATCATTACTCATCGTCTAAGAGTCAAGTTTTTTGTCATCACCGATATTAAAAATTCTAATGCCATTAATTTAGGTAGAATTAAATAGTAAATTCTCATAAACTACTTAAAATACTAGATGAATTTTTTATATTTTTTGGTTGTCTTTAAGAAACATGAATTGTTTTCCAGGTTATGTATTTTAGCTAAATCAGAAGTTCAAATTAATAGAACTTGTTAGGGTGCAAAGGTGCAAAAGAAATTAATTTTTGACTCAATTTGGAACTGTCTACACACAAAAAATTATCTAAGAAAACTTTACTTAAATCAAGCAATAGCGGTGTCAAAAGTACGGTGAGTACGGTTTTTCTTAAATCAAGTACGAAATTTCTTACTCCAAGTAAAATTTTTTAAGTATGAATTTCTTACTTTTAGCCACAATTAAGCCTAAATAAGATTGATTTAAGTTCGGAACCGTACTTGATGTAAGCCAAAAAAAGATTGATTTAAGCCATAAACGTGATTAATTCGAAAATAAAATGTCATTTTTTTGACTGATGGAGCTTTATCAAAGAAAAAGAATGTTATAGTTTATTTTTATTTTATAATTAATTTAAATTAAAAATTTAGTTTTTTGTATTTACCGAAGAGATTCGAACCAGGGATTTTTGTACTGCAGCACAAGCGCGTTACCTCTAGGCCACGGACACACTTTGTTTTCAAATGTAAAATAATATATTAAAACAATAAGCTTTTTTCTGCTTAATTTGTTGAAGCAATCCGAATAGGCTTGATTTAAGAAAATGTAAGTAAGAATCGTACTTAAAAAGATTTTGGATAAATTCAAGAATAAAATTCTTGATTTTAGAAAGCGAGTTTTCTTTCTGTGTAAGGAAAAAATTTTTCATTTGAATGAAATCACCCGCAATATTTTGTATTCTGAGACATACCCGAAAAAATTTTCCCCAATTTTTTTCAATTAACTCAATTACAAAAAAATGTTGTATTTTTAAATAAAAAATTTAATTGCCTCCATTAAAATTTTAAGCGTTTTTAAAAAAACCAATTGCCAACAATGGTGTTTGTTTTCTAATTCTTAAAAAAGATTTAATTTTACTAAAAGCTTTTTTGCCTTTGCTTATGCAAAGCTCACCTCAAGTTCAGTTGCTGGAGTTAAATTTTTGAATCTGGAGTTGGAAATATAACTAAATTAAGCTTTAAACTTAAAAAAAATAGCTGAGTGGATAGAGCGTACGGCTTGCAATCAAATTGTCCCTGGTTCGAGTCGTTGTTGAGACTTGTAATGTATACTGAAATGTAAATTAAACATAATAAATTATTAATATATTTTAAAAAATAAAAAAAAAACAAAACAATAAATTTTTTTATTATATAAAAATCAATTTTTTTATTTTTATTGAATTTTTGATTGTTTGTATTTGTATCGTTGATTACTTTATTTTTTCTAAATGAAAAATTTTTTAAATAAAGTTGTTAATTGAATATGGGGATTTCTTTATGGGTTGCAATCTAAACATTGTGCTAATCAAATCAACAAATATTTTAATTGAAAATATTTTTTATTTTTTTCTGTGTAAGTGCACCAAGCCGAGTTGTTTTAGATTTTTATATTATTTATCGGACAAAAGTCTGCAACTTTTAAACTAATACGCAGTTCTAAAGTAATTTAAGGTCAAAGTTGAATTTTTAATGTTTTTTTAGCATTTAGTATAAAAATGGTATTGATTTAAATTCAAAATTAAAGTATTTTATTATTTTAAAAGGAGGATGTTTTTATGTTTTTAACGCCCAAAAATAAAGATCAGAGACCGACCTTCAAGCGTACCAAACGTCACAGAACTACTTCCTGAGTCGATTTAAGCATATCCGCTACAGGTCGTAATTTTGAAGATATTTTAATGAGACTTGGCAAGAATAAGCAGCCATTGTTTTGCCTATTTTTTTTTGTCAATGCTCGGTTTATTTGCTGGCATACATGTCACTTAACTAATGCTTTTAGTTAAATTACTCGGAAATCATTAACTAATTGCAAATAGATCATTGTTAGTCTCTTCCCTGGATCTGTGTCTACGACTTGTAGCCCAAAAATATTTTAAAAGTATTCACTAGCTAGAGCTCAGCTTTTTAAATAAGAAAATTCTTTGGAAATACCGAACCTACTTTCCCTCCACTTTCTATTAAAGAAAACCATAAAAATTGTCTATGGAAATTATTACAAGAAAGAATATTATAAAAATAAAAAAAACAAAACTGTCACATCATTTTGACAACTTCTCTAAGCAATACTTCTATCACAATTACTTTTAAGCCTACACCTTTGTAATTCAACACACCCTCTTCTAGATCCCTTTTCAATACTTTTCATTTCAAAAAGCGCCTCTTTGATGATTTTTTTCTTTCAACTTTTATTTCTATGGATTTTGGTTTTCTTTGATTTTATATGTTTAAAAAACATCTTTCAAGTGTTTATTGGCAAAACAAGTGTTTCGTATTACACAATTGCATTGTGGTACAAAAACATATTTTTCTTAATAACAAGAAACAACATAATAAGGACTTCTTTTGTCCTTTAAGGTGCATTTCAAACTGGGTTAAAGTTTCAAGTGTCATTTGTCATTCTAATCAGTTTGAGTTCTTTTTTTATATTAAAAAAAAAATATGATGACATCTTTAATAAGGATAATTTATGAAAAATATAAATAATTACAGATCAGGTGAAATTTTATAGAAAGAAATATTTTTTATAGTAACGTAAATGCCAATACATTCATATTTCAGTTTGGAATTTACATTCTGATTTATTTAAGAACGCAGTTATCCGTCGTTTATAGTAAAATAAGTACAAAAAATTTTAATATTTCTTACTTATATAAATAAAATATCACAAAAAAATGCTATTATGTGTTTTCACTTACTTTTCTTTACATTTTCTCAATTGTTTTTTTGTATAAACATGTAGTCCTTCAGTCCCTTTTATCAATAACAACGCAATTAAAATTAAAAAAAAAATTAAAAACGGTTTGTTTGTTTTTGAAAGTATTTTTAAATATTTTTTTTGCTTTTAAAGGTCTCAATACACAAAAAAATATAAATCATTTTCAATTAAAAAATTTGTTGATTTGATCAAAAAAATGTTTAGATTACAACCTATCAAAAAATTCGCATATGCAATTAATAATTTTAAATAAAAATGCTAAACAATTTTTAATTTAAAGATTTTTTTATTAATTAACGATTTAATCAAAATACAAACAAATCTAAAATAAATTAAAGTATTAGTTGATTTTTACATATTAAAATAAATATTTCTTTATAAATTTTAATTTGTTTTTTTATTTCTTTTTATTATTTATGTTTATTTAGTTTAAATTTATATTATATGTTTAATTATTTATTAATTTACATTTAATTAAGTATACATTACAAGTCCCAAACAACGACTCGAACCATGGTCCACCATTTGATTGCAAGGCGAACGATATAGCCACCCAGCCAACAGGGCATTCTACTTTTTAAAGTATTATTTTTTACCTTAACATTCCAAAATTCAACTCCAGCAACTTAACTTGAGGTGAGTTTGCATAAGCAAAGGCAAAAAAAGCTTTAAGTAAAATTAAAGCTTTTTTTCAGGAATTTGTAAACAAACATCATTTTTGGCAATTACTTTTGAAAAATGGTTAAAGTTTTAATTAAGACAATTAAATTTTTAATTAAAAATACAAAATTTTTTTCTTAATTAGTTAATTGATAAAAATTTGGAAATAATTTTTTCTGTGTAAGTTTTAATTAAATTTATTATCTTTTAGCAAATAACAGAGAAGGGAAAATATTTTTCATGAATTTGGTGGAAAGTCTACTGATGATTTGGTGTTAGAACCAATAAAATTCATATAGACACACTTAAACCAATAATAAACCAAATGCATTTAAAAATCAATTACCATGTAAAAATAAAAAAAATATTTTTTAAAAATGGTAAAAAAATTAAAAAAAACTGGCAAAAATTGGCTGCTAAATAGACACATCAATGCCCACAAATTTTATCAATTTGTTGGCTAAAAACTTTATAATGTTGAAAACTAACAAATATTGTTGTATTAACAAACTAATTTTTTATTTGAAATTCTATTTCGTAAGATTTATTACCAACATATTAATATTAATTTAAAATTCATTATGTATTCATTAAAACTAAATTATAGAACAAAATGGTAGTGTTGCATGTCAGCTTAAACTTGTTTAGTTATACAATGTCAGCACCTCATCAATAACTTGCACATCTGCAGAACCGTCAAAACACAGCCAAATTGAAATCAAGAAAAGGTGGGTTTGCTTGATATTTCCACTTATATACGAATGAATGAAGTTTGGCATAAGGAAAGGCTTAATTTTGACTATGAATTTTTTGCTTCAAACATGGTAGCAGCCAAAGCAAAAAAAGGCAGTAAAGAAACATTTAAAAAAATTTTAGTTAGTCAAGTTTGACTGATAAAAGCTGCTACAAGAAAAATAACTTTTTAAAAGATATTACACATGTGTCACTGAGGGTGGAGGCCTTTCTTAACTAATGCAATAAAATGAGAATTATTAAGTAATAAGAACTTGAGCCTAATTTAAAAGAAAATGAAATTGTCTTAGTAATTCATAAAGCTTTGAAAATAATTAAATTCAAATAGCCTCCACCCTCGGTGACACAGTTGCGACATCTTATTAAAAAGTTTTTTTTTTTGTTGAAGCTTTTTTTATCAGCCACACTGCATGTAAACGGAGAAGGGAAGTGAAACTTTTAACCTATAACCATAAGATATACCTCTGTTTCAAATTTCTAAAGCAATATAGCTTACGACGATTTATTTTCGGTACTTTTTTAAAGTAATTAACATTATAGACGAATAAACTAAATAAATAAAAAATGCAAGTGACTCCAATCGTATCGATATGGGTATTTCCGTTATGACTGGACATGGCCACATTTTTGCTATAACTTAAGGAATTCAAAACTTTAATTTTATTTAAAAAAAGGCTGCAATTTCCAAAAATGAAATTTTTATAAAGGTTTAATACACTCTAAACCACTTTTGTTGAAAATTACGTCAATAATAGTAGGCAACACTTTACAGACTATTTTCGACCTAAAATTAGACACGTAATTTTTTTCAACTTTTTGCTGATTTTTAAACAAAATATGTTTAAATTTTTTACACATATTGTGTCTAATTTTTTCTTCCCTTTTGACTTAATTTTCAACCATTTTTTTTAGTTAAAAATCCATATAATAAATAGTTGAATTTTATTTATTGTAACTATTAATATATAATATAATATATAATATATAGGTATATATTAATATTAAATTAAATATGTATTCAGCAGTAACAAAGCAACTGCAAAACTAGATCTAAAATAATGAAAACTTCCTTATTTGATGTCAACTTCTTTTCAAACCAAACATAGGTAGTTAATATGTAATTCTCCTCTATTGATGTTTCTAGAAATATAAAAAGTTATGAAATTAAAGAAACTTTCGCTATTAAAAAAGCCTTTAAAAAAATTACCAACTATGGATATCCATGGATTTACGATTTCTTTTTGATTTTTTACCTCATCAAGCGTGGTACCAAACTGTTAAAAACACATACACATATTTAGAGCTTTTAAAACTAAGTTTTAATGACATTTTTCAATTACCTTATATTCCTTAAAGACAAGGGTATCTTTCTCTTTAAAAAATTTGCGAGTTGTTAAAAAATTTTCCTGAACTAAAAACAATCCGCCATGTACTTTTTAACAGTTTCTTCTTTACTAGCAAATTTCACTTATAATATTAACTTAATTTTTTAAGTTAAGTAATAAATGTTACCGACTACATACAAACAACTAATTATTATTAATAATTATGATATCCTTACACACCAGATATTAATTTCTTAATTCTGTAGAAAATCACGTGTTCTTTTATTAAATCGTATACACTTTTATGCTTCTTCTTTCTTAACTGTTTATTCCATACATTTCAATAGTGTTTTTAGACAGATATGTTTAATATTTAACATTTTGATGTTTATAGACACATGTTGCTAGCTTTTAAGCATATATCGTTGAAAAATAAACACTTTTAACAGAAAAACATAACTTTTCTTTAAAATTACATAATTTTTGTTTTTTTTTCTAATAATATAAAAATTGACCCAATTTTAGGCAACAAGACTTTTTTCAACAATAAATTAGATCATATATGATCGTAAATTTTTGAAAATGTTTTAGAGTGTAGGTAGTAAAAAGAAACTGAAAAAACATGACTTCTGCTTGAAGTGACCACTTGAGCACTGGGGCGGATGTGATAAAATAAAAAATAAAAAACTAAAGAAGAGCCAATTTATTCAGTATGTGATCATTTTATCACCTGTGAAATAAAAAAAGTAACAATTTATTTATATTTTGATTATTTTCATTCTCTTCTAGACGTATTTTCAGCGACATTTTAAAAAAAAGAACACAGCGATTTAACATATTTTAGATCATTTGACGTGTAATCGATCGTATAATTTGAAGTGGGTGTAAAGCTATTTACTGCAGACGTAAGCATTTCCGTTGTAATATGTCCTTTCCCAATGATAGTGTAGATAATAAAAATATATGAAATATGTAATTACAAAACCTTCACTATTTCCAAATATGTACCTTTACTATTGTTGAAAAAATAAAAAAAAAATCAACTACTTTGGATTACATTATTTAATTACTCCTACACTGCTAACTTACATACATGTGTACGTATGTATGTACACACCCACATACATACATACATACATCGCATATATCACCATTCTGTTCATTTAGATTAATAATTGCTTAACAGAAACCCTTTCTTTATGGAGCTTAAATATTATTGTCTGATGACTATTTTCATCATTTCTATAATCCGCTTGAAAGAAAAGTCATCCGCAATCGTTGTCCTGTGTTCAGGCAATAATAAAAGGCACAGAAACAGGTTGCTGCTTTCGTTGATAAAAAGCTCATGATGAAAATTGTTCATGATTGAACGAATGATTGTTTTATGTGTTGATGACGATGTTGTTGTTAATGATTGTTTCTTTTCTATTGCATTTTTTTTTATTTCTTTGTTGTAAAATTTTATAACAAATCGAACCAAAATCCAATTATCATCATGAAACATAAAATGCCAATAACAGGCGGCAGAAACAACAATTCCAAAAAACTATTAAACCGAAAAGTAGTAGTAGCAGACTACAAAATATCCTACCTTACAGCGCATTAAAAATGTTTTTTTTACATTAAATATTTTTTTCATTTTAACGTTTTTTTGAAGTTTATGTGATATTTAAGCTTGCTGCTGCTACTTTGCAGAGCATTTCGGAAGGGTTTTAAGCGGTTGAGCTTATTTGCAAGAAAATTTTTGTTTAGTTTTAGTATATTAAACGCTTCAATTTTTTGCGCCAAACATATTTGCGCTAGACAAAAAACATACATCTATCATTTTAATAAAAGTCATCAATTATTCGCAACTTAATTCATGGGCAATTTTAGAAAAGAAATTGGATAGACCCCAAATTTTAATAATTTTATTTTTTTTGTGTCACAGAAATCCACATCTTCCCACTTATCTTCGTGTAGGGCATAAAAATTCCTATAACACTACATCACAATTAAAAAATTTAACAACAGATTTCATTTGTGTTAAAAAAAAATTAAACAGACTGAGCAACAATAACAACAAGCTATTAAAATCTATCGAATATATTAAAAGCTTTTAAACATGATTGAATTCAAACAACTGACATCGACAGCATTAACTTTCATAACAACTCAATTAAACATAAACTACTCGAAATGATTGCAAAACTAAGAATTAAAACGGTACAACAAAGATATATTCTGTTTATCACACCGTTTGTTAGGCTTTGAAGATAAAGTTTTAAAACAATCAGATGAAAATCAATAGATGCTTCATTCGTATTAAAAGTTTGTTCAATACCTACTTGCAGATTTGGAAAAATAAATATTTTAGGCACTTCACCCCAATAAAATAGCATTATAAACCATGGCGATGACATTGGAGGCAAGTATTTACCATGCTCGCTTACAAAGAGGAAGTTAAATAAGTACTTACCATTCTCTCCTACAAAAAGGGACTTACATAAGCTATTACTTTATTGGCATTCAAACAACCTTTCACTGGGGACCACAGTTACTCATTGTTGCATTTTAAGTTTTTTTTCTTTGATGTTTTGGGTAAAACTGGCTTAAAATGTTAAGTTAGAATAAGTTCAAAAAAATTTGAGCTGAAACTATCTGCCTAAATTCTGGATAAGAAATAACTCATTATCTAACAACTGCTAAGTAATACAGACGGTATGTATAAGGAGTTAAAAAGTAAGAAATTTGTAATGCCTAAACACTTCCCAGTTTTTGTTGGGTATTATTAGACGTGTAACAAACCACCCTTGCGAAACATTTCATTTTTTTTAGTTAAAAACTTTAAATGTTTGAATTAAAAACAAAAAAATGGAGTTAATATGTTACAGCCGTAACAATGGAACTACCCACATATGCGTGTAGGTATCTACTTCCATTTTTGAATATTTTAATAAACAAAGTCAAAGGCATTGCACTAAAATTGAGAAATCTTTGTGAAAGTAACTTGTTTATTATTAATGTAATTTCTGTTTTTCGACTGAGTGATCGTCCTAGACGCTTAATGTGTATTTTGCAAGGTTGGCAAGCGAAACGAATCACGGTATCGGCATTTAAAAATTTGTCATTTCGGTATCGGTATTTGATTATATCCGAACAGTATCGGTATTCATTTTTTTCAGTATCAGTATTTTAATTGTATCGAGATCGGTATACCCGTATTTACCTAATGGGATTTACTAGAGCTCGACTGAACGTTCGGGTCCAGGGTTCAGTACAAAGAGGTGTCGGCAGCATGCTCGAGATTCGTCGTTTTTACCGAACTTTTTATGAGAACCTATTGCTGCCATTTGTTAGTGACAAGTATCGGATAGGTCTTTAAATGTTTAAAAAACAAAACTATTTAGTACTTCATTCGTGCAAAAAAAATTTTTTATTATTAAATTTAGACTTAATCATTTGTTTTTTCTTGTCCTGCGTGTATTTTTGTTTGTATGTGACCTAAAATCGTCACGTTTGGCACCCCTAACCCTTACACACAAAAAATTATCTAACAGCCATCCCTAAACAAAAGCGGAAAGCGTTTTTTAGCTGTCAAAAGTTCTCATGCCCATACATTTTGTATGGAGCATACCGAAATAACGCGGCGGCAACGCAACGGTAATGCATTAAACACATTCCTCGCCACAGGCTACCGAACACAACCAGTCAAAAATAGAATACACGTGTGCTTATGAGAATAATTTTTTTAATGGCTACAAGCCAACACGACTACGGGTTGCTGTCCATGCTCATTTTGTGGCGTGGTCGAAATTAAACTAATTTCTATCGCTTTGCAATTGGAAAATCCGATTTTGACAGAGCGTTTTGTAGTGAAGTTAGTTGAAGAAGAAAACAATTGTAAGCATGGTGAAATTATGTGTCAATTATGGATAAATGATTGCGCCATGATTGCAAACAAAATAAAAAACAAAAAAAAATAAAAAACAAGAAAAAATAAAAAAACAAGAAAAAAATATATTTGAAATTAGAAAATGGAGGTAAGTAAATATTTTCAATAAAATATAGATAATATATTTTTTATTTTATTTTTCCTTGTTAATTTAGAATATAAACGAACAAATTATAGAGCTAGTTCATCAGAATCCATGCTTGCACGACAAAATCAGGGTCGCTATATTTATTTGTTTGATAACCCTGTTTTTATCGTTTTGACATAACGTTGCCGCTTTTGTTTAGGTATGGCATTTCAGCGGTAAGGCTCAGCGGTAAAAAACGTTCCGCTTTCCGCTCTTATTTAGGGATGGCTCTAAGAAAACTCTACTTAAATCAAGCCATAGCGGTGTCAAAAGTACGGTGAGTACGGTTTTTCTTAAATCAAGTACGAAATTTCTTACTGCAAGTAAAATTTTTCAAATGCGAATTTCTTACTTTTAGCCACAGTTAAGCCAAAAAAGGATTCATTTAAGTTCGGAACCGTACTTGATGTAAGCCACAAAAAGATTGATTTATGCCGTAAATGGGATTTAATTTGAAAATGAAATGTCATTTTTTTGACTTATGGAGCTTTATTAAAGAAGAAGAGTTTTATATTTTATGATTTATAATTTATAATTTATAATTAATTTATAATTTAAAAATTTCATTTTTTGTACTTACCGAAGCTAAGATTCGAACCAGGGATTTCTGCACTGCAGTACAAGCGCGTTACCTCTAGGACACCGAGACACTTTGTTTTCAAATGTAAAATAATATATTAAAACAATAAGCTTTTTTCTGCTTAATTTGTTGAAGCAATCCGAATAGGCTTGATTTGAGAAAATGTAAGTAAGAATGGTACTTAAAAAGATTTTGGATAAATTCAAGAATAAAATTCTTGATTTTAGAAAGCGAGTTTTCTTTCTGTGTACACAAATTCTTTGTAGTGCGAAGCTTTTTGTTTACAAAAGTTACAAGACGAAAATATTGTTGGAAAAAGAAATAGCAAGTATACTGCAATCACCTTTATGGGTTCGTTTGTAAGGAAACAAAACAATCACCCCTATTCTCCATTTCGATTCGAATCGAAATTTTCTCCGTCAACCTTCTTCACTGAATAGTTTGCTCACAAACAACTTTTTTTAGTATATTTTGGGTATATCGTGTTTTCGCACTAAAATCTTGTGCTTTTTAAAACTGGAAATTATTTTTTTTTATTTTTATTGAGACAAATGAATGCAGAATCGTAATCGAAATACCGAACAACAGCGTTTCAATTAGGGAACGTGAAGCTAGTAATCCTAGTTTGAGTCCACATTCAAAATTATTTTTGCTACTTGCATAATTTCTTGGAATTTTATTACTGAAACGTACCTATAATCGTAGTACCTACACTCAAAAAATTATTACAGTAACTGACTGTAAGTTATTTAGGAAGTATTCTGTAAAGTTGTTTTTAAATGAAAAAACAGTTAAATTTGAATACAATATATTTTTTAACTGATTTGAAGGGTTATTCAAAGCCTCAAAAAAACAAAAATACTGATTTTCAGTTGAAGTTAATTTTGTCAGTTATTTTTTAGTAATATTAAATTTTGTTATTTTTTTTCTGGTACTTTGTGTTTTGCTGCAAATGACAGAAAATCTAGTTAATTTTAGATGAAAATGTCAGTTAATTTTTTGATGTCTGAATTTAGATGAAATATTTTGTTAATTTTAATGAATATCTTGTTGGACGGTTTTTAAATGAATATCCAGTTATTTTAAGTAGATTTCCAGTCGATTTTACAGTAATAATTTTTTCAGTGTACAAAGATACTGATATCAAAGGAAACAGTATTTTGACACCGATAACAAAGGAAACGGTATTTGGTATCCGTATCGATACCAGTAACTAAGCCTAAACGGTACGGTAACGGTATCGGCCATCAAACTTACTATCTATTTTGTTATTGTACCAAAAAAAAATACCTGCACAAAAAACGTAGGTAGGTAGGTATAAGGCGATCACACAATTTGTCTTAACATTTGTTAAATATTTTTAAGACCGTTTGATAAATAAAGCTTAAAATTCTATAGACATTCGATAATATATTTCTACTACAAAAGCCACAAAATTAATTTTTCTAGTTGTTATTCCTACTTATCAGATTTTGTATAGGTAGTAGAAATTCGTCACACCTACCAGGATTTGCCTGTACTTATGTTTAAAAAAAGTTCCATACGTATGTAACATTATTAACCCATTCTGTTAATTTGAACTTGTCACAAATTTGTCTAAATGTCTTGTCAAAAACCAACATTCAATTTCCATTTGCCTTTCAATGGCAAAGAAGCAAGATGAAAACCTACAATTGTATAGTTACCAGCCATGATACCAATCTTTTAGAGATAAAAATTAATTTTGTAATGGATATTTTGTGATTGCAAAATTAAGTTTTTTTTAACATATATAATACCTATCTCCTAAATTTATTTTGAGAACATTTCAAAATTTGTTTAAGATTTAAGAGCCGTACTAATTTATAAAATTCTTAAGAGAAAGTAGTATAAAAACACCCTTTCTCTCAATTAAGCGGCCATAAATGTATTATAGATATCTTTGTCAGGTTTTGTTTATTTCCCAAGTGAATATAACTTGTTAGAGTGAGTGCTTTACTGCAATAAATGTATAACACACAAGAAAATTCCATGCTTCATCTCTTATAATAAACGCCATTTTTAAGGGAGGAGTTATAAATTTTACACTCTCTGATTGGTCTGCAGAGTTTGCGCATTAAACACAGAGCTTGTTTATTTTAACAGCAGGTGTTTAAATGTCTAATGTTGTACTTGTTTTTGTTGGGGAGCATCTATTACACCATCTACATAAAAATGGAGCATGTACCTTGTTTAAACAGATGAGCAGATTTTTATTTTGTTGTTCTTAAATGTTTGAATTTATCATCTTGTATTGTGTGTGTGTGCTTGTGTGCAATGGCATTTTTTATCTGTCTCTCAAGTTAAAACCTAGAAGTTTTTTATTTTGTTTTGTGTTGTTGCTGATTTTAAGCGGAGTATGTATGGATGTGTGTATGTTTAAATATCATGTCCTTTATCGTTTCTTGTATTCTAGGTAGGTATCTTATATAAATGCTGACTGGTTTTAAAATTTGTTGCTGTTATTGATGCTAGTAAAAGGCTCGATCTGTGAGCCTTTTACTTATTAATTCATGGTTCTCTTCATAAGCTCACTTTAAGTGATAAGAACAAAAAAAAGTTATGTAGGTAGGATATATGTAGGTAGGTAGGTTTCTACCTATGAAAGCATAAGAATACCTACCTATTTTGATTTTTATTAGTTTTTTTTGTGCAAAAGTAATAGGTACCTATTTCTGCGATATGAATGAATCCTAGATAAGAATAAACATTTTTATCAACAACAAATAGGTATAAGCTGGAACCATCCCAAATAGGTAGTAACTAAGAATTTCTCCAAAAAATAAAAAAGAAAGCAAAATACTTTGGTGCTTTATACCTACCTATGTAAGTGTTACGTTACCCATAGTTTTTCATTAAATGGTACAGTTTTCAAAAAATTTTATTTTAACTTACGCATTTTAAATAGTTTTGCGTGCCTACATTTTTTGTATCGCTTACCGGCTGCAATAGTAGCATAATTCAAAATTGAATTTTTCAAAAACTTGTAACATTTACCTACATAAGAATCAATAGATTTTTTTATTATCCTTCAGTTGAGTTTCATATTAAAAAAGAATTATTTTACATATTTTAAATTAAGATTTAGGGAAAGAAAAATTATTTTTGAACTGTCGCAATATACCTAACAACCGGTATGCGATATACTTACTTTACATAGGTACATCATAAATATGACATATGAACTACATGAGTAGCTATTATCCTACAAACAAAATTTAAATTTCAATCTTGATAAAATATATTTTGTGACAGTTTTTTTCTCTTGGTAAATCACAATTGTCATGTAAACACATACATATGTACACACACATGCTGGAGTAAATGAGTGATTTTTTTTTTGTTTGCCATAAATATACATATGCGGGATCAACCTTTTGTTCAATGAACCGATCAACCTTTTCGTTTGGTTTTTTTGTTCTCATTTTTAAGGGTTTGTGTTCTGGTGGACTATTGTGATAATTATGTACTTCTGTACCTAAACATGCATATGAATCAATGTAAAAGCCCTATTCACTGTTGTGTCGGCTACAACATATGATGATGCTGTTTACTGCTTAAACATCTGAATATCTATTATTTAGATTTTTTCTTTTTTAAACCATTTTAAAAAATACTCAGCTTTAACAGCTGCTCATAAATTGCTTGTTTAAAATATGTATACCAATTTCATTACCATATACCATTTCATTACATTACAATTACATACATGTATGTAAAAGGTTAGTAGTGCAAGTAAAACTTAGTTTTAAATTTAAAAGTCTAAAAAATTTTAAAGTTTAACATAACAATGAAACACCTATTACGTATACACAGAAAAAACTGAGTTGTAGAATCAGTAACAAATTTCAGAGAATCAGTAAATATTTTGTCTGGCTGAGGACCTACAACGAAAGTTGTAAATTTAGACAAACAATTTTGCAAGAATTTTAGCTTCTGTTAAAAAATTTTGCTGAGCTGGTTAAATATTTTATTTGTCTAGGCGAAAATTTTGTTTGATTTAAAAATCAAATAAAAATATTATTAGAGACTATTAAATAAATTGACTAAAAAAATAAATTATTTTGAACAAGAATTTGTTTGAAAAATTTTTTTTGTAGTTTTTTGTGTGTATATATTCATCAAAATTTACAATGATCATTTAAGGGTTAATATTTCTTCTTTTTACTACATTTAAAAATTTTGTTGTGGTTTTGCTATTTTTCCAAACTATATCAACTTTATTACTCACCCGATGGCCATTAGGATTTCAATGTGTTTTATTGGTCATCTAAAATCTATTTTCACACAACTCTATACGTAAATGTGTTGACAGTTTATAATTGATTTTGATGAGTTGTTTTAAGTTGCAATTTATTTTCTTGTTCCAAGTTATATGTATGTTTGCTTTCACACACTTTAATGGACGAATTGTTGGTTCTATTAAAAATGTCACTAAAATTGTAATTGATGCTTCAATGGCATCATTAAACTCTTTGGCAGTCATCAGTTAAAATCTAAATGTGAGTGATTGGATAGAATTACTGGCAATAATAAGGATATTTAATGATTTTGAGCATTAAAAAATCTTGATTTTAAAAGTTTGATATAAAAAACAGAAAGTGATTCAAATGTTGTTATGTGCATATCGCTCATTTGCTGGAACAACGTTATAACTCAAAAAATGCTTTTTAGAGTTACCGATGCAGAATTATTCGTTGTGTTATGCTTTACCTTGTGTAGGTATAGATTTTATTTAATTGTCTCTACTTTTTGCGTTTGAAGAGAATATGCCGCTTGTCTTTTCTAGTAAATGTAAGCAAATCGAAAACTTCAAACGCGTTTTTCCCGAAATGGTTTGTTTGAATTATGACGTTGTTCTGGCAGAGGAGCGATATATATGCATGTGTTTGTGCAGGGCTGTCTAGCGACTGGGTAGCCCAAAAATTCCAAAAAAAATTAGCAATTATTTTCTATTAACGAAAATGAATTTGTATTTAAAAGATTGTTGTCATTGGTAAATCTGACCATATTTTACCAACAAACGAAGCTTAAAAGGCCAATTAATAATAATCTGATCGACTTAGAATCATTTCTTAAGTGGATTTAAACATGTCTGTCCATTGGTCCACCTTATTGGGTGTCCCTACATTCTTGTGATCAATGTACAAGTGAATTTTTTAAAAAAATTTTGTACAAATATAGCAAAAAAAATTTTTTTTTGGTGTAGGGACTTACGCTATTTAAACAAATAAAGATTCCAAAAAACCCTGGTTTTGATGAAAACCAGAATAAATTTATATGTTTTTTATGTCAAATAAAGCCTTGATTTCTTTCCGAAGATATGAAAAGTTGTTTTGGTAGAGATGATTGTTAAGCCTAAAAAACCCTTCTTACAGCCCCAAAAGTCTGCTTACAACTTCGTTATCATTTTTCGGGCGATTTTTTATAATCAAGCTGACTCCGACCAATACAGTCACCAGAACAAGCCCACAGACTTACGTACACAAGTTCTAAGAACGGTCCTTAAGGAGAATAAATATATTTCTGCGTTTTTTATTGATGTCTTCAGAGAAAATTTAATTAAGAAATTTGTAATCTTAATTAAACCTAATACGTTCAAATTATATCTACATGTCACATAGAGGGTAAAAATTTTACATAAATTTTAACAAATGTAACCAACTGGCAACGCTGGATGAGACTGTTTTTCTTAGTACTCATGAAGATCGTACTCGTATTATCCAAGAAGAATATGGGCAAAGCTACCACGAAAAAAAATGAATCTGAAAGCAGCCAAAAATTCACTGGCTAATTGGTGAAAACGCAGTGCTTCGTTTTCACTGTGAACTTCTGGGTTTCGAAACCAATTTTGTGTTATGGGATACAATTTCTGTGCACTTCAACATAGAGAAAATTCAAAAGCATTAAGAAAATATATTACGAATAATCACCGGTGCTTTTTGGCTTATTGAAACTAGAAACCAACCTCCACAATGATTCTAAAATTCCACTACGTAAATGCAAAACAATATGGACAACAATTTGAATAAGCTGGAAAGATATTCGAATACGCTCCCTTAAAACAACATAATGGTCACACTTGTCTGCAGATAGAATCATCAGATGGATCTATGTATGAGACACGGATATTCAAATAAGCTTTTTACGGAAAGACGTTGACTATGTGACGAGCTCTATGTGAAGAAATAAACCTGATTCAAATAATCTTACCTCTGGCGAATTTCGCTACGACACCTATTAAAATGCGAACTGTTTTTTTACAAAGTTAACAAGGAGACTATTTTGAACATGACAAACTGAGGCACAAAAGCATTTTACTACTACCCCGTAGGTACACATGTGGGGTAGCTTTAATATTTAACTGTAAATACAAAAAGTATAAATAACTTTTAAAAAATTGTTATCTTGCAAGAGAAAATAATAAACAATAATAAGATCCTCTGGATTAATTAAAAATCTCAAATAAACTCAAATGAAACAAAACTAAAGAACAAATCATATTTCTTTAAATTTGAAGACATTTTTTCCAACCACACTGAAACAAAATTTTAAAAAATGCCAAAATAGCTCTTAATTAATCATAGAAATACATAAAAGCTAATGATACAAAAAAATTTAAATTAATCTAATCCAACAGAAACAACAATTTAACAAGAAAACAAAAAAATCAAATCGCCAACATCATCTCATCTACCACTTTACTACATGCAGTTTTAACAACAATCAAAGCGTCGAAAGATTAAAAACAAAAAAAAAAAAAAGCGAAGCAAAATCTAAAAAGTTGTAGCAAAAAAAAAAACTGTGAAATTAGGTAGATATAACAACTGAGATAAAATGAAACAAAAAATACTTGTTAAAAATCTTCGATAGTTAAAATTTAGCAGCAAGATAAGATGAGAGAAGAATAAGATGCCGCCGCTGGCTGGCTGACAAAATGTTTAAAGGCCAAAACAAAAAAAAAAAACAAATAATCACAGCCATATTGTGCCTTTTGGCAAAATTATGAACAAAATATACAAAAACCAGTTCTGATTTGAATATTTTAAACACTAAATAAAAAGCCAAGAAATTATGATTTTTGACAGGAACTTTTGCCCTACAGCCTGCACGAATATATACTTTGAACGAAAATATTGTTTCTTGCAAATATACTGTAAGATCGTATAAACAAAACTTTGGTGCTTAAGGTTTGAATTTTTTTTTGGAAAAAGGGGTCAAAAGTAAGGAGATAATAAAAATGTCGACTTCATTTTTTCTTATCGTAATTTAAACTGTAGGAAAACTTGCTTAATGTGAACGAAGTGATGTTTCACTGCAATTTCAACTGCCTAATGTTATACATTAATGTATCCACAGGAAATTTCCTTTTTTGTAACAAACCGCCACAAATAATTAATTTTCTTTTTAAGGGAATAAACTTTCTGAACCCCAAATAAGTCCTGCTTTTTTTTCTTCTTGCATGTAGCCACTGTGCATCTTTCATTGCAATGTGTTAGTTTTAGGAAAGTAGTTCAACAGAAGGAGCATAAAAGGTTACGTAATTTCAAAAGAGAATTCGAAGCAGCAGCCCATATTTAAGAGGTATATTCCAGTTTCGTTCAAATATAGATGGTATGAATATCAAAAAGACCAGAGAGTGTAAAATTGTTCCCAAGCCGGTTCAAAAACCTAGACACTTGGATGCTTCTTATGACACAAGAAACACATATTTCGTTTAAGGTATTTGGCTTTGGATTTTTTTGCTTAAAAAATCTAGAGTTTCTCTTGCCCCAGCATTTATACCATTCACAAATACATTCAACATTGGGTCTTACGGACATTAACATTAACCTTTGACGGTTAAGTGTGTCGTTTATTATCTGCCTTATAGCCTCAGTCTTCAAAGAGCTAGGTCTGAAGTCAAATGAGTAGAATGACATGCCCTGTTGTTAGATGCAGGTACACCATTTTACTGTTAAAAGGATAAGTAGATTTCCCATAAAACATCCTCTAAGAAAACCATACTGACGGTCCCTTAATAAACCACAAAACACACTTGTTGGGTCAGGTGAATAACTTCGCAAAGCGGCCTTTTATAGTTGTAATGGTTGGAACGCGAATCTGTGAAGAGATTAACAGCAGAATTCTGGTTACGAAGTCAGAAAGTGCCTGAAAGGCATTTACTACGACTTCCGCCAAAATTCTATTTTGTAAGGTCACCCTGTCACAGTCTTTAAATATATACCACCCTTGAAATCATGGCCTTTTTTCAAACTATACATTTTAAACTGTTTGAGCCATAAGCAAAAATGTGAGCAAAATTATCACACCCGTCACAATGGAGTTGCCCAAATATTAATTATTATAAAAATCAAAATTTTAGTTAATTTTAAAAAAATTGTTTGAGATAAATAAAATAAAATTGAACCAATTAGCCTAGCCTAAAAACTATACAAAAATTTGGAATTTAAAACTATTTTTGGTTTGGTTGTTGCTTTGGTAAAGTTTTAAATTAAGCTGAAAAAATTATTTTTTAATTAATTTTTTAATTTCTAAAACTTGCTATTTTTGTATTTTGCGTTTTTTTTTAAATTCATTTTTTTTCCTCTTACACTTTTTTTATCCTAAAGCTTTGCCTAAGGTTCTCCTTTACGGCATTTCTATGCCTTTGCGACAAACTTTTGGCCAACATTAACACGACTTAACCATAATTAGAAGTAAGCCAGCAAAATATTGTTGTGATTGTGTTTTATGATAAAGCTTAAATCTGAAGATGAGATGGCCGTTAATGATTAAAAAAATCTGCTGAATGTTTGTTATTTAACTTCTTAATAAACGGTCGCTGGGCTTGTTAAAAGCACTACGCAAAAAATTAAAAGTTGCCTGAAATAGAAAATATAAAATTTTTCTACAATTTGTAAAAGGTAGATTAAGTTACACAATGCATTAACTGAGTGCCTGACTGAAATTATAAAACGACATTTATTTCATCTTTTAATCTGTACACACAACTTCTCAACACTTAAATGTCTTTAATAATGTCTTTCTTCAGGACGCGTTTCATTTCACTTAATATTGTATAATGTGAATTGCAGTGGTAGTTGTGGCTGTTGTTGTTGTGATTCATAGCCTAGCGGCATTTTTGTGTCATCATTGACATAATTTTAGGCTTAACTTAAAATGCCTTCATTTCCATTGTCCTTATTGTATTGCCTATGAGTGTCTGTCTGTCTGTCCGTATAATTTGATGAGACAATAATTTCATATAAAGATGAAATTTGGTTGTAGCTGTATATGTGTGTGTGTCTGTGATTTTCTTGGTCATAATTATTACCTGAGTCTTGTTGATTTTATTATTGTTATTGTTCTTGTAGTTAATACTAATTTTCTGTCATCTGCATTGGGATTTTCGGAACCATAATTTTTTCTTTCCTTATGGCTTTGCTTTGCTGCCTGATTTATAAAAAGTTTATTTGTCTGTCCTTGTTTTATTCGAATCGACGTTTAGTGTGAGAGTTTATTTTTGTTTTTCTTTTTTTGTTGTTTTTGTTCTTATCTAATCATATCATTTCTGTTACCGTTATCAAATATAACAGTAGTGTAGTGTAGTAAGTAGATGTAGTTTTATAACTTTTTTTATATTCTCTCTGCTCTACGCTTTGTTTTTGCTTTCCTGTCGTTTCGATTACGTCTGGATTTTCTTCGTTTTTTTTTCGTAGGCGTAAACGAAGACGCAATGTCGTCTAGTCGTTACAGTTTTATTAATTTTGTTTTTAACTATTGTTTAGTTGTAGTGGTGTAATACTACTATTATTTACAACATAAGTTATAGGTATTTGTTTGTTGCTTTTATCGCAATCATTGTTTGTAACATCTTTCAAACTTTGCGTATTTATTACTTTACGTGTTTGAACCTACAATAATATGTCGTTAACATACAACTTTCATTTTTCAAATAAAAATAAAATTTGTATGTGTATAGGTATGTATGTATGTACATAAATACATGAGAGAATATCTTCATATATATGAAAGTGCGTGGGTATGTGCATATACATATGTATATGTACATACATATGTAGTTACGTTCTTCCTTATCTTTTAATTAGCTGTGATTAGATGATATCCTTGTTGTTTTTTTTGTAAAAATAAAACATCATCAGCGTTTTTTTAATACCCTTTACATAGTAATAAGGGTATATACAAGGCGCGCCAAAAAAAAAAACTCATTCGATTCTGTTTTTTAATTATGTTTACTACAATCTTTAGAATTTTATTTTGGTCAAGTCAAGAATATGATATCGGCCAAATGGGCTCGTTATATGGCATTTTTCATCACTTCGGTGAGAACTTCGGGCGACAGATTTTCGCACTCGAGTCGAATGTTGTCATTAAAGCCTTCCAGGGTCTCGGGCTTGTACACACAGGATTTTAAAAAACCCCACAAGAAAGTCTAAAACGGTTAATTTGGGCGTTCTTGCGGGCCAATGTGAATCGCCGGAACGAGAGATGAGGCTACCCGGGCACGTCCCTTCAAAATATTGGTTGTGGCTCGCGCAGTGTGTCCCGTTGCTCCGTCCTGTTGGAACCACATGTCCTTCGTTCCTAATTCGTTCAATTGCGGCAAAAAAAAACTCGGCTGACATGGCTCTATAGCGCGCACTGTCCACTGTTGTCGTTTGACCAGCGGCGTGGTCGAAAAAAATGGCCCGATGACTCCTCCAGCGTGAACAGCGCAGTCACTTTGGCTTCTCGTGCATCACTGGATTTTCGGTGCCTCAAAAATAATAGTTTTGCTTGTTCCCGTACCTGCTGAGGTAGAAATGAGCGCTCATTATGATTTTGGTCAAAAAATCTTCAAATTCGACCCAGAGATTGAGGATCGCTTGGACATAGGTTACAGGCATTTGGAGGTCGACAGGCAGCAGTTGATGCACGGATTGGGCTTAGTACGGCAACATTCGCAGGTCTTTAACCAAAGTTCGCCCTAAGAATGACCAGCATCCTCGCCAAGAGCGGCGATATTCTCGGCGCTCCGTGGTCCCATACTCTTCAAGGTTGGTGGCCAAACGGCGCAATGTTTGCGTAGTCGTCTTTTGGCCCGCATTGTACTATTTGTCATTTTGTCTCTAATTTCTACAATATTCGTTGGCAACTATATGAGTTTAATACTTATATTTCAATTCCTTATAAATAGGAAAGCCGGTTTAGCTATCTTTCCATGTTTGTATATTGGAATCAAGTTTCCGAAGCTAAGTCTATATTCCTACAGAAACCTATTTCAAAACGGTCCACTGATAGAGGTGAAGAAAAAAACGTAAAACAACCCAATTTTTTAAGGCGAATCCATGCATATATCCCCAAATGTAAACCTCAGTAAATAAAGCCACTGTCGCCATAAAACTTGGCACGAATACATTTTAAAGACGGGGAACTAAATTGAATAGAAGCAGGGGACTTGGTAGCCTTTACAGCTATCGATTTTGAAACCTGCCAAATATTTTTCTATAATATTAACGGTTTAAAAACAGCTTGTCACTTTTTCTTGTTTTTTTGTCCTTATTCGTTTGCCGAAAATTATGAAGTCCTTTAGACTGGTATAAGCGATCGTCATAATGCTACTAAGGCAGGCGTTATCATAAGTCCTTCATCTGGACCCTGTCTGATCCGTTTCAAGCGAAATTATTTATTGTTTGAAACCATACCTACAGATATGGATTATGGGTACTTGAAGCTTTGTCATATTTTCGAACATCGATCGGATTTTTTGATCGATGCCATTCCTTATAACGTTAAACAAGAAAATCTTAACCTTAATCCATCACGTTCGCCATGCGTTGATTGATTTCAGTTTTTATTTTGGTATTTCTTGTATTTCATTTTCTTATTTATTTTTTTTTTTTGCTTGTCAAAACTAAATTTGGCCAATAAAAATCTCCGATTGCGTAAACACTTGATATGTAATTTGAAGACATAATTAGTTAGACTTTATGTGCAAATTGGCTTTTTATGGTAAAATAATATGTGTGTTTTTGGTTAAATGGTTTTTGTTCACTTTTATTTTTCTCGACTAGATTTAACGAGTTTCAGATGTCGCTATTGTAAGTCAGTAGGCTTTTAATTTTAAGCCGCTTTTAACTTCATACAGTGTGAGTGTGAGTGTTTTTTGTTTTTTAATTTTAAGTTAAACATAAATTTGGACAGGCAAGCACGAGTTTACATTGACGATTAGGATTGTTATGATGACAACAAATGCGATAATGTTAACAACATATCGTCACAGAAAATGCAAGACGCCTTATCTAATTTAAAATTCAAAGTTGACTTTTTTATTAATTCTGGTCTCTTAGGTCGAAATACGTCATTGCGCCAAATTCTTTTTTCCAGCAGAAATAAATTTGTTCTTTTTTTTTTTAACATATATTTCATAGTTTTGTGTTATTTGTAAAAATATATTTTTTATTTTAAAAAAGTTCTTGGCTGTTCCTCTAAAATTTTTAAAATGTTTGAGTTTTTTTTAATTTAAGTGACGATATATGTTTAATATTTAAGTATAATAACAACAATATATTATGGTGATTACGTGGTACAAAGCGAACAAGTATTTACTAAACCTTTCTGAAATATATTTTTAAATTAAGTTGTGGCATCGTCCAAAGTGGAAAAAAGTATATCAATTTAATCATATGGTTTGTTATAACAGATTTTTTATATAAACAACGACTATTTAATAATAAAAGTGCATAAAGATTTAATTATCACGACCGTACTCAGGCAACAATACTGACTGACATCTGTCAGATGTCTGCCTAAAACGTCGACTGGATTGAACAAGTTTTTTACGATTTCCGTTATAATTTTAACCGCAGAACATATAAAATAGTTGACACAAATTCTGACAGTTAGCAAACTGCAGAAAATTCGATAGAAATCTGCCGTAATTCTAAAACAGATTCGACAACAATGTATTTCTTTATTTAAAAGTCAATTTAACTTTCCCTAAATCAGGGTTAAACCACGGAATTTCAAGATGTGTTTCTTCAATCAAAGTTACGGTCTTCCTCTTCTGCGTGATCCGTCAGCAGGTTCGCATTTTAATGTCTTTCTAGCTAGGACCTTACCAACGTAGACGTTGAATTTTGATGTGCCCAATTATGCGAATTTCATCAAAAAGTTCATACAGCTCGTGCTTCATAGGACAACGGCATTCTCCGTCAGCGGATATTAGGCCATAGATTTTCCCAAAAAATTTCTTGTCGAATAATTTAAGTACCGCCTCGTCTGCTTTTACAAGTACCCCACAGCACAGTGTCTTGTAGAAAGAAATTTTTGCCTGTCAGGAGGCCATCTGCTGCTTACCTACTTAATCCATTGTAGCATCTATTGGAAAATATTGCTCTTTTTTTATCTCAAAACTCATGTTGTTTGTTTAGCTTATGGCGGTGCCGAGTAAAAAAAAATCTTTGACCAATTTGAAGTTGTAGTTTTTATTTCCACTGTTTGCCCAAATCTACTGGACGTTTTGTGCGTTGATACAAGAAAAAAATTATTCTTAAATTTTTTTCAATTAACTCATTAATCAAAAAAATTTTAATTAAAAATTTGATAGTCTCAATTAAAATTTTAATTGTGTTTAAAAAGTAAATGCTAACAATAAAGCTTTTTACAATTTCTTAAAAAAAAGCTGCAATTTTGCCTAAAGCTTCGTTTTCCCTTTACTAAAGCAAAGTTCACCTTAAGTTCAGTTGCTAGAGTTGAATTTTTGAATGTGGAGGTAAGAAAATAAAACCTAGTTTAACACCTAAAAAAATAGAATGCCTTGTTGGCTGAGCGGATAGAGCGTACGCCTCGCATGGTTCGAGTCGCTGCTGAGACTTGTAATATATACTTAAATGTAAATTAAACATAAGTAAATAGAATTAAAATAAATATATATAAAAAAAAATAAACAAATAAAAAAGTCAAAACATATATTTTTTTGTTTATATAATCATCCAAGTAATAAAATTTATTTGTATTAAATTTTAGATTTGTTTGCATTTCGATTAAATCGATTAATTAATATTTTAATTGAATGTTTAAAAAAATTTTGTACAACGGGCTTTACTGACTTTAAGTTCTTTTTAATATGTTCATCTTACCCTACTTCAATGTAGAGTGACTAAAGCAAAGTATATCGGTTTGAAATGGCTTTTTTTAACGTAAGAATGAATGCCCCGTAATTGCGGCATATTTACTTTGTGTATCTGCTCGTGTTTTTAATGGAATTACGTTTTTACGACTTGTACTTTCTGACTTTAACGATTTACTTTTGTTACCGTTCTGCATACAAATTATTTAGTTTTAATTTAAATTTTTCTTTTGTTTTTATTTTTTAGAAAATTAAACTCTGAATGATTTCAAGTTAAAGTAAAATAAAACAAACAAGCACAGAAACAAATAGTAAAAATTTGGATTTAAGACCAATTCTTTGTATTTTGTCTGGAGACAAAAACAAAAAAGAAAACAAAAATTAAGTATAAATTAAGTTTTAAATATTTATTGAAGATTTGTGTTTGATTAAATATTTGGATTTTCTTTGTCAATTTCTTTAGATGGTTTAAGTGGTTTTTTTCTTCCTCCAAAAATTTTATTGTTGTTGTGGTTGTTGCAGCCTAAATTAAATTCTTTAATCAACCTTTATTTAATGGTTTTTCCTAGAATCTGACAAAAGTGTTCCTAAACGATCCTCCATATGAAAACAATTTCTGTATTTTTGAAATTCTTTAATTTGTTTTCTCTTTCATTTTTTAATGAGACACAATTAAATGCGTGTTTTAATTTTAATTTTATTGTTTTTAAAAATAAATTCAAACTTTTTGATTGAGTTTTATGTGATGTTTTGTTGTTAGTTGTGTGATTTACAAGTTGAACTACATTTGTACATGTAAAATCACAAATAATAAATAAATTAGTTTAGTTGGCACTTTAAATTTGTTTAATAGCTTTGAGAGCTAATTTTATATAAAATTGAAACTATAAAATTCTTGTTAATTAATTGACTTGTTTTTTTTTCTTCTTCTTAAATTTCACTCTTTCTATAAAAAAAACATTAGTTTAGGTAAACTATTAAGATTCGAATCATTAAATGCTTCTGGAGAAAGTTTAAAAGTAGTAAAAATTCTCAACATTTTTCTTAAGATGGATTTAATAAGATTGTATCATGGATGCTAATTGAAAAAAGGTTTATCTTTTATGGCCATTGCAGTTGTATTAATCGATTTAGTTTTGGCATAAAATATTTTTTTTAGTGCACGTTTTCGACAACTTTAGGGTTTTACATCGATTAGGGAATAAAGGCCTTAGACACAAGCTTAAGCCTGTGTTATCTTGATAAACCATCAGACTTCTTCTTGTCCTTTAACCATACACTCCTTAAAGGTCTTTCGTATTTTAAGTACCATCTTTGTTGTGTTACAAAACAGCTGATCAAAACAAATTACTTGCCGCACAAAACGTGTTGCATATAACTTGGCAAAAACAAACGTATAAAACGTAAAGAAATATGATACGAATAAAGCGCAGTGCGCATAAAACGAGTGGTATGGACCTCCAGCTTTACATAAAGATAAGCTAATATATTAGTTTGTCATGCCGTTTGTTATATTTACTATATTCAATATTCCGAATACATATTCCGAATCCTTATAAATAGAAAAGTCAATTTGTCCATCTGTATGTCTGTTAAAATCAAGTTTCCGTAACTTAGTCACATGGATAGCGATTTGATGTCAAACTATCAAAATATGTATCCTCCCCTGGTTTTTTCGACAAATGGTATCCATATATTCATATGTATTTTAGTAAATACATCCACTGTTACCAGGGTTGGGCAGTATTTCAAATACTTGTATTTGAAATACAAATACGTATTTTGTATTTGTATTTGAAATACCACCTTCTAATGTATTTTGTATTTTGTATTTGAAATACCGAACACTGAAGTATTTTGTATTTTGTATTTCAAATACTTATGATAGCAAAATACATTTTTACAAAATACATTTTTTTGTTATACAAAAAGTTGTCATTAAAAAAAATTGAAAAATGTTACAACTTAAAAAAAAAAAAATGGAAACTTTGTCTTCGTATTCATTCACGTCTTCGCCTTTGCAAGGCACGTTCTTTTACAGGTCTCACTCATTCAGGTAATATCAAGAGCTAAGCGGATATTTGGAAATGTGAATGTCAAAAAAATTAAATTTTTTATAAAAATTAAAATTTTTTGACATTCACACTTTTAAGCACATCAAGTAAGATCGATATTCTTGCCTCTGCCGAATCTTATATACCTTTCACATTGCTCTTTTAATATACCTAGCCGAGTTATTTTGTACTGCAAATAATATAATAAAAATACCTTGTTCCAGTTTTAAAGTCCATAGAAAAATATACAAAATTTTAACGTTCGTATGGATAATAGAAAAAGATGAAGAAGATTTGAGGTCGAGAGTTATAAAAGTTTTCGGCATTATTCGTATTAAAAGGTTAATAAAAGTTGTTTATTTTTATGGGATCTTCTAGTTCCCCTGGTCCTCTTTAACCTATTTTTCCAAAATTTAGGTCTTATCATCGAATTACTTTTTGTAGAACACTAGAAGTCGATAGCTCTTATAGTTTTCGAGATATAGCGTATCGAAAATTTCATAAATATTGGTCATTTGTGTGGAAGCTACGCCTTCTTAAACCCCCCACCCAAAAATTGTTTTCTTTAAAGCGTAGGTCTTGTTGTCGAATTACTCTTTGTAGAACATTTGATGTCGGCAGCTGTTATAATTTACGAAATACAATGTATCGAAAATTTCATAAAAATTGTTAATTTGTGTGGGAGCTACACTTTCTCCTGCCCCCACTCAAAAAATTTTTTCTCCAAAGTGTAGGTCGGTAGCTGTTATAATTTTTAAGATTAAGCGCATGAAATATTTCACAAAATTTGTGCAATTGCAGAGAAAACCCCATCCTATCTGAAAAAAAACTTTTTCCTTTTGAGGTCCCTATTTTCAGAGTATCCGTGTCAAGTTTTGTGGCAAGAATGACTATATTCACTGAGATATATAGGGATGTATGCACGGATTTTGTCCTAAAAAATGGGTTATTTTGATTTTTCGTTTATATCTCGGGCAATAGTCAACCGATTTTTATACCCTTCACATAAGTGATAAGGGTATATATAAGTTTGTCATTCCGTTTGTAATTTCTTTACTATCCATTTGGGACCCCATAAAGTATATATATTCTGGATCCTTATAGATAGGGTAGCCGATACTTACCCCCTATCTCCACGCCCTAATGGGGTTGCCATACAAAATTTACATGCTGAAAATGAAAATGCTCACAGCTTCTTCAGAATTTGCCTTAGAGCAATAAAGTATACGACCGACCCCCATCAGTTTCCCCTCCAAAACATATTCCTAGAATATACTTACCCCGTATCTCCACCCTCTAAGTGGGTTGCCATACAAAATTTGTAAAAATTAGGATAATAACCACTCACCCGTGGAGCGTTAAAAAATGACACCGACCCCTATTTGAAAATTAGAAATATTTCATAAGTAAAAAAATGGTTAAAAATAAAAAAAGTTTGGGATTGCGAAAGGGCATTGTGAAGGGTATATAAGATTCGGCACAGCCGAATATAGCGCTCTTACTTGTTTTAAATAGCGATTGTCTCCAGGATATTAACAAAAGTTTGACACCAATAACTGGTCCGTATCACTTTATTTGACTCCGGAAACATGATTTCAACAGACTGACAGAAGGACATGGCTAAATCAACTTCCCTATCTATAAGGATCCAGAATATTAATACTTTACGGAGTCGCAAATGAAAAATGAAGAAATTACAAACGAAATGACAAACTGATATTTACGTTTATCACTCTGTGAAGGGTAAACAAAAGGAAATGCAGAGGGCGATTTTTTTTAATTCGTCTTGAGTTTAACTTGTTGAATGTGCCTTGCAGAGAACTATTTTCATAAAACTTAACACCAGTCTGTTATCATCAGGACCTGAAGAAAGATTGTTTTTTTTAGCAGGATTTATATATTCTTCAACAAGAGGCTGCTTATCTGATTAAACTTTTAAAAATCTTGTGTTCATGATTAATGGTTATAAATGTATTTTGTATTTTGTATTTCAAATAAAAGATACTAAAATACTGTATTTTGTATTTGAAATTCTCAACTTGAAAGTATTTGGTATTTTGTATTTGAAATACAAGCGGAAGAAGTACTTTGTATTTCAAATACAGCAAAGCATGTATTTTGCCCAACTCTGACTGTTACCACAAAACATAGCGCGGATACTTTAAAGATGGAGACCTAAATAAAATTATTTTTTTTTTTGAATAAGAGCAGGAGAGGTGGCATCCTTCTTACATTTGCAAAAGTTTTATAAAATTTTTCATGCCGCAAATCTTAAACTTCTATTTGCAATCGACTTAAAACCTGCTACAAAGTAGTTCCACAATGACATGTACATTTTGGGGAAAAAATTAATTGGATAGGAGCAGGAGAAGCAAGAGCTCTCATACAAATAAAAAATTTGTATAAAAAACTCTTATCTTTTCCAAATAAAGAAACTACTTTTTAACTTGTACTGACTCGCCAAGGTACATGGAATAGTGAGTGAATAACAAAGTTCGAAGCTAGTTTCGAAAATAAATTTTACTCGGCTAGTATCAGTAAAAACTTGTTTTTTTCAATATTTTTTTTTCAAAGACTAACCAAATTTTTTAAAAATATTATTCATTTCTTCATTGCAAAACCAAAAAGTTTAACAGGAAGATAAGCCCAAAACAACAATAACAGAATTGTTCCAAAATAGTTTAACTACATACAAATAAAAAAAGGTTTTTACAATTAAGATATAAAAATTGTTTGTTAATTCTTTTTTTTTAATATTTTTCTTCTTAATATTTTTTTTTGAAATCTTATGTAGTTTAAATATAAATTTTATATGCAAATTTCAGCTTGTGAGAAGAGCGAATATTAAAAACATACATACATACATACATACATACAATTTCGCTTAAGTCCATTCGTGTTGTTAATGCAGTTATTAAGTGTTGAATTATCAAACACACGTAAATATAATTTTAAAAATAAAGTACAAACGAGCCCAGGAACAACCATTGTGTCAGTAAGCATATGTCAGAGGCTTAAAAGATTGTAAAAATATTGAAACATTTTTCCCTTAAAAATACTTTGAAAAATAAGTCCTTGAAAATTAAAATGTTCTTAAAACTTTTTTATATTTTTGCTTTTTAAGCCATTGATTTCTTTCAGCAATTGATTCTTTGGGTTTTATGAAATAATGCCGTTAGTACTATTTAAAGGAACTGGATTTTGAAAACTCAGCCTATTTCGACATTTTGTTAAAAGTAACAGTTTGGTTGCTTAGTTGGTTTAAATTTCCATGTTTACTATTTGCGGGCATGAATGCATTTAAATTGTTTTTGCGTTGTAGTTGCTGCACTTGCATAGGTATGTATTTACGTACATGCTTAAAACAAACAAGGAGTATTTTGTTTTTAAACACCCAATTGACCATGTCTCTAAAGCAGCCTTTGCAATAAAAATTTTGTTTAAAAAATTTGTGAATTGATGATTTATATTACCGACAAAAATTAAAATTTGAACTAAAATATATTTGGCAGTTTAATGGCAGATTAAACAAAATTGGCTACATTTGGCTTAAAATGGATGATAATGTGCTGACAGCAATTGCGTTTCGAGTGCTGTGCCTCGTTTCTGTATGGTATGTGAGAAGTTTTTTAGTCGAAAAATTTATAGTCGCCCTGTCAAGGACAGAATGAATTAAAGAAAAACAATTAAAAATGTTTAATGTTAACTTACAATATGTTAATATTATATTACTCGCCCTGTTAATAGCTGGAACACTTCTATAATCTTTTAAAATTTCTCAAAGCGAAAACTTCTCGCAAGTTATAGAAACTAGGTACTGGTTCGGTTGGTATAAAATATATTTTATTAAACGTTTGCAATGGGTGATTTAAGGTCGCAAAAGCAAGAAGAGCAATTTTTTTTATCAGAAAAAAAAAACCGAATTAAGTTGATAAAACTAAGAATGACTGTGTACATTGTAAGATCCAGTATGAACTTAAGGATGTCTTAAAAGTGTCTTCTATCTATAAAATTAATAATGGAAAAGGCTGATAATATTCAGGGTTATCAAAGAAATCAGATTTAAAATTGCCTTATAGATATTTCAGAATTATACATTTTAGTATCGTGTTTTTACTTCTAAATTAAAAAACTGGTTTTATACAGTTTCCGAAAACTATCGGTTTCCATGACAACCCCGATTTACATGCATATGTACATAGGTATTGAAACAAATTTTGATGGGTTTTTTATAATTATATGTATGTCTATGTTAAGAAACCCATTTTTCACATCTTTGCAATTTTCAAAGCGATATTTTACACATGGCTAAACGCAAGTTTAATTTGTATAAATTCGTTTAGTGAATTAAAAAAAAAAATTTTAATTTATTTATTACATGATTTATTTACTTATTTAAAATAAAAAAATTATTTATAGCTTATTATTCTTTGATGAACTCATTGCTTTTTTAGATCCAATTTTTTTAACTAAGAATTTATTAACTGTAATTGAAAGCAACCTGGGTACACTAATATAGGTAGTATCAAGGCAAATTTAAAATATTCGCCCTCTGCATTTCGTTTTTGTATTTGATAAAGTGAATATCGAAAAAATTTTAAATTTCAAACAAAATTTATAAATCTGACAATCACTTTCCCAAAATTTCAAAACGAATTCATTATCAGCTGGGTTCTTAACACTACCTGTATTGGTGTACCCTGAAAGCAACTTTTTAAACTTATATGTAACTTACTTATTCCCAAGCCCAAGCTTTCTAACTAACACTGGCCAAGCAGAGTGCATTTTGTTTTAAATTTACATACATGCTTTTGAAAAAGGCAAACCTGATTGATTTTTCCTTCTGAGTTAACCATTTTGCCAGAACTAGCTGCGATTGAATACTCGTTTCGAAATCTTAAGCTAGGCGTTCAGTAATGTGTTAAGCTATACGTGAAATTTTTTTTTTTCACTTGCAGAAATTTCCTGAATGCAATTTCAATTAAAACCGTTGCTGTATATAACTTCGAATACTTGGTCACTTGGTGGGGCATATATGGGCATGTGTGTCCCAAGTGTGTGCTTTAAATTGTTATCCATTTAAATGTGTATGTCTGATCACGAGCATGCATTGTTTTAGTATTATTATGTATTTTAAGTTATTAAATTAAAAAGTTATCAAAAGTAATATGGCTGCCAAATGGTTATGATTATTAGAAATTTTTATGTAAGTGTGTATGCACGTAGGTTAGTGCATAACTGTTTTAATTCTATTTTAACAATATTTTTATTCCAAAAAAATAGACTTTTTTTATTTTGCCTTTGTAGATATTTTTAATAAGAAATTTTCTGTCTAAATTTTGGTTGCCATTAATGTTCTGTTAGCAGGTCAATTAAAATTATTTTTTTTCGCAGATTTTATGATATAATAGTGGCAAAAAAAGAATTTGAAATAACTCTGCAAAAATATTTGGGAAGCAGCCCCCCTGTTCTGTAACTTGCGAGAAGTTTTCGCGGCGAGAACATTTTTTATATTGTCATAGTCTTCCGATTATTAACAGTGTGTTTTAGATAATACATAAACTTTCATTATACAACGTTAAAAGTTAAAATAATTAGGTTTATCGTGTTCATCCTGTCTTTTACAAGGCGACTATAAACTTTTCGATGCGAGAAGTTCTTACTAAAGTTACAGAACACAGGCACAGGTTATCTATTTCTTGCAAAATAAATAACAATAAAATATAAACCAATTTATATATATTTTAATAATTTGCGATTTTTTAGACGTAAATTCTTTGTTTTTGTTAATAAAGCAAAAATAAATTTTCCAAATTTGGGCCGTTTTGCGTAGTATTTTGATCGTATGTTAAAATTTCAAAGTATTATTTGGTGTTTTTTTTAACTTTCTATTTAAATTAACTTTTGATTCAAAATCACGACTTTACTAAAGACCTGCCATATGGCTGACGGTACTTTACGTATGAGTAATATTTATTAGAAAAATAAAACAGCATCGTGATAACAAACACATACAAACATACTAAGGGGCAAATTACGGCATTCGATTAGAATGGCAATTTAAAAATTCTTATTAGAATTCCAATATTAAAAGCATTGACAACTCGATCGATCGAGTAGAATTTTGATTCGAGTTGAATGCCGTAATTTGCCCCATGGTTTACAATTCTATTTTAAAAATATTAGCCGTTACCAAAATAGATTTGATTTTTTACTACATAAAACGCATGTAGCTCAATGGAAATGATAAGTCACAATATTGGAAAGTTGAATTATAATTTGGATAGAATTTACCTCTGGGCAACTGCCAATGGTCTTTGTCTGAATCCTTCCAAAACCAAAAGTCTTGTCATTCGTAATAAGCGTGTTGTGCTAGATTTCAGTGAGGACATCATAATTAACAATACTAAAATCAACATAGTTCCACCTGCCAGGAATCTAGGTATAGGATTTAACAGTAATCTTACATGGTCTGAGCATATTACCACCCTTGTGGGTAAAACATATTGCAAATTGAGAACTTTGTGGTTAACTAAGGTTTTCACCCCCCTTAGGATTCGCATAATGCTTGCAAAATCATTTTTGATTCCTGTTTTAACATATGGCTGCGAAATTTTTGCCAATTGCGAAATAGTATGCGTAAAATGTTCGTCTTTTTTAATAATATCGTACGTTATGTCTATGGACTAAGAAGATTTGAGAATACCTCTTCATATGCCAAGAAACTTCTAGGAGTTTCTATTGATAATTTTCTTAAAATTCGAGTACTTCTCTTAATTCATAAAATAATTCATATTCAAAAACCTTTCTATCTGTTTGCCAAACTACGATTTGCCAGATCGCTTAGGGGTAAAATCATCATTATCCCTAAATACAGGCACCTTGTGTCTGAATGACAGTTTTATATCAATGGTATTCGCCTTTGGAATTCACTACCATCAAACCAGCATATCAATAGCAACACAGTTTTAAAAATTTTTTTTTTAATCATTTTGCTTAAATTTAACTTTGCATTATTGAAATAAACGTATTCAACTTTTTTGACAACTGCGTATTACGCGAGAACGCAAGAAATGCGGCTTTAATAAAATTCTTTTATACATAATTTTCCTCAAATATTATACTAATTTTTGCAGTGATAACTATTTTTTCATTTGTTATAACTATATTATAATCATGGATTTCATGTCGAAGATAATAATTACGTGTTTATACTTTTATCTAGTTGGGGACTTGATGCTTGAATGTATTCTTAATTCCTGCCACTTGTGGTGAGTTTATACGAAAAAGCTATACATTATTAGGAGTGTTTCAGATAGGGATGCATCGATATAAACATCCATGTTTTGGTAGACTATACATCGACTGTCTAAACTAAAGTTCGGGCAAATTTGTACATAAAATGAAAAATAGTTCCCCTGGAACGCTTTTGGGTAAGTTTGGGTAACTTTGTGTAAGTTTAAACTATTTCGTTAAGTATCTGGAACACAACTATTATTGGCAAAGTGTGACCCTAAATACACGAAACAATAAAATTTGTTTTACTTAAAGCGTTTAAAGTTGTGTCAATTTAAAATGAGAGAATAAAAAAGGACAAAGTGAAGGTTAAAACATTGTGGAAGCCTCATTCATCCACTGTCATTTTGTATGAAAAAAGTTTTTGTTAAGTATGTTTTTGACCGTAAATTGTTTTATTAATTTAAACATTGATGTAATATGTTTTCATCAAAACAATCCTATACCTACGTGTAGGTACATACATATCTACAAACATAAGTTAATCGTTTGTAAACCTTAAAAATATTTATGTAAACTAAGGAGAGGTTTTACTGAAAATAACGCTAATGCATAATAGTTACTTACCAATTTGTTTAAATAAATTATCAAAATCATCAGTACATATATACATTAATTTACATATGTACATACATAAGTTCAAACACATACAAATGCCTGTCTATGTCACAATTTATTGCCAATTATAAATTTGTATTAAAAAACAAACCAATTTCTCTTTAAATTAAAGTCAAATTTATGTTGCCCTGATTTATCTTGAAGATTTCCAAATGTAACGGTATTTTTCCATTAATTAATTTTTTTGTTTTTGTTATTTTGTTGTCATAAAACGCACGTTGCGTGTAATTTCTGCTTGATATTAATCTCAGAAATTTAGTGGTATTTAAGGTTTTTTAGACAATTTTTTTAAAACAATTAAAATAAAACAACAAATCAACTTCCACTTCCATAAAAGTACATATGTACTTGATGCACTAAAATACGAATACAAATGAAAAGAGAATAAGACACATGGTCACACATACCTACATGTAGGAATTTATTTTAAATGTTTTAATTTTTCAACCATGTACATATCGCTCAATTGCCAGAACATGGCTATAACTCAAAAAATGAATTTTTAGAGGTAATAAGGTAGAAATATTAGTTATGTTTACCTTTATACTGCACAGAAAAAAACTGAGTTGTAGAATCAGTAACAAATTTCAGAGAATCAGTAAATATTTTGTCTGGCTGAGGACCTACAACGAAAGTTGTAAATTTAGACAAACAATTTTGCAAGAATTTTAGCTTCTGTTAAAAAATTTTGCTGAGCTGGTTAAATATTTTATTTGTCTAGGCGAAAATTTTGTTTGATTTAAAAATCAAATAAAAATGTTATTAGAGACTATTAAATAAATTGACTAAAAAAATAAATTATTTTGAACAAGAATTTGTTTGAAAAATTTTTTTTGTAGTTTTTTGTGTGTGTGTATAAATTTCATCTTTTAGTTGTTTCTACTTTTTGCGTTTGAAGAGAAACGGCCGCTTGTCTTTTCTAGTAAATGTAAGCAAATCGATTACTTCAAACGCGTTTTTGTCGATATAATTTTTTTTGAATTATGACGTTGTTCTGGCAAATGAGCGATATGCATTGTGATACATCTATATACACACAAAAAACTACAAAAAAAATTTTTCAAACAAATTCTTGTTCAAAATAATTTATTTTTTTAGTCAATTTATTTAATAGTCTCTAATAATATTTTTATTTGATTTTTAAATCAAACAAAATTTTCGCCTAGACAAATAAAATATTTAACCAGCTCAGCAAAATTTTTTAGCAGAAACTAAAATTCTTGCAAAATTGTTTGTCTAAATTTACAACTTTCGTTGTAGGTACTCAGCCAAACAAAATATTTACTGATTCTCTGAAATTTGTTACTGATTCTACAACTCAGTTTTTTCTGTGTACCGTCTGTGTTACTTAGCAGCTATTAGATAATTAGTAATTTCTTATTTAAAATTTAGGCAGATAGTTTTAGTTTGAAAATTTCTTAACTTATTCTAACTTAATATTTAAAGCCAGTTTTAATCAAAACATCAAAGAAAAAAACTTTTAATGCAAAAATGAGTAACTGGGGTCCCCAGGAAAAGGATATTTTATTGCCAATAAAGTAATAGCTTATGTAAGTCCCTCTTTGTAAGCGAGCACGGTAAGTACTTTTTTAACTTCTCTTTGTAAGCGAGAATGGTAAGTACTTGCCTCCAATGTCATCGCCATGTGAAAATAATGGGTTAAAATGTTAATTTGTAAGAGTTTTTTTGGATTTTAACTTATTACAAAGCAATGTGAGTTTTTGCTGATTGTTAGGCTGAGCCATGCCAAAGCATTAAAACACAAAACTTCTACGCAAAAGTATTGTTTTATTTTAAGAATTTATAAATAGGCATCATTGTTGGCATTTTGTTTTCAAACACAATTACGTCGTTAATTGGGACAATATATTTTGTAATCAAAAATGGTTGAACTGGTTTTTTTCACCTTTTTTTAAGAAAATAATATTTTAATTAGAAAAGAAAACGCTATTATTTACTACTCGTACTTATATAGAAAAAAAATCCTTGTAAAAAAGAGAGCAAAAAAAATTTTTCAGCATTTTTCTTAAAATAACATTGTAATAAAAATATGTTTTGAATTAATATGTTCAAAATTATTCTTTTATATACATATTGACAATATTGATCAGTAATCTCGACAAAAAATAAAAATATATACAGAAGAGCTAAAAAGACACGAACGAAGAACATTTTTAAATCATTCAAAAGAAATTTACATTCATATGTTCATGTATGTACATAAGTATCTACTTACTGGCACTTATACAGGCTCAAACACATTTACATTTCTTTTGTGTCCTTTTTTGTTTTTGTAAGACAACCACCAAATCTAATCAAGATTGTAAATTTAAATTATGTAGGTATTAGTAGAAATTCACATATTCTATACTCATCTGCATAAACTTACATATACATATATGTATATGTATTTAATAAACATAAATAGGTAGAAGTAAATTTATATATGTACGAATTGTACGAATACTGAAACCTTTATATACAGACAAACCTTCTCTTTCTCTTTTACGATTTAAATCTTGATTGTCCTGATATGCGATTTATTTTATGCATGTATGTATGTATGTACTTATCCTTGTATCCTTGTTCATACGATAGTGTGTCGTAGCGAATGAACATCTGCTTTTGTCAACATTCGATTTTAGTGTTTTGCCTCTTATTTTTTGCAAAACAAAATCATCATCATTGAAAAGCGTTTGTCCAAATAAACAACAATGCCATGGGGCAATTGTTGTTTATTTATATTGTTTGAAGGCATTTCAAAAAATTTTGTCACGAGTGTCATGATTCATATTTGATTTTGTCAGCTTGTTTGTCAAAACGAGCCATGAGGTATCCTATCATGTTTACCTTCCAATTGGACTTCCTTATTTAATTCAATTTTAAAGACCTCGAAAGCATGATGTTTGTTTTAGGAAAAATTGTATCACGTTAGTTATAAAGAAACAAGAAGCAAGGTCGTAGAACACAAAAAAATAGTTTTCATTTTCACTTAGAAAATTTCTGGTATCCAAATGTTTGTTTTTTAATTTCCTGTGAAAAAGATTTTTTGCAAAATTATAATCAAAGTTATAAAATAATATAAACTTTGCACATAATTATTTTTATTCATTCGGCTTTCATTTGAAGAGGCTTTAAATGATATTGGCGATGACGTCGAAGTGTCCATTGACGCGAACACACTATCATCAGAAGTTTTAAAAGCTTTAAAACACATTGGTCTTGATATGGAAAATTGTGTAGAAATTGGAACCGACGGGTGTCCTTTAATGTTGACAGATAATGGAGAAAGAAATAATACAAAAAAAAAACGCAAAAAATGCAAAATAAACGCCTTTCTTTTCCCATAAACTTAACAACTGAATATCGAAAGGCAACAAGGTACCAATAATACAAAAAGTTGTAGGTATCGTTTGTTAAAAATAAACAGGCTATTTTTTTTAAACACCCTCGTTAGCGTAATGCAGCTTTTCTGAAATATTTTGGAACAAAATGGCTCCATTATGCGAAACAAATTGGGTGGATTGTGGTCAATTAATTTTACAATTTGCAGTAAGAATAAAGAGCATAATAGAGGCATTGGAAAAGATACTCGAGTGGAAAAATAGGGATATGTCTTCAAAAGCCGTATTATTAAGAACTTCTCTAAGCACTTTCGAATTTGTTTGCGGAGTACAAGTCCTAAATAATATAGGTAGTTACTGTCTTACAGCCGCTTAGTGTAATTTTACAAAAGCAGGATATAGCTTTACAAAAAGGATCGTCTCTTATAAAAACATTGATAATGTGTCTTGAGGCTAATTGGAATGAAGCCCTACATGAAGGCAAAAAATATTTGCGTTGGTATGGGAAGTTTAACTGAAAAGCCTAGACTTAAAAGAAGATGTCGCACCGAGGGCTACATCCTCTTAATTCAATCTGTTTTACAGGACTTAAAACTAAGTTTATTAAAAGACGTCATTTATTTGTTTAACATCCCTCAACTTCTGCTTTAGAATATAACTACATTTACTGATTCAGAAATTTTAATTTCAGAATTTTCAGATGATTTGCAAAAATTTATAAAGAAAACTTCTTATATCGTAATTAAAAGCTAAAATTTTGCTTAAGAAACAAAAATGAAAAATTTTTAAAGACCGCCCAGAAAATATAATAAATGTTTTCGCAAGATATGACCCAGATATTTATACAAAATTGCGAAAAATATTCACAATTTTTGTTTTAATGCTGATCAGTAATGCAGCGGCTGAAATGTTATTTGCCACCCTGCGCCGTATTAAAACATGGCTGAGATCAACCATAACATAGGACAGCTCAACGGCTTAGCAATGTTCCATATACCTACATACATACGTAGTAAAATTTAATTTGCTGTGCTTTACAAATTTGCTACAATAGGAAACCATAAATTATTAATTAAATAAATATGTTTTTGGTCTTTTATGTAATTAAACTTTTTTTGTTGAGTTTTGGTTTTAATAAACCGCGAAAAGCTAGTTTCAAAATTGTGTGCTTCATTTTACATCAAAATCGACCCAAATTTAAACAACGAGATTTTTTTAACAATAATTTAGGTCATACATATGGGGGATTTCATGTCAAGTGACCCAACTTTTAAAACCGATGTCTTTCGATTGGAAAGAAATTTGAACCAAAGTAAGTTCTTGCAGAGAGTAGCATAGAAACAATTTTTTAACACGATCGGTCAAGAACTCTCTGAGCTAGAGGGGTTCAAAATTTGACGTTTTCGGCAAATAGGTGTTTTTTCTCATACATGTAGTTTATTACCTTTTGCTTTTAACAAAATTCGTCCCAAATATTTTCGATAGCTTTTTCTTCAATCTTCCAGAAAAAAATATTTTTAAAATTAAAAAAAATTTTTTTTTTATTTTTTTTAAAAAAATAATTAGAAAAAAATTTTTTTTTTCCAAATGTGCCCATTTTTTTTTAATTTTTTTTTGCTCAAAAGAAAGCTTAGGTCTTTTGCTTGAAGAACTTGGAGGTCGCTTAGTGGGATGCGAGTGGGATATCTATAAAAATAAATGTTTTGTAACTCAAGGCAGAGGTTTTCCAATTTTCGCGTATATTCTACTTTAATTTTTTTTCCTATTTATGTAAAATTATCTCTTAAGCAAAAAAAAATTATTTTATGCTAAGAAACAAAATAATTTAACCTTTCCGACGGTATGCATTAAAAATATTAACAAAATGTGTTCAGACATTGCCATATAAAAGTGATTTTATTCCAGAGGACTACCATTTTGTTGGTAATACAGTGTCGAGTGTATGAGACTTTATTTGGTACTTGCATACCATCGGAAAGGTTAAATTATTTTGTTTCTTAGCATAAAATAATTTTTTTTTTAGCTTAAGAGAAAATTTTACATAAATAGCAAAAAAATCAAACAGAATATACGCGAAAATTGGAAAACCTCTGCCTTGAGTTACAAAACATTTATTTTTATAGATATCCCACTCGCATCCCACTAAGCGACCTCCAAGTTCTTCAAGCAAAAGACCTAAGCTTTCTTTTGAGCAAAAAAAAATAAAAAAAAAATGGGCACATTTGGAAAAAAAAAATTTTTTTCTAATTATTTTTTTAAAAAAAATAAAAAAAAAAAATTTTTTAATTTTAAAAATATTTTTTTCTGGAAGATTGAAGAAAAAGCTATCGAAAGTATTTGGGACGAATTTGTTAAAAGCAAAAGGTAATAAACTACATGTATGAGAAAAAACACCTATTTGCTGAAAACGTCAAATTTTGAACCCCTCTAGCTCAGAGAGTTCTGGACCGATCGTGTTAAAAAATTGTGTCTAAACTACTCTCTGCAAGAACTTACTTTGGTCCAAATTTCTTCTCAATCGAAAAAAAAAGTTGGGTCACTTGACATGAAATCCCCCATATGCATATGATCGTAAATGTTTAAGAATGTTTCAGAGTGTGGCTACACTAATAGTCGAAAACACATACTAAATGTAGACACCGAAGAAGTACAATACATTATAAGGCCTGACAAAACTAAAAGTAACTCTTCGAATAGCTACATGAGAGTTCCTACAGTCAATAGTATTCTAAAGCAGCTTACTCTGACTAATGTAAGCATATGTCTTGAATTAACTGTTATCGATATTGTGTGGGCACATACATATGTATGGAGGAAAAAGTAATAATATTGCGGGACATTGAGATGACCCTTGATGTTTGCCAACGAAAGTAGGGCAATAGTAGGAAAGCTGGTCACTGTTGAACCTAAGATTATCCCACCTTAATAAGAAACTTGCTTAATTGCTTATAGAACTAGCAGATACAAAAACCAACCTTGCAACAATAAGAGCGCTTGCCAAAACCAGCGGAATACAGAAGATTCCCGGTAAGAACGCTTAATCCATCTACTTGCAAAAAGTCATTAAGCCATTTGAAATCATCAAACTTAAATTGTGAGAATTCTTAATATTAGGTGGCAACTAGATACCTACTGGTCTTTTGAGCCGAACTTGGATTTAAAATCAAAATTGTTGCAATTATCACAACTGAACTGTTTAAGCATGTAAGGTTTTTAAACACTTTTTATTGCAAAACTATCAGTATTTTTTTCTTAACTTGTAACAAAAAATATAGTGAGAAGATGCTTAAAATAGTGTTTACGAAAAGTTATTTAAATAAAAATTAAATTTTTTAGGTTATCAAAACAAAAGCGATTTAAAATCACTTGCCTACTTGATCTTATTTTGTTTTACTATAAACATCTCCCATTTCTTTGTGCAATAAATTTGTGTGTTAATTGAAGTAAGATGTATTTTATTACAATGTCTGTATGTACATACATATATAAATTTCACGTAAAGTTATTATAATATTTTACCATTTAACAAAAAAATAAAATAAAAATCGAAAAATATTCAAAAAAATGTCTTTTACAATAATATATTACTTTAACCACAAACACTGATTTCCTTAATACTATTGTCATTGGAGACGACAATTTTTAAAAAACCATATTTTCTATTCCTTTTAAAAGATATCCGCAACAACAACTGAGATTGAAAAAAAAAACAAAGCCAGAGCCATAACAAAATTTATTTATGCCACAAAACAAAAAAAAAAATCCTTTTCACAAAAAATATGAATAAAAGTGTCAACACAAAAATAGAATACAAAGGGACGAAATAATCATTTAAAAAAAAATCAAGCAAATAGGTAGTTGTTGCCTTTCGCAAACACTATAACAACAACTACATTAGCAGCAGTTCCAAAATGACATCAATGGAATGAAAACAAAAATTATAAAACTTCAGTCCGGTGCTAAAACTCAATTTACCAAAAACTTTTATTTTTTTCTGCAACTATTTGCAGGAGTTTTTATTTCAAATCCTTTTGTAGGTATGTGCACAACCAACAACAAAAATTTAACGGAAGAATTGGTTAGAACCAAGAACGGCCGGACGGAAGGAAGGAAGAAATGTTTCACACATACAAAACAGAAACCCAAAGGCAAAGAAATGCAAAAAAAATAACATATGGAAAAACCGAATCGAGTTGAAATAAAAATTAAACTTAAAAAACATTTGTTCAGCAAAGATGCGCAAAAACAAATAAATGAAACAAAACATGTGGAGAACTTTTTTGTGTGTTTTAGAAGATAAATCATTGTTCGTAATCCTTTAGTTTTTGACGAAAGTTTTCTAAACGGAATGGGTATACCTAAGTACATATGTATGTACATATGTATATCCAAAGGTATTAAAATTATTTTTAAAAATTTTTTTTAAGGAATCTACCTACCTATGTACCTATGTAGTTTTAAACGATAGATAGGTACATACCTATTTTAATAAAATTATGTCAATGTTTGTCTGTTAAACAAAAACTTAATGGAAAAAGGTATGTACCTACATACTTATATCCTCTTGAAACATAATCCAAGATTGATTTGCTAAGATTTTTTTCATGGGACGTGAAGCTTATAAAACAATCTACCCAATTTAAAAAAAAAAATATCTTACCAACAGACTAGCAATTACAATAACAAAATATACAATGGCGTCGGTCGAAAGACTTTTTTGACCATTTCCGTTAGAATAGTGCTTTTGTTTTTGTTTTGCGAAATTATAATGGTGGAGGAGACAATATGAGCTGCAAAAAAAAACGACGATGCCATATAGGTAGATTATTAAATACAAACGGGAATAAAGACAGCCATAGAAAACACGCAATGTTGTATAGGTACATACTTATACATTTTTAATGTACTTTTAGGTTTATGTTAAGCTTAACCATGAAATTTCTTACAAGAAAACTTTTTTGGTATTATAAAAAAAAAAGAAAAACTTTTATAGTTAACAAACTAAGTGTTATAAAATGTAGAGGATTTACATATGTACATAAACATGACATATGCAACTAACTTTTGGTATATGTACGTGCATACATATTTGTTTCCGCAATAGGTACGTATTTTTCATTGTTTCTGTAAGATTTCTATGCAAGGACTGTGTCTGTATGGACTTGTTTATTTTCAAGTTGTTTGAAAGCAGCACTGGTAAAAGAACAAACAGATATCAATATGAAAATATAAATTTATTAATACAATCTTCTCGTTTACTCCTGCTGTGGCAAACAACCATTGCTAACATTGTGTAAAAAAGAGAGTATTTGTAATGCTGTGTGCTTGTGTACTACGAGAATTTAATAAAAAAGAATGTAAAGAAATCTGCAATTGTTAAAACCATAAATAAACCGCATAATCACAAACGGAACGATCGATGATTGTTGTCACTTTTTGACAGCAAACGTACGAGTAGCCAGCCAACAACAGCAACAAAATTATCACTGACAAGGGTAGACATCACAGCTTGTTTTTGTTTTCATAACATATTAAACTTGTAAATGAGAAATTTTGCACAGTGTTGCCGCATCAATAATAACAATGTTTTTAATAGTTTTTTTATAGGTACCTTGATTTAAGCTTGTAGGTAAAAAGGATTGGAACGTATTTATTATCTAAAAAACATTCAAAAAATACATATACATATTTTGTATAAGTTGATACAATTTTGTTGTTTTTTCTAACAGATATGTTGTCATAATTTTGCCCTATGCTTTTTTTTCTGTTCTTTTTTAATTACAAGAATAACATTGATTATGTACCATAAGTTTATTTTCCTCATAATAGGTATTGCCCCAAACCAAAAAATTCATATATTTGACCTTTATACGGCTGTCAAAATACAGGACTTTAGCTACATTTAAATTAAATTGCACCTACACACCAAGGCGCTTCAATACATACACTTTGGTACCCACGTTATACCTATTTTAATATGTATACTGCCATTAATGCTCTGGCAGCACTATTAAACATTTCTAGTTAAAAGAGAAAACATTATATTTGCAAATAAAATAAGTTTGGAAGAGTCAAACAGTTATGCAGGCGTGCATATAACTAAATTGTTGTTAGTTTTGTTGGTAAAATATAAGAGCAGATTGTCATGTTTTTTGTTGTTGTTGAGTCTGCATATCAGCCGTTTTTCAGCTTTTGTTAAAAAGTGCTGTTGTTCTTTGTATGTACTGTTTGGGTTATTTGTGCCAAGGTGGAAATGAATACAGTCAGTATAGATGAGAGTGAGATAGAAACATACTAAACTAAAATGCATTCGATTGATAAAAAATTGAAGAGTAAGTGTTAAGAGAGTCAAGGCATTGCCAGGCTAAATCATTTTTCATAAAAAAATTTGGAGAGACCATAAACGCCCTGTGCTTGCCGTTAGCCTTAAGGAGCAACAAAGATGGTTATTGTCTCAATGTTGCTTATTCTTTTCTTCTCTTTTATTTGACGTGGGGGCAACCATTTTGGTATATATTTTTTTCTACAACCAGTCCTCCTTCCTTTTGTGATAATGTTTAACATTTTTATTGTTTTTTTTAAGAGCATGTTAATAGATAACCTGAACTTTTGCAAGCGATTGTTTAAAGATAGTTATCGTGTTATCTCTTTTTTTCGCTGCTGCATTAAAACCAAGCTAAATGAATGGAATGTGTAAGTGTGAGCTATATTTTGTTTAAGGTGTTTTAATGTTATCAATCGTTATGAATTTAGTTGGTCTGCGACCGTTGCCGTGTTTACTTGCGTGAGTGTTAGTTGTTTGCTTTTGCGTTTTTGATTTGTTGCGATAAAACTTAAAAATTCTTTTGCTGAGACAATTAAGCGTACGATTAACCGAGTTAAAAATGGAATAACAAAAAATATTATGAAGTTATTAGATAGATGACAGATAATGATGATAAAATTTAAGAAAACAAAATATTTAAATAGAAATTTACAATATTTTATTGAATGACATAAGTAAATGTCTTAACAGCAGACAAATGGAATCAAACAAAAGTCTTGTTAAAAAAAATATCAATGTAAAAAAATTATGCAAATTAATTAAAGATAAAAGAAAAATTATTGGATATAAGAAAATGCAAACAAGTTAAAACTTAAAAAGTGCTAAATACCTATTAATAAAGAAAGTGATTGATAAATTAAAAGTGGTTTTACAAATAAATAACAAACTATGTAAGGATTCAAGTTGTAAAGCTTTGTAACAAAGGAAATCAATTTAAATGGCGGAAAAGGTTTTTTTTATGAAATCAGTTGGCGACGGCAGGTCCTGTGTTAAAATTTTCAGAGTGTTATTTGTTTAAGGTTGATTGAAAAAAATATTAAAAATAGAAAACACACACAAACACACGCAATATGTATAGATTCCCTAATTCTTTATTATATTGGTTGTTATCAATTTATTTTTTCTGAAAATCGTTATCTAACTGTTTTCAGTTTAATGAAAATTGTTAAAATTTTGTTATCAATCAATAATTGTGTTCTTCAAACAGTAACAAGTTTGAGATAACAGTTTTGAAATCTATAAGAACTGAATCAATTGTCATATTTGTAATAGGTACCTATTTGGTTTTGGCTTTTTAAAATATGTAGGTACCTACTAAGGTATTTATTTTTTGTGAATTCTTATTGTCTATTGATTCATATCTATCAGGTAGTATTTGTTATCAGCTACGCAGGAACGTTTTAAAATTTTTTTCAAGAGAAAGCTATCAAATAAGCACAAATTTATAATAAATTTCAATATTAGGTACCCTAGGTACTGTTGTTTTGTTATCTTTTTTTCGGAGGTGCTACCTGTAATTTGATTTATTTGCTTGATAAAAAATTAATGTTTTGGTTTTTCTGTATTTTTTTTTATTGTAGGTACCTTTAGGTATAAACAAATACTGTTATCGTTGTTTAGAAATACAAACGTATCTACATACATATTTGTCAATAGTTCTTCAAATATTTTTTAATCAAAATTTTTTGACTAAAGTTCAGTAAATAAAATTTGTTAACCTCTCCTTAAAAAAATATTTGTTTGTTTTCCTATTATTGTTCGGTTTTAAATTAAAAATTGAATGTTTTTTAAATTTCAATTAATTTTTAAAACTATTTTACTTAACTTTTTCACAAACAAAATTCCTTTAGCTATCATTAATTAACAGTTAATTTCTTTGTAATAAAATTTTTTGTTAAATCTTAGATTTTCTTAAATTTTTATTACAATTTTGTTTTATAAAAAACAGTAAAATATAACATTTTATGCTGAAAAAGTTTAAGCGCTTTTTCCAAAAAAAAAAAAAAAAAAATAAATTCTAAAAGAAATTAGTTTAAACTAGGTTTAGTTAATCTTAGAAAGGCCTTTTTTGTTAAAACTTACAATAAGATGCAATAAACCATCAGACAATAAATATCAGGCTCTGGTCTATTCATTAATGTCCTTCCTTCATGCTCTACAATCACCGTTATCCGCAACCACCAACTGATGGGGATTTAATTAAAACTTATGCTCATTCAAGGCGCCCCATTGGATTTTCTTTATTCTCTTGGATTATTCCATAGTGCCCTATGGGCTGTTTTGGCCCTCATCTTCAACTTGGTCTTTGTCCCCAGGTTAAATACCTGCTGTTTTTTTAAAATAAATCGCCAAATAATTTTCCCATTAATTTCCTATTACTATACAATGTTCAGGCGCCAATAAAACTCATAATTGGCCAAACTTTAAAAAATCTCTTCTTGCATTGCAACACTTTTCAAGATCTAGTGCTGTTATCGACCCTGGGATGTCCATACAGACGTTTACATCCGTTGGGCTTTCGTGTTCCAAGAGCAAAGACAAGCATTCCGCGATAGCTCGGACTTCTGCTTCTAGAAGAGTGTTATGAGCTGGCATCTAGAATTAAATCTTGATCCCTAGGTTTTGAACAGAGTCATTCTAAAGCAAAACGTTCCTTCGGGAAACTTATCCTAGAGTCCCGTCCTATCAGGACTGTCGTTATGGTTTTAGCGCAATGCAGTTAGCCTTGATCTTCAGTTTAGATATACAAACGGAAAATTCCCCCGAATGGGTGTTACTTGGTATTTTTTTTCTAATAACCATACATATATCTGAAAACCTTAGCTGCACAATGGATTTGTTTTAAATTTAGTAACAAGAAAAACATTACACTTCCTATGCCCTCAATCATACCCTAAACTTTTAACAAATCTAATGAAAATTGCTGTTAAAAAACCTATTTTACAGAAATTAAATTAAATTTTATTTTAATTAAAAACTTAATAATTATTTAAAAAAAAACATCATTTTAATAATTTCTTGTGACTTCTTCTGACAACCCGGCGCTTAATATGACAGTTTAAATTTAAGGTAAAAAAACAAAATTGTATTTAAATTAAAAACAAATTAATATGAATTTAAAAAACCACAAAACCTACAAATTTTAAAAAGAGTTTGTACACAAAACGCCCACACATTCATTATTAATTAAACAAAAGACATTTTGTTCTACGAAGGCATAGAGAAGTCTGGCTTTCTTCTTGTTTCTTTTCTAAACAAATACTTCTAGCGCCAATTGAATATGTTCTTTGTAAAGAAAATAAGAAAAAAATTAAACAAAAAAATTGATCTTTTGTTTAAAACCAACAATAAGAAAATCAATTGTTGTTTAAAAAGTGAAATAAGGCTTAAAAAAAATTGTGCAGTTTTTTTTTATTAAGTGACCAAGAGAATGTTATTGTGCTTAAGGTTTTAAAGGAATTTTTATAGATTCTTGCCACTTGGGGTGTCGAAAACAATCATTAATCTCAGTTTTAGTAATTCAAAAATTAGTTTTGACCTTCTGTTTGTTGTGGTTTCAAACAACAAATAACTCACTGTGAAAGCAAATAAAGCAATTATAGAATCGGCAAACAATTCTCGGACAATCGAATTACAAATTTCAATTCTGCATTTGTATTTTTGTTTGGAAGTATCCAGTCTGATAAATGTTATAAAAATCAACAAGTAAGAGCGCTATATTCGGCTTTGCCGAATCTTTTATATCCTTTACATTATAATTTTTATATACCCAGCGATCTGATCCAGCCGAGCTATTTCGTACTGCAAATGTTATAATAAAGATACTTTGCGTCGGGTTTGAAGTCGATAGCTCTCCCTCCTAGTTTTGAAAATAGAAAACTTTAGAAAATTTTGACGTTTGTAGAAGGTTTGAGGCCGAGAGTTTTAACAGTTTTCTATATTATTCGTATTAAAAGTTGTTTATTTGTATGGTGCGTTCCCCTCTCCTCCTGCTCTTATCAAATAATTTTTTTTTTCAAAATGTAGGTCTTATTGTCTGATTGCTTCTTGTAGAACATTTGAAATTGGTGTTGGTAAAAAATTTTTTCGATTTATATCGAGTTTTCTCAGAGATCGCACTATTCGTGTTGTTATAGATGGGATCTCTTCCAATGAGTTCAGAATCAATTCAGGGGTAACGCAAGGCTTCGTCCTCTCTCCTACTTTATTTATTATCTTTCTGAATGACCTTCAATGTCAACTTTGAAACCTATCAATTCCTTTGCAGACGACATCAGCACATGCCATTCGTACTCATTTGACCATAGGAATAGCTCTTTGGATATTGGAGCTCGGAGACATAGTATGAATGTTTCGATTAACCGCGATCTGATGGTAATCTCCAGTTGGGGCCGTACGAATAGGGTCGATTTTAATGCCCGTAAAACCCAATGTTGGCTCTTGACACATAAACGCAAAATGGATGATGCTGCCTCGTTTGTATTAATGGATGGTATAAGTGTTGAAAAGACAAAGACTCTTGATGTTCTGCGATGTCCGCTGGACAGAACACATTTTTCTAATGTCGAAGGAAGCATCGTAGTGTCTTGGATTCCTTAAACGGTGTAGGAATTACTTTACACCATCTGATTTTCTCAATATTTATGCCACCTATATCCGACCGAAAATGGAATACAATTCTCATGTTTGGGCTGGTGCCCCAAAGTCTGTTTTAGAGCTACGTGGCCGCGTACAAGAACGGGCAAAGATACTCATCGGCGACGTTGTGGTATCTAATCATCTTGATTCACTCGAGCACCGTCGTGATGTGGGGTGTGTTTCGCTTCTCTATCTATACTATAATGAAATGTGCTCTAAAGAAATCAGGAAGCTTGTTCCCGAAACCCAAACTTTTTTCTAGAAGAGAACACCCATACGTGTGTGTGCTGAGTGCTGGTTATTATTAAAAAAAGAAAAAAAAAACAAACGGAATGACAAACTGATAAATATCCTTATCACTATGCACCTGAGAAGATTAAAACACATATTTTCAAAGGGTGGAAAATTATTTCGTTCATGGGTGCAGAGATTCCATGCAACTGCTTCGGCTATTAATGTCCCACGGCAAGGGCCCAGTCGATATTCAAGGACTCCCGAAATCATTGAACTGGTTAAAAGCAGTTTACGTTAAAATCCGCGACTTTCAATACGGAAGAGAGCAGCCTTATTGGGACTTTCAAGAGCGATTAATAATGAAATTTTAAAAAAGGATCTGAAGTTCCATCCTTTTAAAATTCTAATCATTCAAGAACTGACAGAAAGTGACTTTGATTTACGCAAACATTTTTGTGAAACGATGTGAAAACGTTTTCGCACTGCAAGTCCCATTTTTTTGGAGCAATAAGGCTCATTTTCACTTGAACCGTCACGTTAACTGCCGTTAGGGGACTCCAAGAACCCGCAACCCTTGATTGAAGTATCAAAAATCATTGCTTTGTCCCAGGGTAACTGCTTTATCCAGGCATCAAATAATTAGATCATTTTTTTTTGAAAATTCTTAAGGCCAGGCGACGAATGTCAACTGTGAAAATTATCGACGCATAACTACGGAACTCTTTTTGCCAAACGTGCGAGCCCATCCACTCGCTGCACTCAGCCAGGGCTTAGAAGAATTTGCTTTGTAAAAAGTTCCTCCAAACACTAATCAGTCGCTTTGGGGACATCCCATGGTCACCAAGGTCGCCCGATCTAGCTTCCATTGATTTTTTTATAAAACTACCTCAAAGAATGGGTTTATAATGACAGTACCCAATCTCTTGTCGCTTTAAAGAAAAATATTTGTCGAGAAATCTGCTCAATTGAACTAAAATTACTGCTGCGTTTGAGCCGAACTTAAGGCTCCACTCAACTCGACGGAAGACCTCTGAATGACATACTTTTTAAAAAATTAAATCCGCATTTCTATTCTATCGTTTAACGCTTTTAATGAAATTTTTTGTTCATTATTACGTTTTTTATTTAAGTTTGATCATATAAATGTGACACTCTGCTAATATAAGGCGGGTAATGATTCTAAAGAATAGCTAGTTCAGTTGAAAGAAAGGTGATCTTGAAGAAAGGCCCCAACTCCTGCAGGACATACACGTAAGCCAATTATCGGGTTGTTGTGAGCTTTCAACAATGGAAAACAAATTGGGGGGAGAACGTTAAAGAAACTAAGTGATGAGGATCAATCTCCTTCCATTTCACACCTCTCAACTAAGCCCCATCTGGTATAACATCAGGCAAAAAAATTGATTCTGGCCTGCTTGTTTCCTTCATGCGTGCCTTGTAATCGCTATTCTCCGCAACCATCACCCGCTGGTGGTTTGGTAAAAGATTTAAGCGAACAAAGAATATTTATACATACTTACCACTTTTAATTACATGATTTTTGCTTTATCTACTAAGACTTAATAAATTTGAGAGTCCTCGCCCAAGCAGCAATATATTATTTATTCCTTAAATAATACTAAGAGTCTTGGCAAAGCCATTCCAAGCAATCCTATTTTAGCAAATGTTTTTTTCTCATGTTACTTTCTTCATATCTGTGCTGATCTTCCAAAGCTTTACATCCCTTTAAAAAGCTTTAAAGAGAGATTATAAACTTTGGAAAATTCAAATATTTTAAAGGACAAACATTTTTACTTATTTTCTTTAAAAAAATAACCCCTCAACTTCGTTGATCAAAATATTGAGACACATTCAATGAATAAAAATAATTATTTTTCATGAATTTTTAAACATTAAACACTCGATTCAAATCGAAATTTACTCGATCGATCGAGTTGTCAATGCTTTTAATATAGGAATTCTAATTAGAATTTTTTAATTTTGATTCGAATCAAATGCGGCAATTGGCCCCAAATTTATGACTGAAACCCGAAAATAACATATACATAAATAGTTTTTTTAAATTTTTCTTTTTTTCAATTTGGATTTTTTCTCGAACTCAAGATTAAATTAAAAACTATTGGAAAATGTAGTACAAGAAAAAAAAAACTTCTTCATTTTGATATAATTTCTTTATTTGAACAAAACAAAATGTTCTCTATTATTTCTTTAAGTGTGATGCATGTGTGTGTGTGTGTGCGTTTTAACATGCGATAATGAATTTTAATCTACTTTACCCCATTTAATGCCTTCAACTAGCTGCTGCCTTATATAAAGGCATTATTAAAAACTAATAAAAAAACAAAGCCCCCAAATAAATATTTACAAACAAATACAAACAAAAAAAAAAAATTATAAAATATTTAAAACCCATAATTATCAATTTTAATGCATTTAAGTTGATTTTCCATAACATTGCTTTATGCGTCAATATAATTATGTATTTGTGTGTTTTTGTATTTTAAATTAAATTTTTCTTTATGTTTTCTTAACTTTTAGTTTAAAATGAACTTGGTGTCCAAGAGATAAAACAAAAAAAACTTTAAACGAAACTGAAAGTAATAACCCTCGAAAAAAAATTTTGAAAAGTTTTGCTTAAAACTTTATACTTTTTTTAATTTTCCCGGGTTAGTTAAACAAAAATATTTCAAAATTATACTTGATATGGATATGACTTCAACGGCGGAAGCTGCTGCCCGCAGCTGGTATGATAATCCGCGCCTGGTGGGTGGTGGCTCACCACAAACCAATGGTTTGGGAGCCTCTGCTGCCGGTCTGGGTCATCATGGTTTAGGTGGTGGCCTTGGCTCAACGGCCGGTGGCAGCACTGGCCTTGGTGGTAGTGCAGGTGCTGGTGCCGGCAGTGGCTTAGGTTTAGATACCAGTGATATGGGAGCATTTTATGCTCTGGAAAGTAATGGTCATCATAGAAGATATTATCCCAGCTATCATCAACACAGTAAGTTTAAACAACAAGTACAACATATTTTTCAAAATAGATTTTTTTTTATTTTAAGCTTAAGTTTTCTTTAAATATTGCTGTTAAGTGTTAAAGTTTCTTTTAAACATGACGTTTCATATTTTTGTATTTGTTTTATTTATTAAGCATTAAATACATTCCTCGCTACAGGCTACCGAACACAACCAGCCAAAAATAGAATACACGTGTGCTTATGAGAATAATTTTTTAATTGCTACAATGCAACACAACTACGGGTTGCTGTCAATGCTAATTTTGTGGCGTGGTCGAAATTAAACTAATTTCTATTTTTATACGCGACACATAACAGATTAGTGCTGCCAGTACGGTAAGATGCAAAAAATATAGCTTAAACAGTACAAAAAGACTTTAGGTGGCACCACAGAAAGTCATATTGCTTATATGTTTATTTTGTAGTGGTAGTCTAGTAAATATTTCAGTAGCAGCCAGTCGGACACAAATTTAGCAAGAAACTTTTGTGTTCGTGTGTTCCTGTGTTCTTGTTGCTTGAATGTGTTTAATGCATTACTTCTTCTCTCGGTACATACATATACTACATACATACATACTTATATTTGACTATTTATTCAATTGTCAAAATGGTGCGTGAGTGATTGACGGGGCGTCTGTGTGCATAAAAAAAAACTAAAAAAAAAGAAAAAAAAGTAAAAACCAATACCAATTCCAAACAAAAGACCACAATAAGAAAACTAAACAAAAAAAGTATAGAAAACCACAAACAAAAAAACTTCTAACCACATTGTTAACCCATAATGAATTTGTTAAAAATAAGAAAAGACAATATCGAAGTGTAAAAGAAAAAAAATATTTGTGTTTCTGCCACCCTCATAATAAAAATATTAATAATTCTAATATTTACTTCATAGACAGGCATAAATTATTGTGTATTACCAAAATTTAACGAGTTTTTAAGTAGGGGTGCTTAAATTTAAGTAAAAATAATTTATTAGTACAAACTTTGAATTTAATTATGTTTCAAGAAACTTGTACACGATTACTTAAACTTGGTTTAGTTTAACATTCGTAAGTTTTTGTTGATATTTTTGCATTTGTTTTCTATAAGCCTTGCGATTTTGAATTTTAATTTCAATATCTTATCACTTATTTCGAAAATTATTACAGAAAAATTTGAAATCATTTTATGTACCTATCAGTGCTACCGTTTACATACATATTTACGTCATTTAAGGCATATTTTTTACGATTTTTGTCTAATTTTGAAGTATTTGTTTAAAACAGGAGCTTTATTAAAAAATAGATCTTGTTTTATTTTGGCCATAATTATAACAATCCCTGCCTTGAACATCTTCATTCCCCTTTCTTTTGTATATAAAGTGTAAGTCTGGCAACCATAAGGCCCCTAATTCAAGCCTGTGGCTTAGACTTGTAATGTATACTACAAATATATTCTAACAAAAATGTTAAAAAAAGTTATAAAAAAATATAAAAAATTAAATAAAACACGCTTTGATTGGAAATTTGCATATAAGCATTTCCCTGTCATCGTACGTGACATTTGTAGGCCTATAGAGTGCTGCAGATTTTTCGAAAATAGTGGAAAATTAAAAATGGTTACGCCAATATCATTTTAGAGGGTACAATAGTTGAAAGAAAATTCATCACATTGAAAACTTTGTCAGCAAAAATATCGGAGAAATTCGTTACACATCTTACGTGACATAAAACGGGAGTAATGTAGAGGCGAATGTTAAAATATGGAAAAATCTGCGACTTTTGAAAGTATTTTTTCTTTTCTTTAAACTCTTACTTTAAGCCACATATTTTTCCTTTATATCGTTAATTATTAAATAAAAAAAGTTTCGGACGATTTTGTTATCGAAAAAATTTAATATCGTTCGTGACATACCGTACGCGACAGATTTTACTTTAATAGTTTTTTTGGCTATATGAATTTATTTCCTTTCACAATTTGTCAGACTTTACCTAAAATTGTGGCACCTATTCCATTAACTACACCTTATCCATGGGATGTTGCAAAAAAGTTAAATTCGAAATATTGGCAGCTAAATTCGTTTACAAAAGAAGAAATACTTTAAAAAATTAACTGGAATCTAAATTTAACGCTGCTCCCATCGGAAAATATGTTAATGGATGTCGTGTTCTAATGTTGTTATCTTATTTCAAGAATAATTTTCGTAATGAAACAAATTATATAAAGCTTTCTGAGCGGTTATTTGTTGCTTATAATAGAAAACGAATTACTTTTGCCAAAAAGCCCCACCATGCACGTGAAAAGGGTAATTCGCTGGTTGCCCACTACCTTTATATTAAGTAACGGGGATAAAGTTACTTGTACTTGAATATATTCCCCTCCGATTTTTCTATTGTTTGCGATTTTCAATAAAACACGATCGTCTTAACCCCTAATGCATTTAATTGCAATTGTAATATTAACAATATCGTACGTGACGGATTTTTAATGATTATAAAATGGTTATTAAATCAGAATTGAAAAAAAATTTCAAACATTATATATTTGCGACCAATTCCTGGCTTCAAACTTTTTTTTTTAATACTTTCGACTAGTTAAATTCAAATAACGTAGACACATGACATTTTTGCAACACGAACGTGACATTGAGAGAGCCAACAACAAGAATGGTCAATAATAAGACTCTATATTTGCTCTTTCCTCACGGATATTGGCAACAAAGTTGGGATTATTTTAAAGTTATTCAAAAAAATTATAAATTTAAACGTTATGTATAAAAATCCTATAAAAATCCTCTACATAGTAAAAATTGAGTGCTCTTTTTCTCTTTGGCATATTAGAAAAAGTTTCGGGGGTTTTGTTTCTTTCAGTCGTAGTTGACATATTCATGGAAATACCCATATGAAATTAACATATGTGTTTCATACAAGCAATGTCTCCACGGTTTCACAAAACATTTTAATTTTGCAGTGGAGTATTTGACAACTCATATGTAAAAAACATACCGTGTAAAAGCACTTTTATTTGTGTTTAATTTAATTGAATATTTTTAAATAAAATGTTTAGCAACATTTCAATGTTCCTAAACTTTGTTGCTTATTTTGAAATCAATTTAAAATTAAAAATTCACGCTTCCACACTTCCATAAAAAACAAAATAATTTTGCTTTTAAAAAAAAATATGACAACAATCAAAGTTTAAAATTTTTCTGGCACATAAACCGTTTTATTTTTTTAAAAAAAATATTTTCAATTGTCATTTTCGACAGTTAACTCCCTATTGACACTAAAACGGTGTGGTTTAAATTGTTTTCCTTTAACTTATGCATATTTTTGGCAAAATACACTCATACATTTATTCAATTACTGTTTTTGTTTTGGCGTTTTTTGAACCTTAAGGCTCTTTGCATGAACAGTCATCATCATCATCGTTGTCATAAGGTGAGCATGTTGTCAAATGCATGAAAACTACTTATTTTGTTGAGATCACCATCTCACATGTGCCAGTCAGTCAGACCTTCTTGTTAAAATAAACTAAAACTTTCTGCATCATTGCAAATATATATGCATTATTATTGAAAGTCTACTTTTATTTGTATATATATGTATGAAGAATTTAAAAAAGAATTGTCTGTCCGTCTGTCCGCCTGCCTGTCTGTTCAAAGGAATAAATTTTTGTTGGTGTGATTGATCAAATATTTATATGATTTTTGTGATATTTCCACTCGCTTAACGTGGATTTTCTTACACAAAAATGTTTAATTCATGTGAATGCAAACAAAAAAAAGAAAGCAATATTGAATTATATTTCAAATCATTTATTGTAATTTATTCCCAATTCATATACTCATTCATTCATGCGTACCGCTGCCAGAGCCACAGCTTCAGTTCAGTATTAAAAACATCAATATCTCCTGCAAACCTAAGTATCATATTGTTTGATTGTTTGTCATATTATAAAATGATCATTCATTCAAATTCATGGCTTTTATAATCTTCTTCTTCACAGCATAAATACATACTGGCAAAAAAAAAAAGAAAAACCTGTAACGTACATATATTGACTCTGTGACAGACATACAGTCTAGTCAGTAGTTTTTTTAACTTGTTTTCAAGTGTTGTTTTTTTTTTGAATTTTTATTCAAAACATTTTTTTATAAGTTCGTTTAAACAAATTAAGATTTTAAAATTCATTAGTCCGCAAATGTTATTTGATGACTGTGAGCTTGATTGAAAGCTTAACAAATGTCAAAAAATTAAAAAAAAACAACTTTTATAAAGCTAAACAAAAGATAAAATGATTCAAGAAGTTTATAACATAGTAATCTGGCGTCTTACATACATGCATAAACAAATTAACATACTTGGAAACAAGAAAATTGTTTTTGAATATTTTTAACATTTATATTAATTTAGATAAAATTGATTAACTTTGATAAGTTGATAAGGTGTTAAAAAATCTGTAAAGAAATTAAGAGTTGTTTGCAAATTTTTCAACCTTAAAAATTTTTTTAAATAAAGCGTTGAACTTTAACGCTAAAGCGTTAGGTTAATTATGTGGTCTTTACTTTAACTAAATATATTTGGTTTAAAACCTATATAAAGCACAGGAAAAAACGATTTAAATTTTAGTTTTAATTTAAAAAAAACTTTTAGAAATTTAAGAATAAATATTTTTTAAAAGAAAAGGTTGAAAGTTTTTTTATGAAAAGCCCACATCAGCTAAAACAAAGAAATTTGGAATTTAACTTCTTTTTATTAAACCAAGCCTTATTATGTGCTTCTTATAAGAATATATGTAATTTTTACCACACCACTACGAACTGTTTTTTTTGCGGATATTTTAGTTCAATAAGTACTGATCGTTTGCCATGATATTCCTAGCCTAAACTTTTAAAAGGCAAGTTTAGTTAAACTTAAGTTTGAGGTTAAAAAATAAAATTTGCATACGGAAATGATTTTTAAGCCTAAAAACCTGAGTTTTTTTTAATAGTTGAGTATGCAAAAATAAAAAAGAAACATTAACGCTAAAATAAACAAGAATTTAGACAACAAATATTCAATGTCCCTGTAGTCTTGTGGTTAGGCTCTCAGCCTTACAATCACAAGGTGCCGGGTTCGATGCTTGACCAGTGCCTGTGTTCTGTAACTTTAGTGAGAACTTCTCGCATCTAAAAGTTTATAGTCGCCTTGTAAAAGACAGGATGAACACGATAAACCTAATTATTTTAACTTTTAACGTTGTATAATGACAGTTTATGTATTATCTAAGTCACACTGTTAATAATCGGAAGACTATGACAATAAAAAAAATGTTCTCGCTGCGAAAACTTCTCGCCAGTTACAGAACAGGGGGGCAGGTCCATAAATTTTTTTCTTTCTTTTTAATTTTTTTTCATAATTTTTTTTTGTTAGTTTTATCTCTTTTCTTCTCTGTTTTTTTTTTTAAATCTTGTTTTCTGTTTTTAGTTTTGCCTCTGCTTATGCTAGTTGAGGTGTGTTGAGTCTGCTTCAGTTGAGTTGAGTTAAGTTGTTAATGTGGTGGTTAGGAAATAAAAATAGTATTAATACTTTCAAAAGTAGGATCCTTCGTTGGGTGAGTGAATAGAGCGTACGTCTTGCAACCATAAGGTCCCAGGTTCTAGTCGCTTTTAAGACTGGTGTAATGTGAACTAAAATTTGTTTTATTTGTAAATTATTTTTAAAATAAATTTAATAAATTAAACATTAATATAAGCTTATATTTAAAAAAATTAAAAATAAATAATTAGAAAAAATAAAATAAAAAAATAATTTTTTATTAAAAATTTATTACAATTAGACTAAATCAATTGAAAAGTAAATTAATAATTTTGTTGCATTTTAACTAAATTAAATTCAATTAAGTTAATTGACGGCATCAATTTGTTTCCAGGCTGGGAATCAATAAAAATTTTATTGGGACTACAAAGTTCTTAATTGAAATCAACTTTAAATTTATTTTTTGTATCTAAAAATCTTAAAATTTTTATCAAATTTTAATTTGAGTTCTTATATTTCGATATAAAATTACTTGCAACTAATTTTATATTCTGTTTCGCTTATCCTTTTTATTATAACAAAACAATTAATCTATCTTTTCATTATTATTTGGATTTTTGTTTTACTCAGAACTCTTGTTTAAAATTAATTTTAAAAATCAAATTTCTTTAAAGAACTAATCAATAATTTTTTCTGCACAAAACAATGACACATTTTTTTATGCCTTAAACTAACTGACTGGATCGTATTTGTTTGGAGAATTATTTGTAAAATAATATAAATGACAAACAAATTGTCTGCTGTTTTGGTTTAAGACTGTTTGGTAAAATCAATGACAACAGGCAAACAAATAAACAGCAAAATATTGCAACTACATGAATAAACTAAGAGCAACAACAAGAACAACCACAACGGCGACAACTGCTGCTGCTGGTTCATTTGTATTAATGTCTAGATAACTACATACTTACATACGTATTGTGTGTTGTATGAGAAATATCTAACGCAGCAAGTGGCCAAGGAGGACAATAAATGCAAATGTGACAATGTTCATTAATTTCACCAAACCAGTGACATTGTTTGGAGGCCAATATGAAATGCAACCACCGCCAGCATTTGCAACAGCCTCAGTAGTTCTGGCAGTTGTCCATTAAGTTTGGCAAACAACAAATAAAAACTCCTTTTTCATACATACAAGTAGAATTTTAACAATAAACATTTTTGGAATTTATGTTTATGGAATCTGTTTTTCAATTGAAAATAACACCCGCGATTTGTTACAAGTCAGCCGGGCTCTTGTAATACTTCTAGTTCTTAATACATATGAGTGCACATGTGTTTACGTGATAAATTAAGGGTGATTATAATGCAATATGCGTATTCGCAGCATTTACTAACTTTGCTGCCAGTCTATTTCTGTTGGAATATCTACTTGACTACAACTGCATTCAATAAATAGTTGCGAGTTCGTAGGATTGTTTATATATTGAAAGCGTAGGCTTATTGCAAGCTTTGTTGGCGGTGGCAATCATAATGGTGTGGCAACTACAAATTACTTTAATTTCCAGCAATGACATCAGCAATATGTGTTTTGTAAGTTACGTTTTACGTTTGCATTAAAATTGATTTTCATACCTGCACCATCTAGATGGGAAGAGTGCTGGCGCTTAAACTAGAAATCAGTAAAAACTTTTCTTTGAATTAACTTTTCCTGAATAAAGACTTATTTCTTCTAGGTTAAGCAAACACACTCTTCCTTTTAGAATAATTTCAATCTTAAACTTATTACGCACGGATTTACAGATCTTCTTTGAGTTCGGCTGTCCACCCTACTTACGCTTCTCTTTATATCAGTGGTAGGCAATTAATACTATTACATTTGTTTTTGCATATGTGCAGTTTCAGATAATGTTGAGATATTATTAATTCCATTTTGTTGTTAGTGTAATTCAACAAACAATCAATAATCAGCCGTTTTAATCAAAAGCTCATCTAACAATGATTAAAATTTCTAATGCTTTGCATACGTATGATGGTATACCTGCGAAGATGAAAGAAGAAATGTGCGCTGCTTGGCAGAACGCTTACCAATGGTGTAATTTAACAAACAAGCGATAATTATCCGCCTTATTAGAAAGTTTATTTGAGACTGATTAAAATTTTTAATGCTTTGCATACGTGTGATCGTGTACCTGTGAAGATGAAATAGGGAATTAGCGCTGCAGAATGCCTACCACTGTTGTAATTTAACAAACAAACGATAGTCATTCGCCTTGTTTAAAAGCCTATCTCAGACTAATTAAAATTTCTAAGGCTTTGTATACGTGTGATCGTGTATATGTAAAGATAAAAGAGAGAATTTGCGCGGCGTGGCAGAACGCCTAACACTGCTTTCGTCCTTTTGAGCTGCGCTCATTCTTCCGACGTGTCCTAGCCAAGGCAATGGCTGTATTTAATGTAGCTTATGGTTCGTTCACTATCTATACTCTTTCTCAATTCGTATGTGACCACAGATTTTGCAGAGTATTTTTCTCTTTTAAACGCTTCACACATTCCATGTTTCACACATAGCATGTTTCCGCGCTATATAACTGCACGGTTGTCACAAATGTATTGTAGGGAGTGATTTTCGATTTCCTGGAGATGTCTTTACTGCTTAATGCTTTGCAAGCATTAACCTTCGCTTTATTAAACGAAGGTAAATTCTTCCACCTTTTAAAAATTATAATTTCGTGCTTTCGTGCTTTGTCGACAGATTTTATTTTTTGAAGCTCCAATCAATATTTTTCTTAAATTTCAGCGGCAAAAGCGTGAACGATATGACTTTTGACAGTCAGCATTGCTGTTTGATAAACTGTTGCTATTTTTTCAAGATTTTTTCCATTAAGATGCTAAAAAAATTACAAGACAAGGTATTCCTTTCTTTTGGACTTCTTTTGTTGGTTTCTGTTCTTGCTGCAGCTGTTGCGTCGCTAAGCGCCTTTCATAGAAATCGAACAAATTTTGCAGAAACAGTATACTCATGCACTGCTTTAAACAGTTTTTCTTGTATCGTGCTATCGAAAGGTGATTTGTTAATAGTAAAAAGTCGTATTTTCAGTTGCACTTTAATTTGTCGTCAAACTGGCCTATTATTGATTTTTCGGGTCTGAAGCAGTGGTGCTTTGCTCCCTCTGTTAAAGTTTTTTGCGGGTACTTGTGCTGTGTACATGTAAAACCCGATTAGTGTTCGACCATCGGAGACACTCTTGACTAACATTGTCACACTGATATTGCTCTATTGATACTAGACATCTGCATGAATATATTCACTTGATTGCCTATACACAACAAAAATAATATTCATTCAAACATTTTTCATTCTATGGGAGATAAATAAAGTTAAACCAGTAACAACACAAGAAAGAATGTATTGTATTGAATGTAATGTATTGAATGAAAAACACTATGTTTTTGAAAAACAATTGAATATATTTAAACGGCATTTGAGTGTAGTCATGCAGACGTCTAATTGACACTTGGCTTCGATAAAAAGATGATTGAATTCATAGAGAAGTCTTTTGGGTTTGGTTTATGTGCAGCTAATATGTACTCTGTACTCTCTGAGAATATACGTTAGTGGCAAAAGGGCACCTTCTCTGTATAGAGCTCGGACATTTTAGGCGCATTTCCTCAAACCAAGGCTTCTTTTACATTAGTGTCTGCCGCCAATTTGCATGTTATGTTTTTCTTAATTTCTTTTGGTTTTTATTGTAGATTGATTTTGTATCGTTCGCGCTTAAATCAATGTGGTTCTAATCTCACCTCAAGTATAGTTTCGAATTTAGATCAACCTTTTTAGGATTAACTGTGGCTCAACTAAAGTACAATTGCATAAATTTCTTTGGGTGTTTTTGCTTTCGGAGGCGCCTTACTTGCTTTGATCATTATTTTTTTTAACAATTTATTAATTATTCGTTTCATTATCATAAAGAATTCATTGTTTTAACACTTTTTACTTAAATAAAACTCCTTTTTAAAAACTTTTAAGTAGGGGGAAATTTTTGTTTTTTTTTTCTTTTAATAATTCTTACAAATTCCCTCTTTTAGTTGTTGTTGATATGTTTTGCAGTTTTTGGTTTGATTAAAATGTCTTGAAATCATGCAACATTAATTATGACCCAAATTCTTGGAAAAACTACATAATAATAATAATTACAAAAACAACAACAACTTAAGCAAACGTCACAATGTTTATATGTATTTGTTTAAATAAATATTTTTTAAATGTAAAAAATCATACGATCTTAGATTCAATGTTTTACAGTGTTTATGGTTTTCTTGTCATTGTGTTCTTAATGTTACATTCAATTTAGGAAAATAAAAAACACTTAATTTGTAAAGTGGGCTTGTCTTATTGTTTTTTCTGAATTATTCTGGTAATTGACAAATATGCCAACAATACCAGGCCTTTCTTGCAAAACACAGCAAAAAAAAACTCGCATAAACTCGTAAATATTCATTTATTTTATAAAGAAGCGGTCATTCATACAATCTTTTTCATGAATTTTTTTTTCTCAGTTGCCACTTTATTTCATAATTTCTTTAAAAAAATTGTTTTAATTCATGTTAAGTTATGGATGGTTGCAAGTTTGACTGGCTTGTGCCTTTAGATGTTGTGATCTGTATATGATAGTGATGATATTGTTGCTGTATATTGTTGCTTGCTTTTAGATATGTATATGCAAAAAATCCCACATATTGTGGATCATTTTGCATGTGCAGTATGATCTACCGATCAACCGACCGCCCGCATGCATAGTTAAGTTCTAGTCTTTTAAGTTTTAGTGCGATATTTTAATTAGTTAAGGCAAATAAACTGTACATGTATGTTTGTATTAGAGAGCTGCACGGATATACTTGAACTTGTTGTATACTTCAGTATTTTTAAGGATGAACTCTTATTCGTAGTACCTTTAAATAATGAATAAGTATTTTTGTTACTTGAAGAAGTTTTTTATTTGAGATTTCTTGCTCTGTCTTCCTTTCTGCCGAAAATATTCAAGTTGTTAATGGAATATACATATATCAACTACGGCTTTACTCGTTCTCGCAAAACAAGTTGATCAGGAACAAACACAGTTCACATTTGGTGGTTAGTTTAGTTCTGTTGGTTTTAATTTGTTTTGATGCGTATGTATCTGTAAAAAAAATGTGCACAAGACGTCACACATCGTCATACACATACAAGCAGCACATTATTTCCTTGCAAAATTAGAAAGGTGCCACCACAAAAAAAAAAATACATGTTGTGCCAACAAGTAAGATAGTTGTTATTTGTAGTTTTTTTTTTATCCACATTCACTTCCTAGAGTATTTCTTTTGTATCAAATTCATAAATCAGCTGTTTTATTTTGAATGTGGCATAAGTCACATTTAAAAAAAATCGAGTTAATGGCAGCACTTAATACAATTGAACGGGTTTTTTTCATATCTTTAAATATCTCGACTTAAAAAAAAGTGACTTATGCCATTTTCAAAATAAACGGCTCAATTGTTGGTATATATTTGACAAACTACGGTTAAGTTATCTTGCGTACTCTTACACTGCGAGCGAATACAAGTGCATGCACTGTTTTACACCAAATTTCAAAAGTTATTTGAAAACTTATCCGCTGCAGACCTCTAGTTTATAAGAATTTATTCATTTCTTTATACAAGAGCAACAAAAGTGCATAAAACGTAAGTGGCGGCTTTTTGTTCTTTAGTTAAAAGTTGCAAACATACCACATTTGTCCATTTTCCATAAACTCACATACAACACAGTTAATATAATCAAACAACAACTAATCGAGCAAAAAAAAAAAAAAGTTATGAGCTGTTGTTATTGTTGCTGTTGTGCGGATATAATAATTCCATATGTTGCCATGTTTTTTTTTCTCGCTTTACTACGTCCGTCCATCTGTCAGTATGAGCAACATCATCATGATCTAATGTTAAGTATATACGACCACTATGATCAGCGTTGACAGTTTTAATGCCATAGTCTTCTTGATTTGCTGCTTTGTGGTCTTAGTTGTGCTTAGCTGTCTGGGTAATTAAATGACATAATTATTTCAATTTTAAAAAACTTTATATAGGTAGTAACGCTTGAAAATGTAACAAAAAAAAACGAAATGTTTAGATTTCTGTTCAATTTGGCTTTAAAAAGCGGCTTTCAAAAGAAAAAGCTGACTGTCACATCAAGCTTTAAATAGTAAAACTGTTTGACTGACTAACTGACCGGTCGGTTTGCTGTTTGTTGTTGATTTGTTAAGGTAAACCGCATCTTAATATTTGTTGCTGTTGTTATGTGGCAAACACGTGATTTCATGTTGTTTGACATTTTATGTAATTAAAAGACTTAAAGAAATTTTCAAGATTTAAAAGTTGCTTGTTTGCTCTGTCTCTTTCTACTTTATTTGACTGATAAACAATATTTACAATTGTAGCTTCAGGTTTTAAGTATGTACGTGATATTTTGTTTTATTTAATTGTATTTTTTTATTTTCTTGGCTGATGATGATCCATTCACAAACTACTATTTTGCATTCAATGCAAAAAAAAAACTTAAACAACTGTATACTTTTTATGTTTGGGAATTGCTTGGCTTGACGTTATAATAAAACGGCAACGAAAAAAGAAAACAAAAAATAAATTTTATTCTACCGAAAGGTGTCTTTCATCTTTTTAAGTCTAACCGCCAAACGGCTTGTGTGAATTTACATATGCGTTCAAAAACTTTTCCATTTGGCATTAAATATTGTTATTTGGTTGTGTTAATCATAAAAAAATCATTGCGTTTCTATATAATTGTACAGTTTTTGAATTCTAATTACAAATGTTTTTTAGTTTTTGTTTTTTAAATAAAATTCGCTTAATGAAAATCATCAGAAAACAGTGTTAATATTTTCTAAGAAAATTTATTACTTAAAAAAGGAAATTACAAACATACATACCTATGAAGGTGGAAATTTCATACAAACTTCATTTTTCTTATTGATTTTCAATAAATAATTTACTTTCCTTTAATTTAAAAAATAAAATATATTTTATTGTTCTGTTGTAAAACTTAAGCCTTCGTAATTAATTTTTTTCTATTTCAAAAACTTAATGCATTTTTTAAAAGCTATAAGAATATAACAATAAACTTGTTTAGGCCCGCATTAACAAGGAATAATAAAACTCGAGTTTAAATGATGAAACAGAATACGAACGGTACTTAGAGAAAACAGCGCTCATTTAAACGAAGACCTGTGAATAAAAATTTTAAAAGTTGTTGGCATTACAGGAAGGTGCAAATTGTTTTAAATAACAGGCCTTTTTTTATTTTTATCCATTTTTTTATTTATGAAATATTTCTAATTTTTAAATAGGGGTCGGTGTCGTATATTAACCCTCTTAGGGTGATAAGGCAGCTGCAGGTGGTTTACCCTAATTTTCTTCAAATTTTGTATGGACTTTTTCTCTAATTTTTTTAAATTTTGTATGGCAACCCTCTTGAGTGATGGTGATAGGGGGTAAGTATGTTTAGGAGGGAAAATTAATGGTGGTCTATGACACATTTTATTTCTCTAGGGGCAACTCCGGGAAAGTAGTAAGAATTTTTACCTCATTTGTTTTAAATTTTGTATGGCAAGCCCCTTTAGGGCGTGGAGATAGGGGGTAAATATATTTTACGAATACGTTTGGGGGGAAAAACTAATGGGGGTCTGTGATATATTTTATTCCTCTTAGGGCGACTCCGGAGAAGTTGTAGCGGTTTTTACCATTTTTTTTTAAATTTTGTATGGCAACCCTCTTAATGCGTGGAGATAGGGGGCTGGTATACTCTAGGAATATGTTTGGGAGGAAAAACTAATGGGGGTCCGGACACATTTTGTTTCTTTAGGGGCGACTCCGAAGAAGTTGTAGGGGTTTTCACCATTATTTTCAAATTTTGTATGGCAACCATGTTAGTGGCTGGAGATAATGGGCAAGTATGTTCTAGTAATATATTTTTGAGTAGAAACTAATGGGGGTCGGTTGTATATTTTATTTCTCTAAGGCCGACTCTGTAGAAGTTATGGGCGTTTTTACATAACCTTTGTAAAGTATGCAGCTTTCGAGATATATTGGTGTTGAAGCAAAGCAAAAGTAAAAAATAATCAGTTGACGTTATACCACCACCTCGTTAAGAGACACCTTGTGATATCCTATTCTGAAGTAAAGTCCATTCTGGAAAGAGCATTCTACCTCAATCAAAACAAGTTGTAGAGCGAGACAAATTATCCCAACAATTTCTTTCTTAATGTTTTTATACTTTTATGGCAACATATGGCCGAACCCTGTCAATTACGGTGAAATGTAAGTTCTCTAGTTCACTTTAAATATCTGGTCACCTTGTTATAAAAGTAATTGATTAAAAAAGTAATTTTAACAAAGAGACTTATCAATAACAATTCAAAATATTGCATATGAGTCCTTTGGAAAGTCACTTATGACCAATTTGAAAACAAGTCTGCTATTGTTTTGTGATCACCTCCTTATGAGAAATTGCACGAGGTTAAATCGTTCATTTACTTAACAAACGTCATAACTAAAGAAATGAATTTTTCTAGTGAACGATGCGAAATTGTTGGTTTTATTGTGCTTTATACTGCATATAAATTTAATCTTCAAATTGTTTCTACTTTTTACTTTCGAAAACTTCAAAAGCGATTTTCTCGAAATGGCTATTTTTTAAAGTTATGTCGTTGTTTCAGCAGATGAGAGAAATTTAGAAAAAAATAGAATTTAAGGTGAAATGAATTTTATTCGATTAATCGATAAGTCGATGTACATTGCTCAAGTTATTCTTTAAGAGAAATTCACCATTTTTCTTACTCGAGCGATTAATCGATTGAAAGTTGTTGGATTAATAAATTATCATTCAAGTAGATACTCACACCCCCAGAAATAACCCAGTAGTTAAAGGTTTCTTTCTGAATTCTTTAAAATTCAGTTGACAATTCAAATGGACATCTGAATTTCAAACAAATAAATACTAAATTTTGTTTTATTTGTTTGTCTCAAATGTGTTTAAAAATATTTTAATGCAAACTGTAACACGTTAAGGAATTAAATCCTCAGGTCACAGCTTTTTGTCTGATATTGCTCGATTTCCCTTGAGGTAAAGTTGGAAAAATCACGGCAAAATTTTTAAGTAAAAGAAAGAGAAGAAAAAACGCATTTTCAAAAATCTTTGACAATAAAACATTTTTATGACAGCTTTTTAATGTTGTGATGATTAATATTGTTTTATTGTTGTTGGTCGGTCATTTAGTGGTTGTAAGCAAATGTACATACAAAGCACTAAAAATATGATATGGTTGGGACAAGACAACCCAATAAACATATGTAACTGCATAACAAAATTTAGAAAAAATTTTATAAAAATTAGAACTTTTTTTATATGTTTGAAAGACAAAAAAAACTCGCAAATTAAAAGTTATACATATTTGTAAATTGATGTTATCAATTGTTTAGAAATAAAGAAAAAATTTATAAGAAAGAAACATGCTATTTCTCCTTATCCCTATCGCCTTTTATTTTTTACTTCTAGCTTTAACTAATTCTACGAAATTTAACTAGATATTGAATTCCTAAGAAGGAAAAATCAAACAAAATAACAAGTCAAAAGATTCTTAGAAGGCAGCATTAAGCTCTAGCAACACAGCATCCAACATCAACTTTCAAGTTAAAAAAAACTTACTTGATCATTGGTTTTTTTTGTTGTTGTTATTGTATTTTCCCCATTTTATTGCCTTGAAAAAAATATGTGGTAAGTTTCTATACCAGGAAAAACAACAGTAGTCAATTGCAACTAGTGTGTGGCAGACTGAATGTCTATGCTATTCTTGTGGCACACATGCAATCTACCAAACAACCAATAGCAATTGGATTAAAAAAACACTTTTTCAAAAATAAACTTCAGAAAAAAATTAAATAAAAACATGCATGCCTCACGTTTGCATTTATGATGTGATGCTGCAAACAGCAAATGTAAACAGGATTTTATTTACAGCCTTCACGTAGAGAATCTTAACGACAAGGTGCATGTATGTATGTTTAACAACTCCTCTGCTTCCTTAAAGTTTTTTTTCAAGTTAAAGGTAAAATATGCGTTTTTATAATTGTCTGTGTGTGTGTGGCATGTTTTCGAACAATATGCTTTACACAAACATACATACATGCAAACATATAATGTGTCGCAGAAGCCGCCGTTTAAAACAGTGTAATAATTTTGTTGCTGGTTGTTTTGTCAATTTGGCAAAGCACGGTAGACCCCCAACATGAACCTTTTCAACGGTTTAAACTTAAAACATGGGTTTCAAAAATTCATATAAATTTTATGTTGCTTTTTGTTAAAAAATATGACTTTAACAAACAGCAGCTATTTAGCATAATTTTGTATTTTGTGCATTGTGCCCACCAAAAAAAAAAGCAAAAAGAAAAAAAACAATGGTAAAGTATCAAATGATAAATTTAAAACTATTTAATATTGGAAAAATTATAAAACAACTCATCTTTTTGTGTACATACCACCACAATGACAATGATCATGATGTGCTTTTTATGACTGGCTACATGTTGTTAAACAAACCTTGGCAAAATCGTAAAAAAAATAATCAAATCATTTGTAACGAAGTCCATATACACTCTACCTACTCTACTCTAAATTACTTGTCATTTATTTTAAATTATGTTTTAAACATATTTTTTATTTTAATAACAAAATTATTGTTTATTTTTGACAAAAATATTGAAAATCAGAACTTGCCTTAAGCTATAAAATCTGTGTTCAAAATTACACTTCTTATTTGGGTTCGCTATATTCAGAAAACCTCTTCTATAGATTTTCAAATATTAAAAATAATCTTAGTATCAATTAAAAAGTTTTACATTTGATTTGTTATTCATAACACAGGCGTTAAATTGCTCATACGCATGTTGGAAGTTTTGTTTTGTACGCATGTTCGTACAAATACACCTGCAACATGCTTAGGCGCATTGTTTTTGTAAAAAATTTTTGGAAGCCGAGTACTGATCGTCTTGGGATAAATTACATATGTATATTTTGTTTTTGTTAGCAATAATAAAACACATATAATTCGTTCTAAGACGATCACTACTCGGGTTCCAAAACAGCAAATTAGCGTTATTCAAATATTGAGATAATTTTTTTTTACTTTTTCTTAAAGTACTTTTAAATACATATTAGAAATGTTTTTAAAACATAAGTTTTCAAATTAAAATAAAAATCAATTTCGATGGCTTTACTTGCATCTGATGGTAGCATTAACTTCCCTCTTTAAAAAAGTGTTTCCGCAGTGTTGTAAGATTTTTTATAGCGAGCTGATTTAAATTTGAGATTTTATTATTTTCCAGGTACTTATGGCCATTTATTGATCTCGTATTTAGACAAAAATTAATTTTTATTGAAATATACAGTTTATTTTTAAAGTAACTAATAAATTAAGGTGTTTTTTCTCTATAAACATGTGGCAACCTTACAAAAATTAAAGCACAGTCGGTAATTTCTTCTTAACAGACAAACCTAAACAATAGCGGAAATCGGGTGGTTTTTTTTCCGCAAAGCTCTAACGCTTAACTTGCATACCTAAATAAAAGCGGAAGCCATTTGGCAATGTGTCTAATAGTGCTACCACAACAAACAAAATTTAGTTACCAAACTAAAAGAGAAAAAAATACCTGAAAAAAAGTCAAAATTTTATAATTTTTTTTATTAAAAATAATTCGACGATTTCTTGTCAGCACTCTTCCTAATCGATGATATAGTAGAGTGACTCTTTAACAAGAATTAGAATACGGGAATTATATTCATATTCCATATTGCTAAAAATGAAATATTATTAATCCCATTCTAATTGAATTTATCGCTATTTAATTCTTTTATTATATTTTCATATTTATTTTGCTTTTTTTGTTATCTACCAGATGACTTATCATTCCAAGGTTGCTTTTAATCATTTATTTTAATTTCCATTTTGTTAGTTTAGCTGATTTTCTTACTCAAATTGCAGCTAAAAACTGCAGTCAGTTTGCGAGATTTTCATTAATTTTTTTAAAACAGCTAAAACATTGTAGTATTTTCCACATTCTTTCTTTCGTGTTTCATACGAAATGAGAAACTTATAGTTTCTCTATTATGCCAGTTATTAAGAAGGGTATAAAAACAAACACACATTCATACACACCAACATAATGAAAACTTTATGCATAACATGCTGCAGCAACAAAAACAACAATCAGATATAACATATTGCTACAAGCAAAAAGTATCTTTTGGCCAAATAAATGTGATCGCACAAATTAAACAAATTTAAAACTTTTTCCTGCAAATAAACCTTAAACACACTTTTTTGTTCCCCTTAAGGGGCCCTTTCTTTTATTGGCTCATATTTTGATTGCTTTTGTTTTTGTTGGTTGAGTTTGGGCTCTTAAAACTTAACGGAGGCAAAAGAATTGGCAAATTCTTTGTTATGATCTTTTGTGTGATTTTTGCAATTTTATCGATTGTGATAAATGTCACACAAAGCATTGCTTATTTATTTTATGACATGTGATATCCATACAAATGATGATGCCACCATCAACAAAAAGCAGCCAAGTATGTGGTCCTTTTGAAAAAAAGTTAAAAAAACATTTTTCTTTGTTTTTTATTTTTATCAAAATTATAAGCGATGATCATGATGTTAATAAATGATGATGATGATATTTTAAGAAAAATTTTCACGTAGGCGTCAGTGTTTGTCAAATCTTGTTTGTTTGATTTGAAAATGTTTATGTTTTATGTTGTGTTTGGTAAGGAGTACTGCCACTGATGTCAAAATACCAAATTCGGACATTTTGCAGGCGTTTATTTTTGCGCCACAAATTGTTTTTCTTCTTAAACAAAAAAGTATGTTTTTGCCACAAAAACCATTGCACTCGCTCATCATCATGTTTGTCATCTAAACTTGTCAACAGTTCATCAATTCTTTTAAGCAATTATGATGACTTTTTTTTGGTGGCCCTTAGAATAAAAAATATAAAAAAAAACAAAAAAACTTAACTCTACAGTAGCATTCCTTAAATTTATTGTAGTCTGTAAATGGTTTTATGTTTCAACACTTTTATCAAAGTGGCATATTTAACGCCATGAAAAATTGTACTGATTGTCACCATTGATAAAATAGTTTAAATTAAAGCGTGTGCTTTTATGATTCTTTTCCCCTATAACTTCTACTCTTTCGTAAGACAATCAACTTCTTGAGTTCAGTTTTTTAAAAATAAATATTTTTTTTTTGCTTTTAATTGAACATCCTTATAAAGAACACATAATTTTGAAATGTTGATTTAACACCGTTTTTGGTGGTTTTCTTAAGGTTTTAATATAAAAAACATTAAAAGCTGAAATAAAAAAAAAATTTTTAAGGAAAACGATTTTGTTTTATTTTGTTAAGAAGTTATTTTATTTTAATTAAATTGTAAAAAAATAATTCAACGTAAAATAACATTTTTGAAAAACGCTCTAAATATTTTGTATAGACATGGAAGCCTTAAACGACTTTTTTTTAGTTAAAAACATGGTTTAAGTTTAAAAAAAATAACATGTTCGTAAGTCAAGAATTAATTTTTTGAAGAACATTTCGTTAAGGATTCACCAAATTCGATTTCTTATCTTGAAATTCAACCGAACCTATAACAAGACTTTACCCGAAACTTGCCAGACTTAGGTTGGGTTAAACTGTCTGGTCTTGAATACCCCACATAGTTCCCCAAGGTCCTTAGTGTTATCAGATAAAAAGAAATGATTTCTAGATTAACTAATTCGATGTAATGAACTCAAAGGTGCTCGACACTCTCATGGCAAATGCCAGCAGCCTTAACTTACCAACCCCGGATGTTTCCTCCTGGTTTTGACCACCTGTTCTGATCCTTTGGCATTAACCGATGAGCTGTTATTATTTTACTAGGAGTCTACAATTACTTCTTTGCAAAGGCAAAAAAAACCTCATCGCTTACGGGTCATAAGTTCCCCAAATTATCGTGGAGACTATTTACGAAGTTGTATTTACCCAGACCTCCGTGACCCTGATCCTCACCGCAGAATCAATACTCCTATTAAAGAACTTAAGTAAAGCATGAACGTCCACTGCTTTTTCCACAGGCAGATGGATCTCTTGCTTTGCCAGCTCGTCTACCACATATTATTCCCCTCAATACCTTATGTGCCCGAGCTCAGGGGATGTGCACTTGTCTCTCGGCACAGAGTCTACCAATGGATTCCTTGCATGAATAAAACATTTGCAAAGATTGCCTTAAATGTCTTCTGGCTATCAAAAATATCATCACCTGAGAATTTCCACTTTTAAAGAATAAGCCAAGGTCGACTGCCAATTTGGCTGCTAGAATCTCTGCTTGCGAAACACTGTAGTCGTCAGGAAGCTTATAGGACTCTTTGATACCCAGTTCTCGGCAAAAAACTGCAGCTTAGACCCCCCTCCCTCCTTTCCATTTTGGACTCATCCGTAAAGAAGTTACAGGTCCTGTGGTGAGATAAGAAAAAAATGTCCGTCCAAGCGTGCGCAGGTGCCACACCCTGTGTAATGAACTTTATGATGTCCCCTATCCAACAAGCACAACCGTTACCAAGTTCTTTGTTAAAATGTTCTTCAAGTTGCTTTTGTTTTGGTATTCGCCCGTGTCTAAGTAATCCTCGTCTGTGCACAATTTACAGAAGTCCGTAGTATTTCTTGTTCACTCACTTACTTGTCATGAAGCGTTGATGAAAGTGGAGAAATTGATTTGTCTGAATACGAAAAGATCCTTCAAACAGAGCTGGGTGTCGCATTTGTTGGTTGCGGCATGAAAATCATAATCTTTCTTGCTTATGGTAAGGAGTTGTTTCACAAGCGTGTGAAGAAGTCTCTTGTCGGCGCGGATCTGTTTTGATTGAAAAAGGCGAGATCAAAACTAGAGACGCAATTGAGTTTAGATAGCCCAACTCCTCAGCAAGGGGTCTGTTATGGCTTGCACAGAATCATGGCAGTGAATTGCTATCTGGGTGGTCGGGTAAGCCATTCCGGGGGCGCTGGTAGACGCTTTGTTTCCACCAAGTGTTAAGAGCACCGTGAATTATTACTTGCAGGGGAGGTGTCACGTAAAACCCCTAACGTCTGTCTGTTCACTTACTTGTCAAATTCAAATTCATTGCCAGTAATGCCATTGTTTTTGACGGGAATGCGTTTGCGGTCGTCCAGAAGACCTGCGGCTTTACTGTTGACATAGGTTGTTACTTCTTCTTCCTCTTCTGCATTCCCTTCAAGCGATTGCGAATGATCTGGAAGTCCACCACCGTATCTATTATTTAGGCACCATCCCCTGTGGATATATCCATTTTCGTGCAATAATGAAAATAGCTTAGAACTAAAGATCTTCTATTTTACTCTTTTTAATTTTGAACCCTTCTTCCCACTTTATACACTGTTTTTAATAAATGATATGGAAAATCTTGGTTTGATTGTAGTTTAACATTTCTAGGGACCATTTAAAAAACATTAACTTAATTAAAATGTATATAAAGTATTATTTTGTTTAGTTATTCTTTGGGTTGTGTTTTGCATTTAAAATTTTTATTTAAAGCGATTTGATGTTGCTGCTATTGCCACAATTTCATTTGTCATAATTGTCATATTTGTTTAGTGTTAAATGTCCAACACATATTCCAGACGTGTTGTATTACTGCTGCTGCTGTTGTTGTCCACTAAGATAATCTTTTCTCGATACTTTCTCACACCATTGGCCAATTTGTATTCAAAGAGTTAATCATTTTATTATAATAATGATGATGATTATGATGATAACAGAGAATGGTTGTTGTGTCTGTTGTCTGTCCAAGCTTACATGTTGTAGATGGCCAATATGTTTTATAAGTGAAATTGCAAACAAAAGAAACCTACAACATTTTGCTACAAATGTTACAAAAAAACATTAAACAAAATGGCGTTTTTCATGAGAAGTACTTGAACATAAACACATACACCCTTTCATTCACAACATACATACAAACATATGTACATAAATATATTGAAGACATTTTATATAGAAAAAAATTTCATTTTATTTTTGTATTTTTCCTAAGAAAATGTTGCATTTGTCTTCGTGTGTGTGAGTGTGTTTTAGTATCTAAAACCGTTTAAAGTCTGCTAAAATTCAGCGTAAAGCCCACATGTTGGCAAGAAAGAAAAACGTTTTTTTTTTCTACCAAAAGTTGTTGACATTTTTACGTTGCATGTAGCATTTGCCACAGCGTACCTGTTTTTAACACTAAACTAAAAATAAGAATGAAAAAACCGCAACTTAAATCCAAACACGTTAAAAAGTCGGTTTTATATTTTTAGCCTTTTTTTTCTTCGATTTTTATTTTTCTAGTCTATGAACAACAGATGCTGAAGTTTTATTTTTAATCTTGCTTTGACTGTAATTCACACCATTTTTGTACAAATTCTGCCAAACACTTTTAGTCTTTATGTCTGCTAGTAGAAGTTGCTTTAAACCTAAAAGAGGAGAGCATTTAAGCAATCAGGGTTTGTTTAAGGACTTCTGTATTGCATAAGCAGTTCCTTATACATATAATGAAGTACTAGATTTAGATAAAGTTCAATAAATATATTTGCAACATCATTAGCATCACCAAGTTATCATAGAAACATATATTAAGGCAACAACTTAAAGTTTATGGCAATAATGTGTGTTTTTAGGATTTCAAGCGAAGAATTATTGTTAACATTGTCTGGGGTCCTTTGTTCTATTAGAATAGAAATGTTATATTAAATGACATATTTAAGAATTACTTAAGATGTTGAAAACTTAACTTAAGAAAACAATAGTAAAATACTGATTTTGAGTTAATCTGGGTTAGGACAAGGGTATGAGCATTGCATGTGTTTTTTACTTACGCTGAGATATAAATCCAAGCCTTTCATACTTAATTTTTTAATCAGGATTTCTTAAAAAACGTCTTTTATTTTTAAAGGTGTGACTTGTTTCTTTGAATGCTTCACGAAAAAAAGCTTTCTATGTTCAAATGAACAGCTGTTATCACTCAGAAATGGCAGAACATAGTGAAACTTAAACTGTTTAAATTGTCGCCTTTAAAATCTTAGCTCCGGGGAAAACTATAATTTAATATGTCAAGGGAAAAGAAAAATTGCTTGTGTAGTAAAGTTTAAAATTTAAATTTTAAACTCTTTATTATTATTATTATTATTTGATATGTAATGCATTTATACCTACAAATTTACAAACTCCACCTCTTATGTTACTCTTTTAAAAAAAAATCCTTTAACTTTGCTTCTATGGTTTTAATTGTCGATTTATGTAAATGTATTAAGTAAGTGTTTAAATCTTACATATTAAAATACACTTGACACATCACGCAATTGCCCACATAAGCAACAAATGTAACATGCATGAGGCAACACTTTAAATATTTGATTTCATTATAAAAAGTAAAAAAATAAAGAAAAGAAAACTGTAGTCGACTTTGTGAGATTAATTGGCTGCTAGGATCAATTTAAGACTGATCTTTTTACAATTCAATAGATGAATAAGATAATAATAATAATTATTAGGTTAGAAAAGGTGATGAGGGCAGGTACCTTGCCTACCTCTAAACTCTAGGGTCCAACGTGTGTCTCTTTAAAAAAGAAGAAAAATTATTTGACAACAGCTTAAGTACACAGCAAATATAAGAATTATTTTTAATTAAAAAATTTGTGACAATCATTAAAAATTTAATTAATTTTCCACAAGTAAACGAGTTTTTAAATGCAATTCGCACTTTAATAGTATATAAACAAGAATTTAAACTTAAAAAAGCAATGCCTGGCAATCAGAAGCTGCCAGGTTCAATCTTTAACTGGGTCAATAGTTTTTTTCTTCTGCTCTTATTTTTTTTTGTTCTTTTCACATTTTTTCTGTTTTTTTTCTTAATTTTTTTTTCGGCATTTGTTTTGCCTTTGCTTGTGATTGTTAAGGTGTGTTGAGTTTAGATCAGTTGTGTTGAGTTTCGTTTTTGTTTTGAATTTGAGTTTTAGTTTTAAAACTTACAAATTCATTAATTGATGCTATCAATTTGTTCGCAGGCTGAGGTTAAATAAAAATTTAACTGGGATTACAAATTTTTTAATTGAAATCAACTTTGTATTTTTTCTGTGTAAGATTTACATTATGCTCAACGTTTATAACAAACTAGCACGTGTCCCGCTACTTCGTAAGCGAAGTTTTAGAAACTTATTAAGTGAAGGTGATGTTTTGTGCCTTTATTTCTTAAACTATTACCTGCAAAACGCAATTTAAATGAAGTTTCTACCTTTATTGGTTAAGAAATTACAAAAAGTATCAAAATGTAATTTGTACCCTTTCTCCTATCCCCTAGGGTCTTAAGTTTTTAAAAAGTATAAAAAAATATTCATATTTTGTCAAGACTTGTCGAACGCAGTTTGAATTATGTTTCTATCTTTATTGGTTCAGATGCTACAAAAAGTACGTGAAAAGTACCACTTTACAAATTTGTACTCTTTTGTCTGCCCCTTAGGGTCTAGATTTTTAAAAAAGTTTAGAAAATATATTCATATTTTGTCCTGACCTGTTGAACGCAAATTAAACTATGTTTTTACCTTTATTAGGTAAGAAGTTACAAAAAGTACCTAAAAATTACAAATATGTAATTTTTACCCTTTTTTGTGCCTAAGGGTCCAAAATTTTTAAAAAGTATCGAAAACATATTCTTATTTGTCGATACCTGTCGAACGCAATTTATATTACGTATTTATATCTATTGGTTCAAAAGTTACAAAAAGTACCAATATAGAATTTTTACCCATTTTTGAACCCTTTTTTTACCTCCCAATGTCCAAATTTAAAAAAAGTGGCAAAAATGTATTCATATTTTTTTAGTATCTGTCGATTGCATTTTGAACTATGTCTGTACCTTTACTCGTTTAGAAGTTACAAAGTGGACCTAGGCACTATCAAAATTTAGATTTTACCCTTTTTTAGCCCTAAGGGTCTAAAATTTCGAAAAAATGCCAGACACGAGTCTGCTTATTTTTTGAGTAAAATACGATCCTTTTTAAATTTTGTTTCTATCGTTTGTAGTTTAGGAAATATTAACTTTTGGATATTTCCATATTTGACCCGTTTTAAGCCCCTTCGGGTCCGAATTTCCCAAAATCCCGTCTTAGTGGATCTAAACATAAGGAAAGGTACCCAGAGTCCAAATTTCAGGTCTCTAGCTCTGCGCGTTTGTGCTGTGCGATGATGAATCAGTCAGTCAGTCAGTAACGTTATTCCTTTATATATATAGATAGATAGATCATGTTATTAATAACAATATATGCATAAAAATTTAAAAAAAAATTCCAGTTGCCAGCTTAGTCGACATTAAACTGGGCCAATTGCCCTTGGTTCTACATATTTGTATTCGTTATCTCAACAAAGTACTTTAGGCCTACTGTTTCTAAAATAAAAATCTATAAAAATGCTGAAAATGTTTCTTTCGGGATTGCAATAAGTACCAAATGTTCATTTCTACCCTTTTATTGTCTTAGAAGCTACAAAAGTACTAATAAAGTGCCAAAATATAATTTTTAACTGTCTGTATTCCTTCGGTACCAAACTTTCAGAAAAACACTTTCCAACCAAATTCACATGCACTGAAAAAATACAAAGTTGATTCTAATTAAGAGATTTGAGATCCTAATTAAATCTGTATTGATTATCAGCCTGCAAACAAATTGATAGTATCAAATAAAAAAATGTTATTAAAATGAAACAAAACTGTGAATCAATTTTTTTAATTAATTTAATTTAAAATATTGGTTGAGTTTTAATACATATAAAAAAAGTATTCTCCTATTTATTTTATTACAATTTATTTTTTAACTTAAAATTATTTAATTTTATTTTTTATTACATACATATATATTTATGTTAAAATTTAATTTAATAAATTTACAAAGAAAACTAAATTTTAGTTTACATGCATAACCAATCTCAGCATCGACTCGAACCTGGGACCTTTGCCTTATGGTGGCAAGGTTCAACCAACGAAGCATTTTGCTTTGATAAGTGTAAATATTACTTTTCAAAAGTGTTTAGATCAAAATGTCTATACAAAATTACTGCTTTTTTAAGGAATTTTTAAATAAGCATCACTGCTTTGGTTAAATTTATATAAAAACCTATATTTAATTGAGACAATTATATTAGTTAAAACAGTTTGAGTATTTTAATAAGCGCGTTAATAATAATTTTTTCTGTGTAGCAGAAAGCAAAAAGTGCTTAAGATAAATTTATTTGATTCCTTGATTGACATATTAAAACAAAATTTTTCTCTACTCGTACTTCTACTCTGGGGCAAGGTTTTGCAGCAATTCAGTACAACAAATGATTCCCTCGCCCTAGGTTATTACATACATTTATTGCAATACTGATTGAATTAATAAAGGCAAAAAGAAGAAGAAAAAGTGTTTAACTTTCTGATTTAAAAAGAGCGTTTAAGTTTCATTATCCTAAATAAACCAATAAATTTAATAAATTTGTTTTTAAAAACTGGAAAAATATGTTTTATTTATTATTGGAATATGACGAAATTTTTGCAAAACAACTTAAAAACTCAAAATTTCTTTCCTGCGAAACAAGAAACTCAGACTTAAGCACTTTTACCTTTTTGTCACAGATACAAGGAATAATTAAAAGAAAACCCCTAAAGAAATTAAACCAAAAACTACTTGTTTGGTCTTCTATTGCATAAATATGTTTCTTTTTTATCCTTTTAACTTATTTTAAACTAGTTGGTTGCATGTTTGTGCTGTTTTGCAAGCCGTTATATGTCTGACTGTTTTAAATTTCAAATTGGGACAGAATAAAAAGACGTTGTGTACTTGGAGCAGGTGTCATTAACGGGGGGATTAATAACGCTTACTGTGCTGGCTTAATACGGTAGTAGCAAAAGCAGTTGTAAGCAAAAGTCAACGGCGGTTTTTGTTTAATATTTTTGCCTTTTTTGAGGCTAAACTATCTGGTCATAAAGAATAATAAAAAGGCACGTGTCTAAAAGCAGGAATAACCAAAAATAAAAACAATTCAAGTGCGGCTACAACTTCACTGTTATTGTTTTCAGAATTTGGTATTTAACCAAGAAGTTAAAATAAAACTCAGAAATAACTTGCAGCTTGCTGTTAAACAACCCCTCCACTTAGGAAAAGTGTAAAAGACAGGACGTTTTGTATTTAAAGCAAAAAACCAAAAGATACAAAAAAAATAATGAAACGTGTATCAGGAAGACTTAAGGATAAAATAGGGATCACCTACAATAACACTTAAGAAAATACACACACACACACTTGTTCAAGGTATTTACGATTGTACTGAAGGGCAGGTGTATTGTTGGCGCTTGTATCTTGCATATAAATTCAACAATGTTGTAAGAAATGATGAGTTATGCATTTATTTTAATTCCTGACAATATTTGTTGCACTTGTTTCAAAACCAACGGTCAAGAAACTTTATACACAAACATAATGTGCTGTGTGTCCTGTATCTAATGAGCCCTATAAAAGGTGCATTTCTCTTATTAAATGCAAGAAAAACTAAAATTGTTGAAGAAGATTGATTGATTCCTTTAGTTATGATATGTTTTTCTTTTTCAAGCAGAGAGGGAAAGAGAAAAAAAAACAAGTTCAGCTGTATCCGTTCGTTTTTTTTTCAATTTTCCTAATGTAATAAAATAAATTTAACATTAAATATGTAAAATTGATTAAAATCTACTAAAAAAATATTTTTTCTTTGTAAAATTAATGTTAAGATACAAATGTTTGTATGTGTGTGTGTTAGTATGGGTATTTGTATACTTTGGTGTCAACAGCAAGAAGCAATCCTTTCATTTTACTTAGGCCATATCTAAAAAGAGATTTTCTAGTTATGATTACTTGTGTTACAAGTAGTAAAAGTGAGAAATTTAATTTTCCGAAAAGCCTTTACCATTACACAAATAAAATCCTTTTTTTCCTTTTTTGCTTAAAACACTCTTTCAACTCATTTAACAGCATCACACCCTTTTGTTTGCAATCTCAATGTGTGTGAATATGGATTTGGTTGCATGTATTTTACGTTTGGCTTTGCTACCACTTCTACATTAGGACATAAAGTTGTATTGCTGTTATCAAGATTTTTCTCGCTTTTTGCTTGCAATTTGTGTCAATCTCTCTCATCACATTTGGGTTTTTTTTTGTTTGATTCGTTTCTCTGTTTTTGTTTAAATTTTCCTAAAAATCTGTTTCTGTTACAATTCAAATAAGTAGAGATTTTTCTAACTGATAATTTTGTGGATTTTAATTCCATTTCAATTCTAACAAAGATTTTTTTTTTCGTTTTCTGGGACTTTTGTCACCCAATAATAGATTTTCTCTTAATGATAAGCTTAGCTTTAGCATCTGCTTTTTTTGAAAACATTTTTATCATAATTAAAAGTACAGACTTCATTACGTTACGTTAAAGTAATTATTTAATGAAAATCATTAGAAAATTAAAATATGTTTTATTCTTTGAGCAGGTGTGATAACTATCACACATTTTTAAATGGAGGTTTTTCTGAAGAGAGTGTCAGTAAAAGAAAAAGCGGAATTTATTTAAATTATTCACAATATGTACAAGGTGTCTGGTGGCAGATCTAAAAAACGTAATAATTGACAAAAAGCTTTATTAAGAACATTATACGATAGAATTGAAATGCGGATTTTATTTTTTAAAGAGTGTGTCATCATCATCCGTTGAGTTGAACACACTGTTTAAAATTGAGCCTTGTGTTCTGCGCCACACGCTGCACTAAAATTGGTTCAATTGAGCTGATTTCTCGACAAATATGTTCCTTTAAAGCCACAAGGGATTGAGGTTTGTCATTATAAACCCTCTCTTTGAGGTAGCCCCATAAAAAAATCCATGGGAGTTGAATCGGGCCACCTCGGTGGCCATGGGATGTCCTCAAAGCGACTGTTCAGTTTTTGGGGGAAATTTTCCCGAAGCAAATACATCGAAGCTCTGGCTGTGAGTTCACTTGTCCTAGCAAAAATAATTCCGTAATCATCTGTCAATAATTTTTACTGTTAACATTCGTCGCCTGGCTTGAGAATTTTCGAAAAAAAATGGTCCAATTATCTTATCCGTGGATAAGGCACACCAAACTTTTACCCTGGGGCAATGCAATGGTTTATATGTTTCAATCGAGGGTTGTGGGTTCTTGGAGATCAGTAATGGTAGTTATGCTTGTTGATGTGGCCGTTTTAGTAAAAATGAGCCTCGTCGCTCCGAAAAATGGGATTCAAAGTGCGAAAACGCTCCAACTTCGTTTTACATAAATTTTTGCGCGCATCGAAGTCCCTTTCTTTCAGTTCTTAAACGATTTGAATTCTCAAAGAATGGAACTTCAAAACCTTTTTTAAATTTCATAAAGAATCGCTCTTAGAAGCCCTAGTGAGGCTGCTTCTTTCCGTATTAAAGGTCGCGGATTTTCATGTAACCTGCTTTTAACCAGCTGAGTGTTTTCGGGAGTCCTTGAAGATCGACTGGGCCCTGGCCGTGGGACATTCATAGCCGAAGCATTTGCGCGGAGTCTCTGCACCCATCAACGAATTAAATTTTTACTCTGCGACCACATTAATTTGAATTTATACTCTGGCAAAAGGAGCTGCTGTTACAGTGAATGACTAAAGTTTTGTTTATAAAACTAATCTGCTAAACATCACAATGTTTGTCTCTAATTAAATTTGTCATATAACCCGCTTAGCAATCAATTTATTGCAAAATCAATTTGGTGACAACTTTATTTCCAAAGGTAGTCCTGTTTACTTCGTTTAAATATTTGATAAGAAAATATTTTTTTAATTTTAAACATATTTATTTAATAATACTTTTTGCAAGCTTTCTTACTCTGCACAGTGGGTTCGATGACACCAAAAGTGGCGATTAATTCATGGGAGCCGTAATTTAAATTTAAAAAAATTTTTTTTTTCAAATCGTAAAATATGCATAAAAAGACATATTCTGAAGAAAAATATACACGGAAAAAAATTTTTTTTTACGATTTTATAGACATTTTTATTTTTCGGAAAATTATAGTTTGTTTAAGAATTTTCGCCGTAATTTTAAAATGGAAAGTGATTTTTTTAAAAAATGAGAAGCAAACAAAAGCTTATATTGTCTTCTTTCTAAAAAATAAAAAAAAAATAAATATATATTTTGCATAAATATGAATATAAGTTTAATTTAAAATCTGAATTCGGGTTTTGAAAGATTTCGAGAATTTTACAACTTTTTTAAAAAAGTAACGAAATAAATTTTTAAAATTTTTTTTGTTTGTCAATAATTGTCATAAACTTAAAAAGAAACCATATTATGTTCATCCTCACCTTTATCATCATAATCTTCGTTATCATTACTCTCACTATCATGTATTTCTTGAGAAATATTAGGCGATAGCAAAAGTTGTAGTTCAGAATTTGATAATTGTTGCTTTTCTTTCCGCTCATTTTGTTTATTAAAACTTGATATGAATGGATCTGAACTGAGAAAAAATCCATTTAGAATATCTTCATTCGACTTTTCTCGGCTGCATTTGCGAGCCTTATTTCTTTCCTTATATCTGGCTTCCTTAATTTTAAAATTAATTTTAAAAATTCAATTAATCGTCACTTTCGAATCATTTGAACCCACAGTGCTCTGTATGGTTTCTTAAATACAGGGTGGCTGATAAAAGCTGGTGACATGTAAAATTACTTTAACACATATGCGGTAATTTAAAGGGCTTCCACTCTCGGCGACACATTTGCAATATCTTATCAAAAAGTTATTTGTTTAAGGTAGCCTCTTTCATCAGTCACCCTGTATTAAAGCAAGTTCTGTCTTTGTTTATTTGTTTTTTAACGAACTTTTTTTCAAACTGTTCAATTAATGATCAAATGGCTTTTTTAATTGAGCTTCCCTTGACCAAGTGGTGTTGTCAACTTTGAATAGTAAACATTGAAAACCTTAGAAAAGACCAATGACAGCTAGCAATGGCTTTTATTCAGCTGGCTGGTTGGTTTGCTTGATCAAACAATGAGCGAAAGTGCAAGAAGAGCAAAAGGCGGTCTATAACACTACACTACACATGACTGTTGATTGTCGCTGTCAAACGCTTTTAAAACGCCAAAATTCAAATGTTTAAAACAAACTTGTATAAAGGGTTGTCAGAGTAAAAGACCAAAGGAATTGAAAAAAATTTAAACAAAGCTACTTTTAAAGCCCAACAATAATAAATGTTTATGACCAGCCCAAATGTATTTCGAAGCTGTTTGATAGGTTTTAAACAAAATAGAGTAGAGATTTTTCCAACTTCCTTAATAACGGCGGCATTTCTGCTTTGAACTGTCAGTTGAAAACTTTTGATGGTCTTAAAAAAGAAGAAGAAGGTTTTTACTTTAATGGAATGTTCATTTTAGTGCATGTCTTCAAGTTGCTTTAGTTAAAAATTGATTTCTTTTTGCTAAATAATTTTTTTTATGCAAATCATGTTAAAGTTTTTTAATTACCTCACAGAAAATTCCCACAACAAATTACACTTTAGTTACTTTAAAATACTTGTTAGCAGCCCATATCTGGAAAATCTTGATTTTTAATTAAGATTTTCAACACCATATGCCACGCACTTTGTTTAAAATTTTATTGTGCAGAAGATATCTTGTGGATTATATGCCTTGTATAAAAAGAAGCAATTTGCTAAAATACAAACCTATAATTTAGAGAACTACTGACAATTGTGGCAATTCACATGAAACCTTGTGCATGAACTTTTCTTACTTTACTTCTAAGGATTTGAATTATATTCGTAAAATTTATTTCCAACTCAAAGTTGATTTGTTATGTTTTACTGTTAACTTTATGTTTGTTGTTTTCAACCTCTTAATAGTCATCAATAATAATTTTCTTAAATTTTTTTTTTCATTATTTTGGTTCAATCTGTTTGATGATGATGATGATAATCATCATGGTAATCTTGATCACCTGCAGCTACTTAAATTGTGTAGTCAAGTGTTGTGGTGTATGTCTGTTATGTGGAAGAGAGTGTAGCAGTCTTAACACCACCACATACCACATACCACCACATTGGTTTCTTAAGAAATTTCTTTTTATTCATTGAATAAATGAGATATTGCATAGTTTGTATTAGTTGTTGTATTTTAGTGTTGCTCCCTCCTGCTATTGTTGTTGTTTGCATTTCAGCCATATAGTATTAAGCTTTGTCGATGTATCATCATCATCATAATAATAATATCTATAATCAGCAACACGTACATATAATATTGTCTAAACCACTGTTATTAGTATAATCAAATGGGAATTATCTTTGCAGTCAGATCGAACTTGTTACTTATTGTGGTCTTGTGGTTGCTGGTCGCTAAAACCAAACAACAAAGAATAAATAAATAAATAAATTAAAAAAAAAAAACAACCAAGCAGTAGTTGTTGTTAGTAGTCAGCCAGCCATTCAGTTGATTTAAAATTAATATTAATATCAGTTGTCTTCTTTTGCTGTTGTTTTCTTACAAATGTCCAGTTCGTTGTTGTTTTCCTGTATCCTTTTGCAACACTTCTATTTTATAGATAATTTTATAGATTATCTATTTCAGTTTTGCAAGCCACTGTTTATAGAGAATTATGGTTGCTTAACATGTGTCATAATCTTTAGTTATCCATCATTTGGGTCAATTATTTTTCTCTCCCATTTTTTCACTTTAAGGCATTTTTTCTAAAGTTATTTTAATTATTTTGTTTTTCCAATGAAACATTGTTAAAAAAATAAAGATAAAACTTTAAAATCAAATTTTGGGTATAAAAATTGCATTGAAATTATACTAATAAGTTAGGAAAAAATTTAACGACTGCACCCAATAATTTAATAAAATAGGCTGTGGCCAAAATTAAAAGGGACAGATTAAAATTATGCAAATTTTTTTAGAGATTTAAAAACATTTAAAAAATGTATTTGCTATAATTTTATGTAAAAAATCTACTAAAGATTAAAAAAAAAAATAAAACAAAATAAGAAAAAAAAAATCAAAAAGAATAAATGAATTTAAATAGAAACAGTTGAAAAAGCTATATAAAATAAAATAAATAAAAATAAAATAAAGTAATATATCAACAAAAAACAAAATAATATATCAATAAAAAACAAAATAAAATAAAAATAAAATAAATTAAATTAAATAAATGAAAATAAAATAAAAAATAAAATAAAATCAAAAAATAAAATTAACAATAATAAAGTAATAAAATAAAATAATATAAAATAAAACAAAATAATATAAAATAAAATAAAATAAAATAAATGAAAATAAAATAAAATAAAATACCAATAAAAAACAAAATAAAATAAATTAATTAAATAAATGAAAATAAAATAAAAAATAAAATAACCAAAAATAAAGAAATAAAATAAAATATAATAAAATAAAATAAAATAAAATAAAATATAATAAAATAAAATAAAATAAAATAAAATAAAATAAAATAAAATAAAATAAAATAAAATAAAATAAAATAAAATAAAATAAAATATCAATAAAAAAACAAAATAAAATAAATTAAATTAAATAAATGAAAATAAAATAAAATAAAATAAAAAATAAAATAAAGAATAAAATAAAAAATAAAATTAACAAAAACAAAGAAATAAAATAAAATAAAATAAAAAATTTAAATATTAATAAAAAAACTAAATAACAAAATAAAATAAAATAAAAAAGTTCAATTAAATAAATGAAAATAAAATAAAAAAAAACAAAATAAAAAATAAATACACACAAAAAAATTAAATGAAATAAATTTAAAAAAATGAACTTAAAATAAAAAAATTAAATTTAAGAAAAAATAAAGAAGTAAAATGAAAAAAAATTAAATTAAATAAAAAAAAAAAAATAAAATGAAAAAAATAAAAAAAAAATTAAAAAAAATTAAATAATTGAAAATAAAAAAATAAAATAAAATATAATAGAAAATCAAATATAATAGTAAAATGAAAAAAAATTAATAAAATAAAAAAAATTAAATAAACTGAAAAAAAATAAAAATAAATAAAATTAAATTAAATAAATGAAAACAAATTGAAAAAAAAACTAAAAAAATAAAGAAATAAAATAAAATTTAATAAATTAAAAAAAAATAAACTAAAATAAAGAAAAACAAAAATTAAATAAAAAAATAAAATTAAATAAAATATAATGATAAAAAATTAATATCTAAATAAAAAAATTTAAAAAAATGCGAAATGGCAAATAAAATGAAAAAATAAAATTAAATTAAAATTCACTTTTTAAAGTCAAATAAAATAATAATATAAAAAAAATTTATTACAAAAAAATTTTCTTAAATAAAAGTGTGAGATTAAACTAAGTATTAAACAAGTAAGAGCGCTATATTCGGCTCTGCCGAATCTTATATACCCTTCACATTGGTCTTTAAATATACCCAGCCGAGTAATTTTGTACTGCAAATAATATAATAAAAAACCTTGTGCAAGTTTTAAAGTCCATAGAAAAATATACAAAATTTTAACGTTCGATGAGGAAAGTTTGAGGTCAAGAGTTTTAAAAGTTTTCCACATTATTCATATATAAAGGTTAATAAAACTTATTAAATGTTCTAGTCCCCGTGCTCTTCTTCAACTTTTTCTCCAAAATGTATGAATTATTTGATTATTACTTTTTGTAGAATATTCGAAGTCGATAGCTGTAATAGTTTTCCAGAAGTAGCGTATCGAAAATTTTATAAAAATTGTTAATTTTTATGGCAGCTACCCCTTCTTCACCCCCCATCCGAAAATGTTTCTCTTCAGAGCGTAGCCCTTGATGTCCAATCACGTTTTGTAGAACATTTGATTTCGATATCTGTTATAGTTTCCAAGATATAGCATATCGAAAATTTAACAAAAATTGTTATTATATGTATGGGAGTTACCCCTTTTTTTGCCCCCACTCAAAAATTTTTTTCTTTAAAGCGTAGGCCTTATTTCCCAATTACTTTTTGCAGAACATTTCATTTCGATATCTTTTATAGTTTCCGAGATATAGCGTATCGAATATTTTATAATAATTGTCGATTTGTATGGGAGCTACCCCTTTTTTTGCCCCCACTCAAAAAAATTTTTTCTTTAAAGCGTAGGCATTCTGGCCCAATTACTTTTTGTAAAACATTTCATTTCGATATCTGTTATAGTTTTCGAGATATAGCGTATCGGAAATTTCATACAAATCATTAATTTGTATGGGAGCTACCCCTTTTTTTGCCCCCACTCAAAAAAATTTTTTCTTTAAAGCGTAGGCATTCCTGCCCTATTACTTTTTGTAGAAGATTTCATTTCGATATCTGTTATAGTTTCCGAGATATAGCGTATCGAATATTTTATAATAATTGTCGATTTGTATGGGAGCTACCCCTTTTTTTGCCCCCACTCAAAAAAATTTTTTCTTTAAAGCGTAGGCCTTATTGCCCAATTACTTTTTGTAGAACATTTCATTTCGATATCTGTTATAGTTTTCGAGATATAGCGTATCGGAAATTTCATACAAATCATTAATTTGTATGGGAGCTACCCCTTTTTTTGCCCCCACTCAAAAAAATTTTTTCTTTAAAGCGTAGGCATTCCTGCCCTATTACTTTTTGTAGAAGATTTCATTTCGATATCTGTTATAGTTTCCGAGATATAGCGTATCGAATATTTTATAATAATTGTCGATTTGTATGGGAGCTACCCCTTTTTTTGCCCCCACTCAAAAAAATTTTTTCTTTAAAGCGTAGGCATTCTGGCCCAATTACTTTTTGTAAAACATTTCATTTCGATATCTTTTACAGTTTCCGAGATATAGCGTATCGAATATTTTATAATAATTGTCGATTTGTATGGGAGCTACCCCTTTTTTTGCCCCCACTCAAAAATTTTTTTCTTTAAAGCGTAGGCTTTATTGCCCAATTAATTTTTGTAGAACATTTGATTTCGATATCTGTTATAGTTTCCGAGTTATAGCGTATCGAATATTTTATAATAATTGTTGATTTGTATGGGAGCTACCCATTTTTTGCCCCCACTCAAAAAAATTTTTTCTTTAAAGCGTAGGCATTCTGGCCCAATTACTTTTTGTAAAACATTTCATTTCGATATCTTTTACAGTTTCCGAGATATAGCGTATCGAATATTTTATAATAATTGTCGATTTGTATGGGAGCTACCCCTTGTTTTGCCCCCACTCAAAAAAATTTTTCTTTAAAGCGTAGGCCTTATTGCCCAATTACTTTTTGTAGAACATTTCATTTCGATATCTGTTATAGTTTTCGAGATATAGCGTATCGGAAATTTCATACAAATCATTAATTTGTATGGGAGCTACCCCTTTTTTTGCCCCCACTCAAAAAAATTTTTTCTTTAAAGCGTAGGCATTCCTGCCCTATTAATTTTTGTAGAAGATTTCATTTCGATATCTGTTATAGTTTCCGAGATATAGCGTATCGAATATTTTATAATAATTGTCGATTTGTATGGGAGCTACCCCTTTTTTTGCCCCCACTCAAAAAAATTTTTTCTTTAAAGCGTAGGCATTCTGGCCCAATTACTTTTTGTAAAACATTTCATTTCGATATCTTTTACAGTTTCCGAGATATAGCGTATCGAATATTTTATAATAATTGTCGATTTGTATGGGAGCTACCCCTTTTTTTGCCCCCACTCAAAAATTTTTTTCTTTAAAGCGTAGGCTTTATTGCCCAATTAATTTTTGTAGAACATTTGATTTCGATATCTGTTATAGTTTCCGAGTTATAACGTATCGAATATTTTATAATAATTGTTGATTTGTATGGGAGCTACCCATTTTTTGCCCCCACTCAAAAAAATTTTTTCTTTAAAGCGTAGGCATTCTGGCCCAATTACTTTTTGTAAAACATTTCATTTCGATATCTTTTACAGTTTCCGAGATATAGCGTATCGAATATTTTATAATAATTGTCGATTTGTATGGGAGCTACCCCTTGTTTTGCCCCCACTCAAAAAAATTTTTCTTTAAAGCGTAGGCCTTATTGCCCAATTACTTTTTGTAGAACATTTCATTTCGATATCTGTTATAGTTTTCGAGATATAGCGTATCGGAAATTTCATACAAATCATTAATTTGTATGGGAGCTACCCCTTTTTTTGCCCCCACTCAAAAAAATTTTTTCTTTAAAGCGTAGGCATTCCTGCCCTATTACTTTTTGTAGAACATTTCATTTCGATATCTGTTATAGTTTTCGAGATATAGCGTATCGGAAATTTCATACAAATCATTAATTTGTATGGGAGCTACCCCTTTTTTTGCCCCCACTCAAAAAAATTTTTTTTTAAAGTGTAGCCCTTAGGGTACAATTAATTTTTGTAAAACATTTTAAGTCGATAGCTGTAATAGTTTACGAGATAAAGCGCATAAAATATTTCACCAAATTTGTGCAATTGTAGGAAAAATACCCCTTCCCCTGGTCCTATCGGAAAAAACTTTTTTCATTATTTAGGTCCCATCTTTAGGAGTATCCGTGCCAAGTTTTGTGGCAAGAGTGATTATACTTACTGAGATATATAGGAATATATGCACGGATTTTGTCCTAAAAAAGGGTTACTCTGGGTTTTCGCTTATATCTCGGTCAATAGTGAACCGATTTTGCTGATTTTAAATAGCGATTGTTAGCGGGATATTTGTAATCGTTTGACACCATTTACTGATCTGTATCTTTTTATCTGACTCCGGAAACTTGATTTCAACAGACGGACAGACAGACAGACGGACAGACGGACAGACGGACAGACGGACAGACGGACATGGCTATTTCAACTTCCCTATCTATAAGGATCCAGAATATATATACTTTATGGGGTCGCAAATGAATAATAAAGAAATTACAAACGGAATGACAAAGTGATATATACCCTTTCACTATGTGAAGGGTATAAAAATACCAGCATTAAGACCATAAACCTTGGGTGTTTCAATATATCAAATAAAACGCCAAGTATTACTTTAATGTAGTATACTATCCTAGTCAAGTTGGCTTTTTTCTATTTTAACCTTTCTTAAACCGTACTGTAAGTCCAAGAAAAAGGTGAGAGGGTGGTGTTGGACATAAGATTTTTATAACTTTAAAAAACATTCAATGTATGCCGACAACAAACAAACAGACGAAAAAACGGTTTTCAATACAATACATGTGAAAATGCAAATCTTGTAGAACAGCTGCTTCTGCTGCTGTTAGTTTTCTGTGTTTGAATAGCTGGGCTTTTGCCTCTTTTGTAGTTTGGTTAAACAGCCACAGATTAACAACGATATTACTATGGTCTTGGATTTAAATAAAATAAAATTGTTGATGCTTTAAGCATTTTAAATATGCAGCGAGATTTAAATGCACATAAATCTCACTTGGTGTCCGCCAAATTATAGTTTTCAAAACATTAGCTTTTACACTTTGTATTACAAACCAAAAGTACAATGAAATAAAAAAAAGCGAACGCCACACAAGGACACAACTAAGGAGTACGAGTACAAGTACTGCAACTACAACTACAACAACTGCCACTAGCTGTTATTTTGAAAAGTGCGGTAAACTCTCTATAGTTAAGTGTTTGTATTCATATTATGATCAATGTGTTTTGATCATTTATATGATCATCGATCGATCGATAGCTGACTGCTGTACGATGATCGATCTTTTTTGTCTTGCAGGTTTAAAACTTAAGAAAGGAAACACTTTAAACGCGCGATTGTTTATGATATAAATTAAACAATTTATGACGTCAACCAAAATGTAGTGCAAGTAAATATCACAAAGAAAAAAAAACAGAAATCTTATGTAATACAGTGAAACTAAAGAGAGAGATAACTTGAAGTACTACCGCTTAGCCTTAGAATGGGTTTTTTTTTCTCAAAACCTTTAAGCGTTAAACAGTTGTGTTTAATCTGTGTGGCAGTAATTCAATTTTTTGCAACAATATTAACTAGTGCTGGCTTTGGGATTTTGTGCGTTCGTTAGCTATAAATTTTAAATTCACACTCTGTGTTTTGTTTTATGATCTTTCTCTACTGCATAAGTAATAATAACAACAACAACAAGAACCCCTTTAAACACACATTTTATTCTTTGTTTTTATATATAAATTTAAAAAAAAAGATCATTTATTTTAAATCGTTATCGCTTCTGGTCTCAATCGCATGCAGAAATATATTTGTTCAACTTATGGCCTTCTTCTTCTTTTAGGTGTTTTTTTTTTGTATTTAAAAATATTATTTTTTTTTGTTATTGCAATTGGCAATACAAAAGCTTTAAAGGTATAAAGATATATATAAATATATAGTTAATGTGTTTGTTGTTTTTGTAATTGATTTAATGCTGCAGTTTTATCGCACCTTTTAAAAGATTTATTTACTCATCTTTTCCTTTGTTTTATATTTTTTAAATTTTATTTTCTCTTTTTTTTTAGCCTCCCGTATGCCATCCTCACATACATCACCGCAAATGTGTCGGCCTCACTTTCATACGCCCCTAAGTTCATGGCTGACCAGCGAACATAAATCATTTGCACCCGCCAGCCCTTGGGGCAGTCCGTTTGCCTGTCCCCAGGAACCACAGGTCGATCACAAACTGAGTCAGGTGGGTCAATCACATCAGACAACAGCGATGGGCCAACATTCATTTCCTTTTCCGCCCACGCCGCCAAAGGATTCAACGCCCGACTCAGTACAAACCGGTCCCTCGGAATATCAGGTAAATTGCTCAATTATTATGTAAATAGGGAAAGCATTAAATATAGAATTTTTTTTTATTCCAATGATCTTTAAAAAAGCTTAAGTTTATCTTCAAAAGCTTTAACCTTGAAAGGCGTTTAAATTTTATTTTCTTAAAATGGTCTTGCATTCTGAAATGCAATTAGGCAATGCAGTTTTATCCTTTTGGTACCTAAAATAAACTTGTAAGTTTTAAGTGCCCATATTCTGAAGGGATTAACAATGGGCCTAAGGGTCCCTGGGTGCGGGTCGAGAATTGCCCTAAGTGCCCATATCCTAGGCAATTGATATTAAGCAAATCCTTTATTTTGGAGATTTAAAAGGAAAAATAAATAAATAAATTCTTCTGTCTCTTCTAGTTTCCTTTAGTGACCGTTATAATTATGCCAAAAAAAAAATTAAAAAAATAATTATAAGTTTTGGCTTTTTATAATTTTTGTAAAAAAAAATTAATTTTTTTTGTTTTTTTAAATTTTTTTTATTTTTTTATACTTTAAAATTTTTGTAAAATTAATTATAGCAATAGTTGTTTTTTTTTAGATTTTTGTTAACTAAAAAAATTTTATATCTTGGCAAAATATAAAAATCAAAAAATAGTTTGTATTTTATTTGTAAAAATCAAAAAATAATTTTTATTTTTTGAAAAAAAAATCAAAAATTTAAAAAGAACTCGATTTTCAAAAGATCTAGTTGTACTTCAGTTGACTTGCCGGTTTGTCCTTGTACTTGCTTTTTTTTATTAAAGACTCGAACATAATTATTAATTACAGTCCCTGTCTTCTCTGCATATGATTTACAAATATTTTAATAAAATATTTTATTAAATAATATAATAAAATCGGTGGCTATTTTCATTTTAAAAAAATTCCGTTTTTTAGAATGTCTAAAAGTTTGCCTTTGAGAGGTTTTTATAAAATCATTATTTTAAAAGCGTTTTCATAAAGTTATTTAAAAAATCTACAAAGTATGTTAATTTTATTTAAATGATTTTTGTCCTTTAATTTCAGGCTGTGGTAAATGCTTTTATGCATCAAGCTCAAGCGACGGGTTCCACCTCCCTGCCCGATACAAGTTGTGCCCTCGACATAAAGCCCACCATACACAATGGCTCTACCTCCTCCTCACACAATGGCAGTGGTGGTCAGTCATCAGTGCCCAAACAAAGAGAAGGTACTAATCAAACATCAAATAATAATAATAATCATAATAGTAACAACAACAACAATAATAATAATAATAATAGTACAACAAGTAGCAATAATACAAATAATCAACATAGTAATCAAACACATAATAGCAACAGTAACAACAACAACAACAACAATAGTAGTAATAATCAATCATCAACATCAGGTTCAAGATCCTCCAATAATTCAAATACACAAAATGTCCAATCTGCCGCCAACCAAAATAACATTACCTCCTCCCTACACAACAATACCAATGCCCTACTGAACAGCTCAAGTGCAGCGGCGGCGGCAGGTCTTTTTGATACCAGCAGCCAAACGCATTATGGCAATTTAAGCCAGGCCAGTGGCTTGGGTTTAAGTAATGGTGTTGCTGGCAACACTTCCACCAATAGTTATGACACTTCTTATGCCTCCTATGCAGCGCACCATCATGCGGCCGCCCAACATCAAGTAGCCGCAGCAGCAGCCGCTGGCATGTTTCAAAGTCCTTCAATGGCAGCGGCGGCTGCTGCCAGACATCATCACCACCACCATCATCATCATCATGGTCATCATGGTCATCATGCAATGTCAGGGTCTAGTGTTGGTGCGTCGGGTGGTATGTCGAGTAGTGTGGGGGGTGGTGGTAGTGGCGGAGTTGGCGTCAGTCATGGCATGTCTAGCAGTTTGAGTGGTAATGGCAGTAATAACGGTTCCAATATTGATGTTAAGCCTGCTCGTACTAAACCTCGGACTAGTGCTGGTAAGCAAGACAAAACTTTCATAACAACAAAAGCAAAAAATCAAAAAAAAAAGTAAAAACATACACACGCACACGTTTTTTCTTGCATTTGAATACAAATCGAATGTTGCAAAACGGTGTGGGTGATTAAACAATTTTTTTGATTTTTTTTTAATTTTTTTAATATTTTTTTTAACATAACTAACACTTAATATAACAATAATTTTGTTAATATTGATTTTTTTTTCTTTTAAATATTTAAGTTAAGTTTTTCTTTGGTTTATCTAAATTGCAAACTTTTGCCTTTTGGTTTTTCTTGTCTCTTGAGTTGTAAGCTGTGTGTGAAAAAATTTTTTATTTTTTTTTATTTTTAATAGGGAATTGTGCGTTTTTTTGTCTTAATTAATTTGCCTTCTTTATACTTGACATTTTCTCAGCTCATTTTATTACAATTTTCTCTTATCTTGTGGATACCTTTTCTGTCAATTGTCAACATGTATCTTCATACGAAAGACTCTTTAATTTTGTTTTATCTTTGAAGATGTTTAACAGCTTGTTTGTGCTTTAAATATTGATAAAATAGACTGCAGCTTATTGCAGAATCAAAATGAGTCTCATAATTACTTTGCTTTATTTAAAGTATTTTACAGCACAAGTACTTAAGGCACTTGTGTGATATAAAAGTGTAAGCAAAAATCAACCTAAACACAAGAAATTTTACAATAACAACACGCACTTGAACATGTTTAAAACTGTATTATTGGGGTTTCAACTGTGTTGTTGTGGTCTTTAAAAGCAAAAAATATGAAAACACAAAAAAGTAATAAAAAAAAGAAAAGAAAAAAACTACTTCAATTCCATGCATTGTTTAGCAAGTGATTATATGTTGTTGGCGTGTGAACTTGGAAGGCTTAACTGCCAGCCAGCCATTCAGCAAATACAATTCGCAAATACGCAGTGACAATAAAGCTTTTTTAACACGATATTGTTGTTATTATTATGAACAAACATCACGTTTGAATGCATATGTTTGTATGTATTAAGGTATAAAATATTTTGAATTCCCTAACTACTCCTTTTACCCTTAGAGTTAAGCTATTGTGAGGGAAGATCATTAAAAATGCTTAATAGTGGGTTAGTCTGTCTGTATGTATGCGTGTCTGTTATTCTTTATGTTTGTGGCATGTTTGCTATTGTCATCATCATCTTTACATGGTTGCGTTTGTTAATTACATTTTCATTATAAAAGTGACACAATAAGAGTATATATTATATGTCAGTTTGTATGTTTGTCCCTGCATACCTTTGTCAATCTCATAAAGTCAGTTACCCTAGCTTTTGCTTAAATTCCCTTAACTTTGCTGTTGAGGTTGTGGTAATTTTTAGTTTTCTTATTTTTATTGTTTAAGTGTATGCAATATATAATATATTTAAGTTTTTTTCTTTTTTTATTTATTTATATTTTGTTTTATTTTTAACATTTGCAAATTTAGTTGCAAGTTTCTCATTTAGTTTGGCGTTTTCTCCGTTCGCCAAGTTAAACTTAAGTCTAATAAATGTAAAGAGGAAGAAAACGGAAAAAGTAAAATAATGTGTAGCTTTGAATGAAAAATGCGCGGAAGTGCCTGGTGCAGTTTGTTTTGTCGCTATTTTGTAGATTGTGGCTGCAAATATGTATAACACCTGCTGCAATCCGGTTTTAAATATTCTATACCTCTTTACTTGCAGTTTTGTTATTGTAAAACAAATAAACGTAAAACAACAAATTCTCATACGTTTTTATTGTTCTTTTTTGAGGCAGAATTTAAGTTTTTGTTTTAAAAACATAACATTAATTTTGCTTTAAAACGGTAAGAGGAACAATTATAAATTTAGGAAAAAAATTTTTTCAATATTTTTTTTTAAGTTTTATTAAGAAAGGGCATTTTTTTTAAGTTTACGTTGATTTTTAAAATGTTTATATGTTGAGAAAGCATTTAAAAAAAAAATTAAACCTTAAAATTAGCCAAAATAATCGAAAATAAAATATTTAAAAAAAAATAACAAAAGATTTAAATACATATAACATTTTTTTGATTTTATGAATTTTAAAAAAGATTTTCTCCTCAAAAAATTTTTAACAAATAAAATTTTTTCCAAAACTCGTTTTCAACTGATATTTGATTAAAAAATTTTGCAAAAAATTTTTTTATTTTTCTAAAATCAATTTTTTTTTAAATTATTTTATTAAATTTTGCTTTCTGAGGAAAAAATCACTTTTATATTTATTTTAAATATTTTTATAATATTTTTTAATTATTCAAAATTTTTTTAAATATGTTTTTAAATAATTTTAATAAAAAATTAAAACTTTTGATATATGCTTAATTTAATTTTTTGTTTAATTTTAAAATTAATGTTTTTTTAAATGAAATTTTAACGTTTTTCTAAAACCCTAAAAACCTATTTTGGTTCATAATATTAAAAGCCAGCTTCTGTCTTAAGTCTTTCTATAGACTCACAAACAAACAGGTTTTTGTCCTAAGTCTTTTGCTTTAATAATAGTTTTTCTTAAATATTAATCAGTTTTGTTGGATTTTTTTTAAATAACAACTGCTTTAAAGGCAAAAAATTTTCTTTTTGTAAACTAAAAATGTTTGTTATGCAAAATTGCCATTTTAATGATTTGTCTTTAACTTGTAAGCACCATTAAATGTTGTTTTGCACTGAAAATTTAACTAAGAACAAAAAAAAACAAAGCACCTTAAAAATTTTAAACTTTGTATGTACTAAAGCACAATTTTAAATACATATTATTTGAAATCTTTTTTATTCCTTTTTGATTTTTTTTTTTGCTTCATTTTGTTTTGAGGGCGTAAGAACACATGTTTGTTTGTGTGCCACAGTTTTTGATTGCACAAAAGCAACGTTTTAAAACATATGTGAATTGTTGTTATAGTTATTGTTGCTTATACTTAAAAAAAAAATTAAATAAAAAAAATGCTTCTTTGCTTTTTTTATTAAAACAAAACCTTTTCTTTCTATAAAAAAGCAACAATTGATTGGCTTTATTTGCTGTTTGTTTCTTCCTGCTCATCTTTTAAGAATAGTTTTTTGTGAGTCAGGTGAAAAGCAAATACATACAAATAAAAATCCTGCATCCTAAATCGTTAACAATAAGACATATCCTTGTATAAATACCTCCTATGTTATGCTACAAACAATCTCCCTGCATTTATCCCGTCTATATTAAGTGTATGAAACTTAAGCTTGCTTTTGTGGCCTTACAAATCTACACTGAAACGTTTACTTGTACATAAAGTTTTTCGCGCTGTCATGAATGGAGTTTAAGTAATTGATATGGGTGAACAACGCCGTTTTTACTTCTTCTTTCTTACTTTTTAATAAACAAAAAAATTCTCTTAACCATTGTTTAAAATAAAAAAATTTTATGCCACTGTTAAAAGTTAAAAAAGCAAAAAATTCTTAAACCCTGGTGGTTTGACAGTTTAAAAAAAACAAAAGTTTTTTTCAGCAAACAAAATCAATTTCTGTTAAAAACTGATTGTCTTTGTTTAAAGGCGCTTGCAGTAAAAAATTCTTTTTTTCTTTAGATATTTTTTTCTAAGGATTTATTTTTATAATTAAAAAATGATGAGTTTTTATTATAAAGTAAAGCATGCAATTTTTCTTTGTTTAAACAATATAATTTTTTTACCTAGTTTTGTAACTTTTTTTAAAACTCTTTTTATAAACTATTTACTCACTCCCATCAATGTGTCTGTTGTTTTGTCTTGTTCACCAGCTAAATCTAAATCTTAACATTTAAAAAAAAAATCTACTTACTTTAATGTTTAAACATAACTTTAACTCAAAACTTACACGTTTAATTACCCTGAAATAATAAGTAACTTGCCTTACACTATTTAAGCACTTATAGTACTGTTGTCTAAGTATACTTAAGTTTTCATATACAAATACACATACAAATTCTCACATATCAATTTCTATTTATGTATTATACTACAAACAAACAATAATTTCTGGTTATAGTTTGGGTTTTATTAACTCAAAATTAGCTGGAATATGTCACATTTTTTAAGGCATTTTATAAATTGTTAAACTACAAATATTATCCCAAAATGCCTTACACATATACACACACACATGAACGTGCTTATAAACTATCAAAAAAAAAAAAAAAACGTATAAATTTTGTTGTTGGTTGTAATTCTTGAAAACCCTATGTCATACAGCGTTTAAGACTAGTTAACTGCAGTGTGTAGACACACGCAGCATCTCACTTTACTATCAACAGCTACAGAATATGTTATAAAAAAAAAATGTGCACAAAATTCCTAGAAAACTCCAAGTCTATAAAAATAAAACTATTTTGTATATAACCTTAACAAGACCTTAGCCAAGATTTACCAAAAACAAAACCTTTAAGACATTATTTTTAAACCAAAAACCACTATAAAGGAGATACTAACCTTTTTTGTTTTATTTTACAACAGACAGTTACTAGTAGTAAAAAAAAATAAAAAAAAAACAACAAATTTTAAAACTACAGTTAGATATAAACTCTAAATCATAAAGATTTGTTGAAAAACCTGCTACACTAAATGTATGTGAAATAAATAAGCAGACGACAGACGAAAAACCAAATACAGAATCTTTCGTATGGATGGATAGGAAGGCATGCACACAGACAGACGGAAAGACAGACATTATTATAGAAAACCATTTAGTTTTTTTTTGTTTTTCTTAACCATAAACATAAAAAAAACAATAAACCCACAAGTTGAGAACTGTCACCATATGTTTAAAATATATGATACATGGGCTTAAACGCAACATCATTTTATGGCTATAAACTCGGCCTTAAAACAATTATTTGGGATTTGAAGTTAAAAACAGATTAAAAAAGAAAACTACTAAAACAAATTGAAATCACAACATATGTTTTAATGATCATGAAATGGTAATGTTGCTTTTTTAGAAAAAGAAACAAATATAATTTTATTAAAATGATTAAATAAAAAGAATGTCGTAGATTTAAAGTAATTAAAACTTTTAAAGCTAACAGTCTTTGTAATTGTTTTGTCTCGTCTAAAAACTCAAAATTAAAAATTTTTTTTCTAGAGATTAGACAAATAAGGGAAATAATTTTGACCGAAATTTAATTAGAATGTGGATGTTTTCTATACTTTCCAAATTATAGTACAACAATCTATGGGACAATGCTTTATTTATGTGCATCTAAAATTTTGTGAGATACTCACTTACATGGATAGACGAAAGGATAGACAGATGGAAAGAAGGACGTCGTTTTTGGAATCAGCCAGTACAGGAAGGATGCGTATTGGACTTTTACATTTGGCTGTTACAAATGTCAGCAAAAACTTAGCAGCCTTTCCTTCTTGATGATGTCGGTTTTAAAAAGTACAGCATGCTTTTAGGCGCATTAAGTTTAAAAACTAATCTATTATGTAATCTGTTCCTCTACATGGCAGTTCCGTTTTTAATTTCTAAATAATTGATTTGCAACCTTACATATGCATATATATCGGGTGGGCCACTTAAAAGTATAAATAAAAATATACAATAAATCCAAAATGATTTGAAATTTCTTAAAATTAATTTTTTTTTTGTAAAGTGAAATTGTTTCGTTTAGAAATAAAATATTATTTCATTTAAACGGCTGCCGCGGCTGGCCTCGCTGTACCTTATAAGATCGAGTCAATTTTCGAACGAACACTTTTTCGAGCGTATAAAGTTATATCTCGGCAATGGCATCATGTTTGAACTTCAAATGCTGAATTGTCTCTAGTTTGACGGCATATTACTTATCTTTAACAGCGCTCCACATAAAATAGTTTAATGTAGTAAAATCACAGCTTTTTGGCGGCCAATTGGCATCACCACTTCGGCTTATTAAAAAGTCATCAAAAATTATACTCAATAAATTAATTTGGTATGAGATGTATTGTAAGTTTTACCATCCTGTTGAATCCAAATATTAATCCCCCCAATACCCTGAAGAACGGGCACAAAATACTCGGGTTATCATGGTGCGATAGATGTCTTAGAGCACGCTCTCAGCCACACCTTGGATTTATTCGGGTGCACTCACTGTACAAGAATGCTCAAGTTTGGAGCCTTATAGGTAGAGAAGACTATTAAGCAATATCCGTCTGTCTGTTTGTTTAGATTAAGTTTAAATAGCCAAGTCCCACAGAGCCGGGCTTGGTGTCGAACTATTAGAAATATCCCTGAGAAAATTGCTGTTAAAAATAAACAAATTACCTCACTACGTACCAGGATAAAAGTAAATACCTCAGCCAACCTTATATATTTTTTGGGACAAAATCTATGCATACATTCAGGAACTATTGTCACAGTTATTAAAAAAATTTGTTTTGGCCTCTGCATTAAATTCGAACCTTGGTTGTCAGTATGAACTCTAGCCACTGCACCACGCCACCATGACATAATAAGAACAAATTTGTTATTATATTTATGGTATTAGAATTCTTAAAAAATCTATTAACAATTTTGATTAAATGAATTAACATATTAATCAAATAAAATTTATAGTATATTTAAAAGTTAATTGGAAAAAAATCCAGAACACGTTAAGCAAAGGAAAAACGAACAAAAAAACGAAAGAAAATAGATAAAAATGTAAAAAAAAAAAAAATAAAAAACGTTTTAAAATAGTCTCGAAACGGCCAGCCTGGACTGACTGGAACCAGGAGCCATTTGATTTTCAAAAAAATTAGAAAAAGGTTTAAAACGTAGCTACAGAGCTTTGCTTAAAGGGTTAAACTTGTAACTCCAACTTAATTCAAATAATTCTGCAAACAGAAGTTTTATTTAAACAAGAAGTATTACAGGAGGTGAATAATTCGATTGACAAAGAATTATCCTGCAATTAATAATTTGTTCATTGATTAAAGTTATTATTACGGTATAAAGATCTAATACATTTAATCTTCTGTTTAAAATATAAAAAAAAACCTACAAAAAAGGTCATACTTTTTTAAACAATCAACAAGCATGCGTTCAAAAATGTGAACATTTAATAAAACTGCTTAAGTAAAGATCACTAAGCATTAACCTTTAAATACTCTTAAACGTAGACAACCTAAAAAAGACTAAATCACGTACAAACGTTAACGAGAAATAATAACAAAAGCATCAATGTTACAGGGGACATTACTTACTGCCAACCTCAAAATCCCAAAAAAAAAACACAAAAGTAGTGCCTGAACCTTAAGAAAATAAAACTATAACCGCATCCTCTTACCCAATATAAACATCATTAACGCACTGATTTATTAGCCAACTCTCATTTCATATCAAAAAAAAATTTATTTTATAAAGAAGGAAAAAAGGAAAAGAATTAACACTGTGAAACAACATAGGACTAGACATGCTTTTTTATATGAAAAAGGCTTTAAAAAATTTTGATTCTAAAAAATATTTAAAAAAATCCTAGAATACACACCTAAGCATGCATAGTAAGGGGTTTCTAAAGAATTTGATGACTTTTTGTTTAAAAAGAATTTATTTATTGTCTCTAGGATGTTAACAACTTATAAAACAAAAAATTTATGCTTTTTTGTAATTTTTTAATTGCTTAATTTATGAAGAGACTATTTATATGTATTTACATATGTAGCTTTAAGGGGGATTTCAATTATAATAAAAAAAAAAACAAATAATTAACACATTGTCGTAAAAATAAATATAAAAATATTTTCTTTCTTTAATTATAATAATATTTTTGTTGTATAGTGCACTTAACAACCCTCTAAAGGACCTTATACCTACTTACTAACTTGCTAGACAACTAACAAAAAACACACACACACATTTATATATATTTGCTTTTTTAGTACAGAAACAATTACAACAAAAAAAAATTCTTATTAATTTCGTTGAAAGCTTTATAATTTGAACTCCGTTTTATACCCTTAAAATAGTGATAAGGGTATATATCAGTTTGTCATTCCGTTTGTAATTTTTTTTATTATCCATTTGTGACACTATAAAGTCTATACTTTCTTGGTCCTTATAGATAGGGAAGTCAATCTAGCGATGTCCGTCTGTCCATCTGCCCGTCTGTCCGTGTTACAACTGAAATCAACTTTTTGATTCCCCCCAATGTCGCATACACCCGTAAGGGGTATTAAACTATAATAAATATCTGCGTGAAAATCGCTATTGAACTCTAGCAAAAACGCGCGATAAGTGACCGAGACATAAGCCAACAACCAAAACTACCTTTGCTTATTTCTCTAAAATATGTACATAAAAACCTCTACAACTGCCCGGAGTTGCCCCTCCACGGGTGTAACTTAAGACAGACTCTCATTTATTTTTCCCCACAAACATTTTTGTGGAACATAATTACACCCAATCTCCGCCCCCTAACAGGTAGCCATACAAAGTTTAATTTTTTTTGAATTATTTTTAAATCGCTCCTAAAGCTTCCAGGGCGCTCCTTCAAAGGTCAAATGTAAGAACGACCCCAATTAATTTTCCCTGCCAAACATTTTTATGGAACATACTTACTTCGTATCTGCAGCTCCTAACATGGTTGCCATACAAAGTTTAAAAAAATAGGGAAAAAAACCTACAACTTCCCGGAATCCCAGAGGAATAAATTGTATCACAGTCCCCCATTAGTTTTTCCTCTCAAACAAATAACTAGAACACACTACTATCCCCCTATTTTTATCATCTAAAGGGGTTGCCATACAAAATTACAGAAATTATGTAAAAAAGCTCATAACTTTCCCAGGGTCAGCCTTAGAGATATAAAGTGTAGGACTGATTTCTCTACCAAACACATTCCAAGAACATACTTACACCCTATCTCCACCTTCTAAGGGGGCTGCCATACAAAATTTGAAAAAATTAGGGTAAAACCCCCTACAACTTCCCTAGGCAACTTAAAACCGCGACCCCCATTTAAAAACTAGAAATATTTCATTAATAAAAATAAAAAAGTTCGGGTTTTTGAAAGGTCAATGTAAAGGGTATCTAAGATTCGGCCTAGTCGAATATAGCGCTTTTACTTGTTTAGTATTCAAACACAAATACTAACACAATTGTCATATAATGTTATTGTAGTATAAACATAACTACGACATGTATATGTTTTTATAAAGTAAAAAATTATAGAAGCGAATTGTTTTATACTCTACAGAAAAAGTACTAAAATTAAAACTAAAATGCAGTTCTAGGATTATTTTCGTATCTGTGCAATTCACTTAACCAACACCTTGTCTGCCACCCCTCTTACTTTAGCTTAATGAACAAACATGAAAACCACAAGGTAGACACTACTGTTCAGTGGTCATTAGTCAGCAAAATTGGTGAAAGAAAGAGAGTGGTTTTATGTTTTTTTTTTTGTGATATAGAGAATTCTTCGGGATATTTGTGATTCAAATGTATTCAAGAGTATTGTACAAACAACAAATTTTATTGATTAAAATAAAAATATGTGAAGAACCATGTTAATTAATTTTTACCAATTTGTTGCGAATTATTGCAATATATGGCGTGACGATTTAATTAAAAAAATATTTTTATTAATAATTTTGTTGGGAAAATCTGTGAAAATTGTGTCTATTATTTCTTTTTTTTCATGAAAAAAGTTTCACCCCGAATCTTATATACCTTTCACATTGACCTGATGTTTTGTAAATTGAATTAGCTAAATTATTTTTGATTTGTTAACATCAAAATAAAATTTTTTGTTTCGAGTTTAAAGTCGGTAGCTATTAAAGCTTATGAGATATAACGTTTAAAAATTTCATTAAATTTGGCTATTTGTATGAGGCTCCCACTTTTCGTGTTCTTACTTTACTATTTCTTTTAAATGCAGACTTTATACTGAAACTACTTTGCAGCCAGTTAAAAGTGAATAGCAACCAAAGATCTCGAGATACAGGGTTTTGAAAATTTTTTTTAAATTCGGTACGCTTGTATGGGGGCTACCATTCTTCTAGCCTTTTTCAAACAATTTTTTTTTCTCCAAAATTAAGAATTAGAACTACTTTGTAGCATATCTGGAGTCGAAATGTATCCATTTAAAATGTTAGGGCCTTGGTCTGCTTTAATAGGGGCTACCATTTCCCTTGCTATAAACATCATACTAAGTAACATTTAAGCAAATTTATGGTCGAAACAGTTTTTGAGATGTAGCATAACGCTTAATTTGAAAAATTTAGGCCTTCGCAGAGGGGCTGTTATTTCCCTTGCTTTTATTTTAAAAAAGGGTTCGCTTTAATTAGCTTGCTGTGCTTATACTAAATCATGAGTAGACTTTAACCAAATTCTTAAAAAACCGCATGAATATTTTCTGCCTTTATATAACAACTTCAATAAACTTATTGAGAATTACCATTAACAAACCAAAACTTTCAAGAATTATTTCAAAAATCAAAGGAAAAACCTTTTTTCTCTATTAGCTGTTTTGCTTTTCTTTTCTCCTTGTGTATTTGTATAACCACTGGTTATCACCGGAAAAAAAACTTTTTCGTATTGCAACAAATTTCGTAATATTATAGTTAAATTAAACTTACAGCAAACCCTTTAAATAAACTAAAATATAAAACTCTTCTTTTTTAAAAAAATCCTTCGCCAACTGTAAGGCTGAATTTAGAAGAAGTTTATGACAATTTCTTAAAAGTTTTGCTTCACTATTTTAGTGTATATGAAATCGTTTTATTTTAATATTTTTAAGTAAACATTATACATCGTTTTTCAGCTAGTTTGCACTTTGACGTTAATACAAATTAAAACCAACTTGCCAGTGTAGACACTTAAGCAATCTGTAATCAATTGATATATTGCTTTGAAAATTTTTTAAATCATGCTCATTTGTTGCTCTTGCTCATTTCAACCAATTAAACACGTTAGTTTCCGTTTTATATTTTCGACCATGGAACAATCTGGTAATGTTTGTTTGTGTATTGAGCGTTTATTAGCTTTCAAGCCCATTTTTAATTGCTTTTGGTTTCTTTAACTTCCATAAAAGTTTGTGAAGAGCTTTGAATTCCTACATTTCTTTTGTATTTTCTAAATTTACGGTAAAATTTCAGCTATATACGCATTTTTTCAAAGTGACGCTCAATACATGTTTTGTACAAACTTAATATTTTTTCAGAAAACCTACTTTATTGAACTGAAAATAACTGGCATGTATCAACCTTCTTGATTTAAGCCATAATATCGTTTAATATAGACTAAAATATTTAATTAGTAAAGAAACCTCTGAGCAATTTTTTTTAGGTTTGAGACCAATATAGATGGGTGAGACTTTTTAAATTAAATTATAATTTAACAAACCCATAAAACCTTGGAATGTTTACAATGATTCACCTGAGCTGTTTTTTATAAAAGTTTAAAATACTTCAAAAATAAAAAAAAAGAAAACGTAACGTTCAATACACAAAACTGCGATTAAAGAAAAATAATTGAAAAATTTTAAATTTAAGTCATTATTATTCCCTAAAACAAACAACAACAATAGTTTACAACAAAAATTTTAATTATATTCTTATTTAAGATAAAAAAGAAATATCTTAAAATTTACAAAAAAATAAATTTATTTTTAAAATTTCTACGAATACAAATCGCTTATTATTTTTAACTTTATGACATTTTTTAATAAATTTTAAAGATTTTTTTTCTTAACTTAATTTGCATTTAGCTTAGCATTTTTGTAGAATGTAAGTTTTAAGAAAACATGAAAAAATGCAAAAATTAAGAAGAACAAAAGGAAGTTAAAGCTAAAAAATTCAACATTTTATTTAAAAAGTAATAAACCTGTTGAAAAAAATGCAAACAGGGGAACGCACACACACATACACAGACACTTTAATACAAGTTAAACCCAGGTTAAATGTTTAGAACATTTGTAGGTGCCCATTTGTTTTAACAACTTAAAGAATTTATAAGGAGGCCACCACAAATTCTATACAAAAAAAAAGACGACAAAAAAAATAATTCAAGAACTCAGGGAAGCGGAAATGATGAATGAATAATAGTATACGATTGCCATGCACATTTTCATAATATGCAGCAGTTTTTCCTTAACAACAATTTTTGCTTTCATTTAAAACACATTTGTATTTTCAACTGTTAATGTATTTTCACATTTTATTAAAACATCAGGCCTAAACTGAATAAAGAAAGAAATGGAAAACACCAAAAAAATATTTATTTAAATTTTAGAAAACTATTTAAAATGTCCCTAATTTGTTTTAATGTTTGTTTGTTTGTTGGGTCGGTGTGCGTGCATAATTAAAAATATAAAAATAATAATGAAAATGTTTAAAAACAAATTGTGTTATTATTAATTTTACTAATTGTTTTTTTTGGGTTGAAATTATTATAATCGTTTCTTCTTTATATCTAACTATTTGACTCTTTTGTATTTAATACATAAAATTTGTTATGCATTTTAACGCAACGTTAAGTTTGTCTCCATAAATCTGGAAAATGTTGATGAAGATAAAAGGTTATATTACAAAATAATTAGTTGGTCCAATAACGGAAAATTATTAACAAATTGTTTTAGGAAATAAAAGTTTTAAAGAGTTAATTTTAAACGATTGTTTTGTGCTTAAAAATTAAAATTTTAAAACTAAAAAATAGAGAATTTTAAGACTCGTATTTAAAAATATAAATTTGCCACCAGACACCCTGTACTTACAATCGGAACTGAACTTAATTAAATGAATTTCTCTGACAATATTTAACAAAAAGCAATTTTGTGTAAACACAATCGTATCAAATGTATTGCCAAATAGTCGGCATATAATTATTTAACTTACTCATAATCATAAAGTATGGACATAGTAAAGCAAATCCATTGTGACGGGTGGGGTTAGATACTAACATTTTCCTTATAGCTCAAACGTTTCGAAGTTTTAATTTGAAAAAAAGGCTGGAAGTTCAAAAGATATTATATTTTTAGAAAGAACATTATATCTGTTCATAACAACCTCTAAAAAACTGCGAATTTTGACTTTAACATCGTGTTGTATAATAAATCTCTTCTTGAGAACAGGGTTTTATTTTTAAACTTACATTGAGGCTTAAACTGTTTTTAATGGCGTTTAAAACGTTAATTCTATAGAAAACAATTTATTCTTATGAAAGCTTTTAAGAAATGTTTCGGACGTAACATTTCCATCAAAACATGAAAAAAGTGCCGATTAATTGTTCTCCTGCCAAATAAATAAAAATAAAATACGTGTCAATATATGTATTTCGATAATTTTCATTCCCTTTAAAGTGTAAATTCATCAAGTTAAAAAAAAAAAAAGAATGATATATCCTAATGGCGGGCTTGTTTACGTGGAATTGCCCATAACCAACTTGTGAGTTTGTTTCATAAATTTTCTTTGCGTAAACTAAATTATCAAGCCTTCGACTTACGGACTCTTGGTTAGGTTAGGCTGAACTGGCTAGCCTAGCCAGGGCCCAACATAAGTCTTTGGCCCTTAAGTGTTGCCAGTAGAGAAAGAAACGATTACCCAGGTTTTTTAGTTAAACGAATTCGATTTAATAAAGTTCAGGGTGCTCCACACTTTTAGGCAAATGACAGCAGTTTGTCTTAACATTCCCAGATTTTTTTTAAGATTTTGGAAGAAATAAGCTCCTACACAGTATGCCCTGGAACGCATGAGCGCTGGATAATGACATAGTTAGACAAAAGGAAACAAGACCGTAAAATTTTTTTTCATATGCAAAGGAACTGCTTCTTTCGCACCCCTTTGTCCACGAATCCAGTTAATGTACGCTTGTCTCACGGCACGCACTTAACCAAAGGCCTCCTTGCACGCCGAATAATAATGGTGAGGGTACGTTTTCCGGAGATAACTTTTATTGCCGTCTAAGAATTCTCAGTTTAGAAGGACAGGGCCTGATCAGCGGGAATTTTTCTGCTGTAGTCTCTGCCTGAAAGCACTGCAGCCACCAGAAGCCCCTTCCGTTTTGGACATATCTTTAAAAAAGTGGTAGGTTCCAAAATCTGCTAAGTTTAGGGGCCATGTAGTCACTGCTACCGGTTGCTCTCCTCATAATTTTACCTTAACTGCATGACACCCTCGGCGAATAGATTAACTGGTTTTAAATCCAAGATTATATGCAACAACAACGTAAGGGAGCTATTTTAAGCGCTAGTTATAGACAGTCCTGCGAGCCTTTGAAGCGCCCTTCAGGTTTCTGAAATACACTTGCTTTTTTAGCCCGGTTCTGCACATGAGTATCTTATTAAGTAAGATAAGCCTAGCTATTGCTGTGTTCGTAGGTCTAGTGCGTAAGATTTGCCATAAGATCCCATGTTCTGCCTAGCATTTTCCTTATTGACCATTTCCTTTACGTTGAGTCTTCAAGATGGTTTGCTCTTCAGTATTACTCCTCTTATTTTATGTATCAGTATCAGACTGATGTTAACTTATCTCTAGATGCTCCATGAGCTGGCAAACAATTTTTTGACTTTTTTGCAGCAAACTCTTTAAATTAAAAATTAAATGAATTGAATTAACTATTAATTTATTAAGTCATTGATTGGTTTTATTCAGGTTATAATAACAAGAATGCTAAGCTTGACCTTAGATGCTCAAATGGACTATGACTAGTTATTTCAGAAGATTTACTTCAGAGCATTAATTGGTTTAAATGACAAGTCTCTTGCATATTTAGTTCTTTTCTCTCTAAATTAAATAGGATGGATGGACACCTGGAAATCGTGAAAGGGAAAAATGATTAAAAACATTAAAATTGTTTTCATTTAGAATATGGGTTATACTCAGTGTGGCCAGATTTTCAAGTAAAGTTAAAGCTAAATCACGTTTAAAAAACAGCTAAAAAGAGCTAAACACAAAATGTTAAAGCCAAAAAATAAAGCTAAATTTTTTAATTCGTTTTTTAAAAAGTTTCTTCGTTATTTAGATATTTCTCATAATATAAACAAAACGTTTGTGTGCTTAAAATATTTAAGAAGAAAATTTGTTTTAAAAATTTTGATTTTATTTACAAAAACTTGGTAGACCCATACCTTAAGTAAGAAGAAAAATAATATGTGTTAATATACATACATATTCATATACAAGAGCTTTTTAAAAATTTTTTAGAAGCAGGTGTTAATTTGCGCCTGTTTTGGTAAAAAAAAACGAAAATTTATTTTAAATATAAATACTCACACACAATTCGTTCATTTTTTTACAAAAACACGTAAAATTTAGTAATTTATTAACAAACTTTTTTCATAAATACAAACACATGAAAACAATAAAAAATCGAAACTATAAGATTAAATTTACACGATGCAATTTTTTTTTAATATTCCTTCAATGAAATTTTTGTTTGTTGACAAAACGTGTATAAAAATCGTTAAAAATCGAAAATTTTCATTCAAGTTACATATATCATGAAAAATGCCTTCATGTAAATTTTGTTCAAGAAAAAAAAAGATTATCTTTAATGTAAAAAGTTACATTGTAGGAAAGCATTTTTAGAAGTATTTTTATTTGTACATGTGTGCCTCAAGAAGTATTTAAAACCAATGACTGTAAAAATGAAAAAATCAAAAAATTAAAAATATTATTATTTTTTTAAAATTATCTATAAAAATAATAATTATCGTTATTAACCGTTTTTATTTAAATTAAAAAAAATTACCGTCTTGCTAAAAAAAAAAAACAAAATTTATAAAGAGCATGATTTTCAACAAATATAGTTTAATACTATCAAAATGGTGAGCTTTACTTGACACTACGATGTTTCATTGTGCCTGCTTTTTTCTAGAAAAATTATTTCGGTCCTGTTTGATTTGATTTTTTGACAAAAAAACACTTTAAAGTTCTTATTAAATAAAAATATTAATATAATAATTTGTTTCAACGAAAGACATAAGTGTTTTTGAGCAATATATTAGAAGATTTTATAATTTAACCAAAAAACGAAAAAAAATGTTTCTGTCGCATTTGGATTTTTTTTCTTTAAAATTGCCGCATTTAAAAGTATTTGTTTTGAACTACAAATTCTTACGTTTTTTTTTTGTAATACCATACCTTCCTTATATCTTTGTTTTACTGAAGTTTTGTGATGTTTCACGTTTTTTAAATGTGGCTAGTAGTAAATTATTAAGCAAAACAATGGTTCGGAAACTGTTATGTTGTAAATTCGAAGAAAATTTGGAGCTTGATACCTTTCAGTATAATTAAGATACATACCAAAAAATATAAAACGACAAATTTTTAACCTTTTATCTAGCTCCAAAAACTACTAAAAAAGCTAAATTCAATTTCAAAAAAAGCTAAAAAAAATGCTAAAAGCTAAATGTAAATATTTCGGGCTAATTGATGAAAAATAAAGCTAAATTTAGCTCTAAAAAAGCTAATATGGCCACACTGGTTATACTAAATAAGTCAATCAATTTGTTATTTTAAAATGAAAAAAAAATTAAATTCGAGATTAAGGGCCTTATTATGTAAAACGCAACGCTTAATAACGCAAACAATTGTATGGAAAAAAATCAAAATTTAAAAAACTTTTCCATACAATTTGTTTTTGTTTTAGCGCGGTGCGTTTTCGGAAATAAGGGGGTTAGTTTTTGTCAACTTAATTTTATTCTGTATTAAACTTAAAATCCCATCTTCAATATTTATTAAAGAAATAAATTAAAATTGATTTTTTACTGCTTAATTTTAAATTGTTAAATTATTTTCAAGTAGTAATTTTTTTATTTATTTTGTTTTATTACAGAAGGCCGTGAGTGTGTAAATTGTGGTGCTACCTCAACGCCTTTATGGCGACGTGATGGTACCGGTCACTATTTGTGCAATGCCTGTGGCTTATATTACAAAATGAATGGCCAAAATCGACCACTAATTAAGCCAAAACGAAGACTGGTAAGTTAATGTTAAGCAACCCTTATTTTACTAAATAAATAAAATTGAATCCTGTAAAATATTCAAACAAAAAAAAAGTCCTATAAAGACTTTAAGAGTTATAAATAAAACACCTTGTCACATAAATTACCATAAATCAAATAATTATAAAAAAAAAAACATTTTATATTATAATTAGAGAGAAAAAAAAATTAAAAAAAAAATTCTTTTTAAAAATAACTTCGAACTGTGGCCGTAAAAACCTCAGCAGGATTGTGCTCAAATGTCATAATATTTCCTAGAAATTATAAAATTTAAATTCTTAAGACAATTGATTACAATAAAACCATAAAGACATTAATATAACCTGGTTATCATTATCATCAAGATACTGATGATTTTAAGAATTTTTTTTTTCCACACACTTTTCATTTTGTATTTAGCAGTAGGTAAGATTGTCAATAGCAAAGAGATGATATCTGGCTAGATACTATGTACATATGTGTGTGTGTTCCTTATATGTTTGTAGGAATTAATTTTGTGGGAAATAATAACAGTGGCGCCTGTTGCCTCATAATCAATAAACAAACATACAAACACACATCAATAAAAAAAACAATCCCATCACATAACCATTGATTATTACATTTACAAATCATTAGTTAAAAGAAAATACATATCCACACAGTAGACAACTGGATACATTTAATAAATATGACAATAACAACAGCTTCCAGTTAAACAAATAGTAATAGAGCAAAAAAAAGGGAACAGAAAATTTTAAAACTTAAACAATATTATCACCTCTTTAAGCAACCCACCAACAAGCAACCATCGTAGATCTAATCATAAAACTAATCATTATGAGTTTACACTCGAAATCAGCCTTTAAAACTTTGTTCCATGAGACACAAAACACCAACCAAAAAGTTTTCAAGAGTTGTTTATGGCTAATTTTGAAAAGTTTAACTGCTTCGTTTTTCTTTGGTTGTTTTATAGTAATAATGATCACTGGTTATGGCATAGGCATAGTCTCCACATTCTTATTAGCATAAAATTTTATTTCTACTTTACCTTTACTCTAAAGGTTTAGAAATTTTATTTAAAAGAAATATGTTTGGCATCTCATCATATGCAGCAGCTGTAGAAGAAGAATCTATACACACGATCATGCTCGTCGAACAAACAAGAATCCAACAACGATCCATCGATCGATCTTATATCATTCATACAAACAAACAAACAAACAAACAAACAAACAAACAAACAAACATACATTCACTCACTCACTGTCTGTTTTGGGGTCGTCATTGTTGTTGTTGTTGTATGAAGTGTGTATTTTGATACTTAAATCTTCATGTCTTTTATGAGGGAATTCCCAAGAAATTCACAGCTGGACATTGAAAGTTTGTTGACAATTTTTATGTTGAAGTCAAACTCTCTGTTTTTTTTTCTCTTTTAAACAAGAAATTAAATATAAAAAAACCAATGATACTCATACCCCCACAGTTAAAAGCAAAGTAAGTTGGTATGAATGTGTGTGTCTCTGTTTTTTTTTTTGTTATACCTACTGTTGAAAGTTGTTGGTGTTATTGATAAAATATGCAACAAATTAAAATTAAAATGATTCTTCTTCTTGCTAAAATACTTCCAACTTTATAAAAGGTCCAACCGTGTAGGTATATTGAATGCAAAAATGTGTTTATTGACACTAACAATTTCCATAAGCCATTGTTGAATTCTTTTTGGTTCCACCAAGACTCTAGAGAGTTGATATTTAAGTATATTAAACGCTTTAAATTTAAATACAATTCAATTGTTTATTAATATGGTTGGTTTGTGGATGTGATATGTGGCCTTTTTGTTGGCTGCTTAATTGTCCGTCTAAAAGAGATTGATTCATGAATTGTTTCATATACTGTGGAATGTTTTGGGGTGGTCATATGATTTTTGAATAAGGTCGACCTAAATTAAAAACGTATAAAAAATGGTTTTTATTACTTTTTTTTGTATTTTTTAAATTATATTTATAGAACTATTTTATTAAAGAATTTTTAAAGCTTATTCTAATTTGAAAGTATTTTTTTTAATTTTTAAAATATCCCTACGGGGAAGTGGACTGGTTCAAGACTATTGACGTGAACGGTTCCCTAGGGTAGGAACTGGCTCTAGTTCTTGCACCTTATATGAACACCTCAGAACGGGTTACAGGCCAATCCTTCATAAGCAAATTTTGCATTAATCGTTTAACATCCTGTTCAATCTACTTTGTTTGTATTTACGCGTGTGTGTGTATATGTAAACAGATGTATGTTTATGTGTAGGGACCAGTATTCTACATTTTCCCCTAACCTCTTTAACACCTTCTAACCAGTTACTTGAAGTGTGTTTTTTAACCGATGACGACCAATAACTTTTGTCCAATTCATGTTTTGTACCTGTAACAGGACGATTACGCCGACCAATTGGCACACATTTCCCGCAGGGTATTGTTTGAAATAAGAAGAAAAAACTGTATCACAAAAAAAGATTTTAATTAACGTTTTTAAATTGTTTAATTAATTAATCAAAACTGAATGTTTCGTTTTTCTAGTTGGTCTAGAGTCTCAGCCGGGCAATCAGAAATTCCTTTCAAGCCGGGGTTAGGAAGAAATCAAATAATAAAAATTTAGTTGAATATATTTATGCTATTTTTTACATTTATTATGAAAATTAATAGTTTTTTTGTAATACTCTTTAAAATAGTATTTTATTTAGCTTTGTTAAATGGTTCTTGTGGCACACAATCAACTTCTGCCTGATTGATGTCCTTAAGTTCCCGTAAGACTTGAGGCTTATTCACATTAACATTTACTCAGGCGAGCGTGGGCGCCATATTAGATCTCCGTTTTAAAAAATTATTTGAATTGAAAATTGTTGTCTAAATAACTAAATACCAATAGCGCGAAGTCTTCAGGATATAGTTTTTGGACCATTTGGATTTTTTTAGGGAAGAGATGCAAATCATGTATCAAAATTTGCCGAAGAATGCGGTCAGAAAACTATAATTAGGCAGATCGCTTGTTCGTTGATGTATTCGTGATGTCTTGTTCACGATCTGTCTCGCCATCTGCCAGCTCAAGCTCTGTCCGTACATTTGACAGAAATTCAGAAAAATTATCCTTAAACGAAAAATGGTTAGACCCATTGTAGCAGTTCTTACACCATTAAATCCTCCTCTATATGTATACTAAAAAATTTTTTTTGGAGGTAGAAAAAATAGCGTTCTCTTTTTATACATTCTGCCAAGTCAAAATTTTTTACATCATATACATAGTTAGATTTGCGGCAATTAGCAAACATGTTATTGCTTACAATTCATCTAAGCTTTAAAGCCTGCAGAGCTTAACGTCTTAAAAACATTCTGTAATTCAAAATTTTCCTTCCAATTTTTCATTTGCAAACCATTAAGTTTCCTGTGTTTTAAGGTATTTTTTTAAATGCACTTAAATTTAATTATTTTAAAAAACAATGTAAAATATGTTTTGTTCTTTATCCTCCCCTCGTAGTCGTTTGTATAGTTCTGCTTCTACTCCCTCAAAATACTTCAACAAATGCTGATGAAGTATTGTTTTTTCTTAATGTTTTTGTGTTGTTCATTTGTTGGTTGTTCAGTTGCTGTTGTTGTTATTTTTGCTGCTGCTTTTTGTTTTGTTATTTAAGTTTTAAGGCTAAAATACATAAATTCTCAAAATGTTTTTTCATTGTTTTAAATTTTGCATATCCCTTACAACATTTGTTTTTTGTTGTTGCTGTGAATGCCAAGTTTCTTTCCTTTTTTTTTCTGTATAATGCAGCTGCTTCTGGCTGTTCAATAATTGCGTTTAATTATAAAGTACTAAAAAATTACTTATATACCGACATACATACAAACCAAACGCTTTAAGAAAATATTACAAACAACGGCAAAAATCACAGACCAGAATTTGTTACAAACGTCCGGCTATGAATTTACAAAAAAAAAAAACAAAATAATAATAATAATGTTTTTATTGGCCTGGCAAATACTATTACATACAAATAAAACCATAAACAATTGATTTTTATTGAGGTTAATACAATAGAAAAACAATAAAAAAATTAAACAGTTTAAGTTCAAAAACTTTACCTTGACTTACATACGGTATTTCTTGTCTACATATACAAACACACATACATATGCATAAGCAAATGTATTTAGGTTTTTATACACATTTACTTCGTACAATTTTTTATTTTTGTTGTAATGTATTAAGTTTCAAGAAAATTTTCTAATTAAATCCTTAATTCGTTAAATGATCTATAAAGTTCAAAGCTAAAAAGTTTGATTTAATAATGTCAAAGGTTAAAAATTGCTTACAATGGGCTAAAGTTTCCTCTTAACAAATATGTGTTTAAAAAGGGGGTCTTTACTTAAACGCACAATACATACGCTTTAAGGTACCTTTACACGGTAATACATATATTACGATATGTCAAAAAATGTTGTGGGATAATACAAAATCTCATCATGTAAAAGCATAATGTATTGGGTAGAAGAGAATACCGATGCAAAATTTGACAAGTGTTCGGTAAATGTTTATTTTCTAAACCATTTTAGAAGCTGTAAGTGCTGCCAATCTTTCACACCTCTGATGTGATGAGAATACCATCACATCAGAGGTGTGAAAGATTGGCAGCACTTACAGCATCTAATGAAGGTGGCTACACTTAATGAAACAATATACAAACAATCGAAATAAAAGCACATTTTTTTCATGTTGTTTTTGTTAATATTGTTGAACCTTAACCATATGGCGTTACCCCAAAAGGACAGTGGAAAGAAACAACCGATTTTGATTTTACCAACCTCATCCGTGTAAACATGAAAAATAGTTAGAACAGATTTTTATTCTCTTTTTTTAAACACGGAGAGAATTTCATAATATTTTGATTCTACAAAATCTAATTACTTTGTATTACCGTGTAAAGGTACCTTTAACAGTTTTATATAGCGCTTTTTAAAGTTCTAGCCTCAATACGAGTACAGATATAATAAACAAAAGCTTATAAGCATGGATGTGCCCAACCTCTGGTAAAGAAGAGCTTTAAGCTTGAAGTTTTAAAAAGTTCTTTACTTATTTTCTTAATTTATTTAAAAATGTGAATACTTTAGTTAAATAATTTTTTTTTCTACCGAAAGCCTCTGTTTGGTACCATATTTGCATTTCCTAGCACATAATCATAGATGCCAGATTTGACGATTTATCGTCATTTTGACGATTTTTGGCCCCAAAAAATTGCTTCTGACGATTGGATGATTTGTGGCTTAAATTTGACGATTTTTATAAAGGGTTTCGACCTTAGCTAGAACCTAAAAATTTAGTTATAGATAAGCATGACTTTAAAATTTCATATAATGTCATTAATAAGTGTTTCCAAAGAAAATTTTTTGAAATTTCTGTCAATCTTTCGCTACTTTAATCACTAGTTGCTATTTAAATCTCGAAACATTGGTACCAAATGAAAGGTTTTTAAAGGCCCTTCAGCCTTAATACTCCATAGTACAACACATCTAAAATATATTTATGTACACTCTATGTATATATATATCTAATGTGTTCGGCTTGAAAGAAAAAAAAAACAAAAGTAAGATTATTCCGCTTTGAAAACCCATTTTTAGACATTCAATATTAGCAATTGCGTGTTTATTTAAAAATATTAAAAATGTTTTTAGTTAGAATACTACATATTATAACAAGGATAAGAAATAGGATCCCTGGAAAATGATTTCTGTAAAAAATTATTTGTTTCAAATAAAATTGTTTTTAACATAAAAATAATTTTTTAGGACTAAACTTGGAAATCTGTTAAAAATTTCTTGCGGTTTTCAATTTTCAGTTTGTTTTCCTTCGAATACCATTTTGTGTTTTTTTTTGTGTTACTTCTTTTGACGAAACTACCTGTTAGCTCTTTGCTTCCGCATTTTTTATTATTATTAAGTAAAAAAGTAATCAAAAACATAAATTTTAGTGTAGCATTTTGGGGTATAACTGTCTCAAAAAACATTTTATCTTTTTATATTTATTCATAAGCTTTACCAGAAAATCTTAAATAAAAGCTTGTAATAAAAGGTTTATAAAAAATGTTATTGAAATATATCAAAACATGTGCAAACATTTTTAAATTAAAATGAGTTAATAATTTTTTGTAAAGATTTTCCTATTTTAACGAACCTTCCATAGTAGGCGTTTACCCGAAATCCGGGTTAACTCCCTACGAAATTTACCTTAACTTGCATACAGTTTGTGCATATCGTATCAACATTAACATAAAATTAATTGTGGTTTTGGGCAAGTATAACTATAACCTGCTAACTTATTATGAATTATAGACAACAATAAAAATGGTTATTTGAAGACCCCATTAAAGAATCCAGATCGTTATAAATCTTGTAGAAATTTGTTAAAAAAAATTCAAATATTTTTTTTCTTTTAAAACATTTAGAAAATTTCGTAACAGCAAGATATATGATTGTTTTATTGACATTCAATAAAATCGTGACTTAAAATTAATGTGTACCTTAAACCACAAAATCGTTCCTAGAAACCAAATGAAATATACAAATTTATGTAAATTATGCTTAAAGTCATAATAATAAATTTTACACACTCGTTAATGACCACACTGTAGTTTGTTTTTTGTTCGTCAATTTAACGTTGTTTTTATTGTATTAATTAAACAGCCATTACAATTAGTTAAAATAACTATAAATAAACATTGAAAAAAAGCAAACTCGGCTAAAAATAACAAATGTTTTAATGTTTTTTAACAAGTTGTTGAATATAAAAATCTAACATGTGTTTAGCAGACTTAAAGCTGGATTAAAATAAAATACAAAAATCAAAAATAAAAATCAAGTTTTAGTTTTTACACTAAAAAAGAATATAAAGCAAGAAGAGCTATTAAAGCGTGGGAAAAAATTAATTCAAACACAACAAAAAAACGCGTCAATATTCACAAATTCAGAAAAAAAACTCGTAAATTGTATAAATTTGTTATCGACAGTACATCATCTGAAAGCAAAGAGAAAAAGTTTTTTTTTGCAGCTAAAACTTTGAAGCAACAACAACAACAAATATTTAGTTTAAGTATGTGGGCTGTGACGCCAGAAATTAAACGAACCGAATTTTAAAGAAGAGTTGCAAAAGCAAAAAAAATTGTAACAAAGAAATACAACAGAATTCTTTTCGATAAACTTGATTCATCTAAAAAAAAAGGATTTCTCCACCCAGTTTAATATAAAACTTATAAATCATTTTAACAATATTTAAGGAAAAGAAAAAATAAGAATTAATTTAAAAAGGAATATTAAGGAAAAAAAAAACATTTTAAAAATTCGCTACTTTAGCCAGCAGCAGTTGAAAATGTTGTGGCTTTTATTATTTCAAATCAATGGCAAATCAAATATTGAATATTAAATATCATGTGGCAGGTTCACTGAACGGATGATCAACAAATTTTTTAAGGGCGTTTTTGCGCCAAATTCTTGATTTTGATTAAGAAAAAAAAATTACATTAAAATATGTTTGCCTTTTGGTTAAATAATAAAACAAAAGAAAAACCTAGATCTTGTTAAGACAACATTTCGTCAAACAGAATTGAAAAAAACGCACTCAACACTTTTCAACCAGCATGACGTTGCTGATCAGCACGTTAAATAATAATAAGGTTTAACATTATGATTAAAAATGCACTCAGGGTAGAACTAAACAATTTGCTGATCCTTAGGCTAATAACATTAAGTTTCAATGTTCACTTGCTTGCTTGCAATAAAGTGTAGATGTTCAAAAAAAAAAGATCAATTAAAATTTAACGATATCAAGTAATGAAAGATTTTAGGGACAGCAGTTAAAGAAGCAAAAAAAAATAAAAGAAAAGAAGGAGTAAAGAAAAACATATGGATGCTTACTTTGTTCCAAGCATTCGAAGGCGTGTCTCAATACTAATGAAACTCAAAAGATCATAATTTGCAAGACAATAGAGTTTTTTTTTTTAAATAAGGAAAATATTCATGGTGAAATATTTAAGGCTGGTTATAGCGAAAACTAAAGGCTTTAGTAGAAAACCTAATTAAAAACTTCAACTTTCATTTAGAAAAAGCTTAGAAGTTAAATTTTTTCCTTAAATATCTTTAAAGAAATGAAAACAAATCTCTATACTAAAGATGCCTAAATAAATTATTTTATTTAAATTTTTAGTTTTGGTTCTCTTTTGATTTTTTATTGAAAAAAAAATTTAAAAAAATATTTAAATAAGCAACCAAAAAATTTTTAACATTCAGCTAATGAAAACGAAACGTTATGCCATGGCGATATATCACTGTCAACAGTAAAAATGACAAAATGTCAAATATTGACAAGAGATTAATTAAAATGCATGCAAGAATCTATAGCAAATCAAATGCACAGATAGTTTTTATTTTATTTAATTTTTTTTTAAATATATTTTGCATTTAACTTCTGCTCACAAGATGGCGTTTAAAGATAAATTACAAATAAATAACAAATTTAATAAAATTTAAACGAAAAGGCAACTGCCCACAAATAAAACTCACACTAATTATTTATTTATTAAAGCACAGCAAAGACGGCGTTTTTATAATAATTTACAAATAAAAAAATTTAACATTTTTGAAAAATTATTAATTCACACCTTAAGATTTATTTATTTGCTGACAGCTGCCATAAAATTCTCTGTCTGCTTCTTTACTTTCATAAGTTTAACTGGAAACTAAAAAAAAAAAAAAATAATGAAGAAGAAACCAACAAAAAAAAGTAAACAACATACATCCACACATTTACACCTTGGACACATAAACGTATGAGTAATTTATGATGTCAAGAGGTCATTCCAAAAACAAACACTCTCTTTAAGAAATGGTTGTTGTTATGGATAAAAGCATAAATGATTGTGTTATATATGGCTGCCTACAAGTAGTAATTTGCTTGAAAAAAATCACTAAACTTATGACTTTTATTACTTAAATAAGATAAGCACAAGTAATTATTACTTTAATTCTTTATATTTTACAGCCAGCTGTCGAAAACTTAATATCTTTTAACATCATAATCTAATATAGTACGCAGATACTTAAATAGGACAAAAACAATTTGAGCAAAATAAAAAAAATATTTCTTTATGGCCCACAACACTTCTTTTAATAAAAATTCTTTAAAACAAATAGAAAAAAGAAAACAAAAAGCCGTCGGCTAAATATCTATAAATTTTGTTTCACAGTAAAACTTTATAAAAAGCATTTTTCTTATTTTTAATTATTAAAGTCAAATATTTACTCATACACAAGCCAATAACCTTTTAAATCTAAGATAGTGCGCAGCTACACAACAACAACAATAGCAGCAGCAAAAACATCTTGTATGTATAAGTGCGTTTACAGATCCAAACAGATATACATGAAAATTTATTATCTACAATAAAAAATCTTGCCAGCTCCATGGTATTTGTACGTGTTGGTATTTGCAGGGGTATGTCTGTGTTTAACAGTCAACACAGACTCTGAGCCAACAACCCCAAATAGAAGAAAAGAAACCCCAAAGTTTATGTACATTTTAGCAGTACCGTGCAATTTATTAGCATACCATTTCGGAGCAGGGGTGTTGCTTATGCGTTTGTGCAGATGTTTGTTATGCCCGAAAATATTAGTCTGACACCAAAAATAAATTATGCTATGTAAAGCATGTACATCCGTCCGTCCGTCCGTATGCCAGAATATCCATGTATTCTTGTAATCAAAGTACAGGTTGCATTTTTAGAGATATTTTGATAAAAATTTGGTTTAGACAAGTTTTTTGGTGCAAGCATCAAGCCGATTAAAACTGGAGATGATTCACCAATTTTTTTTACAAAGCCCAAATACAAATATCATCTCAGAAAAAGCATTTTGGGATTTAGGTATCACAAATCCCTCCACAAAATTTTGCACAGATATCAGGACTGATACCGATATTTTATTATTCGTTTCAACAAAATCTTGCAAATGGGCAATTGCAGCACAAAGCAACGTAACGCCAGAAGAAATATAACGTCCTAATTAGCATAAAGCTTAATTTTTTTTTACAAATATGGTTCAATTCAAGGAAGCGACTTTTAAATAATGTTTATGTAATTTACGTTCCCTTGTGCTGGAAATGACATTTGTGTATTACTTAATACCAATCAACTGCTATTATTATATTATTTCATCTCCTGCAAAATGTTGAACATCTTAAGAACGCTATAACACCCATAGCACCACCCATGGCTGATAAAAAATAACTTTTTTATAAGATGTCGCATATGTAGAGGATGGAGGCCAGTTAAATTCAATTATTTATTTTAAACTTCATGGATTACTATGTTTCATATGCGGCAACTTTTGGTGACGCATGTGAGACCTCTGATCAAAAAGTAGTTTTTTTTTGGTAGCAGCTTTTATCAGCCACCCTATAGATCTTATTGTCATCAGCCCATAATTTATAATGGACCCAACAAAATCTAACTTCTGAAAATCACATTTAACCGCATAAATGGCGAATAATTAATACTAACGAGACATAACAAAACATGCACACTTCTTATTCAAATTGAAACTGCTCTGCCAAATTTGGTAAAAACCGCCCTATTAGAACACAGAAGCAAATTATATAAAAAAAAAAAAATAAATTAATAATTGAGTTTTTTGATCGCAGCTAAATCTCAAAAAAAATACTTCTTTTAATAAGATTAATAATTGTAAAGCAAAGTCTTTTATTATGCACGGTACTGTATGTACAGGATGCTATTTTTTCTATTCCTTATCTCTAAAAGTAATTTTTTTTAGAGATATAAGCGTCAGTTTTTCTCTCTATTTACTTCTATAATTCTTTTTTGTATTTGTAACATTAAAACATAGATAAGGAAGATACATATTAAGAACAATGTTAGTAAAGAGTGTCTCCGGGGGACGAACACTAATCAGGTTTAACACGTACACAATACAAGGATCCACAAAAAAGCACAACAAAGAGAGTAAAACAAAACAAAAATTACAACTAAAACACAAGTTTATATTGCATTGTTTTTTAAAAGTAATAATCACAGTGAAAAAATACCCATACATTCTCATAAATCATCTTCTCTCGTTGGGCAACGCTGATTTAGAACCATAAAAATTACACAGATGCTCATGTTTGTATGAAAGCTTATAATTTTATACACAAACATACATATTATATACGTCTGCATGGATGTTTGCACATGCATATGTATTTACTTTCACTATTTAAATTATGAAGGGAGAAGCTTGCCATAAACTACCCTTGGCCACGATGTTTCGTTATGTGTAAAAATGAGACAAATCTATTGCAAAAGATTTTTATGAAAATCTGTTATTGTTTGATTGTGTGTGTGTAAGCTCAAGTATTTCAACTTAAATGAAATGTTTTGGGGCTCTTTGGTTTTTTTAAAGAATTTTCTTTCTTAAATTTTGCTTAACAGCCCCTTCTCCTTATATTTAATTTTATTGTCTAGATTTTAAAGATGAGATTTTATTTTTTTTAAGATGTCCTTTATAATAATGATGCAATACATACAATGAATGCATGTACATATTTAATATCATATTAAATTTGTTTTAGACTTCTTTAGACAAAACAAAAAATTTAGTAAAAATTAGAGACGAGTAACAAAACTTTAAAGTTCTAGGAAGAAATGGCAAAAAAAGTCAAAAACGTCATTTAAAAGCAAAATTTTTGAAAATTTTTAACATTTAGCACAATAACAAAACTTTAAAAAATTTACCGATAAAAGTTTTTAATGCAACAAATAGCAACACAGTACTTAGAAGTTCCATTTTGATTATTATACATTATTTGCTTTATTTCGCTTAATTTTTATGGCTACAGGGCTGCCAATGTGTTCAAATAAGTAACACTCTTGAGCTTAATTAACAATAATATATTTCATTTAATAATATTTAGTATAAATGCCATATTCGACAAATCTTTACAGTTTTTTAAAATAAAAAATCAGAGCAAATCCGACCGACCAAAACAAAGTTTTGAAAACAATGTCAAAAAAAGAAGGAGGCTCTATTCCACTTATTTGTTAAAATTTTTGAAAAGAAACCATATTACTGACTCATAGTCTAAAATTGGACCTAAAGGGAACAAAATACAAAACCACTTAATTTTTGCCCAACTAAGGGCACATGTTGCCCCGAATAACCAAAAGCCTTTAGTTACAACGGTTACTGAGTTGGGCAGTAATTGCTCATCACAGGGCACTGTGAAATGATGCAACAGCTGGCAGAACGACAAATATCCTTTAGGGCGTCCCGAATGAGGACAAGACTAGGGAAACCTTAAACCTAAGGGAATCAAAATTAAGCAATATGATGAGTGTGCCAACGGACCACCCAAATTTACAGGCTCCTCAAATTGATGGGTGCTGCAGAGAACGGTGATTATACGGTATGCAGGTAAGATATCGAATCAACAGATCTTTTCCTTTGTTACTGCCCAGATTTTGCGGAGGCCAGAACTTCACGCTTTTTATCTGATGTTATACAAGGTGGGACAAAAGAAGTCATCCGATGTTGTTTGGCTCTCATTTTTTTTCTAAATGAAAAACTTCGATTCTGTTTTCGATTATGTTTGCTTGAACCTTTAGAGTTTTATTGTTCAAATTGAGAAGATGATATTGGCCAAATGGGAGCCGTTACAATTGATTGCTATACGGCCTCATTTTATGGCATTTTTCATAACTTCGGCGAAACCTTCGGGCGACAGATTCTCGCACTCGTGTCGAATGTTATCTTTGAGGCCTTCCAGGGTCTCGGGCTTGTTCGCGTAAACACGGAATTTCAAAAAACCCAACAAAAAAAATTTGGGACGGTTGAATCGGGCGATCTTGCGGGCCAATGTAAATCGCCAAAATGAGAGATGAGGCGAACCGAAAATGCTGCCATCAGAATATTGGTTGTGGCTCACGCAGTGTGCGCCGTTGCTCCATCCTGTTGGAACCACATGGCCTCCAGTTCTGAATCATTCAATTGCGGTAGAAAAAAACTCGGCTAACATGGCCCTTTAGCGTGCACCGTCCACTATTGTAGCTTAACCAACGGCGTCCTCAAAAAAAATGGCCCCATGACTTCTCCAGCGTGATCAATGCACCATGCTGCCACTTTGAGCAGGTGTAATGGCTCCTCGTGCATCACTCGTGGATTTTCTGTGCCTCGGAAGCGATAGTCTTGCTTGTTTACGTTCCTGCTGAGGTGAAAATGAGACCTAACGCTCATAATGATTTTGGTCAAAAAATCGTCCACTTCGGCCTCAAGATTGAGGGTGGCCTTGGGAACGCTACACGCGTTTGAAGGTCGACAGTCAGCAGCTGATGCATAAACTGGACCTTGTACGGGAACATGCGCAGGTCTTGACCAAAATTCAGCTTAGGAACAGCCGGCTGATGGCTAATTGCGAGGCTCGGCGTCTGGTCGATATTTCCGGCGACAGCTCGACATCCCCGCTAACGGCGGCGGGGGGTTCCGGGGCCGGCCATTCTTGGCAGCGTCTCGTGAGGTCCCCTACTCTTCAAGGTTGGTGGCCAAACGGCACAGTGTTTGCGCAGTCGGTGTCTTGAAGGTATTTTTCGTTAGTTCTTCAAGTTATAGTCTGGTCAAAACTTTGGTCGTTAAGTTTTCGCATAATATTATTTTCTACAGCCCTTTTGTTAATGAAATCTCTAAAAATAAATTTAAAAGCAATTAGATAAAGTAAACTAAGGTTGGGTTTGTCTGACTACAAATTTCTCACTTCCTTAATAATTTGATTTAAAATAATTTAAAATTATTTTAAAATATTGTGCATATTTCGCCACCAACTTAAATTTATTTTACTTTTCAACTCCTTTTCAAAACTTTGATTTTTTCATCAAAGAAAATCAATAAATTAAATGTTTATTTTAGCATAATTTATTCCAAAGGGTAACTTTAATTGCTAAAACCTACGTTTTGTTGAGTTGAGGCTTATTTCTGACTTGGCAAGTGAAACATTGACAAAATTGAAGGTAAAAAAAATTAAATTTTATGTAACAGACAGACAACTAAAGCAAAAAGGAAAAACCTCAGCACAGCAACATGCAATTTTAATTCTAAAAGAATAATAGACATAAAAACAAGTGAATCAAAAGGACAGGCGGACATAAAGACCGACTGGCCCAAACAGCTGGCAATGAAAATAGGAGAAGGAGAAGAGTCTTTTATGTTGTATAGGGAAGGCATGAAAATTGTCATTAATATTTGTCACTAAAATTGTAAGTCTATGAATATGAAAAAAATTTATTAAAAACACACAGACACACACATACCCACACTTACATGCAAACAAAAATATAACATTTTCAATGTCCTTTTGCCTTTGCTGCTAATGGTCATACACACATAAACATAAGAGAAGGACTTTTTGTTAACTGGCCTTTATTGTTGCTAAACATTGTATGTGAAAAATAAAATGGTTTGAAAAAGTAGAACTTTTGTTTTAAATAAATGTCACCTAAACACGCTTACCTTTGGCCAGGTAAGTTTTCCATAATTTTTTCTTTTTTTTTGTGTTGAAGAAAAGTAAGAATTATTTTTTTTGTTTAAGGTCCTATTTTTATTTATTTCAATTTATTATCTCTTTGGGTGTGAAATTAAAATAAAAGAAACACTGTGTGGCTAAAGCTTACATTAAATGGCTGAAAGGATTTTATGGTAATTTTTTTCTTTTGTTTAACATGACGTGAAAAAAGAGGTAAAGAATTCATTAAATAAAATGAAGTTCATAAATTTGATTGAAAATGTTGTAAAACATTCAACATTTTTTTTATTTTATTTTTTATTAATTTTTATTTTCGTGTGGAAACAATTTGATTTTATGTTAATTTTATTTTCATTTAAAATTCATGTATAAACTTAACGAAACAACAACAACAACAAACTAAAATTAATTAATTCATAAACTTCTATTCAGTAACGGAAAGGAGTTGCCAATTAATTTTAATAGTGTTACAAGTTCGAATAGAAAGAGAGAAAAAAAGGGTTACAGCTTTAAATTATTTTATTTTTAATTTTCTTAGAAAAAGAAAAAAATTATTTAAATACGTTTTTTCTTGCTTAAGAGAAATAAGATGTGTCTGTGTTAATGGCAGTAAGTAGTAGACAGTTTTGTTTAACACAAGTATCAATTCATTAAAATGACAATTCCACAAAACTCCAAAAGTGCCACTCGAAAAAAAAAACAACAATCTGCTGGCTGGCTGACTTGTTGTTTTTTTCTTTCTTCTTATCCCCCAACCTTTTTCCAAGAATTTACAAAGACTTTAGCTATGGTTTACGTGGTTTCTTCTTGATTTTCTTGTAGATAACGTATACAAACCTTAAAGATTTCACGCATTTAGCCTGATGAGCCTGCGTTAATAAACCAAATTCTCCTTGTGAAATGCTTATAAGGAACTAAGAACAACACAAACGAAATAAAAGAACCTGCTTGTCTTACATTAAACCAAAAAAAAAAAAAGAAAACCAACCATACTGAAAACTGGACAGACATTCGGACAGGACAGACTAGCTATGTTGTATTTATAGTAGAACATGTATAAACATGTTTTGTGATCTTGTTGTCCATTTCTTGAAAGGGCTGATTTTTTTCAAATTTTCAATCTAAGTTTAAAGATTTTTTTCCCCAATTCTAACCCTGACCATGATCATGTTAAATATTGACTGCTTTTTTATAGTGATCAGCCGTTGATCATGCCTTTACGTTGATTTTTTAATTGATGTTTAGTTTTTAGCTTAGGAACAGCAGCATCTCTTATCGTTCACCTGTGCTTTTCTTCCAAAATCCTTGTATATTAACGTGCACTAAAAGCCAAAAATAAAATTTGCCTTGTTTTGCGGCTGTTAAGTTTGAGAGGTGTTAACGATCTTGTAACGATATTATTAAGAAAAAACAAAAAAAAAGTTTGCAATAAAACATTTTTTAAACACTTGCAACATATGGATACTTGCATACATACATGCAAACAAACAAAAATAAATTGACAAAAGTTTTCCAGAATGACTTAATATTTTGAATTAAGTTGAACGCCCACAACACACACGCACTACATGCGACACACACACACATCCATACATACACATGCATAAGCTTAAAATCCTTTATTTTCATGGGTTCAGTAATTATGCGACGACCTCGTTAAAATGGAAATATAAACACCAAATCACATTTAAACTACAACATTCCCAGATTGAATCTGTAATGAAAGAATAAAAAAAATCAACGAAACAAACGACTCTGATCATTAAGTTCGATCGACTTTGGCTGGGATTTAGTTTTTGGGACGTTTGTCTTAACTGGCTTAAGGAACAAGAGCTTAAACATGACAACATGCCTTACGTAAATAAATAAAGTTGTTAACATGACAATTCAACAAAACTGCCCTGGTATTGGGTCTTATAACTGAACTCTCATATCTTACTACTTGCCACAACATAACATAGCAATTGGAGTATTCAAGCAGCAGCCTTTATATCCATTTGGTTGCTGTTATAAAGTGATACATATTGGATCATTGCAATGAACTAAAGTGTTAAACAAGTTTAAATTAAAATAAAAAAAAAATTTGGTAAAAAGTGTTACAAAATTTTTTGAATTTACATTTTTTGGACAGAGAAACCAAAAAAAAACGTTGTTTTAAATGGTTTAAGAAAAAATATTAAAATATAATTTTCACCACAAAAAACAAAAAAACTTAAAATTTAAATAGAATATTTTCTAAACAAAATCTAAAAAATTGTTTTAATTAAATTAATCACTTGGGGCTTGAAAGATGAAACTTCCCAGACAGAAAAATTGGCCGACATCTGTACGATATTTAACAGAAACATTTAATTCTGTCAGATTTCTGACCGAAAAACATATAAAGTCGTTGAAACGAAATCTGTAAGACATATCGTGAAAAGATCGTAGCCGACGTTTCTAACAGAAATCTGAGAAAATTCTGATGAAGAGACGAATAAAAATGTGTTCAAAAAAATGATTTTTACTCATACGTATAGATACAAATAGATACAAAAACTGTTTTTAATAAAAATAGGTAAAAAATAGTTTTGCACCATATTTATAAGACAACTGAGTGTATAACAAGCGCGCTACCATCGCGCCTCAGCGTTACTTTGTTTTGTAAAATCGAATATCCTTTTTGTTTGCAGTTAGCGAAAAATATTGTCGGTGAAATTTGCACGCTGGGATTTTAATGGCACACAAAAGCTGTCCGACACACACAAGAAATATACAGCGTGACCAAAAGCTCTCTCCGAAAACTGTTTTGCTATTTTCTTAAAAGCATTAATATCCACAAAAATTTTTCAAATACAGGGTGTCTGGTGGCAGATTAATATTTTCAAACTTAAATAAAAAACTCTAAGTTATATGTTAATAAAAGCCCGAGGTCTGTTGTTTTAATAATTTGTTTTATTAAAAGTTGCCAATATTTCGCCAACAGTCGGTTAGCGTGTTACAAATATAAAGGCAACAAATCACCCTTTTTTAAAACATTTGATATTGCAATATAAATAGTGCAATATTACATTTAAAAAAAAAGCGTAATTTGTAACGACAGTTTTGCTTGTTGACATGGCGACTTAAGTGAAAATGATCCAACGCTCCAAAAAATGAGATCTACAGTGCGAAAGCGCTCCAACTTCCTTTCACAAAAATTTTTGCATAAATCAAAGTTACTTTTTTCACTTCTTGAACAATTTTAATTTTAAGAGGATGAAACTTCAAATCCTTTCTTAAAATTTCATAAATAATTGCTCTCGGAAGTCTGAGTGAGGCTGCCCTTTTCTGTATTGAAAGTTGCGGATTTTCACGTAAACTGCTTTTAACCAGTTCAATGTTTTCGAAAATCCTTGAAGATCGACAGGGCATTGGCCGTGAAAAGTTCATAGTCAGAGCAGTTGCGCGAAATCTCTGCACCTACGAACGAATTAAATTTACACTAGGCTTTAAACAAAATTGTCGACGAGAATAACGTAATAATCATTACTCTTGAAACATGTCTCCACAGCGAACACGTGGTGTCCTCTCGACCACTGTGACTTCGTGGCTAACAAATCCGTAAAATCGATAATTCCAAAGGCGGCTTCCTGCCCTCGCACCGTTTATTACATTTTAAAATAATCGTATTTAAAAACATAAATTTGCCATCAGACACTCTGTATAAAATTGATTCAAAATACTGATTTTGTGTAAGATCTTCATTTGAAAACCCTATTTTAAATTTAAAAATTGTTAACGCATTTGCCCCCTAGAGTAAAACTACCCTTCTTTTTTTTATTAATCAGGTTTTGATTGTGCTATCGATCTAGTGATCAGAGCCTTTGGCGATAAGTTTTTACACTCGAAAAATTATTTAAATGTAATTAACTGAACTCAAAACAACTGGATGTTTATTAAAAACCCCTGCAAAAAGTTATTTATTTAAAAAAAAAGTTCAATTGAATCCAAACACTTAAAAATTAACTTGCAAAAAATTTACACATTTTTCATTCGTTTTAATTGTTATCAGCGGGAGTTGTTTTTTTCCAAAATTCAATAAAACTCTTTGCTCTTATTCAGAAAAATAAGAAATTTACAAAATAATTTATTTTGACTGTTTAAGCTTCTTATTAGTTCGGCTTTAGTTTTGCTAAGAATTAATAAATAATTTTTAAAAATGTAATTAAAAGAAAATTATTTGAAAAGCCAACTTTTCTTAACAACACCAGCCAAGTAGAATGCATTTTCGAAACCAGCTACGGATTTTCATCGTCAGCTCTCTTTGATCGGTAGTAGCATTTGTGGCTGTAAACATCACCTATTTGTCTTACATGTTATGCAGAAAGGCAAACGGAATTTCTTTTTTGTAAGACGAAAAATACAAAGCAAATAACTAATTTTGGTTCAATTTTTACAACAAAAAGTCATCGAAAACTGGATCTACAGATAATAATATATCCGAGCCAGCCGTGTGGCGGTCACATCCGAGATGTCATATATAAATTATAATGTCAAAAAATTATCTTATGAATAAAGCAAATTTTATTTCATTATAAAAACTCTTATTTGTTCTTTTTTATTTAAATTATATACTTCTTTAAAAAACATTTAAAAGAAAAACATAGTCTAAAAAAATAAATTATAGGATCTTTATGTTGCCAACTCCAAATGTATTCTTTAAGTTTTTTAAGACCAAAATATGTATATATTTTATGCTAAAGGTGTTGTAGTTGAGTTGAGAAGGATGTCTCGCGTTCCTAATAATTTAAAATGTTCGAAATTGTTATTATAAGTCCGCAATTTCGAATGTTTCAAAAAAAGCTTAAAACAAACAAAAAATTAGATTCAATCCTAAATAAAATTTAAAAAATATTTTAAATTTTAGCAAATATTTAAAAAAGTTGACTTTTTGTAATAGATTTTGAAGGCTGTTTAACTAAATACAAATTTAAAAATTTTTTGAATTCCGTTTTCAAAACATACATTAAAAAGAAATTTACATTCGCTTTTAGTAAAACAGACCCTTAAAAAAATAAAACAAATTTTATAAAAATTATATGAGAATTTCCTTAATGCTTATGACAATTTGTCTTTATCTCTTTGTAATTTTTGTTATTTTTTAGACACTGCAGTCGCTACAAAGTGCCGCTAAAAGAGCGGGGACATCATGTGCCAACTGCAAAACCACAACTACAACCCTTTGGCGGCGTAATGCTAGCGGTGAACCGGTGTGTAATGCCTGCGGTCTCTACTATAAATTGCATAATGTAAGTGTTAAAACTCTTTATATAAATAAGTTAAAAAACACCGTAATAAAAATAGACTTATTTAAAAGAACAAAATAAAATAAAATAAAAATAAATCTTTAGTACAAAATAAATTCTTTGACTCCCTGAACTACTGCCCAAAATTGTGAAACTTAATGTAAATTACTTCCGTTAAGTACTACAGGAAACATTAACGTGTTTTAAGTAATCCTGATACATACACATGCATGTAACTAGTATGCAAGCACAAATTTATTACCCCCACTGTGCATGAAAACGCTTGTGAAAATACATTTTTATATTTTATCCTATATGATGCTGCTTCTGCTGCAGTTATTGTTATTGTTGTAACTGATGATAGTTTAATGATATGACTATTTTATCATTTAAATCTCATTTGGTTTGGTATGCAAGAGTCCTGGTTATAAAGTGCTTAAGCGATTTCACACACCATTTACCACGTGCTGTTGATGCCGCCTGACTTGGTTTATATTTCGTTCGCCAAGAATAATATTTTTATGCTTTAAGAAGCGAATTCATAGATTTCCCACACAACGCTTATAATAACTCTCTTTTTCCTAGTACGTACAGACTTTTTTTTATGTTGTACAAAAACAATAAAAATGTAAAATACACAATTGAAAAGCCAAAAATTAGGTTTGATTCTAGTCAACTCACTGCATGACAAAATTCACCCTTAAAATCAGGGATGTAAAACTTGGTAAAAATGATTTGTTTTTGGGTAAATCCCTTTTTCTTTTATAAAAATGTATACTTTTTGTTAAATAAATTTATTGAAACCGTAAAAAATTTTTTGAAATGAAATTGTTTATGCCAGGTTTCAGTTATTTTTGTTATTTGATTTTACTTAAATTTTTTTATAACAAGCTGACCCGGTGGGCTTCGGCATCCTAATTGGGTGTGTGAAAAATTTAAATTGTTTGGCATATTAAAAACGGCAACATCCTCAGGGATGGTAATACATCCAAGCTCGCTCTCATTCAAATTGATGTATACTTTAATTTAAGAACTTTAATTTTAGTGTAACAACGGCTGGATTAATATCAACTATTAAGTATTACGATTTGAATACTCGTTATTAGTTTATAGTGATGAAGATTTAATAATTAAATAAGTATGATAGAAGCAAATCTATTTTCCTATATATATATCTATTTTGTTGTTCACTTAGTTATTTATTTCATTTTGCTGTAATCATTTTCGATCAACTTTAATGATATTTTTCTTAAAAATCGATAGCTATTTTATTGCACATCAAATAACCCATTACTTTGTAATCACAGTTTTAAATATTAATGCGAAAGAGTAAGTTCTCTGAGCACACAAAGAAAAATTAGCAAGATTTTCTCTACAATCCTTATTTAAAATTTTAAAATATAAAAAAACTTTTAATATTTTTCTAATCAAAATGTTAAAAAAACTGCCAGAATATTAATTTTTCTACAAACATAAAATTTACCAAGTAATCTTTATTCAAATCTAGCTGTAGCGGTGTTAGAAGTACGGGAAGTGCGGATTTTTCTAAATCGAGTAGGGATTTTCTTAAACCAAGTACGATTTATCTTCTATCGAATTTCTTACTTTTAGTTACATTTAAATTCAAAAAACGATTGTTTCAAGTTCGAATCCGTACTTGGTGCAATCATAAAAATATTGAATTAGGCGTAAATAGGATCATCCTAAAATGAAAACGATTTTTTTTACATACGGAACTTTATCAAAGAAGAAGGGTTTTTATATTTTATTGTTATTTTAAACATATTTTTGAAAATTTTGTTTTCTCTGCTTGCCGTTGGATTTGAGCCTGGGGCTCTTCGAACTGCAACACCAGCGCACTACCTTTAGGGTCACCGAGAAAATTTGTTTGTCAAACGTTAAAATATATATAAAAGCAAAAAGTTTATTTCCGTGTAGAAAACGTTCTGCAACGCCTCGCAAATTTCCTCTTTAATACTAACATGTACACGACTACATTTAAAATTTTAATCAGTTTTAGATGAGGTTTTAAATAAAGCGGATAATTATCGCTTGTTTCTTAAATTACACTATAAACAATATGGAATTAATATTATCTGCCCATTATCTAAAACTGCACATATACAAAAACCTATAGTATTAGTTGCCTATCACTGGTGTAGACCAATAATTATAAACAAACTATAAAAAATGTGAAAAGTTGTTTTTCTATCTTAATTTGGACCAATTGTTATTGATGGGATATCTGTAGACTCATAATCCAAGAAAAGGGAAAAAAGTACTTTTTGTCCGCTAAATTGACTTCCGGCTGTAATAAAGGGCTATAGCCCTTTCTTTCATATTTCTATACTCATAATCTCAAAAATGCAATTTTTTTAATTTCCCCATTTTTACCCCTTAGGGCTCGAATTGCCTGAAAATTATTCTTAGTGTATCTAAACATCAGAGGAGCTACAATCAGTAAAAATTTTCGGTCTCCTCTCGCGCCTGAGCTGTACGATGATGATATAGTAATTTACACTGGGTATCCATTTCTTAGTATCAGTTTTTCCATCCCTGTGCTAATATTAAAGCACTCTCACTTTCTCTCCCTCTCTTTCTGACAGCATATAAAAGTGTATGGGCTTTTGTGTATTTGTGTGTGCATTAAAGCGGAAGCTAAAGGAAAAGGAAATAAAATGCTAGCACGCGGGCTTATTTATATTCCCCTGAATTTTATTTTCTAAATTTTTTTTCATACAAAAATCTATTTATTTACTTGCTTGGGTATGTTGTAAATAAATGAATATCTAGTTAATCAGTTTAAACTGATTTAACATTTTTGGCATCATTTATCGCATCTTGTTTTTTTTTTCTTTTTTATAAAGATTTTTCTAAGGGGGAGTTTTTGTTTAAAAGGCGGGTGTTTGTGTTTGCGTGCTAAATAACTCCCAAAATGAATGTTAAATATGTCGTTTTTCTTTTTGTTGTTGTTGGTCTGATGATGGATTGTTGATTATTATTTAAAGATGCTAGTTACTCCGTAACTGGCTACAACAACAATAACAACGACGACGTTTGCCGTTGCTTGTTGTGCGTATGGCACTTGAAAGATAAGCGGGTAAACCGGCCACCCTTCATCCGATACAGCACCAGCTTTGTCGTTTTAAATGGGTGGCTGTGAAAATGCGATAACAAAATTTATTTCTTTTTTTATATCTCGTTTAAGTCTGATACAACAACGATTTGAAGTTTTCTGTTGTATTTTTTTTTTGCTAGAAAAGATGTAGAGATATTGTAGATATTTTAACTGTAATAGGGTTAAAAAGTGGGGAAAGATGTGTGGTGTGGTGTGTGTGTGTGTTTGGTGGTTTTAAAGTGTTGTCATATTGTTTTTTTTAAATTGACTTGATTTAAAGCAGCAGGAGTTAATAGAGGAAATTAGGTATGTGTTTTATTAAATTAAGACAGTCAGCTTGAGTGTTGGGTAATTGTTTATTTATTTTAATCAGAAGCTCAAGAATTATACTCTCTTATAAAAGGGTAATTAAACAATTTTTATATGGAAATTTTGTTAAGCAAATAATCTTAAAATTTTTTATTGTTTATGAATAACTCCCTTCTAGGTTCTAGTTTTAATTGGTTGCTTCTTCTTATCTTATGTTATTGTCATTTTTTTCTATTTTCGTTTTGGGTTTTAACATTTATCTTACGTTTTTCCGCCCTTAAGCTAATTTTCTTTTCTTTTGACATTTTTCTTATTTCTTTCCGTTTTCTTTATTTTCCAGCAGCCCATTAAATATTCATTAAATCGTGTCTACTTTTTTCTTCTTATATTTTCTTAAGCGTTTTGTAATAAAAATGTCACTATTTACATTAAAAACAATATTTTTTTTGTGCTAAACTTGTTTTCTTAAAAAAAAAGAAGAAAAACTTTTCAAATTTATTATTAAACTTTTTACAGTTTTAAGGAAAATACAATTTTTTTTCTTTAAAAAAGTTTTTAGGATAAAATTTTGTTTTCAAGTATGTGACAAAATATGAGGACAATTTACATGTCAGTGATTTTAAAGGAGAAAAAAATTAGTGCAAGATTTCTTTTAATTATAATGTAATTTAAAAAATATTTGAGGTTATAAAATTGTTGTTACCCATTCACGTCTAAACGGCTGTATCGGTTTTGATTAAATTTGGTTGATGCCACGCCCACAGTAGTTAAAATCGAAATTAAGATATTTCTAGTTAACCGATTTGATTAAATTTTGTATATTAATGACTTCTAAAGTCAAAATTTTGAATGCCAAAAAAGTGGGCGGGTTAACGCCCCCAAAAATTTAACTCCCAACTTTGGTGCTTCTACTCTACTAATACTTTTGAGGTTTTGTGCATACATATGAGGTCAGTAACAACGAGATTTTTCAGGCCGTGTAGTAGGCGGAACCACGCCCACAAATAGTACAATCTCAATTCAGATACGCTCCATAAATTTAAACTTCCTAACCTGGTTCTTAAGTTTCACCGATTTTTGGAAATTTTTACACACTTATCAGTCTTTTAAGCCTAAAATTTTGTAAAATCTAAGTAGGCGCTGCCCTGCCCACAAAAAAAAATTTTGTTGCAGAAACTTATTTAGCATCGGTTTTAATGAAATCTTGTTTGCATATTGGTGGCACTCAATGTCCAAATTTTGTATTTGAAAAGGTGGGCGGTGCCTTGCCCCCAAAAAATGAATCTCTTAATATTGTTACTTCCGCCAGTTTCTAAGTAACTTTGTACTATTATACATATAAGGATCTTTACGTCGAAGTCTCCTAACGGGAAGGGGAAATGTAAAGAGTAAAGAGTATTTAAAGTGAGTAATTCGGCCTTAAGAAAACCAAGGAGACCCGAATCATAATTATCTAATAATGACTGAAAGTTATTTCTTATCAACTGCTTTATTTGAAAGCGGCTGATGGACTTTTTTTATTTAGTTTTCTTAAGCAATTTTAAGCTACATGTGTATATGGGTATCGATTACAATTACTTAACTTTTTTTTAATTTTTTTATTTTGATTTTTTGTTGTTAAATATAAAATTTAGTTTAAAATTTTTAGAAACAAAAAAAAACTGCAGTTAATTGACTGTTAAAAAAGCAATTTAAGAAATAAAACAACAATATGAACAACAAATTACAATTGCCATTGATTCGTTGCACATTTATGTACGTCTGTCTGTCTGTCTGTACAAAAGCAGTTTATCTTTGATGAACTAACAACTAATACAAACGTTTCAACACATATTGTAAAAATGCATAGAGAGCTGGCAAATCGTTAAAAGCTACCAGCACTTTGGGTGGTTTAATTAAAAATATTGAATAAAAAAAAAAAAAAATAAACCAAAAGACAAACGCACTTTTACTACTACATATTCACAACCTAGCATTCAATTTATTTTATGGTGCAGCTCAATATCTAAATATAGGACAGACATTTAAAATTTTATTTAAAAAAAACAAAATTTTGCACTCGCGCCAATAATATTTTTTATTTCTTTTGTTTCGATTTATTTATATTTATTTGCCAGTTTGCATGTCAGCACTCCATGCATAGTTGCGCCTACGTCCCCTTTCCTTTACACCCATCTTTATCGTGCATTTTATATTTAAAATATTTTGCATTCAAATGCACTGAAGTGCATTTACATAAGCTTTTTTGTGTTCATTTTCTTGTCGTTTATTATAGTTTGAGTCAAAATGATTTCTGTTCGGTATTGGATAGTTTCCCATCTTGATAAGATGCCAATCAGAAAGCGAGCATTTCATAAAATATATGTTTGTGTATATGTGTGTGTGTATTCGTATGTGTGTTTGTATGTGTGGAAAGCCAGCAACTAAACTATTTGTTTTAAGTTTAACATTTACGAGAGTGTAATATGAAATAAATGAATTTAAAAATATACTTTAGTGCCTCTGTGGTGGATCATTTCACAAACCGAAAATATCCCAACTTATCGGTTTGTTTTAATCGACAAAATGTTAAAAATATAATTTTGAAACAAATGGCATAATTGCTTTAAGGAAATGATAGAAAGAAAGTGATAATATGCTAGAAAAAAACTTAAAAATAAAACAAATAATTTTTTTTAAATTAAAAAAAAATTTCTAAGAAATTAAAACAATTTTTATTTAAAGGTTGAGCCAATGCTCTGCGCACCAGTTTTAAATTTTTGGTTTTGATTAACCATAAAAATATTATGGGATGCAGGACATTTTATTTTCAATGGGAAAAACATTGATATTGACATTTAGAAACCAAAATGAACCAGTGGGTTAAGTGTTAGCGGGCTAGTCTGGTAGCCGAAAGATCATTGGTTCAACCCTCAAACAATGCATTGTTGTTGTATATCATAGTTTTTTTTCCTCAATTGCCTTAAGAAAAAATTTTACCCCTCTTTGGACTGATTTAATTTGATTCACGTTAAAATAATTTTTTTTTAACTTACACGGTTTTGAACTTAAACCAATACTCCTTTTCCTTCAATATGGTTTAAATTTAGAAATTCGTTTTGAATGAACTTACTTACAATTATAAAAACCCATGTAGGTAGTTGTCCGTATAAGAATAGATTTCCAAATCCTTCGGGTTTTGCGCTTCTTCCCCAATTACTCCCGTTTAGCTTGGAAAGGTTTTCTTTGACTTGTTTTAATCGGAGTTTTAGTCTTTGCCTTTTTCGTCTTCGCTAGAGATAAAATTAAAATATCTTTGTCGCTAAGGCATCTTCATTCATTTGCACAACATCCGAACCAGTACAGTTCCTTGGATTTTTACGACATTCGCTACATCGAGGTCGGTATATAACTTATACAGCCCTGGGTTTGTTGAATCCATCAATTTAGTCTTGTCTTTATTTACTGTCAAACCCATTTTTTCCGACTCCTTTTTTTATATTAGGAAGCAAAGCAGTGATATCTCACAATGTTCGTTCCATGATGTCAATATCATCGGTATATGCGAGCAGCATGTGGCTTTTGGTTAAAAATTGTGGCGTTTCTATTTACTGCTGCGTCACGTACAATCTTCTCCAATAATGCATTGAATATGACGCAGGACAGGCCGTTACCTTCTTTGAATCCTTGTTGTGAGGTAAACGCTTAAGAAAGACTCTTTTGCGATTCCACAATGATTTGGTGTCCGTTAAAGTTTTCCTGCACGATCTGATCAGCTTTGCAGGTATGCCAAATTAAGACATGGTCTCAATAGGACTATTAAAAGCGGCATTGTAATCAACAAAGAGATGATAGTTGTAGATCTGTTTCACCTGGGGTTTTTTCAAGATTGGAAGTAGTGTGAATATCTGGTTGGTAGTGGATTTCGATCGGCCTTAAATTTAAGTTTTTCACACAATATAAGTGGCAGTTCTTGTACGCGTTTGTTAGAAGACAGGGCGCACGTATACAGGTGACCTTAGTTAATCGGCTGAGTAACGAAATTTTGGAAGTGTAATTGTCAAAATTTGTTTTTGTTTTTTTTCTTTTTTACTAACAACATCTGTAGACTCTTAGAAAAGCCCAAAAAGTAGAAGAAAGAATTTGTTAGTTTTTGTTATACATATGTCTTTGACATTCGTACTACCATTTTGGTGGTTTTTGTAGAACTGCTCCCACCTGTATGCATGTGTCTTGGTAGAAGACTAATGCCTTTATAATTGGCACAGAGAGTTTATCCCCTATTTTGTTGACAAACCATATCACACTGAGATTTAAATCATCGGACATCTTTTTTACCAGCCAAATCTTACACATGAGTCATTCTCCTTACCAACTTACCGCCTCCGGTCTTAAACAGCTCCGCAGTAAACCATTGCCCTCTGTCACCCCATTATTTTTCTTTCGGGATATTAATGTTTTCTCGTCTTCCTGACGTCAATGCATCTGCTCTAATGAGCGTCCTAACATTCCAAATGCAGATCCATAAATCATGGTCCTAAAATTGTTTGCAAATGGGCTCAGTCCCGTTTTTAACCAAAGACTTTCAAAAATTTTCTAAAAAATTTGTATTGGGGCTACCACCCCCTTGTTTCTTTTAAACTATTTTTTTAGAAATGTAGATATTGTAGCGCAATTACTTTGTAGAAAATTCAAGTCTATAGCTATAATAGTTTTCAAGTTGAGAATACCACTTCCATTGCTTTTATCCAGATTTAAAACTGCCTACCGTCTTCAAAGTTCTAATGCAAAGCTTAAGATATTTGGAAATATATATGCATGAATGTTTTACTTAAAAAAAGGTTTTAACATACAAGTATCTTAGTTGGCATTAATTTTTTTTTTTGCTGATTTTAAATAACGATTTGAAATAGGAAAATTTCTAGAAGTTTGACATCAAGGCTTGTTCCGCATAGTTTGAATTGCTTTCAATAAATGGCCAGATCGAAATCGATGGCTAAACCAACTGCCCTACTTGCAAATGAACATTCTAGAAATTGTGACCACTTAAACTGTCACTGAGACGCTCTTTAGCTACACTAATTTACAACTTACCCACTTCCGAACAAAAACAATTGTATTATAGCGGAAAACTACAAAGGTCTTTTGCAATTGAATATTTAATTGAGATAATTAAGTTTTTAATGGAAAATATTAATTTGTTTTGAAATATGTAAAACAAAGAACTTCTGCATTAGCCGCGGCTCAAACGTGTGACCTTTTAAACTGCCACTGCGGCGCTCTTTCAACAACACCAACTTACAGCTTACCCACTTCTTAACAAAGACGAGTGTTTAAAAGCGGAAAACTATAAAAGTCTGGTCCAAAGTAATAGTCTATTGAAGAATTTATAAATAAGCATCATTGTTTAGGGCTTATTCCAATAAGTAATTGAATATTTAATTGAGATAATTAATTTTTTTATACAAAATATTTACTTATTTAGATTATTGAATCAACAAGAAAAATGTGAAAAATTTGTTCTGTGTAGTTCAACTAGTCCTTTTAATTGCGACAACACCTACTACTTAATGTCTCTTTGTTCTCTTGAGAAACTATCTTTTGTATATTCTTCTTAATAGTTTTTGCAAAATCTTTGCATCTTTTTATAATAAAATAAAATACTTATTTTTATTTCTTACAAAACAAAAAAGAAACAACATTTTTATAGATTTTTTTTAATGATCCAATCATAAACTTATTTATCTGTACCTGCTTTAAAATGTCTACAGCAAATTATCAAAAAAAAAAAAAAAGGAAAACAAAAGACAAAAAGGGACAATTAAATACTTATAATTTCTATAAAAGAAAACATGCACTAAAACACCTTGCAGCACAGCGGGACATCGTAGACTATGTCGCAATATGCATGTATGTTTGTAGTTTTTGTGGCGTCACTAGAAGTGATAAGACTTAAAGAAAAGAAAACTTATCAATATAATTTATTTTAAGAAATTACCTGTTACTAGAACAGAAATATCAAAACAACAACAGCAAACACTTCTTTTTTTATATTTTTAACAAAAACAAAATGAAAAAAAAAGTAAAAGTAATTCAACTTGCTTATCTTTCTTAACATAAACTCTCTTGATATCGTATACATATCATGTCTAATTTGTTATCAACAATTAACATGTTTGTTATTTTTAAATGCCTTGATTGTGCATTCAAAATGTAACATAAATATATGCCACCCAGTGTCATAACATTAGCATGAATTAAGATTCAATTTTATGTTTGTATGTATGTGTAACAGAGAATAATTTTATTTTGTTTTTTTATTAATAACAAAAGTAAAACAACAACACGAATCAGTAGCTATTGCTGTTGTTACTGCATCCTCATTCCTTGCAACTTATCAACTTATAAAATTCAAAAATGTGTGTTTGTTTGTATAAATATACAACAAGAAGAAGAAGAGAGAGTCGCGTGTTTGCTTATCAAAAATTAACTTGACAGCAGGCAGTTGCATAAACAGTTGGGGCAATGAAACTCGGTTTATTTTTTTCATAAAAAAAATATTACAATTTAATGCAGCATGTTAAGGATGCGCTCGATTTAAGTTATGCTTGAACATATATCTTTTTGACGGCTCTGTTCCCTCAACTTGCCACCACTTACTGCTACTTGTGTCAATATTATATATGAATTGTATTCATTCATAATTTTTGCTTTAAAAACATTGTATTTTTTTTATATTTTCTTCTGTCTTAAAATATGCATTTTTAATTTACATTTATATTAATGAGTTAAACATTTAAAAAATGTATGCATGAGTTCTTAAAGAGAAGTTGATGGGGGCTTAATATAAATACATATATTTAATATTAGGGGTATTCAAAGAAAGTCCCATTTCTTATGAGCTTTAACGTTATTATCTTTATGGATGAAAAAAAAAATCACTTGAAGCTTTTTGGATTTTGAAAAAAATGCGCAACAACAAATATATAAAAGTGCTTTCACACGGAATGTACTTTACATATGACTTGTCAAACGTTGAAACATTGCTTGTCTTAAATACATAGAGCAAATGTCATATGCCCAATTTTCAATTAGAGTGTGTTCTATTCTAATGGGACAACGTATCTGTCATCAGATTGTTTTAGAAATATAACAAGCAAAAGTATTTTTTTTATTTTGGTTTGGAGGTTATGTTTGACGTACATATAACACAAAAGAAATATACCCAGTAACCTTTACTTATATTAAGTCTTACCGTTGTCAAAAGTACGCTGAGTACAGATTTTCTTTAATCAAGTAGATATTTTCCTAAACCCAGTACGATTATTTTAGTACGAATTTCTTTCTTTTAGCCACATTTAAATCCATAAAAAGATTGTTTTAAGTTCGAAACAGTACTTAGTGTAGCCTTAAATGAATTAACTTCAGCGTATTTAAGCGGGATTAATCCAACAATAAAAACAATTTTTATTTACTAACGCTGCTTTTTTAAAGAAGAAGGGTTTATATTTTATTATACCCTTCACATAAGTGATAAGGGTATATATAAGTTTGTTATTCCGTATTCTTTTAGATAGGGAAGTCGATTTAGCCATGTCCGTCTGTCCGGGTGTCCGTGTTATGGTTGGAATCAACTTTTTGAAGCCCCCGATGTCGCATAGACCTGTCAGGGATATCAATCTATCAGAAATATCCTAAACGTATTTCTAGAGTATACTTGCCCCCTATCTCTATCACCTAAAGGGGGTCTCCATACAAAATTTACAAAAATTATGTAAAAACGCTTACAACTTCCTCAAAGTCGCCCTTAGACCAATAAAGTGTATGACCGACCTCCATTAGTTTCTAGTCGCAAACATATTCCTAGAACATACTTACCCCCTATATCCACGCCCTAAGAGAGTTGCCATACAAAATTTGAAAAAATAAGGTAAAACCCCTACAACTTCCCAGGAGTCGCCCCTAGAGAAATAAATGATAATAGAGACCCCCATTAGTTCTCCCTCCCAAACATATTCCTAGAAGGTACTTACCCCCTAGCACCATCACCTAAGGGAGGTCTCCATACAAAGTTTACAAAAAATATGTAAAAATGTTCACAACTTCATCAGAGTCGGCCTCAGAGAAATACTGACCGACCCCCATTAGTTTCTCCTGCCAAACATATTCCCAGAACATACTTACTCTCTATCACCTAACGGGGATGCCATACAAATTTTTAAAACACTAGAGCAAACGTCCCTACTAAATTTTCAAAAACTTAGGATAAAACCCTAATCACTCTAATAGGGTTAAAATATGACACCGACATAAATAAAAAAAAGGTTGAATTTCGAAAGTCCAATGTGAAGGGTATCAAAGTTTCGGCACAGCCGAATATAGCGTTTTTACTTCTTTTTATTTTATACAGGTTTAATATTTATAATTTAAAAATTCTCTTGTATAATTGTCTTAGCTGGGATTCAAAACCTGGGATTCTCTGAATAGCAGCTTCAGTGCACTACAATCTAGGCCACTCAAGCACTTTGTTTAAAAAAAATTAAAAAAAATCAATCAAAGAATTTTTTTTGCTTGATTTTTTGAAGTTATCGGAATAGACATGATTTTAAAACCCTTAAGTACGGATCGTACTTAAAACTTTTAAGTACGATTTTAGATAAATTCCAGATTTTGATTTTAGGATGTGTTTTTTCTTTCTGTGTAGGTAAACAATGGAAAGTTACTATTCTCAATTGGTTTAAAAGTCTTGCTAAGAAATTTATCTGTGCAAACTATATTCAAATATCTTCATACAGAGACCAGTTTTTTGAATAGAAGAAATGCATGGAATTGAACGAAGATCGTTTTACCCGCTTGAGAAGTAGATCGGTGTGATTAAAGATAGATCTTGGACTTAAGTCTTTAGCGCTACATTTGCTAAAAAAATTAAAAATTATAAACGCGTATAGAAGAAGAACAAAGTTTTGATATAAAATACCTTTTTCTACTCAACACATAAATTAAGTTAAAAAAAGTTTAAAAACGTTTTGGAAAAGTAGAAAAAATAGAAAATGTAAATTTAAAAAAAGTTTTTTAAAGGAGATTTTCGTAAAAAATTAGTATCAATCTACTTCAAAATAAAAAATTTTCTTTTTAATATTCCCCTTAATGCTTTTATGAGATTTTAAAATCTTTAAATTTCTTATATTTGTAAAACCTTGTTTTGTAACAAGAACACCCCTGCTATAAAATCATTTCACATCTTGATCGTCATCATCGTTATTATTTGTTTGGCCTTGGCTTTGTTATATGCTTAGCATAACAAATTTTCCTCCTCCCTGTCTTGATATTTAACAAATTATCACATTATTTTTCAACTTTATTTCCTTCATCATAAAAAAAAAAATCTCTTAAATGCTTAAACATGAACACAAACATACACACACACACACACATACACACTGCCTTACATCACAGTGGGATCCTCATTTTAATCTCATTTCAACGATCTAATATTTTTAATGTTTTTTTTCATTTTGCTTTTTTGTGAATTAGAAATTTTAGTGGTATTATTATGTATATTGTTTGTCATTTCCTACAAACAAAGGTATCAATTACCAAATCAATTATAGACCTTTCATAAGCCAAAAGGGAATCCCGCTCACTTTCTCAATTGCTCTTGCAAAGTAGCGAATTGTGTTGCTTTGTTGTTGTGAAAAATGAAAATGATACAATTTGAAAGTATGTATGCCGATTTGTGTGTTTGTGTGTACTTTTTTGTTGTTAAGCGGCATGATGTTGATTTTCTGTTAAGATGTCCTTTTGCAACAAACTCAACAACAATAGTTCTATAGTTAGTTGCATGCAACTTATGCAAGCCTCCCCTATTAAAAACTCCTCTTATTTTGTAACATTTTTTTTTTATTGCTGCGATTATTATTTGAATGCAGTGCTCTGCTACCTTTTATTTCCTGCTTTTTAATGTATTGTTGTGTTTACAATTTAACAATTGGCACCGGTAAATCTCTTGCCCTTTGTTTGTCGAAAAATGTTTAAGGAACAGTCCTTTAGCATGTGTATGTGTGTGTGTTTAGCTAAGTACTTAAGTAATTTTTTTTTTAATTTTGCAACAAAAATCTATGTTGCTTTTACAAATTCATTCATCAGCCAACTAGGCAGTCAGTCAGTCCATCAACCAGTCATTTTGTTTGCACTTAAACCCATTTTTTATGTGTAAATGCGAGTCTGTGTATGTGTGTGTTTGTTGCTACAAATAACTTTGTTATGGTCTCTAATGCATTTTGTTTAAGGTTTCCTTCACGCCCAGGTATGTGTTTACAATGTACATATTCGAAAAATAAAAAAACGAAGGAAACCTTTCTCGTACTGCCAGCTATTTTTAATATAGAACTTTAGTCAGACATTTAGTCTCAAATGGGGTAATTTAATATTGTAATTGTGCCACAATGAAGCGCAATTCTAACAACAGCAAAAACAACTACAACCACGGTATCTTTTAAAAAAAAAGGAAACAAATTCTAAAAGATTTTCCATAAATGATAAGCTACCCTTTATATTATTAAAAATAAAAAAAGAACCAGGCACCAAAAAAAAATATACCGACATTCATATTAACCATTGAGTACAAGTTTATTTCTAGTTGCTTAAAATGGTCTCTCATGAAGAGTAAAAATATTTTAGCTTTTAGCAATAACAAACAAATAAACATACTTTACATAAACTACAATTGTTGATCCACTTGGAAGATATTTTTGGTAAAAATTAAAAAAAAAAATTTCATCTTCGTTCCCATATAACGAATCAAAAAAAAAAATAGAATTTCTCAGATATTTTTTGAAATGTTGTACACTAGCATAAAGTTAAGAAAAAATATAAGCTTTTAAAAAAATCCGTGCAAGGACACGCCTACATCCCGTGTGTCCTGAAAATAAAAAAATTTGTTTCAATAATGCCCACAAAGTTACAAAAAGTGGAAGTGGCCACTAGCAAGGACTCAAGGTCCAGCCATATATACTTTTTTCTTAAAATCCCTGTAGCATCTGCAAAACTTGTCCGATCGTAATAAAATTTAGTATGTAAATTGAAACTAGATACATTTGGTTATAAACGGATTGTTAATGTGGAGAAAATACAAAAGCATAAATTTTTAAAAAATCTGTTAAAATCCCTTGCAAAAGCTCTTGCAAAAAATAAAAAAGGGTATTTGAAAGATAAAATAAATGAAAAAAAAAATTAAAACGAAAAAATAGCAATGTTAATGCCATTAAAAAAATCATTAAAAAAGCATATCGCACACTTAGATTAAAAACGACTTAACTCAAATTTTTAATTTTTGAGAAAACGGGGGAAAAAAATGTTTCTGATTTAAATGAAATTGGTTAAAATCAAAAAACTTTGAACTATGTGGGAGATGCGAAGATATACTTGCAAATCTTATTAAACCTAAATATAAACTAACGTCTTTCGAAACTCTGTCATACATATGGTCAATTCCACGTAAAAAGACCCGAAGTTGGGGGAAAAAACAGTTTCGTCTTTTGAAACTAAGTCGATGAGTTTACGCCCAAAAGAAAATAAAAATAATAAAAATACAAAAATAAATCGGTTAATTTTTTATTTTGATCATAAGCTAAAAAATTGGATATTAGTTTTCTGAGCATTTTGCTGAAAATGTCACACCCGTCACATTTTTCAAAAGGTTTTTTCTAAAAAAAAATAATTCTTTGTTGAAATAAAGTTACAAATACGATTAACACACTTTAAAATACGGTGAAAATTTAAAAATTGTTTCCGGTCTCAACAGTAGATACACCCGTCACAGTCTTAAAGTGGTCATTGTGAGTAGAAATTGTGTTCTTTCAGTGTCTATTTACTACTTAATGCCTTAAAACATTACTTTCCTAGAAATCATAGGCCTTTTTTTACATTAAAATTTGGAATTTTTTCAAGTTATAAGCAAAGATGTGAGTAAAATCGTCACACCCGTCACAATGGAATTTCCCATAAGCATATTAGTACCCTTTTTACTCCTGCTAGGAGTATAACACATTTGTAAATATTTATTTTGAAACGTTTTAAACTTGCCGGCACAGAACAATGTGTAAAAAATTTTGTAATATTTTTTTTCTTTCAATGTATTATTTGCATTACACTTAGTACATAAACCTAAATATTCATCAATATAATTACATACTTATATACGCGAAAAAAAATGCAGGGACATTATGTTATATATGTACGCCCAAACATACGCACATAAATACATACAAATAAACGCTTAAATGTGTATTTTAGGTACAAAATTTTAAAAAATTATTTCAACCAACCACCAGCTGTAGTTATAATTTTAATATTGTTGTTGCTGGTTTCTTTAGTGCACCAAACCATTATTATCAACGCATTAAAATCATAGAGTGTTTTTTTGTTTTTGCAGTGTTTCTACTTTAAAACTTAAACACAAACTCACAAACATACTCATACACATTTAAATCTCTTATCTGATCATGTAAAAAAAATTCAAACAACGAAAAAAAAACTGTAATACGTTAAAATGTAATGTTGCAAGCTTTTTCCGGTTCCCCTCCTTACAAATGGCATAAACGTACACAATAAATAGTTTGCACACACACACACATATGCACACACATGCAAAAAAATAGGCTCAGAGGCTCAGTCAGTAGATTTTAAATATAAAAATTTAAATAAACTCTTTCATTTTTTTTTCTTATTTAAATTTAATTTCAATTCCTTTCATTTGTATGTGTGTAGGCATGTTGTTACTTATGTATTAGTGTTACGTTGTATACGTTTCCTGTTAGGGTGCCTCGCATCCTTTCTTTCATATTATTTATTGGCTTATCATAGACCCTAAAATATATTTTAAGGTTAAAGGCCACAAGTAGTCAGTTTTTGTTGAAAAAAATTCTAGTTTGTCTGTTGGCAAATTTTTTATTTAATTTTATTAAATTTTGTTATTTCTTCTTCTATTTTTTAGGTTAACCGCCCTCTAACCATGAAAAAAGAAGGAATACAAACCCGCAATCGTAAATTATCATCGAAATCGAAAAAGAAGAAGGGTCTTGGGGGCTGTTTACCTATTGGCGGCCATTTAGGCATGGGTGATTTTAAGCCCTTGGATCCCTCTAAGGGTTTTGGAGGCGGCTTTTCTTCAATGGGTATTTATTTTTGTTTATTTTTTTTTTATAAAAAAAAATTATTTTTAGTTCTTAAAAGTTATTTTTTTCTTTTTGTATTTATTTGTTCTTTTTAAATTAATTCTTGTTCTTCATTTCCTTTTTTGTCTTTGTTTATATTTAGCTCAACATGGCCATCTTTCCAGTGGTTTACATCCAGCTCATGCGCATATGCATGGTGGCTGGTATACAGGCGGCATGGGAGCTTTGGGTGCTTCCAGTGGTTTACAGGGTGGCTTTTCAAGTGGCGGTGTTGTACCTCATTCTCAGCCTTATCATTTGGGTTTGGGTTCTATGGTAAGTTGTGTGTGTTTTTTTAATAAAAGTTATAAGAGATTAAAAAAAAATATTAAAGAATAATGAGAAACGAGGTGTTAAAGCTTTTTAATGAAATGGTATTGCCAGATATTAGAAAAGCAGGCATAGTAGTTTTGATTTTCTAAAATTTAAATAATATTATTATTATAAAATATTCTCATTTGACCTTATTAAAAAGTTTGAAAAAGATAAAACCAAAGGGTTGCCAGATTATTAAAAAAAGGTACCATGACGTGTAAGGAAAGAAGGTTTGTTCCAACTAAACTAAAACTAGAGGTTATTTTTCTCCTATTATCCTTGGTTTTAAGCGAAGTATGGGGTCTTAGAGCCTTACTATTTTGCACTTTGAGATGCTTTTGATTGAGTTTTTTTATTCTTATGTATATTTTATATATGTCGCTTGCAAAAATAAAAATTAATTACAGAAATGTGGCAAAAGCTGGGCTAATTCACGTTAAACGACAAAAAAAAAAAAAAAAACCTTTTATTCTTTTTAGGAAAATCAATCAATTCACCTTTAAAAAAGATAATGAAAATGATCGAAGTATAAGCAAATTAGTACACATTACGTATTTATTCATTTGGCAAGAGTTTAAAATGATCACATACTGAATAATTGGCTTTCCCTTTTCTACGTTTTGATTAAGCTGTCACACCCGTCACATCTACTAAAAGGTTTTTTCTTAAGAAATTTTTTTTTTAGATATAAAGTATTAATAACAATTTAAAAGTAATGAACCCCTTTTAAAAAAAAAAATTTGGCAACACGATGTAAATGTCAAAGTTTGTTAAAGTTAACATTTAAAAAGTCACACCCGCCACAGTCTTTTTGTAGTCATTAATAGCAGAAATTATGTTCTTGCAGTGTCTTTATACGAATCAACATTTAAAACATAAAATTCTTGGAAATCGCAGCCTTTTTATAAATTAAAAAATGTTTGAATTATGAGAAAAATGTGAACAGAACGATTACACCCATCACAACGAAGTTGGCCAGTTACAATATAGTATTGGTTGTCAGATTTGCGTGCTGCTAATTAGCTGTTAATTCCAAAACATGTCAAGGGTAATCGGTAAATACCAATTACCAACTATAAGTTTCTCTAACTAATTTCACTAATTTAAAATGCAACCAAAGTTTATATTTTCCCCCTCGGTAATCTGTCGTGGTATATCTGGTTCAATTTAACGATGACCGATCTGGTTCCTGAAGTCCCAAAATATCAGGTTTTTATTGCACATGTCAAAAAAAAGCTAATCAACATCTTAACAATGGAAGCAAAACACACGAAACTTTTAATCATTACCAACCATTCAACAAAGTATAAACATTTCTCACTGTTTTTTCAATATCAAATATATTTTCCCGTTGTTGTTTTTTTAATATCAAATACCGAAAAACACCCATGCATTTTCGTTGGTTTAATGTAATATGTTTAATCTGGCAACTCTTTTTACTCTTAATGCTTTTTTACAAAAAGCTTTCTCTCTTTAATATTAAAATATTTTTTTATTCTCTCTTGCAATTGTACTTATTTGACATTTTTGTTTATTTTTTCTAGGGTACTTGGCGTACTGACTATACGTGATGGAGCGGTAATAATTTAAATAATAATTTATTTAATTGAAATTGCAACAAGTATGACCAAAAATAAACAACAACAAAACAAAAAAGATTTGCTACAAAATAAAAAAAGAAAGGTAAAGATGTATCTTTTAATAAAGTTCCTAACAAAATACAAAATCATCAACTGAGACACACTCATCAAAATTAAAGGATTTCTGAGAAGAAATCCTTACAAAAACCTCCTAGACGTCTTTACTAATGAGTTTTAAAAACCACAAAAACCTGCTGCTTCAAACGTTTGTTTGTTATTGTTTAACAAAGGATAAATGGTTGGCTGACATTGCTTTGGTTGGTTAAGCATTTCAAACCAGTGTAATCACGTGCTAGACGGATTAAAAGGATTAAAATAGGCGCCACTTTATCCTTCAAACAGTAGGAGAAGATTGCCCTCTTAACAAACAATTTGACTTAAAAAAATTTTAAAAATGTTTTGCTTATTTAGGTAAAGTATGAATGTATGTATATAGTTATAAGTGCATGTTATGTGCTACTAACACATGGACATACATATATTCAAAAGGCAAATACTTTAAGATTTCAAAGTTTTTTTTTAGCTTTGTTTTCCCCCAAACCTTAAAAGTTAGCAACAAAAACCAACAACCAAATTCCTAATGTTATATTTTAATCAAATGTATTATTTTTATTAATTTTTTTTTTATTCATCTTAATCATTTTTATTATATTAAGTATGTTATGTTAACATTGCGTGCAATTTATTAATTTATTATAAAACAACAAATGAATTCACTCCTTTTTATATTAATATTTTTATTTTAAACAAAAAACGAAAAAGAAAAAGAAATTATAATGGAGTGAAAAAAAAAATTCTATTATAACGCCATACAAAATGAAAAACAAAATATTATTGTTAAAAATAAATGAAATGTTATGAATTGTTTTTAATAAATTCATAAATACATCGGTAAAAATAACAAAAACAAACCTTAAGTCAAATCAACAAAATAGAAAAAAAATACATAAAAGACTTTGTAAAAAGAAAACGGATTGTAAATTTGTAGTTTATTATAATAAACTAAACATTATAATAAAGTAAATAACAGTTAACCTTTTGAACAACAACAACAACAATAACAAACACAGTGTCCAACAAAAGAAAGTAAAGCATTTTAAAAAGATTCAAAAGCTTTAAAAAAGAAACATAAACTATTTAAGTTCAAAACTTACTTTTGCAAATTATGTTGTTATTTTGTTTTATCAAAAAATTCCTGTCACACACTTTAATTTCGATCAAGGTTAGGTTAGGTTAGGTAGAACAGGCAGCCGTTGAAGGAAAGGATACAGCTCACTTGGGTCCTCTTAATTCGGTCCCTTTGTGTTACCTGGAGAGGCAGATAGAATAGGTTGAGATGGAAGAAAAGAAGAAATTTAGAAAAGGATAAGAAAGAAAGAAAGAATAGAAAATGAAGCAAACTTACTAGGGTCTCTGGTGGGAATCGAACCCACAACCCCCAGACTGGTAGACTCGTGCACTTACCACTGATCTACCGGGGCACCCAATTTTGATCAAAGATGAAAATAATTTTGCATTTTGCTGTTTTAATAAATTAAAAATCAACTTTAGTTTTCTTTCAAAAAATTTTATTTTAAGATCTATTAAATGGAATTTTCGATTACAACGGCAACACTTTTTACTGAAATTTAGTTGTTTGGTTTCAGTTATATTAAAACGAAATTTTTATTGGAAGCTAAATTTATATAAGAAAGCGGTTGAGACGTAAGGAAAAAGTAACGATTCAAAGGGTTTGTTGTAGATTAAGTTGGCCTATATTTATTTCTTTGTTTCTCACACCAAATCATAAGCAGACTTCAACCAAATTGTTGAAAAAACCTCTTAAATATTTTCTGCCTTTACATTATAACTTCAATAAACTTATTGAGAATTATTATGTGCAAACCATGGTGAAATTATGTGTACCAGGTGGTGTTACGAGCACAGCTGATCTTCTTTTTTCATGCATTAATCGAGGCTGGGTAGTCAAAGTTGTTTACTTTTACATATCTTTTTTTGACAACTGAGCCAACGAAAACTACAACAAAACCTAAAATAATATTCACCAAATTTTGTTGTTGTAGAATCACCACCACCTGAAACATTATTGCGCCATGGTACAAACCAAAAAGTTTAAGTTTATTAAAATACCCAATAAACCCTTTTTCGCTATTTTGATTTTCTTCTTTTTTTATACATATGGATAACTAACTATTGGTTATCACTAAATGCATTATGAGGGCTGCCGAAAACAAACCCTCCTCGTATTACAACAATTTCCAAAATTTGTTTAAAATATAAAAACTGGGATTATATATTTTTATGAAAATAAACTGCCTTTTATTTTGTAGTTAATATAACAAAGACCTTTTCAATACGAGCCGAGTTAATGGCAACACTAAATACTATTTAGCGGTATTTTTTCATATCTTTAAATATCTTGGCTTTCAACAAAAAATTGACTTGTTGAATTTCGTTTTATTTTCCTACAAAATTCATTGCTTTTTCAGTTTTAAATAAACATTTAATTGGTTGAGCGAAATCAGTTAAACCCATGTGACATATTGTTAACACTTGATTTCTTTTATTGTCGCTTGTTGTACGTCTTGACAAGACAAATTCATACCTGGACAAATGTCAAAATCCGAATTAAAAAATCTGGTATTTTTATACTGGCTTTTTTATATACTGAATTTGACGTTTTTCTAGGCATGCTTTTGCCTCAACAAGACATAGAATTGCGAAAAGGGAAATCAAAGTGTATAGAAATCGGCAGTGAAAGTAGTGTAGCCGTGTAGCGGTGATGGCGTTAAAATGTTTGTGTTCTAGTTTTGACAGACTGTGGTTGGTAGCCTACCATCATGTATTTGGTTTAAGCATTTTTTTTTTGTGTTTTGATATGTTTTCAATTTTAGTTTTAGAAAAAAGTCTTAAAGAACTTAAGAAATAAAAAAAATAAATTAACAGAGAAACTGGGTTTAATTCTATTAATCACAATTGCCGCCAATAGAAAAATTTAATTGTGATACTCAAATTTTTTGATTGTAATTACAGAATTTAAATCCGGAATGGTAACATTTATTTGCTGCTCAATCACTATGATATTTACTTTTGGTAAAAAGCCAGAGATAAAAAAAACAGAATAATTCAGTTGGCAATGAATTTGGTTGCAATCGATCGCTTATAGAAATGTGTGACAATTTTTAACAGTCAGCCTGTTTACCTAAACGCAGTATGCCTTGCTTCACAAAATTTCAACTTCTTCCTGAAAGCAAAGATGAGGTTTTCGATAATATCTTATGCTTCCAAATGAGTGTTTACAGATATATTAATTACCCGGAAGCAAAACGCGTTGTCAAAATTTTAAGGAGTCTATAAGGGAAAAAGTTGAAATTTCGTTATGCAGAGCATACTGCGTTTAGGAAAACAGCCTCATATGTATGTTTGTATGCAAATATGTAAATACAAGAACTTTTTCTGCTTTTAATTTTAATAAAATTGAAGGCATTTTCAAGCACATCTAAAATATTAAATAACTTTTTATTTTACCCAAAAACCGACACAAAAACAAGATTAAATAAAAAATGCAATTTAAAATTGCCAAAAATAAAAAAGAATAATATTAAAATTTATAAAAAAAGAAATAGTTAAATTATTTTAATTAGAAAAAAAATTTTTGTAAAATTCTTATGCATGGTGATACATTTTATTATAAACTCAAATTACTGTAAATATATAGTTTAAGCAATTTGTAAATATGTAACCTTTTCTTAATTATTTTATAGAAAAAAACTCCTAAATCTTATATTTAATTATAAATAAAATTCTATTATAATTGTTATAATTTGACCTTTCTTTCCCTCTCAAAAAATATAAATTAAACTTTTATGTAAATATATATGTAATTTCTAACAAAAAATTTTTTTATTTATTGTAGAAAAGCATACAAACGAAAAAATTTAACTGATATGTAATATATATGTATATGTTTGTATAAATAAATTTAGAATTTACTAGCTTATAAACACATAAATTTTACTATTGTAATTGTTAATTATACTTTAATTACTTTAAGTATTTTAAATGTAATTTGCCATATTTATAGTTCAGTATACATTGAAAATATACAAAAAAAATTAAAAACACACACGCAAACATAGTAAAAAAACAAATTAAAAAAAAAAATATTAAAATATAAATATTCTAAAATAATTTAAATTGTATGTATTCAATTATAAAAAGGCAATCACATATTGATTTATATATAAAGAAAAATAAAAATCATATGATTAAAAAATGTTTAAAATAAAATAAAAGGAAAAATACTTATTTAAGTTGAAATATTTAAAAGAAAAAAAAAATAATAAAATAAAAGAAATTAAGAAAAAAAATTTTAAAACAGAATTTTAATTTCAAAAAGTAAACCTTAAAGAAGTACCAGTAATCAAAGGGATTTGTTGATTCTACAATTGACACAATGATTTATTAACAGAAGGTGATAAAGCAAAACCTCAATATGTCTGAAGTGATAAAGAAAATACTGTAGCAACAGTAGGCACTTGTTATAATTGACTAAAGCCTATTTTTGTAGCATTTTCAAGATCAAAATTGTGACTCTTTCATAACCAAAAAGGTTCGCTAATTTTTATTTTTATTTTAATTACAAAGTTGGTTTTTAAATATAATGTATTTTTATTTTTTTATAAAAATTGTTATTCATTAGCGATCTTTGGAATGCGTTTTAAGGAGACAGCAGTCAAAATTTTCAAGCGATTATTTTTATTGCATGATTTCACTGTACCCAATAGAAGATAATAAAAAAAAACGTTGGTATATTTCTTAGCACTATTTGATTTATACTCAAATCATTTATATAATTCTAAAATTACGGCCAAACAATTATTACTAGAACAAAAACTCAACTTCACAAAGCATATAACACTGCTCTTCCTGGTTAAAGGTACACTTCGATTTGTTCTAAGATTTGTTAAATAATATACAATGTACACGTTCGAGCAGTTCTTGTATTAATTTGTTTTATTTTAAATGGAATCTTAAGCCAGTTGTAGTTGGGATAACAAACATGAAACTAGTTCTTTTGAAAGACCTTTAGATCAGTTCATGTCCTATTTAACGTTTTTAAACTGATATTATCAATCTAATGTTTTACGATTCTTAGAGGTCAGTTTATTGAGTTTTTTAAAATAATTGTAGCAATCACGTTATTTTAAAAGAAATTTTTAAAAGATGTTTAGTCTTTGTATCACTCTTTGTTATTTGTTATTTAAGAAGAGCCTGTTCGTAAGTGCATCGCCGCGCTGCATCATTACTTTAAGGTATGCAAAAAGCATATTAAGGTGCCCTGATTTAACTCAAAAATGTTTTTCTAATAAAAAATTAATACAAGTGTAGCCTTATTCATCTTTTTTAAATTTTTTTTTTCGTTTTTATAAAAGTTTGCGCTCATGGTGCATTTCCGAACAGGCCCGGAAGCTCTTCGAAGCTTTTAAAACTTATTTATAAACAAGAAAAGGAAAAGATTTTAAGTCAACAACGTGGTGTTAAAAATCTTTATTTGGGAAATACCCCTGCAGAATACTTAAAAACAAATTGACGTTATAATATTTGAACAAATAAAACAACAACAACATGATTTCAAATAATTTTTAATTATTTTCTCAACAATGACTCAGAGTTTTAATTGTATGAAATAATAAAGTGTAAGAGCAAGACTTACTTTCTTAAATTTCATTATTCAAAACAACAACACTGCACATACTTACAACAAATTTATACTTTTAATAATACATATTTACATACACACATACAAACACTCAGTTAGTATTTGAAGTTTTTAAGGCCCTTTAAGGAGACTTAAAACTGACTTATCAGTTGTGCTTAAAAAGAGACATGAAAATGAATTTTACAAATGCTAGGAATGCGTGTGTAATTACAAATTGATCGTACATATGCCCTAAATGTATTTTAATTAGGTTTTTGGGCAAACTTTATCAGAAATGAGTTAGCAAATGTGACTCAAAAAGTTTCGTCTAGAAAAGTTCAAGTTTGGGCACCATTTTCTTTCAATGAAATGATAATCTTAAATTTTAAACGTGTAGAAGAGTCAACAAAGTCTTGGAAATCATTAGAAATGATTGCTTGGCATTCATACATGCATATACACGACTAAATTTTATATATTTTTAGGATTAAGTTTAAGCATTACATTTACTGGAAACCAAGTTTGTTTCTTAAGTCTTTTGTTTTGTACTTCCATTTTGCAACAGGTTTGTTTGTTTAGTTGTAGGTTTCAGCTAACATACACTTTCTTTGAATTTCAAAAAGCACTGGGCTTAAAATATTTTAAAATTAAAACAAAAATTGAATTTTAGTTTATTTTTTGATAATAAAGGGGCGAATTCCTCTAAGATATTTTTGAAAAGGGAATAATTTTTAGAAAAAAGAATTTATTCATTCATACATTCATTCAACCATCATAGAATTTTGCGAAAAATATTTATTAGTTTATTTTTAACTTATTTAAAACTTTCGTTTTATAAAAAATCTTAGCTGGGGCTAACACTGAATGACCAAAAAATAGTTATTCGTGTTAATATAAAATTAAGCCTTACTTAGTGAAATTAAAACTTTGATCTTTGACCACAATCCCGAGTGATATAGTCCTAATCTGAAAACGATAAAATGTTTAAAATAAGTGTCCATGGAAGAAAAAATTTTTAATTATAAGCCTCTCTAAGACAGACCTTGGGACACCACTTGCGTTACAAACGCTGTCACTTGCATACATACGTATGTATATGTTTCTAAAAATATTGGAATTTCCTAGAGTAGTTTAATAAAATTAATCCTACTCCATGCTTTGTTCAAGCCTACAAATTTCTTGCAGAAATCTTTATGACTTCTCAAAGAAAAAATAAAAATTAAAGAAAAAAAAATTAAAGTTATAAGAATCCTCATTATTTGCCCATCTATGGCTATTAAGTGTCACCGTATTTGTTACTGTCAAAAAGCACTGGGAAGCAAAAATAACATCAAAAACAACAACAACAACAAAACTACAAAAATTATGCTAAACATGCGTGACATCATATACATATTTGAACTTCTACTTGTTTGATAAACTTATCTGCAATTTTCTTTATTTTTGGTTTTTTTTTATTCTCAAATAAGGCACAAGAACATACTTTTATATAAGAAGAGTAGGTAGAATACTAGTAAATATAATATGAAGTCAACAAATGTAAAGACATTATTCCATACACTTGACAAAAACTGTTTTAAAAAATGTTAATTTTTTTTTAGAAAAGTTGAAGCCTCCGTCGGCTTCATTTTTTACTTTATTTGAAATTAGAAAAAATTTAAATAAAAAATTTAAGTGTTTGCTTAGTTTGATCCAAAGAATACAAAAAATCAGGGAGCTTAATAATTATGCAAAGTTATTTTTATTTATGTTTTTTCTTTTCTTTTATTTAAACTCAACATTTACTGCATTTGATAATTTTTTTCTTTCACTCTATTTTTTTCAGTGTAACCACATGACCGATTAATGATGAAAAAAAACGCTTAGTTTGAATCGAGTATGGGTTTTATGTTCTGCAATACTTTTTTTTTAAAATCATGTTAATACTCCACAAGAAAATTACTTGCGTGTACAATTGTAAATGTTATTGTACGAGGACAATCATGAGACTTTGTGGCGTATTAGGTTTCATTATACGCAATTGGCTTAGAATTGCAGCAATACTCTAACTTTAATACAATCGACAATATGTTTTGACAGAGAGAAAATTTATAAAAACTTTTTTTTTGATAAATCTTAAAAGCTGTACCTTATTTTTTGCAATTTTATACATGATTTTATTCAGTAAATTCATGAACAAATTTTTTTAACATCTTATTTTTCATATTTTATTATTGAATCTTCGCTAATGCGAACTAACATAACTAACATAACTGTATACCGTAGCACCAAATTGGAATCGATTTTTAGAGTAGAAGTTTACAATCAAGACGAAGCACAGAGTTTCTGCCAATTAGCCAATAAATTTGTGTAGCTTTGAGTTTCATTTGCGTCCTCTTCGCATTTATGTGGGACTTCCATGTAAGGCGACGGTCCAGGTGAATGCCAAGGTATTTCGTCTCAAATCGTTGAGACACATTTTTTTGCGTAAAGTAAAAGTTACGTGAGTATATTTTTGTTCTATTATCTTTATTTCCCATAATTTCGCCCATTTCTCAATTTGGGTTACGTGTTGTTGCAGTTGGTTCGAAGCCTCTTTAGGGTCTTTATGAATACTAAGGAAAGCGGTATCATCAGCAAATGAAGATGTGTGCGTAAAACTTTTGGTTGGCATATCTGCCATGTAAAGCAAGCACAAAATGGATCTAGTATACTCCCCTGAGGTATACCAGCCCCTATTGGTTGGGAGCAACTTATTTGATTTCCCTCTTTGATCATAAATTGTCGACCGGTTATGTACTTTTCTAAAAGTTGGAAAATATTAGCTGGAAGGTTTAGCTTTAGTTTTTCTAACAGGCCTTCGTGCCATACTTTATCGAAAGCTTGAGAAACATCAATAGAAAGCGCGGAGCAGTACTTCTTTTCCTCAAAGGTTTTTCTTATAACCTGCACCAGTCTGTGAGTTTGTTCGATTGTGCTATGTTGACTTCTAAAGCCAAATTGGTGATGTGGAATGCAATTGTATTCATTTAGGACCCGAGTCAGCTTATTTTAAAGTAGCTTTTCAAAAAGTTTTGATAAAGTTGGTAACAAACTTATAGGCCTATAAGACTCCACCTTCGAAGGATCTTTACCAGGCTTAGGAATCATCTTTACTAAGGCAACTTTCCATATTAGTGGGAAATGTTCAAGCCGTATTATGGCGTTAAAAAAAAAGAATTATTCGTTTTGCTGTAAAAGGTAGCTCTAAAAGCATTTTGTTGCTTATTTTATTAACGCCAGGAGCTTTTTTTATCATTTGGGTTTGCAATAGCTTCTACTACATCTGAATATCGGAAGCGTATTTCTAAAGGACGTCTAGCAACAACAGGCGGTAATTCCCTTACGCCAGTGCATATTTTGGGAGTGAACACGTTTCTTAAAAGGCTTGCGAGTAGATTGTATTTTTCTTCGTCATTTTTAGCCCAGGATCCTCTCAGATTGCGCAGGGGTGGTTTTGCAATTATCGGTTTTTTGAGGCGTAAAATAAATTAAAAATTGTGGTTAACATTTTTACCAGAGACTGTGAATAATAATTATTGTCGAATGTTCAACGAAAAAAACATGTACAAGGAAATATCGGAAAATCGAGTAAAGTACACTAATTTAATAATTTTTCTCAAAAAATAATTATTTTTTTATATTTTTATTTCTTTCCAAGAAATAATATTTAATTAATTTTTTTGGCAGAATAAAAATTTATAGTTTTAATTGATATAAAAATCGAGAAAATAACAATTACTGTTATTAATAATTCGGGTTAAAAAAAATTAAAAACAATAATTATTTCTGCAAAAAAAGTAAAATCAAAAAAGAATTATTTCTTGACAAAAATTAGAAAAAAATCAAACAACAATTATTAACAATGGGATTAATTTTTATTATAATTTATCGTTTATGTTCTAAAAAGAAACATTTCTTCAACTATCCAACGTTAATTATTTTTATTTTTTTTTTTCAAACAGACTTATTTAAATAATAATTTTACCTGAATAATAAAAATAATAATATTAATAAAAATAAAAAAAAATAATAATAATGCAATTAATTTGGTTATAAAATTACAGCCATATTTTTCAAAACAGAAGCAAAAGTATTGTAATATCACCCACCATGTATGTAAATGGTTTAAAGACGGCTCAAATTTAAAGCAGTTGTATTCTTTACATTTTTTTTAGTTAAAAAAGTGAAAATTGTTTCTGAATAGGCAATTTGTCAAATATTTTTTATCGATTTGAATATCGCTGTGTATACTACGAATTCAAATCTTTTTTTTATCAGATTGATCACACTCGAACTAAAGATTTATTTTACAAAATTAAGTTTTTTATTATCAATACTATTAACATATGTATACCTGAAATGAATAAGAATATCTAAACGATTATTAGTAATTTATTTAACAAAAAGCTAATTTATATGGAAATCTCTTATATAATTTTTAAAACTTTAGATATTTTAACGATTTTGTACATGTGTGTGGTCATTCATTCATTAATTAACTGTTTCTTTAAAAAATATAAAAAAAAAATTCTAAAAAATTTTAACAAATCAAATGATTTGTGGTGCCAACTATTGGTCATTAATTCGTTTGTTTAAATTCAAACTGCCACCATTTATGAGGTTGATTTGAATGCGATTGTATAAGTAAGTGTATGTGTGTGTGTTTGTATGTTTATTTCAATACAAATATTAATGGCTTCTATTAAATTGGTAACAACAAGATTAACCAACCCTAAAACAATAACAATAGAAGTTCTACTACTGTTAGTGGTAGAAGATATAGAGAATGAAAACACGCTAACACGCACTCAAGCCAACAGCCACAAATAAATAATTTATTGAAAAACCATAAAAATACAAAAATAAAAAACGAATATTAAAAAAACCATCGAATTCACTGAATCGTAATAACATGGCTTAATAATCAGACAAAAAGAAAAGTTAAAATTCAAAAATGTACTAAAAATGAACATATTTGGATGTGTGTTATGTGTGATTATGTACATATGTTTGTATGTATGTAAATGCATTTAGTTGATATGCCTGGGCTTAAGTAAGTATATGGAGTATTATCATGCTCAATGTACACACTTATGTATATGCGAATATGTACACATGTATTTATTTATTCAAAATAATAAAATATAATTGGCTTAAATCGATGGTCTAATGGATAAACATGCAGTGAATTAAATATGTTCATTCTTTACACAGAAAAAAACTTCAAAAAACATTTTTTTAGATTTTTGAAAAAAATTATTTGGAAAAAACCAAACTATTTCTGCATTTTTTTTTACTGACACCGTGGTCCCAGATGAAAATTTATAATTTTTTTACAGCAAGATTTGGGAGAAAAACACTTTTAATATAAAGGAATAGGTGCTTACAAGCAAAGTACAGGGTGTCTGGTTTCAAGTTTATATTTTTAAATACGATTATTTCAAAAAGTAATAAAGGGTGTGGAGAGATAAAAACGCCGTTGAAAATAATGGTTGTGCGGATTTGTCAGTCACGATGCCGCAGTGGCCGAGTGAGCATCGCGCGTTCGCTGTGGATACATTTTTGTTCAAAGTCTAGTATTCGGCGAATATGTGGTGGAACAATTGCAAATTTTTTTCGTTCGTGGGGGCAGAGATTCAATGCAACTGTTTCGGCTATGAATGTCCCACTGCCAGGACTCCCGAAACATTGAACTTGTTGAAAACAGTTTGCGTGAAAGTCCGCGACTTTCAGTATGGAAAAGAGCAGCCTTACTGGGACTTCCAAGGGCGATTATTCATGAAATTTTAAAAAAGGATATAAAGTTCCATTCTTTTAAAATTTAAATCGTTCAAGAACTGAAAGAAAATGACTTTTATGAACGCAAAAATGTGTAACGGTGACAAAATTAGTCCAGACGGTGAAGAAAATGGGGAAGGCAATAAGGTTGACCGGGTATAACGAGTGGCAACACGGTACAGGTATGCCCTAAGATTGCAACCGTGGGAAAAAGGGTTGAGTTTTTGCGGACCAGAAGCTCATACGAAGAGAAGTTGGCTGCATTAATTTGCGATTAAGTTTCTTTCCTTTTCCGGTTTTGGTTGACGGCAGCTTGGTTGAAGGCGGACATAAACGGTGAAACGTATAGGAGGAAAATTTTTTAATAAGGTTTTTGCGCTATATTTCCTCAATAGCCGACAACATCCAGATCCCTGGGTGAGTCAACCATAGCCAAAGCAACTCTAAGCTTACGCAAAGAGCGTCACGGCCACGGTTCCTGGCTGCCAACAATAAAGGTAATCTTACACGTGGCGGGGAATACATCTTAGCCTTCTAGACGCTTGCGGCAGCAAAGATAGGCATACACGAGGGACGTCTCTGCTACCGCCTGGCTATTGTGACCTCGTCATCTAAGTTTTCCAGCAACAAACACCATCTAAGTTTTGCCACAAATACAATTGGAGTTTTGCTCCAAATACCATCTGAGTTTTTGCCACCGCCTGGCTATTGTGTCACAGTCATCTAAGTTTTTGCCACCGCCTGGCTAGTGTGACATCGTCACCTGAGTTTACTAGCCCCAAACAACAGCCTCATCGGAGCTTTTTGGCAACACACAACAAAAGAAGCAGGGTAATTCAATAGAATACAAGGGGGCCTCATCGCTACAGCCTAGCCGACGGGACATCGACATCCAACAGCAGTCACGGGGCACAACCATTACGTGACCCCACAAGAACACAACGGAGCACCAAACCCTAAAAATCCTGATAAGTATCATTTTATTAGTATTATTATTGTTATAAGCATATTTTATTTGATATACACTTTGCCCATTGAGGATACTGTTTAATTGTATTGTTAGGTAGCGTTTTGACAAGAAAGTAAACGGTTTATAAGTACTAATGGGGCGTGTTATTGTCACGTTAAAGAAATATTTTTCTTTGTCAATTAAATTACTCCTACAAAGCTAGGACGAGGTTTTCCCGTTGCTTAGTTGCCAAGCGTCCCCTAAGGCGAAAGGCTCATAGAATGGCGCTATTTTAGGTAGTCTTTATTGTTTCGCCCAACAAAATAATTGCTCCCGGCTATTGGCCAAGAAATTTACGGCACAGTTAGACGGATTAACTGCCTCGCTGTATCCCCGTAAGGAAAATTTCTTTTGAAAATCTCACAGTCGAGTAGGAGCAATGCTCGTCGTTTTTCTACATGTAATGAGTATAACACCTAAAAGTACTTATAATAAGTTTTGTTAGGTCAACAAAAAAAAAAAAACAAGGTTAGCCATAAGAATAAAAAACCCATGAATTTTTATAATACCCATGTAAATGTAAAATAAGTAAAATAAGAAAAATATATATCCTGAAGGTTGGTAAATATATCGAATTGAAATAGTTGTGAAATTAATTATGTCGGTTTAAGAGAGTGAGGGTAGGTATTTGGTGGTGAAGGTAAGTGAGTTTGGGGTGACACCAGCAAAAGGCGACCGGTGACACCAAGGAAAGGAACCACAAATCAGGTTGTGGTACGCGGGAGGGACGCCCGGCGGATGAAGACAACACCATCTGCTACTGTATACCAGATCGTAGCCTTCGAGCCTTTTTTTTTATTATTGATGTCGGCAGCACTGGCACAAATTTAACCGTGCCTAAATGTTATTGGATACCTGCGACGAACACCCGCCCATGCCCGACGAGCTCTAGCCGCGCAAACTGAAAAGTTGCCAGTGAAGCAGGAAACCAATAACTTCGCCCAAACGGGGAAGAATCAGGACAAATGTTTGTAAAACCATGTGGGAGCGTTTTTGCACGGTAATTCTTATTTTTTGGAGCGACAAGGCTCCTTTTTGCTTAAACGGCCACGTGGACAAGCAAAACTACCGCAACCCTCGATTGAAACATTGCATTATCCCAGGGTAACTTATCCCTAAGCGAGGCAACTGAGAACGAAAGTTGATATGCTGGGGTCCGTCCTGTACGGGCCCGAGTGACCGTGTAAGCGGTCTTATATGAACTTAAGTTTCACAAGATAGAGTTTCTAGTTTTGACGGATCTACCCAGGCACATGAGCAACTGTTGAAGTAAGCTATTAGCTGAAAAGGTGTAAGTGTGTTTGGAAGTAGGTAAATAGGGAAACTGGGTATGGCTGGGGACCCTAGGATCTAAAATAAGATCCCGTAAAAGTAGTAGCAAATAACGAAAAGGCCGGCATTGGCATGTTGAAGCATGTGCGTGACTCGTTCCTGACTGGCGGTGAGAAGATTATGAAGCATTGATGATAGTGCAGTAATTGATTTGTCTAAGTGAGAAAAAGATCCTCCTAACAGAGCTGGGTGTCGCATGATAATCATAATCTTTCTTGCTTAAGGTTGGGTGTTATTTCACAAGCGTGTGAAGAGGTGTCTAGTCGGCGCGGATCTGTGTTGATTGTAAAGAAGCGAGATCAAAACTAGAAACGCAATTTGGGCTTAGATAGCCCAACTCCTCACCAAGGGGTCTGTTGTGGTTACACAGAGTCATGACAGAGAATTGGTACCTGGGTGACTGGGTAGGCCATTCTGGGGGCGCTGGTGAACGCTTTGTATCCACCAGTGTTGAGAGCACCGTGAGTTATTGCCAGCATGGCAGGTATCACGTAAAACCCTTAACGTCTGTCCCAGGGTAACTATTTGGCGTGTCTAAGCCACGTATGAGGTAATTGGAGCATTTTTTTCAAAAATTATTTTTGACCGCCAGGCGACCAATGTCAACGGTGAAAATTATCGACGCATGGTTGAGGAGTTATTTTTTCCAGACCTGCACTTCTCACACACGTGGTTTCGACTGCACACACAGCCAGAGCATCGATAAATTAGCTTCGGGAATAATTTCCCCAAAACCTGGTCAGTCGCATTGGGAACATCCCATGGCCACCGAGGTTGCCGCTCTAACTTAGCGCCCCTAAATTCTAAAAAGGGTAGATCAATTTATAAAAATAAAACAACTGGGCCAGTTGGTCTGAGTTCTTTTACAATTGATTAAAGCTTTGATATTTTGGTGGGGGTAGGGGGTTATATCAACTCTCCTAATGGTTAAATTCGACCCAGTTTTCAAAATAATAAAAACATTCTTTTAAAAATTAAATTTATGGATTTAAATATTTTACAAAAATGTCAGCTAGAAAATTTCGGTGGGAGCCGTCAAAAGGACCAAAGTTGTAAATAAAGTTCGCTGCTCTTAATTTTTCCAAAATAAAATTTATTTTAATTTTAAAATTCTAAAATGGTTTTCAAAGAAATTTAACGTCCTTTAAGAAGCTGACAAATATTAAAAAAAAGTTAAATTTATTTGTTTAATTTGTATTGTATTGTATCTTGATATGACGTTTGTGTTATATTTAAACAAACATTAACACAGTATTTGCTTTCATCAGTTTGAAAAAAATGTCAGGACAGCATAAAATTGAACGTAAACTAATTAATTAATTAAAAATTAATGAACATTGATCTATTTGAAGTGTGTATCAGAGGTTGAAATCTTAAACAACATCAAGTCAAATTTTGTCATTAAAAGCAACACACGCACACTTACACCATTGACTATGTAGATTTAAACATATTCGTTTTGGAAAATGGAAAATAGTGAATTTAGTAATCAATAGACAGACATATCGTATGCGATTACATTTGTAGATATTATTTTTCACTCATGAATTGCTATACAAAGTATAACCAACATCATCTAATGGTGAGTATCAGTACAAATGTTTGTAATTATACTAATTGCCTAATTTTGTAATTGCAGTTAATTTATTACAAAACACCAGTCGAATAATTTACATTAAATAATGTTAAGTTACACCAAAGGTAAGAAGAGAAGAGTGGGAGGACGTAAGTTCGAGGCTGATGACGTGAGTTCTTATATCGGCATTTTATCGTCTATTTTTCATTGCTTTATTTAGGGATTTTTAAATTGTTTAACTATCCATCTCCTTTTAAGCGGCCCTAATAGATGCATGGAAATATATTTTCTATATTTATTTATGACCTCATATGATTATAGTTAAGCATCTTGTTAGTATATTCTAATCCTTTACGATAATCATGAGATTTTAACAAGAGGAGAATATTTTTCGAATACATAGTTCGTTAAAAATTCAATTTCAACTTAAAACGTAATTCCTGTTCAATGACTTTTTTAATACGTTGCTTGGAATAGTTAACCTTAAAGTCAATATTTAGCACCAGCAATTAACCCACTACTTCGTAAGCGGATTTTTAATTTAAACCTTAATCAAACGTCTTATACGCATAAACAAGTAAAACTTGCTTAATTTTTACTACATATTTGCAATATGCAAAAAATTTACACAAAAATATTAAAAAAACACTTTTCGTCCATTTTAGTTGTTTTTTAGCCTCAATTTCAATGTAAAAAGGAAATTTTTGTTCACTTTGTTGACTTCCGACCTCAATCTATTAATTTTTTATTTTTAAATTTATAATTTGAATTTATGCAAAAAAGTACCAAATGTTAAAAAAATGTCCTGTTCGACCTTTTCAATGACTTTTGACCTTAATCTGGGTTAATAGTCCTTGATTTTATACATTCAAGATTGATTATATCAAAAAATGTAAAAAGTATCAAACATGTGAAAAAGTACTTTTTGACCACTTTACAGGCTTTCTGGGCCAACAGCCGTCAATTTCATATTTTATAAGATCAAAAAAAAAAAATTAAAAAAATAAGACAGATATAATTTTTTCCACTTTGTTGACTCCTGGCCTTTATCGGCGTCCACAGCGCCTTTTTCATATTTCTATGCCAAAAAGCCAAAAAATTTAAAAATGAACCGGTACAAAATGTTTACTCTTTATTCTACACCTAAGGGTACAAAATTGAAAAAAATATCAACAAAATATTCATATATTTTCGAGGCCGGTCGAAAGTCATATTTTGTCGAGACATGTCGAACGCAATTCGAATTATATTTTAATCTTTATTGGTTTATACGTTTTTAAAAGTACCTGAAAAGTACCGGCACATAATTTTTACGTTTTTTCGTTAGGGTCCAAAATTTCTTAAAATTATTAAAAATTATTAAAAATATATTTATATTTGTCTATAACTTTCGAACGCAACTTGGATTATATTTCTGTCATAATTGGTTCAGATATTACAAAAAGTACCTAGAAGGTATTAATGTAGAATTCTCTCTTTTTACCCTTTAATGTTCAAATTTACAAAAAAAAAAGTACCAAAAATATCTTCATATTTTTCCAGGCCTGTCGAACGCAGTTTGAATTATGTTTCTACCCTAATTGGTTTAGAAGTAAGTTAGTTTGTACCATTCTTTTACACTTTAGCGTTCTCAATTTTAAAGAAGTACCAAAACAAATTCTTGCTTTTTAGTTTGGCTTAAGTTCATATAATTTCTTTTTATTAGAAGAAATTAATATTAATGAAATTTGGAAATAACAACTCCCGCTTATTACAAATTGAATGGATTTTTAAAACGAATGATTTAAGAATTGATTCAAATGAATATTTTGTTGAATGTGTTTTTCAATTAATATCCAATTGTTTTAAGTTACATATCGACAGTAAATTAATTTCGTGTTTATTAAATTTTTCGTGTAATAAGGCATAGATTTTTAAAAGCAGTTTTTAAGCGGTGTAAAGTCAATTTAAAGGTCAACGGTTGAAAGTGATGTATAAAAAAAATTCCGTTCGTATTGAAAACATTTGCAAAAATTTTTTTTGCTAATTATAGTTAAAATACATTCATAAATACTTGAAAATATTAATCAATTTATAACTCCAATTATTTCTTTTATGTAAAAAACAGGCTATTAAAAGGCTCTTCTTTGCCATAAATTATTTTCAAAAAAGCTTTTGAACAAAATCACATTTATACATCCATACATACACATATGTATATTAGAAATAAAGTTAAAGTCATTAAACAATAACAATTGTACTTGTCCAAACATTTTTACACTAATTATTTGCACGAAAATTGGACATGAAATTTTGTCATTGACAAAGGTTTTTGTACCCAGAACCCAATACTTATTTATCGCAGTTTTTTAATTGTTATTATCACCGTTCGATTGTTCTAGTCACTGATTTTTTATTTTTTTTATTAATTATTTGACAAAATATCGCATGTCAATTTAATATATTATACGGTGACGCCAATGGTTAAATGGGTCGTCGCTATTGTAGGTGATTCTTATGGTTTTGTCTAATTTAAACACAAGTACATTTTGTAAGGTTTTATTTAATTATATTTGACTCGAATTAAGTGCGCGATTTATGAGGTAATTAAAAGAACTAAAATGTATTTGTAAAAATCTACATTTAACATTTCTTATAAGTAAGCATTTGTGGGGTAAGTTTGGTAAATTAATTAATAAATGACTGCTTAAAGTTGGGAAAGAGTTAAACTTGACATTAGAGCAGGGTTTTTTTAAAGCTAAAGCTAAAGTCCCGTGAGCCAAACACTTTATAACAAAAATCGTAATTACAATAAAGTTATTTTAAGTCTTTCCTTCGTTTTTTAATTATTGTGAAAATATCAGTTGATGTCATAATATAATTATCTTTATATAACGAATGAATATGTACAGATTTTGAGGTAAATCAATCAATCAATTAACCAACCATCTTGAAAAGAAAGCAGCAAATAAACGTAACTGTCCTAATCATATTTTAGTTGTAGTATTTTAATTATTGCTTTGATTTAATGAGCTGCTATAATCGCATTATGAGGGTACAAACGCTCTGTAAAGATAGAAGAAACCTCGTCGCCCCTGTGCCACGTGATTCCCCCATATACATGAACACTCAACACAAAGTGAGGTTTCCTCTGAACTCCGTGACCTTCAGAGCAAAGAAAGAAAAAGAACACAGCTAACCAATTGATTTCCTTAAACAATTGAGGAGCTCGTGAGTTTACCTGCAACCATGAGGTCCCAGGTTCGAGTCGCTGTTAAGACTGGCAATGAATGTCAATTAATGTTATTTTTAATTAAATTAATTGTAAATTAAATAAATTAATCATTAAATTAACATGAATATATGTGTATGTAATATAAAATTAAATTAAATTATTATAAGTAAATGTGAAAACAAATAATAATAATTAATAACTTTTATATAATCAATTAAAAAGTTGACTAATATTTTTTTTACATTTTAATTAAATTTTTATTCGATACTATTAATATGATGGCAGACTGAGAATCAACAAAAATTTAATTGAGATTACAAGTTTCTTAATTAAAATCAACTTTGTATTTTTTCTGTGTATCTGTCCTATTGACCCCATTATTTGCTTTTTAGTGCGGTCCACCACGGTTGTTTCCATAATGCTTAAGACCCCATTATTTGCCTGCATGCTGTGGTCATCTTCTTGTCCATTTCGTTTACATTGGTTCTTGTAACTAAACACCGAAATGAAAGTATTTTCAGGACCCTCAAACCTACACTGAACAAGGTGATTGGAGCATATAAATTTAAGGGCAATTTTTTAAATACTATCTTCGTAAAAGTCTTGAAAATCTTATTAAATTCTAGTTTGGAGCTATAGTATTTATTATGTATTTGATTTTCAACGGTCCAAACCATAACTTACTGAAAGGACCTCATTCTAAGTTGCAATTCTTAGTTTCTTCAAACAAGAAACATTTCCATTTATGTTGTTTATTAAATTGATTATAAATGAAAGAGAAAAATTATTTTTAAATTAATTTTTATCAAACCATTAGATAAACACCTTTATATATAATCATGTGTAAATATGTATGTGTTGGAGATTCCATTAATTCATTTCTAATAATTTACGTAGATACTATTTGTCTAATTTTTTTTGTTTAACTAAAATTTAATTAATTATAATTGCTGGCCAGCATATTTTTGTTAAGTGCACAGCATTAGCAACAATATTATAATGTTTGTTTTGTTTATTTGTATTTAACAAAAAGCAATTAGAAATAAATTCAACAATTTGTAATTAAATTAATTAATAAACTTGAAAACCTAAGCAACAAACACATGCACACTAGACTGCAATGCAAATACCACAAACACAAACATACATAACTATGTATGTGAGTTCGTATAGTTTAATGTATTTATGTACTAACAGCAACTAACCCGTTACTTCGTGAGTTAGATGTCGATTGAAATTTGAACCACAGAGAAAATATGCAAAGTTAATTTCAATTAAGGGTTTTATAATCCCAATAAAATTTTTATTTAGTCTCAGGCTGCAAACAACTTGATAGTATCAATAAAAAATTTGTGGGTTTCAAAGGTTTGCTTCTATTTTAGATTCAAATAAGAAATTAAAATAAAATACCACAAAATTATTAATCAACATTTTTAGTTGATTTAATTTATATTATTTGTTGAATTTTTATAAATTAAAAAAATTTTTATTTATATTTATACATATTTAATATTTATATATTTAATTTAATTTACAATAAAACTAATTTTATAATACACTTTACTTTACCAGCCCATTCAGCGACTCGAACCTGGGACCTCACGGTTGCAAAACGCACGCTCTAACCACTCAACCAACAAAGGGTTCTGCTTTTAAAAGTGTTAATATTACTTTTATTTACTTACCACCACTTCAAAAACTAAGCTCATTAATTTCCCCCTTAAAAAATCGCTAGCAAAGGCAAAACCATGGTGAAATAATCGTACTCATAATTGCGCCATGGGCAAAACAAAAAACAGAAAAAACAAGTAAGAGCGCTATATTCGGCTGTGCCGAATCTTATATACCCTTCACATTGGTCTTTAAATATACCCAGCGGAGTAATTTTGTACTGCAAACAATATAATAAAAAACCTTGTGCGAGTTTTAAAGCCCATAGAAAAAATAACAAAATTTTAACGTTCGTATGAATAATAGAAATAGATGAAGAAGATTTGAGGTCGAGAGTTTTAAAAGTTTTCGACATTATTCATATTTAAAGGTTAATAAAACTTATTAAATGTTCTAGTCCCCCTGCTCTTCACCAAGTTTTTCACCAAAATGTATGAATTATTTGATTATTACTTTTTGTAGAATATTCGAAGTCGATAGCTGTAATAGTTTTCCAGAAGTAGCGTATCGAAAATTGTTTAAAAATTGTTAATTTGTATGGGAGCTACCCCTTCTTCACCCCCCATCCGAAAATCTTTTTCTTCAGAGCGTAGCCCTTAATGTCCAATTACTTTTTGTAGAACATTTGATTTCGATAAATGTTATAGTTTCTGAGATATAGCATATCGAAAATTTAACAAAAATTGTTAATATGTATGGGAGCTACCCCTTTTTTTGCCCCCACTCGAAAATTTTTTTCTTTAAAGCGTAGCCCTTAGCGTGCAATTACTTTTTGTAGAACATTTCATTTCGATATCAGTTATAGTTTCCCAGATATAGCTTATAGAATATTTTATTATAATTGTCGATTTGTATGGGAGCTACCCCTTTTTTTGCCCCCACTCGAAAATTTTTTTCTTTAAAGCGTAGCCCTTAGCGTGCAATTACTTTTTGTGGAACATTTCATTTCGATATCTGTTAAAGTTTCCGAGATATAGCATATCGAATATTTGATAATAATTGTCGATTTGTATGGGAGCTACCCCTTTTTTTGCCCCCACCCAAAAAATTTTTTCTCTAAGGCGTAGCCCTTAGCGTGCAATTACTTTTTTTAAAACATTTCATTTCGATATCTGTTATAGTTTCCGAGATATAGCGTATCGAATATTTGATAATAATTGTCGATTTGTATGGGAGCTACCCCTTTTTTTGCCCCCACTCGAAAATTTTTTTCTTTAAAGCGTAGCCCTTAGCGTGCGATTACTTTTTGTGGAACATTTCATTTCGATATCTGTTATAGTTTCCGAGATATAGCGTATCGAATATTTGATAATAATTGTCGATTTGTATGGGAGCTACCCCTTTTTTTGCCCCCACCCAAAAAATTTTTTCTTTAAGGCGTAGACCTTAGCGTGAATTACTTTTTGTGGAACATTTCGTTTTGATATCTGTTATAGTTTCCGAGATATAGCGTATCGAATATTTGATAATAATTGTCGATTTGTATGGGAGCTACCCCTTTTTTTGCCCCCCCCCCCCCCCCCAAAAATTTTTTCTCTAAGGCGTAGCCCTTAGCGTGCAATTACTTTTTTTAGAACATTTCATTTCGATAACTGTTATAGTTTCCGAGATATAGCGTATCGAATATTTTATAATAATTGTCGATTTGTATGGGAGCTACCCCTTTTTTTGCCCCCACCCAAAAAATTTTTTCTCTAAGGCGTAGCCCTTAGCGTGTAATTACTTTTTTTAGAACATTTCATTTCGATATCTGTTATAGTTTCCGAGATATAGCGTATCGAATATTTGAAAATAATTGTCGGTTTGTATGGGAGCTACCCCTTTTTTTGCCCCCACCCAAAAATTTGTTTCTCTAAGGCGTAGCCCTTAGCGTGCAATTACTTTTTTTAGAACATTTCATTTCGATATCTGTTATAGTTTCCGAGATATAGCGTATCGAATATTTGATAATAATTGTCGATTTGTATGGGAGCTACCCCTTTTTTTGCCCCCACCCAAAAAATTTTTTCTTTAAGGCGTAGCCCTTAGCGTGCAATTGCTTTTCGTAGAACATTTCATTTCGATATCTGTTATAGTTTACGAGATATAGCGCATAAAATATTTCACCAAATTTGTGTAATTGTAGAAAAAATACCCCTTCCCCTGGTCCTATCTGAAAAAAATTTTTCCATTATTAAGGTCCCTTCTTTAGGAGTATCCGTGCCAAGTTTTGTGGCAAGAGTGACTATACTTACTGAGATATATAGGGATATATGCACGGATTTTGTCCTAAAAAAAATGGGTTACTCTGGGTTTTCGCTTATATCTCGGTCAATAGTGAACCGATTTTATTGATTTTAAATAGCGATTGTCTCCAGGATATTTGTGATAGTTTGACACCATTAACTGGTCTGTATCTTTTTATTTGACTCCGGAAACTTGATTTCAACAGACGGACAGACGGACAGACGGACAGACGGACATCGCTAAATCGACTTCCCTATCTATAAGGATCCAGAATATATATACTTTATGGGGTCGCAAATGAATAATAAAGAAATTACAAACGGAATGACAAAGTGATATATACCCTATCACTATGTGAAGGGTATAAAAACAAATAAAAAGAAAAAAAATGAATTAAATAACAGAAAAAGGAAAATAAAAAAACAAAAAAAAAATTTTTCAATTCCACGTAAAACGGCCCAAAACTGGAAAAAAAATTTTTTTTTTTGGAAAATAATTCGATGAATTAACGACCAAAAGAGAATAAAAAAATAGTAGAAATATAAACAAATTGGTTGAGTCTGAAATGATAATGAACTAAAAAGTCAGCTTTTATACTTTTAGTATTTTAATAAAAAATGTCACATCCGTCACATTTTCTAAAAGGTTTTTCCTTAAGAAAAAAAAACTTTTTTTTAGCAAAAAAGTAAAAAATACGATTAAAAACATTTAAAACTACCGTGGATATTTTAAAATTAGTTGCTTTTAATATAAAATATACTACACAACACAAGCTTAAAGGCAAAGTTCTCAAAAACTAAAATTTTTAGGGTCACACCCGTCACAGTCTTTAGGTGGTCATGGTGAGTAGAAATTGTATTCTTTCAGTGTCTATTTACAAATTAACGCTAAAAAAATTACATCATTAAATATTATAGTTCTTTTAGAATTAAACTTATTTTAGTAACCAAAAATGTGGGTAAAATTTACTTCTTGCACTGTTTTTGCCCTTTGGGTTTAAAAATTTAGAAAAAGTGCCAGAGTTAAATGTTATACCTCTATTTTGTTTCTATCGTGTATAGCTTAGAAGATGGCAACTTGGTGTTTTTTTACGATTTTTTGGCTAATTTTAATCACCTATACTAGTCCTACACAGCGGGAGAGATACCCGCAGTCCTGCTCTTACGTCTCTAGTTTTACGTTAATGAATCAGTCAGCCATTCAATCAAAAACGTTATCCTTGTATAGTATATAACACACAACATTTCTGTCTAATATCCTTAAATTATTCCCTGCCATAGTGGCAACATTAAAAAGTTTTAATAAACTTCCCTAAACTTCAAGATCCAATGGGCACATGTTTGACCAGCAAATAGGGCTTTAATGTCGCCATCAAAACTATCGGGTTCTATAGTACATACAAACACACAAATATTTAATCGTGTTTTTGCAATTTTACATACATTTAATTACAACAATTGGCAATTTAATTTCATTAAAAATAAATTCTAATTATAACGATGAGTTTTGTCTATTTCATTTGTTGTTATCAGTGGAAAACAATCAGTAGAAGCCGAAATGTTGTTGCTACCGTTCTTGCTCTTTCTGCTACAATTGATGTTATTGTTGTGGTAGTTGTTGTCACCAAACAAATTGCAATTATAAACTAAATGCATCACATGTGTATGTGAACATGTGCACAAATACTAGTGAACTGCACTTATTAGTGTGTGTATATTACAATTAAGATCTTAAAATTTGTATTTGAATGTGCAAATAAAATTTATGTTTAACAGGTGAGTATGTATTAAAGTTTTGTTATTACATAAATGCTTTTTTTTAATAATAACCATTTTTTTAGGAATAGTTAATGTTTTAGTTTTAATTCAGTTGAGATGGCACTTCACTAATTTGTCTTGCGGGTTGAGAAAGCCGTTCACAACGCTGAATACCCAATAAGGGGGAAAATTACGGGATTCGAATCGAAATTTAAAAAAACTTATTAGAATTCCTATATTAAAAGCATTGACTACTCGATCGATCGAGTAGAATTTTGAATTGAATCGAAGGCCGTAAGCTTCCCCCAGGCTTTTCTAGACATTGGAGACGCTTTCAATAATGTTGCCACAGAGTCAATCATTGAAAGCGTGGCACGAACGGAGACTACCCAACAGGCTATTGACTGGATATCTAGTCTCCTGACGCAAAGGATTATATGTTCGGAATGTGGAAACGCAAAAACATGGAGAGTTTCTCTGAGATATTTTTCTCAAGGAGGAATACTCTCACCACTTCTATAAGCTTTGGTTGTCAATGAGCTTCTTACGGAACTTAAGGGCGGAGCTTCTGCAATACTCCTGTATTAGGATGATGTAGTGGTCGTTACCACCATGAAGTGGTGATGGAGGCCACACTGGCTAGGACACACTAGTAGAGGAAGAAAGTGGGGCGGGCTGACTGTTAACCCTGACAAAACGGAATGGTTTTTTCTTACTAGCAGGACTAAGATATATCACGGACCTGGACTGAAGGGAAACACAGAGTACTCCATTGGATAGTCACGTGGTGGAGAGCACTAAGAGACTGAACGAACTGTGTGTTACTATTTCTCAACGCAGCACCCTTACGGCGGCTCTAAATATAGTCTGAAGCCAATTAAACTGGTGGCAGAAGGTTTTATAAGCAGGTCTGCGACTCCTTTGAAGTCGACGGGTCAATTTACTCGGGTACCATATGATCAGGGCAGAATTAATTGGAACGTATAATGTAGCAGGGACTACATGATTCAAAACTGAGCTTCATTGGGAAGCTAGGCGTAAATATGGAGGATTGCGGCCTTCGCCCAGACCACAGGACTTGTAACTTTTTTACAGAAGGGTCACAGAGGGAAGGAAGGGGGGCGCTTGTGGGTTGGATCTGCAGCTTTCTTCCTGCAACTGCGTATCAGGGAATCTTTCAAACTTTCTTATCACTGATTGTATTTTACATATATTGAAAGTCAAGTAGTGGTTAGGGCATACTTCGCGAACCTCACCTGCTCTTCAACTGTTGAGGCGTCTAAAGAATGCATGGTAGATTGTGTGCCGAGGGACAAGTGCACACCTACTTGGTTCGGAGAAACAAGCCATTGAGAGGAACGGAATAGCAGATGAGTTGGCGAAACAAGTGGTATATTTCCCTTTGAAATGGACGTTCGTGCTACACTTCAGTTCCTCAATAACAGTTTAAACTCTGCGGTGATTGTCAGAGCCATGAAGGTAAATAACACTTCGTGCAGAGTCTCTAGGATTATGTGTGGATTTTATGACCCAAAGGCGACGAGGTTTCTCTGGTCTTTGCGAAAATTACAATTGAAGACTCCTAGTGAGGATGATAACAGGTCATTGTTAGACAGCGGCTTATGACATAAAAGCAGGATGACGGACAAGTTATTACTGTTAATTATGTGGTGTACCGGGGGGTAAGAAAACAGTTGAGCATATTCCATGCCAGTGTTCGGCACTCCTGCCCTCCAGATCAAACTGTCTAGGATATTATTAATTCTAAAGCCTGAATTAAATCTTTGGGGTTGGTAAGACAAGGTGTCTGGCTTTTGACAAGGAAGTGTGGAGCCCCTTGGATTTTAATACATCGAGTTAGTGAAACTGGTTTTTATTTTTTTTTTGTCTGGTAATATTATGGATCGAAATGGTCTATTTGGGGACCTTGAAACCAGCCAGTTCAACTCAACCTAACCTAGTTCTGATTAATTGGAATTTTTTAATAAAAAATTTTATCTCTATCGTGATTAATTTTCTTTTGTTTTCAAATAATCATTGTACATAGTTGCTTGTTTATATCCAAAACTAAAAAATGCCAAAACAAACTTCGGATTGTTGAAATAAAAAAAGGTCAATTGATTGCGAACATTTTATGCTGGAAACAGCAAAGGCAACCAACCTACAGCAACAACATAACTGCATCTGGAATAATAAAAAGAATATTTTAATTTTATTTCAGCAAATTATCTACAACAAAACTGAGAACAACAAAATTTTTTTTGGCGAATTTTTGGTGTTTTTTTTTACACGAAAATTATTTTTATTTTCTTTAATTTTTCAACTGCAGATATTATGTTAAGAATATGAATTTGGCGAACGACTACAGTATAATACAACGAATGTAAAACATAATCGAGCATGTTGATCTTATAAATTGTTTACAACTGCCAACAATGAAAACCCTTTCAATAGATGTTTTTTTCTTTGCTTTTGCTGTTGCAGTTGCAGGTTTCTTTTATTTTATTTTTTGTTGTTGTGTTTTGGATTATTATTTTTATTCATATGGCAGCAAACAACAATAATTTCATAAAAAGTAGTAAAAAAAACTATAGTCATGACTTGTGGCAATATGCAGAATTACTTTAAACTACAAAACTTTTTAAATTAATATCCATCGAGCAAACCGCAACTTGAAAACTATTCGTAAAATAGCAGATCTACTAAATAAGTATTAACTAACAACATACAACACCAACAATAACAGCCAACAATAAAAACAACAAAGTTGCATTCGTTTGATTCGTTTGAATTTGGAATTCTGCGAATTTGCAGCATGATGAACATGCAACAAGAGTGTGGAAGTCAGTAAAGGAGGACAAACACACAAACGCACATGGAAAACAGAATTTTTTAGAAAAATAAATAGGAAAGGCACAACCGACCTTATTGTACTCTACACTCAGAGATGTGCTTTAAGGGTTTAGGCAAACAAATGAGTATCTTCGCCTGTTCCGGAATTCAGTCCAGTCGTTCTATATAAATGTTGAAGCACCAGCCCATACATTAGAGTTGTATTAAATTTTCGGCCAGAGTCTTACGGACATTAATATTGATCCTTTTCTCACGGCCCTAATCAGAGGTTGCCATAGCATCTTAAGGAGCTTAACTGTGACAGCTACTACGAATGGCGAATTTCGTTGTCGTCAGCAAATGAATAGAGAGAACTAAAGCTTGAAGGTCATAAGAAAAATTATAAATCAAGTACGAAACCGTACCAACTTAAAGAACCTCTTAAATAATTTTTAACTCATTGAAAGAGTTTCTATCTGTATTTACATGAAAAGTGCGATTTTTGAAAAACTCGACGTTAACCGACGTCAAAAAGACCGACGTCATCAAGAGCCACCAACTTACTTTAAGATGCAGGAACTGGTATTGCTCCAGACACTCTTTCAAGTTCCGGCACTCTTCTTGATCTGTATTAATGAAGGATAAGGGACACCGTGGCTGCAAGTACCGGCCACTATCGATTTAGTACTCATGCCAGTAGATTGGGATGGCCTTGCAACGACTTCTGTAGAAGATGTCAGAATTCTGAGCAGACTGATATCATACGGCCCCTCTTTTGCTCCTAACCGGCCCTCAATGATATTCGGACCAGACACTTTGGTACAGACAGACCGGATAGCCTGTTATATGTAGCCGACTTTTGCCTACCCAGTCTATCATCCTTTATCAGGAATAGCGGTTGGTTTAAGGACAGGAACCACTACGGGGCGACTATTGCCAACCATCTAAATTTTTCTAGTCCAAGCAAATCTAATTTAATGGCTTTTCTCATCCTATCTTTCCCAGTTATCGCAAAGGGACCAAAAAAACGAACCCAAATGAGATGCACATCATTCTTTTACCATTTCCGAAGCCGCCTGTTCTTCGTAGCATAACGTACCCTTCAAGTTCCGGCAGTGGTTGATTTCTACCCAGAAAATTTTAATTTGTCTGCAAACATTTCAGTCAAAAGGTTACGGGTTTTGAAACGGTATAGTGAATATTTTGTCATGTTTTAATAGAGCGGGGATTGACGAGCCCGCGTTATCTCTTACTTGATTAACAAGCAACCCAAAAGCAAATTTATCACAACCACTCTCTCTATTACTCATAGCGTAGGGTGTCATAACACACAGCAGTTAGATAAATGTCAGGATCATACTGAAAATAATGCCAGATGTGATTAAATTGATGTTGTAAATATAGAAGCAACTACGATTCTACTTTATTTTTATGGTTGTTGTTGCAGAAAAATTTTGTTGTTGTAAGTTTAAAATCAACTAAAAACTTTAAACAGGGCTTACATTGAACCAGACTTCTTAGTTAAAAAATATAATTCTTGTAATTCGGTATTTGGTGTAAACCACCTTTAGATTTAAGGGTATGAACGAGTAAAAATAATGGAACAAAATATATTTTAAGCCAAGAGACTAAAATATCCTTAAAGGAAATCAGACAATTATCTTTTAGTATAATTTTTATTTATGCGAGTTCTAATAGTTAAACCAAAACAAGATTGAAAAGCCTTGCGTTTGAACCTCAATCGAATGACTAACTTGCATACTTAACCAAAAGCGGCTGTCATTAAGGAACACAGTGCTACAGGGTGTCTGGTGCCAGATTTATATTTTTAAACTTAAATAAAAAACGTTATAATTGACACAAGATTTTTTAAAGAGTATTAAACGATATAATGGAAATACGGATTTTATTTTTTAAAAAGTATGCCATCCAGATGTCTTCCGTCGAGTTAAACACACTGCTTAAAGCAAAGCCTTAAGTTCTGCTTCACACGCAGCAGTTAACTTGGTTTATTCGAACTGATTTTTCGACAAATATTTTCCCCTAAGGCCACAAGAGATTAGGGATTGTCTTTATTAACTCTATCTTTGAGGTAACCCTATTAAAAGAACTTCAAGGGGGTTAGATCGAGCGACCTCGCTGGCCATGGGATGTCCCCAAAGCGACTGATCAGGTTTTGTGGGAAATTTTCCCGAAGAAAATTCATCGAAGCTCTGGCTGTGTGTGCAATCGTCCCATCCTATTGAAACCAGGTATGTGATGACTACGATGGACTAGCTGGCAGGTTTGGCAAAAAGAATTCCGTAATCATGCGTCGATAATTTTCCTCGCTGACATTCGTCTCCTGGCCTCGAGAATTTTAAAAAAAATACTGTCCAATTATCTCATGCGTAGATAAGGCACACCAAACAGTTACCCTGGGGCAATGCAATGGTTTTTGATGGCTCAATCGAAAGTTGCGGGTTTTTGGAGACTAGTAACAGCAGTTTTGCTTGTTAAAGAGGCCGTTTAAGTAAAAATGAGCCTCGTCGCTTCAAAAAATAGGATTTACAGTGCGAAAATGCTGTAAGAAAATTTTTGCTTAAATTAGAGCCACTATGTTTTAGTTCTTGAACGATTTTAACTTTAATAGAATCGAGCTTCAGAACCTTTTTTTTAAATTTCATGAATAATCACTCCTGGAAGACTTCTGGGCTGCTCTTTTCCGCACTTTTCACTTTTTACGTAAACTGTTTTCAACCAGTTTAATGTTTCAGGATTCCTTGAAGATCGAATAGGCCCTGGCCGTGGGACATTCATAGCCGAAGCAGTTGCGCGGAATATCTGCCCCCACTAACGAATTAAATTCACACTTGGGCCATCAGGTATACGCTGAATACTAAACGTTGAATAAAATTGTCGACGATTACTCTTAAAAATGTCTCCAGAGCGACTGCGACATAGTGACTGACAAGTCCGCACAATCGATAGTTCTAACGACGCCATTCTCCCTCCGAAATATTTATTACTTTCTCAAATAATCGTATTTAAAGATATAAATTTGCCAAAAAGACGCTCTGTACAAACAAAGTTTTGTTGCTAAATTAAATAAATTATCTGGTAACGAAATCCTAAAATATTAAAAAATTTATGTAAAAATTCCATCAAATCAAAATGGCAGCTCTGCTTCTTATTTGTTAACAAAGTTATACCCTTTATATAGTGATCACAGTATATGTCAGTTTTAAGTGTCTACAATTTTTATTTTCAACCCCATAAAATATATATAATCTGGATTCTTAAAGACAGGGAAATCGATTTAGTAGTACCCGTGTATTGACCTGCCAGTCTATAGGTCTGTTGATATCAAGTTTCCAGAACCAAGTCAAATCTAAAAGACCAGGATTTGATGTCAAACTATCAGAAATATACCTGAGCAGAAGGCAAAAATTTAATGAAATTTTTTTTTGGGCTGGCAACTCTCAAAATACTTTTCTTCAGAACCATTTTATACAAAGAATTACTTGGACAGTGAATTAGATTTTATAGGCAGCAAAGTAGTCAAGCAAACACATAGCAACCTCATAGAATTAAAAAGAACTTCAGCAAAGTCGTGTTATATTATAACTTGTTAAAGTATGGGTTCTATATCCTGGCCATCTTTTTTTTTATTTGGTTGTCAGCCTTTTTTTCTGTTGATATTGCTTGCTGATGTTGTTGGTATCATAACGATTTCCTCTTTTGCCAGAAATTGGAAACGGTAACCGAGCAAACAAGCAGCAATATGCGACTGGCAACAGTATTAATATCATAACTATCGAATGAATAGTTGTAACCAACTAATACTAAGATAACAAACATTCTTATGAATTACATACATATAAAGAAGAAGAAAACTTGGTAAAAATTATAAGTAGTAGACAACACTAACAGAGTTAGACAGACTAAGAGTCAGACACCAGACCCCAAGCAGTCTACTCAGATCGAAGGAAATGTTTCTTTTTACAAAACAAATCAAATGTTTGTTGGCATTTAATACTTAATTCAAACTACAACAGCAGCAGTTGTACGTACTAACATTATACATTGAAATGCCAACTCATATTTATGTTTTATATTGTTTTAAAGAAAGTTAAGAAATGAATCAAATACAAAACAAAAGACAAACAGAAATTTACCTTAATCGATCTTTAAGCTGATCACCAGTGAAGATTGTGATACGTAGCCGCCCTACTGTGGCAACAAATGTTGCATTTATTTAAAAAATACAACAAAAAAAAGGAAAATAATATCGTCATCAGCAAATGAAGCAACAACATCAGAACAAAAATAACAAGAAGATTTCTAAGGTTTTGTTTCAAACTTTATAAAACCTTAACAAAACCAGAAACTTCTCCTCTCCCCCTAAACTTTCTACTAAATGTAAATTAAATTATTTAAAAACTTTTTCAACTACCCTCGCATGTTTTTTAATTTTATTTCTGTTTCTGTTTAGATTTTTGTTAGAGGTTAACAGGTTAAGCTTGATCCTGGCTTGACTTTTTGCTTTTGTCTTCAAAGCATTTTGACCATTTTCTTCATTCCTTTTTCAGCCTTTGGTTATTGTTTTATACCTGTAGGGACTTTGTGGGAAATTCCACACACTTGGGCTTGTTAATTTCCCTTCTTCAGCAACGTAAAGAGGAGAGGAAATTTGCGAATGTGTATTTGGCAAGTTGTTACCATTGTTTTATAAGTTTCGAAACGCATTTGTTGCATGTCAGTTGTTAACATTCTTTTCACTCTAATGTTTATATTTTAGTTGTAAAATTTTTTAAATATTTTAACAAGAAAAAACTTTTGCGCCAAAATTACTATAAATTACTTGCGATCTTTTCAGTCAAAAGAAAAGTGAAGAAATAATTGATCAATTTCGTTACATTATTGTTAAGATTTCCAATAAATCTGCGTAAGAAAAATTTTCATATGTATTCTGACAAGGTAAAGTGTTTATTTGATCCACAAATTTCTAAAAGTATTAAATTACTTATGATATTTTAATATAGAGGAGGAAAAAAGGAAAGTTGTGTAATTTGTCTTGGAAAGTAACAAAAGGTCTGATTATTTCCAAAGACGCATGTTAGACAAGAAAAACGCTTTCAGTCTTAAAATTTAAAACAATTAAGAAACTTATAGTCAGAAAGTTCCGACCATATTTTAACCTTTTCTGTAAATATATGATCAAATAAGTAGTAAGTTATGGTCTAATTTCCTTTTTTTGAGATGTGCTTTAAAGAAATCAGGGAACTTTTTCTTGAAATCCGAAGCTCTGGTTAATTAAAAAAAAAACAAGAACCAAATTTGAGTTCGATAGCCGCATGCATAAGGCGAAAGGCTCACCATGCTCTAGAAAGGCTTAACCGATATTCACTTGAGGCTAACAAACGATATCAGCATTCTATCAATGTCTCAACACTGCAACACCAACGATAAATCATTCGGTGCAGCTGGTTGGTTCAATCAAAAGATCTCTTGAACTTAAAAACGAACTACACACTGGTGGTCTTTCTGAGCAAAACGCATCCCCACATCAAGCCCGTCGTCTCTTAATAGAGCAAAATGTAAAGTATGGCTTGAAATTTATTTTTTAACTACTGGAACGCCAAATAATACGAAAACTATGGGAAAAGCTGGCATTTTTATATATAATACAAGGTGAGCCAAAATAAGTCATCCGATGTTATTTTGCTCTTTTTTTTTCTAAATGAAAAACTTCTAATATGTTTTTTGATTGTGTTTACTTAAACTTTAAAAACTTTATTGATCAACTCGAGAAGATTATATCGGCCAAATAGGCGCCGTCACAATTGAATGCTATACGGGCTCGTTTTATGGTGTTTTTCCTCACTTCGGCCAGAACTTCAGGTGACAGGCTCTCGCACTCGTGGCTTATGTTGTGCTTTCAGGGTCTCAAGTTTGTTCACGTTAACACAGGACTACAAAAACTCTACAAAAAAAGTTTGGAACGGTTAAATCGGGCGATCTTGCAGGCCATTGTAAATTGCCAAAACGAGAGATGAGGCGACTTGGAAACGCCGCCTTCATGCTATCGATTGGGGCTAGAGCAGTGTGTGCCGTTGCTCCGTCCTGTTGGAACTACATATCCTTCAGTCCTAATTCGTTCAATTGCGGCAAAAAAAAATCAGCTAATATGGCCTTATAAAGCGCACCGTCCACTGTTGTCGTTTGACCAGCGGCGGACTCGAAAAAAAATGGCCTGATGATTCCTCTAGCGTGAACAGCGCACAATGTAGTCTCTTTGAGCGAGTGTAATGGCTTCTTGTGCATTACTCGTGGATTTTCAGTACCCCAGAAGCGATACTTTTTCTCGTTCACGTACCCGCTGAGGTGGAAATAAGCCCCATCGCTTATTATGATTTTGGTCAAAAAATCGTTCACTTCGGTCTCGAGATTGAGGATGGCTTGGGCGTAGATTAGACGCGTTTGGCGGTCGACAGGCAGCAGCTGATGCATAGACTAGACTTTGTGCGGAACATTCTCAAGTCTTCGACCGAAATTCGCCTTAGGAACTACTGGCTGATAGCTAATTGCGAGGCACGGCGCCTGGTCGATGTTTCTGGTGACACCTCGACGTCTTCGCCAACAGAGGCGATACTCTCGGAAGAACAGGAGCTCCGGAGCCAGCCACTCTTGGCAGCATCTCGTGTGGTCCCATACTCTTCAAAGTTGGTGCCCAAACGGCGCAGTGTTTGCGCAGTCGGCGCCAGACGACCGGGAAATCGGCGACGGAATTCGCGCTGCGCCAACACTACACTTAAAAAATTATTACAGTAACTGACTATAAGTTATTTAAGAAGTAATCCGCAAAGTTATTTTTAAATGAAAAAACAGTTCAATTTTAACACAATATTTTTAACTGGTTTTAAGGGTTTTTGAAAGCCTCAAATAAACAAAATACTGATTTTCAGTTGAAGTTAATTTTGTCAGTTATTTTTTAGTAATATTAAACTTTATTATTTTTTTCCTAATACTTTGTTTTTTTTTTGTAAATGACAGATAATCTAGTTAATTTTAAACGAAAATGTCAGTTAATTTTTTGATGTCTGAATTTAAATGAAATATTTTGTTAAATTTAATGAATATCTTGTTGGTCGGTTTTTAAATGAATATTCAGTTATTTAAATGAATTTCCAGTTGATTTTACATTAATAATTTTTTGAATGTATAGACGAATTGTTGCGCAAAAAATAGGCACGATTATTCCGCATTCTTAGGGAGTGTATCACTCCATTGCTTGTTCACTTGTATTCTGCATCAACTGATTTGACATTGGCCGCCATTTTCAAAAATGAGATTATCTTTCAATAAGGTGTTTTCTTTTGTCCCACCTTGTATATAATTTAACTCATTAAATATCGCTTAACATCTTTGAGAGGATGGAACTGAGTTCTACTTTCAAGATGGTGGCTTGGCGCAGTAGTTAGAGCGCCCCGCTTCAATTGCCAGTCGAACACAAAAAAATTTCACTTGATTTTTTCTTTTTACTTAATAATTCTTTTAAGCAATTTAAATGTTAAAATTAAGCTTTAATTTTGATCACTGAAGTTTTTTAAATCTTAAAAGTGCTTTATTAGTTTAAAAAGTCGCTACTTTTAGTTTTAACAATTTAGATAAGTGACTTAATCATTTTGGTGAGAGATGCAAATTTAAACATTTCATTGATTGATTCAATCAATTTGGTAATTAAAATCATTTTTAAGCTTTTCCGTGGTAAGACAAAGAAATCTGTCAAAGTTCGAAAGCCCCTATTTTTATAGCTTTCCTTGTATTCTGGCCAGTCAATTACTTTTAATGCCGCACATTGAAAATTACTCCCTCATTATTCAAAAATCACTTCCAATGCGGTAAGAACCAAAATTTTTTATTTTCGTTCGATTTAATTATAAGCAATTTGGAAGAGAAAACAGTGGAGTTTAAACCCAATACGAGAGGTAAACGTGGCATTTAGACGTTTACCTCTCGTATTGGGATTAAAATCAAAAAAAATTTGAATATAGCTGGAGCCGGTACCGATACCAGACTTTTCAGCACCTGTATTATTTTACATTTCACCATAGCTGAATACAAGCCCTATTGCAGTTTCCTTGTAACCGTCCGCAGCATTAGCTCGTGGTTGTGCCCTAATATTTTTTTCCTTTTGTTTTCTTTATAGATTAAACAAAAAACTAGTTTTGCTAAAGAAACAAAGTCAATTTATCAGCAAATGCCTTAAGAGATCTTCCTTCACTTTAAATTCTTAACCTAAATATTAAAATTAATTATACATTTAATCAATATTAAAAATAAAATTATATTAGAATAAGTTAAAAAAAAAGAAGTTAAATTAAAATAATATAAATTTACAGAAAATGCATTTATTTTTTTAAGAAAATATGTCCCCAAGAACTTGACAATTTACTTTCATATAAATTTTACCTAAAATTGCCAAGAAATTTATTAGTACCTACTTTTAACTAAACATAACCTCAAAACAGAATAAACAATACATGTTTGTAGTCAGGCTTTAATTTAACGCAGCTAAAATGCAATAAGACAGAAACAAATTAGACAGTTTTGGCCTTTTTGGGAACAATGTTTGTAAGAAAAATCATGAAAACATTATCAAATACACTCTAAAGTATTTGTCTAAAAAATAATTATCGGTTTATATGCGTGTATGTTTGTATATAAATACCGGAGGGCTTTATACTACCAACTATCTATTTTACACTAATTGTAAGTACGATCATATAGTTTATTTAGATTTTTTTTTACATTGTAGCTGCATTAGAGTATAAAAACGAAATAAAAATAGAAACTGAAAATAAGGCTCTTATCTAAATCTTTACACATGGTTAAGTTCGGCCTTTTAATTGCTGCAATATGCAATATGCAACTACAAAAACAACAACAACAACACCAACAATAGCTGCAGTGAAAATATCAACGCCAAGGTACTCATCGTCAACATTGTACTTTTATATACTTAATGGCAATAATGAAGCGACACAACTGAAAACAAATGCAATAAGAATTGAAATGAAGTGTAATTGAAATAAGTGTTGCCAGAGATACAATATTACTGAAGGCGAATAAAAACAACAATAACAAAAAAATTCTTTGAAATTCTGGTTTTTCTAAAATTATTTAATTTATTTTTTGACACTGGAATTCATTTGACAACGCACCTCATATACTTTTCAATTCAATTGGCAGCTGAGTCGGTTGTTGTCCAAATTAAGGAGCGTAAGGAACTGTCAATGGATTAGTTTGACACTTATCGATTCGGTTAAAGAAAACTCCAAATATTTTAAGTTGGATAGTAAGTCTTACAATTCAACTGGGATATGTGTGTTCGAGTCTCCTCATAAGCTGTCAAAATTCATGTAAAAAATATAACTTTAAAAGTTGAAAAAAATTTTTCAATTCAGTTTATGAAGTGCGTTGCCAAAATTAAATCAAATGAAAAACTCAATTGACAATTGAAATGTCTATGGGGTGGCATTAGAAAGATTTTATTTAGATTGAACATCCTATAAAATTAGCGAAAGATTCGTTTTAACATTCTTTTAAATTGAACTTTAAATGTTATATTTAGGATGACCAATCGTACTGATATTATCAGTACATGTACTGATTTTCCATTTATAGTTAGTACTGGTTAAAAATTTTTGTACTGAAATGTACTGATTTTAAAAAAAGTGTTGGTTGTACTGATTTTTTAAGATAATGCGCTATTTAAAAATTTTTTCGTATATCTTTAGCATGATACAACTAATCAGGTAATCCCGTCCCTGCAACAACTACAAATTAGAGGCAAAGAGTCAAACAACAGCTCATAGGAAAAAAAACTTCAATAAACACATTGAGAATTACTTTAAGCAAACCAAAATGTTCGAGTTCGTTCAGCTAAAGCACTTACCTTATTCCTTAACATGGCACCCAGGTTATGATGAGGCAGCAAGGACTAAACCATGAGCTGAAACATATAATTTTAATGGAGAAACAGAATTAATCTGGACCTCCTTTGATACAAAGGTTTTCCTCTCATATACACAGGTGCGGGGACAATACAGGTGATGAACTGGTAAAAGACGGTACAAAACTAAACGTTGCCGGCATTTATCACTTCCTTGGCATTTTTCTCTGCTTCTACAAATCTAGCGTGAAAACATATTTTAGTACATTCTCTGAAAAGAGGCTAAACTCAAGATGTTCCAAGTGTCTTGTTAATCCAGACAGACGAAGGTAAAGAGACACTGTGGCAGCATTTTGTGGTCACTGTCGATTTTGCAACCACGCCAGAAGAGCTCGACTTCCTTTTAGAGAAAGTTAAAAAAGTTTTCAAGACACAGAGGAAGAGAAAAACCTTCAAAACTTTTTTTCACCTGTTTGGCACTGAAAAATGTTTAAGCTACGCACTTTATAACCAAAAGACTGGAGAGTTTTTCGGACAAAGCTAGCATAAGCCTGACTGCTTTGTTACGAGGAATTGCGTTTGGTTCCCAAAAAACAGGGCCAGACAGGGGGGGCAATTGTTAACCATATACCTTACACTCTACCCTTCTATTCTATACTTCTAACTCTCTTTCTATCTTTCTCTTTCTTTTTTAAAATATCGCAAATGGACGAGATAGCGGACCTTACTCCATTTCATTTTCGCAGCTGCCTCTTCTGCTCACCTTACCTTACCTTACCTTACCATACCTTACCTTACCTTACCTTACCTTACCTTACCTTACCTTACCTTACCTTACCTTACCTTACCTTACCTTACCTTACCTTACCTTACCTTACCTTACCTTACCTTACCTTACCTTACCTTAGCTTACCTTGACTTACCTTACCTTACCTTTTCTTACCTTACCTTACCAAGCCAGGACGGCCAGCCCTTAATGCGTTGTAGGAGAAGAGATATAAACCACGTTTCTAAGCCTTTCAGATTAAGTTTTCTAGTGAATGCCTCGATGAGCCTGAATAAACCAAACATTTTTGGTAACGAAAAACAAAACTTTTATATTTTTGTTTAAATTTCTGTCTTTTCTTTATCACTTTTTTTCGTTTTTTTTTCTTTACCCAAAACAAAACTAAACAAAATAAATAAAAAAAACGCAAAACTTAAATTCTCTTGCAATTGTCGTTGCAACAAAATGTTGCTTCACTATTAATGTTGGCCTTAAATACCTTTGGGCTACTAATGTATGCCACCAAGTGTCCTCCCCTCCTTCCTTTTGGTTAAAAGAAAAATTAAACGAATTTTTATTAAAATTGCCGCCTTTTTTTATATTTTTCCGTATTTTTAATTTTTGTTTAATTTCGGACCGCTAGTGGACAAATGTGTAATTCGTTGTAGTTGTTTGCTATAGTTGTAACGCGTTGTGTTGCATTGTTTTTGTCATCAGTGGTGTGTTTGGGCGGCCAAAGTGCAACTAAAACGTGTAATTATGTTGATTCGTGTCACAATGTGTAAAGTGGACAAACACACACTCACACTGATACAATTTTTCAAAATACGAAACTAAAAACAACATTTTTTCCTTTTGCTGTTGTTTTTATTCTAATTTTTTTATTATAATTTTGTAGGATCCGGATTGTGATTAATGATGATTTCAAGGAAAAGAAAACCGTTAATTAGAAGTGCATCTTAAAAAATTCTAAAAGTAAAAGCCAAAAATTGTTTTTATGTTAATTTATTTATTTTTTGTTTTTAATTAAATCTATTAAAACTTACAAGATTGTCTAATAAGACACAAACAAAACTGAGCAATGTAGCTCAGAACTTCTATGAGTTCCACTCACGGGGTTCATGTAAAAAAGAAATTTCAAAATTTGTTGAATCGTAAGGTTTTTAAGTGCTCATATACCTCTTGTGTTAAAAAAAGCAGGTATTTTAGCAACAACTGCTAGAACTGATCGTCAAATTTCGCTACCGGATGAAAATATACACTAGGCAGCAGTAAACTTGGTTCAATTGAGCTGATTACTCAATGAATATTTTCCTTTAAAGCAACAAGAGATTGGGGATTTTCATTATAAGCCCTTTCTTTAAGGTAGCCCCATAAAAAAAGTCCATGAAAGTTAGATTAGGCGACCTCGGTGGGCATAGGACGTCCCTCAAGCGACTGATAAGTTTTTGGGGGAAATTTTCCCGAAACAAGTTCATCAAAGCTCTGGCTTTGTGTGCAATCGCCCCTTGCTGTTGAAACCACGTGTGTAAAGAGTACGATGAATGAGCTCGCTGGTTTGGCAAAAAGAATTCGGCAATCATGCGTTGATAATATTAACCGTTTACATTCCTCGCCTGGCCTTGCAATTTCGAAAAATGTTGGTCCAATTATCTCACTCGTGGATAAGGCATACTAAACAGTTACCCCGGGGCAATGCAATGGTTTTTGATGTTTCAATCGAGGGTTTCGGTTTTTTGGAGACCAGTAACAGCAGTTTGGCTTGTATACGTGGCCCTTTAAGTGAAAGTGAGCCTCGTCCTTCCAAAAAAAAGGGATTTACAGTGCAAAAACGCTCCAATATCGTTTCACAAAAATTTTTGCGTTAATCAAAGTCATTTTCTTACAGTTCTTGAACGATTTGAACTCTAAAAGGATAGAACTTCAAATCCTCCTTAAAATTTCATAAATAATCGCTTTTGGAAATCCCAGTGAGGCTGTTTTTTCCGTATTAAAAGTCGTGGAATTTTACGTAAACTTCTTTCAACCAGTTCAATGGTTTTGGGAGTCTGTGAAGGTTGACTGGGCCCTGGCCGTGGGTTATTCATAGCCAAAGTAGATGCGCGAAATATCTGCAACCACGAAAGAAATAAATTTATACTCGGTACATCGCGTATTTGTCGAGTACATAAGAATCATTACTCTTAAAAAATGCCTCCACAGTGAACGCGCGATGCTCACATAAGACGCATAAGCCAAAAGGTAAATCGTGGCCAGAATCCAGGATTGATCGATATCGAGTATCCCGTATAGCCCTGGGTTTGCTTATTTAACTAAGCCACCCTAAAGTAAAATATATTTCTGACCATGATTTTTAATAAAATGTTTACATTAAACTTAAACCTTTAAAATTTCATTCCGTTCTAAGCATTCGTTTCAGAAGTATTCTCGATTTATGAAAGATATTTTTAAAAAAATTTTATGGCCAAAAAACGCTCTACTTAGTAGCTGAAGACTTTCTTAGACAGATGATCAAAAATCAAAATGTTAAAAAAATAAAATTATAAAAATGTATTTATGTATGTTTACTCGTATTCATTTAAATTTAATAATTTTGTCGCAATTGATTTCAATTGAAAAAAAGTCGACAGTTAAATAAAAAAAAAATTAATTCCGCAGATCTTTTCATGTGTAAGTAATCGGAAGCATAAATCCTAAATGCAATCGAGTTAAGCCGCATTAACAAACCCACAAAACACAAACAATAAACCAATTGAAATTATATTTGATTTCAATTCTGTATGTTTCTTTTCGATCATCACATATTTAAACCAAAAATTTTACGCTTGAAATGCGGAAGCGTTTAATACTGTGTGTGTATGTGTGCGTGTGTAGTTGATCGGTTTTTAAGCTGATTTGCTATTTTGTGGTTAGACAATTGTACTTAAAAGCAAATAAAGTATCTATTGCATTTTGAATTAAGCTGGGGAAAAAAGGCAAATATATACTTAATTGTTATAAAATCATAAGCTGGTTAGATTTTTTTACTACATATGGCGCTGTTTATTTGAAGAGTGGTATAAATCAGTTTTTAAAAAGATGAGTTGACGTCAATCTCAAACCCACTTTCTCAGTCGATTAAAACATGTCCATCTGTCCGTAGTTCTGGGTGTCCATGCATTCTTTTGAAGATATTTTGATAAAATTTGGCAGAGATATGTAGGTTTTTTTGGCTCTCGCACAAAGTTAATTATTCTTGGTGATGATCGGTCCATTTTTTGACACAACCACACATACAAACGCCCTTTCGGAATAGGCATTTTTGGCTAGAACTAACTCGAATATTATTTTACCTTCTCAAAATTTTGCACACATGTTTATCTTTTACTAAATACAAATAGTATCGGTCTATTTTTAAGTAAAGAACCCATCAAATGTTGCGAAGGGTATAACATCGGTCGGAATTGACCGACTATCTCTTTTTTACTTGTTTTGTTTTGCTTGGCTTTTGCTTGTTGAGTTAAATTTTTTAAATAAAAACAAATGTCATATTTAGTTAATTCATTAATTGGAAAATAAATAACTTTTTTTTTAATTTTACAATATTTTTTTTCATTTTAAGGATAATGCTTCTGCATAAATATTTATATTTAAAAACAAATGCATTCTAATTTCAGCAAAGTGACGCCCAGTATTGTAATTTCATATACGAGTGGCCAAAAATAAAAGAAATTACCTTAAAGAAATAAATTTTGCAAACTTTTTTAATTGGTAAAACAGGATTAGAACTAAAATTTCATCACTTAAGCTTCAAGGATTGGTGCTTTTTGCGTACATCCTTAAGATAAAAATTTCTACAACGCACGTTGGGTTGAAATGGTTCAAAAGTGACGCTTAATTGAATTTTTAAAATTAAGTTTTTGTACTAATATTTGGTATCAAAAAAAACCAGATAAAATTCTACATCACTTTGTCAATTTTCAAGCACCTCTCTTGTCAGCTGACTACGTAGTGACGTGTCAAAGTACAAAATTTTTTGCAATTTTTTAAAAAAGCGAAAAAAGTAAAATTTTGCATTAAACGAGTCCCCAATTTCCAAATTTAACGTTAACAAAGTGTTATTTTAAGAATGAAACCTTCAACTTCAGGTACTAAAGTATACAAAAATGATTTAGTGTTTTTGAAAATATGTGTGAAAATATTTTTGACGATTTTTTTAAAAAAGGTCCAAAATTGGCCTATTTTTGATATTTCGTGAACCATAACTTCTAAGTTAGTTAAAATTGGGTTTTGAATTTTATATTTTCTTAAATTATGAAATCTTAGCTTGATATTACAAAAAAGAAAATTTGCAGTTTTGTTGCTTTATTTTTTGCTATTAACATTTTTCTGTTTGAAGTCGGGCTTTTTCAAAGTCATGTATTTAACAAAACTAACGTTCGTTCAATACTTACTATTGTTGTTATTGTTGTCGGAGATAGGTGCGTGAACAAGTATCAGTCATCTTTATTCACGAGAGTGTTAAAATGGTATGACTCCTACAATACATAAGTTTTTAATTCATGGTCCCGAAATCATAAAATATGCCCTTTTGCCGATTGGAGAACTTTCAGAAGAAGCTCAGGAAGCCAGATATAAGGATTTTAAATATTATAGGGAACACTTTGCTCGCAAATGTAGCCGAGAAAAGTCGAATGAAGATATTTTAAATAGATTTTTTCTCAGTTCAGATCCATTCAAATCTAGTATTAATAAACAAAATGAGCGGAAAGAAAAGCAACAATTATCAAATTCCGAACTACAGCTTTTGCTATCGCCTATTATTTTTCAAGAATTACATGAAAGTGAGAGTAATGATAGCAAAGATTATGATAATGAAGGTGAGGATGAACATAATACGATTTCTTTTTAAGTGTATGACAATTATCGATAAACAAAAAAAAAATTATAAAAATTTATTTCGTTACTTTTTTAAAAAAGTTGTAGAATTCTCAAAATCCCTCAAAACCCAAATTCAGAATTTATATTAAACTTATATTTTTATTTATGCAAAATATTTATTTATTTTTTTATTTTTTATAAAGAAGACAATATAAGCTTTTGTTTGCTTCTCATTTTTTAAAAAAAATCACTTTCCATTTTAAAATTACGGCGAAAATTCTGAAACAAACTATAATTTTCCAACAAATAAAAATGTCTTTAAAATCGTAAAAAAAATTTTTTCCGTGTATCTTTTTTTTACGATTTGAAAAAAAAATGTTAAAAAAATTTAAATTACGGCTCTTATGAATTAATCGCCACTTTCGGTTTCATCGAACCCACTGTGCAACGTCCAATATCCATTTTTTATCCCAGATTAATAAAAAATTTTTTCCTCTAAGAACTTTGTTATTTGATCGTGGACAGCTGTGTACGTTTGTGCAATATGGTAGAGAGTACTTGTACTAACACTATACTAAAAAAATAAAAAAGTGATTTTTAGGGCTTTTTGAAGTCTACCTAAACTTAAAAATTTGCAATAATAAATGGTTGCCATACAAAATTTGAAAAAATAGGGTAAAAACCACTACAACTTCCCCGGAGTCGCCCAGAGAGGAATAAAACGTATCACAGACCCTCAATTGTTTTTTTTCCAAATATATTCCTGGAATATACTTTCGCCCTATTTCTATCACCTTAAGGGGTTGCCATACAAAATTTACAAAAATTATGTTAAAACGCCCATAACTTCCCGAGTCGGCCTTATAGGAATAATGTGTACGACCAACCCCTTTTAATTTCCCCTCTTAAACATATTCCTAGAACTAAGTATGTTCCCCTATCACCAACGCCTAACGGGGCTCCTATACAAAAGTTTGAGAAAATGTAATAAGTCTCCCAACTGTGATGACCCTAACTCATTTTTTCTTGCAAACATTTTCCTAGAACATACTTACTCCCTATCTCCGTCCCCTAATGGGGTCGCCGTACAAAATTAAAAAAAAATAGGGTAAAACCCCTTAAACTTTGCGAAGGGTATATAACAGTCGACACAGCCGAATATAGCGCTCTTACATGTTTTTTGCTTGACTCAATAAATTAGGTGATTGGCACCATCTATTAGTTTGTCTGTGTAAGCTGAAGGGTCTCCAAAAAGCTTATGCCGCGTTGTCTGTAGGCATTTTGCCGTAAGTGCCGCCTGGTAACCAACGCGGGTTTTAGCTGTTAAAAAAGAAAAAAGTTGTCGCCTAAAAAAGCTGCTAAAAATTTCTTTTAAAATACTGGTACCAAATGAAAACATCTTATGGTTTTCTAAATTTACAAACAGTTTTATTATTATATCAATCATAGGAATTTATTATCCCTTTTTGAAATAAAACTTTATGCCCTAAACCCACATTTGAAAATGATCACTTTAATTTCTCAACTTAAATAAATCTGTATTTTTTTATTAACAATAATCCTCAGTAAATCAAATTTTTGTTTCTAATAAATATGTTGTAAAACTTATTGACCATCAATCCTTTAATCTCTTAACTTTGTTTTGCACGTGAAAAAAGTAAAAATTTATTTCTGCAACTTTTAATTTGCCATAAAATTATTTTTCCCTTAAAAACAGGATACAAAATAAAAACACAGTAAAAAGCAAAAAAAAAAAATCATTGCAAATATTTATTCTATTTTTAAACTTCCACCCTTTCAAACGCTTTGTGACATTTGTTAGCAAAGGGTCATCGTAAATGAAAAACTATAAAAATTATTATCTTCTCTAAGCACTCGACAAACCGTTCGGGTGTTTTTGTATGGATTTTTTATTTAGAAGTTTTCAATATACTTTGTCACTTACGATAAACATGACATTTTTCTGTTTCGTTTCTCAATTATTTCATGCTTTTGGTCAAATTTGTTTTCTATTTAAGCTTAAGATCCAAAAGAAGAAGAAGCAGAAGAGAAGGATAAAAATTGGTAACAAATCCATATATATGAAGAAGCTGTTAATGCAGTTAAATTGCAAATGGATAAAAAATAAAAAAACACAAAATAAATTGAATATGGATTATGGCCAACAAAAAAGTGAATCCATGTAGTAAATAACGTTTAACCATTCAGCAGGGGAAAATGAAAAGAATGTAGGGCATTTTGAGACACAAATTTTGTGCGGAAAATTACCTTTAAAAATTAATATAAGATTGCTATTTTAGTCATTTATGGTTTTATATTACAAGCACTTAAATAAATAAATTGAAATATATGACAATTAAACTCTAAGAACAACATAGAAATGGTGAATTCCACGTTAAACAGACCAAAATGGGGAAAATTTGTATTGTTTTCGTTTTTAAAAAAATCGATGAATTTACGTCTAAAAGAGAATGATATGATTAAGGTATAAACGAATTGATCCATATATTAGTTTTATTTTTATTTTGCAAGAGCTTAAAATTATCACATACTGAAGAACTAACAGCGCTATATTCGGCTGTGCCGAATCTTATAAGCCCTTCACATTGGCCTTTCGAAACCCCGAAATTTTTTTAATTTTTATATATTTTTTATTTCTGAACTATTTCTAATTTTTAAATAAGGGTCGGTATCATATTTTAACCCTCTTAGGGTGCCTACAACTTCCCCGTTGTAGGGCTCTTTACCATAACTTTTTCAAATTTTGTATGGCAACCCCTTTAGGGGGTGAGGAAAGGGATAAGTATATTATAGGAAAATGTTTGTAAGGAAATATGAGTTGGGGTCAGTTCTACATTTGACCTATCCACGGGCACCCTGGAAGCTGTAGGCGGGGATTTATTACAATTTTCCAAACTTTGTATGGAAGCCCCCTTAGGCAATGGCGAAAAGGGGTAAGTATCTTCGAGGAATATTTTTGGGAGGGGAAACTAATTGGGGTCGGTCGTACACTTTATTTCTTTAAGGCCGGCTATGGGGAAATTATTGGCGTTTTTACATCTTTTTTGTAAATTTTGTATGGCAACCCCCTTAGGTGATGTTGATAGGGGGTAGGTATGTTTTAGAAATATATTTTAAAAGGGAAAACTAATAGGGGTCTTTGATACATTTTATTTCTCTAAGGGCGACTTCGGGGAAGTTGTAGGAAATTTTGCCATAGTATTTTTAAATTTTGTATGGCAATCCTGTCAGGGGCAGGAAAAAGGGGGCAAGTATATTCCACAAAAATGTTTAGGAGGAAAAACTAATAGGAATCGGTCTTACATATGATCTTTGAAGGAGCACTCTAGCAGCTGTAAAAGCTATAAGAAAATTTTTTAAAAATTAAACTTTTTATGGCAACCCTGTTAGGATGTGGAGGTAGGGTATAAGTATGTTCCACAAAAATGTACGTGAAAAAAAATTAATAAAAGAGTCAGTCTTACACTGCACCCGTGTAGGTGCAACTCCGGGGCAGTTTTAAATGTTGTTATTTAAAAATGTTAGAAAATTAAACAAAGGCAGTCGTGGTTGCTATCTTCTATCTGCCAGTTATCGAAAATTTCACTTAATTTCATTGGAAATGCATGCGAATAATAAAAAAATTAAAAAGAAAAGGGGGAAAAAATAAAAAAATGTGTCCCTTCCAGGTATTGAACCCAGGCTCTCGGGGTCAAAGATAACATTTAAAATTTTAAAATTAATATATTTTAAAACAATTTTATTCAAGATCCTGTTTGAAATAAATAGATCCTTAAAACGAAACTAAAATATACGTTTTGATTTGGGACGAATCGGAAAATGAAGCAAAACAAAATCTGAAATAATTAAATCAATATTTGGCTTCAGAGCTACAAACAAACAAATCTTCATGACCTTTAACTAGGTAGCTAGGTAGACCAGGCAGCCGTTGAAGGAAAGGATGCAGCAGCTAACTTAGGTCCGCTTACTTTGGTCCCTTTGTGTTACCTGAAGAGGCAGATAGGTTAGGTTGAGATGGAAGGAAAGAAGAAATTTAAAAAGGATAAGAAAGAAAGAAAGAAAGAACAGAAAAACGAAGCAGACTTACCAGGGTCTTTGGTGGGAATCGAACCCACAACCCCAAGACTGGTAGACTCGTGCACTTACCACTGATCTACCGGGGCACCTTTATAAAGTTGCAAAAACTGAGTCAAATATTTTTTCTTTGCACTTATAACGCCTCCCTTAATAATTATAATTTCAAAAATATTTCTTCTGCTTTTTTCTCTTATAAAATAAAGTTTCGCCGCAAATAAATTGATTTATTTTAAAAAGAAGTTACTTTCTTATGTTTGTGTTAAAAAAAAGTGCCATTAAAAAAATTCAAACTATTTGAATGACTCTGTAATATGAATCATGTCTCCCCATATTCCTATTTTTATAAAAGTTAAATGTAAAATGTTGCTTTGGACTCATTTTATTGATTTCCCAATTTAATACACCACATTAATTTAATAAAAATTCTATTCATAGCTTAGGATGACCCTTTACTAAGGCATTCAAACAGTGGCGATCAAAACTATATCCCAGCAAAATTTTTTTACTGCATAGGTTACCAGGTAATGAGGTCGCTATGGCAGAAAAACTACATTTTAGTAAGGGTGTAATAATTACATTTGTAGGTATATATTAAAAAATAGGATTATGAAACAGGCTTAATAAAACGATTTTGATTTAAAAACCTTAAATTTTTATTTATTTTGTCCAGGTTATCATTGGTAACTAGTTACTTGATTGATTTTTGTAAGCACATTTGTATGAGGGGTCGTGAATTTCGAGACAACTTTAACAAAAATAACTATTTATTCGGCGAAAAGGTAACTAGTGCTTGTTCATCTCCAATATTACTTTATAACTTACCAGGTAAGCAAAGGTTTTGCTGAGATATGTATATTCCTATTCCCTGGCCTGTACTTGGTTTCTATAACTCGCATCGAGAAATATTTTTAGATTATAATAGCGTTCCAGCTATTAACAGGGTAAGCCCTATAGCTTTAACATAATACAAGTTAAGATTAAACATTTATAATATTTTTTCTTTGATTTATTCTGTCTTTGAGAGGGCAACTATAAATTTCTCTACTAAAGAACTTTTCACATACAATACAAAAACGAGGCACTGGTTGATAAATCATGTTAATGGAGGAAGTTTACGAATTAAGCTTTTCAGGGGCAAAGCAAATGTCTACCTTAACGGTGCATGAACTGGGCAACTGTCACTAAATCTTGAAGAACATGGTTAAAAACCTTTCCTGTGTCATTATTAGGGTGTCCGCCCGGCCTGGTCTGTGTAAAATGGAAAACTTTCCATACTAAAGGGAAATCCACGTACCCTGGTCTTTTTGAGGCAAAATTTTAGTCTTTGTGGTCAGCACGGTCGGAGCCCTGTCTTAACATCATTGGCCGTGCTGTTGACGGAACTACAAATTCAAAAGCTCAGCATTACTTTGACTTGGTACAGCTAGGGTTGCCGTTTTCATAAAAACTAAAAAAAGAATGTCATCCTTTTAAAAGCAGGACATTTGCTCCCAAGAAGAGGATTAAAAACTTTTTTGTTTTAAAAAGCTAAAATTAAAGGTATTTTTACATATTTTTGTACAATCTGATGGCATAGTTTCAAGCTGGATTAAGTTAGTGTTCGCACATAACAGGCAAACTGCAAAAAAATGAAAATTAATAATCATCTTACTTAATGGTCGGGAACAATTGTTAGCATTCAGCCGAGATGTGTGGCAAAAGTGTTCTTGCCGGAAGTATAGGATAGTCATAAATGAAAGACGAAAAATGCATTTAGAGAGCTCAATCAGCATCGAGCCTTAGAATAAAAATTGCTGCCCATGTGATCTCACAAGTCATCCAGGGACGATGGTCTTATACCATGTTCACACATAGGTCTTAATTGCGTAATAGGCACATTAACGTAATTAAGGCCTTCATTGAGCTCAATTTACCATACAAAATTTCAATTAATAAATTCAGCAATAAGTAGTAAATGGCTTTACATACATTCGTTATTCTCGATGTGCAAACCTGCTGATTTATTAGGAACGGTAATCAGTTAGCATAAAAGCTTGAAAGCTTTAAATATGCATGCCATGGTGGAATAATAAGGTGACCTTGTCCCTAACGAAAAAATATTCTGTTAAAATTTATCATATATTTTGTTGTAGCTAAATTTTAGCTAGGTTGCCAAAAATGTTGCTATCACACATACGGTATACACCATAACACAACATAAAAAAATTGCCAATCTTAGCTAGAAAACATATGGCGTAAATAAAAGTCAGCTGATCAGTTGTTCCCACCTTGTAAAATGTACCTTAAAAATAAAAATAACATTTTTTTAGCTGTCATATGCTAATTGAGTAAGCCTTATTATGTATGTGTGAACAGAAACCTTTACTGATCAATTTAATGTAAATTGTCTCAATTTACAGTAGGCTTTGGCATCATCTTCACCGAGGTAACTTTCAATTATAGATCTTAAAGCATTTTGTTACTGATTTTATCACGGATCTATTTTGTACGGCATCTAGACATTGGAAATATATTTCTAAAGAACGTTCATGTCAGTACATGTATTGAAATAGAACGCGTTCTTTGAATGACTTTCGAGCTGGTCACATTTTCAATCAATGAAAGTTTTGCGATAATGGGTCTTTTAAGACCCAAATTTTATTAAACCATTTTTAAAAATATGTATGTATATGGACTATCAGCACGGTGAACGGGGCCAAAACAGAAGGTTCGTACAAAAGGCAAGCAGCCCAGTTTTAAATATTAGCCGAAGCTTTCAACTAAAACGTAATTCGAAGTCGCGTACATACTTTCTTCCACAATTTTTATAGCGTTTTTACAAATTTTAATTTCCATCATTATAAGTTCTTAAACAGGCTGTCTACTTAGTTTTTAAAATGATAATTTTTATTAAAGAATAATAGTGAAAAAGTTATTTTCTAAACACTAGCCAAAGAGAATGCTTTTTCGAAACCCGCTACCGTTTCTCGTCAGCACTCTTTGCTTAGCACTGAAGAGTTTTCGAAAAGTTGACGACTGCCAAGGACATCGCATTAGTGAAATACTTAGTGCGCTCTACTGATAGAGTATTCAGACATCAACCTTTACTAGTTTAGAAAACGTTAGCTTAAAGGGTACTTGAAGTTGACTTTTTGGCTTATGGGGTGGTTATTTCATTCATACTTATGTGAGTTAGAAAAAAAATACGTATGTATATATATATAAGCTGGTAATGTGCTATATTTTCTATCATTGCTGTAAATTTTGTAAACAGGATAATTTGATTGTTTATGGCCAAAGGGTTAAGTGTGTTATTGTATTTATCGCAGAGTGGACACTTGTGACAAATTAACTTAAGAAATTTTCATTGAGCCAGTGCGATTGGCAAGTGTAATCTTGTGTGAAATTGTTTTGGATTTTCTTTTATTTTTCAAAAAAAAAAACTCTGTCTGAAGAGATAATGCGAACCTAATTTCATTTTATTTATTGACTTAAGAAGTTTGAAATTATGAAAAAAATCCTAAATGTTTTAATTCAATAATCAATTTAAAGAGCTTTTTATAGAAGGTATGCTTAAAAATATTAAAAGCGTAATGAAAAATAAAGGATCATGAATTTTATATTAAAATAATATATGAATTAAAAACGTAACTGAAAAGTCAGTCAATAGGATTAAAATCCAATGGGTCCTTGGTCTAGTTGTAAAGTCTAAGCCTGGCAATCAGAAGGTACCAGGTTCAATGCTTGATTGGGCCAATAAAATTTTTCTTTTCTGTTGTGTTTTACCTTTTTTTGTTTGTTGTTTTGTTTTTGAGTTCAGTTAATGTGGTGGAAAATTAAATAAAAGTTATATTAACACTTTAAAAAATAGAACGTTTCGTTGATTGAGGAGAGCACACGTTATGCAACGATTAGGTCCCAGGTTCGAGACGCTGTTGGGACTAGTAATGTACATAAACTAAAATTGGTTTTATTTGTTATTTAAAATAAACATTAAAATAATATGTGCAATAAAATAAATTTTAAAAATATATATTTATATAAATAAAAAATTTTTTTTAAAATTTATATTAATTCAAATAATACTTATCATTAAATCAATTAAAAAGTTTATTCATAATTTTGTTAAATTTTAATAAAATTTTTTAAATAAACCTAAGATAGGGGCAAACTTTAAATTTACAAATACGTTAGCTGAGACTATCAATTTGTTTGCAGACTAAGAATCAATAAAAAATTAATTGGGATGACGAATTTCTTAATTGAAATCAACTTTGTGTTTTTCTGCGTACCTAATCCATTAATATAAAAGATAATTGCGAATCATTTAAAATTAAACTCACTCATTATTATTTTAAATCGTTGTAATAAATTTATTTAATTTTTTTTAACAATTTTAACGATTTGTAGCCATGACAATAAATTGTCATTATTTTATATCATTATCAAAGAATGAGTGACTGAATGATAGAATGGCTGGGTGGTTAAATACATTCGTATGTACTGATGATTGGAAAAACTCAAAGAAAACATTTAAATAATTATTTATTTTAAAGACAAAATGTCACGTTTAATTGAATTTCTGTGTGTTTTATGTTGCTGCTGTTATTGTTGTTGATTTAAATTCAATTTTATTTGTCATTTCAGATTTAGCTGGAATTATATATGTATGGATGTGTGTGTTCCTGTCACAATAATTTACAAATTTGCATGCAAACCGTAGAAACTTTAAGTAGAAGCTTAAGAAGATGAAACAAAACAAAGGAATCAAATGTAGAAAGTAATAAACATGTCACATTGACGACAGATGTGGTCGCTCAAAAAATTTTACAATTGATTTTCTTTAGTTTAGTGGAAGCTGGGCAAATATTTGACAAAAAAGATATGAGATTTCTTTTTGAAATATATTGATCCTACATGATAATGTTATGTCAAGCCTTTTTCAAAGATTTATTTTTCTCTATTTTATTAATTTTGAATAGAGACATTATATATGTACTTTACTTATGTAGATTGTATTTATATAACTCATGTAAAAATTTTATAAATTTGGTGGTTACGCCTTTTTCATCAAATATTTTTGTAATATAAACTAAGCTTTCTGCAAAAATTATCTTCGCTGACAATTCTTCTCTATTCTTTGTAAACCAATCAGCAATAATAGATCGAACAACAAGCAACATGTTAGTTAGTTGTAACCAATTTAATACAAATATTGGAGTTTGTTTTGTTTTTCGTTTTTTTTTGGTCAAAAAAATCGTTGCTATTTTTTAATAATAAAACAATCACAATTGAATTTGCATTGATGTCTGATGAAGCATTTGTGTCATGTTGCAAGTAACGACATTGTAATGCTCAAGGTGTATTAAAAAGGTGACCTCTTTCCTACAACAACAACTTTCAGACATACTCAGCATGCATGCAATTCTATCCATCTTGTCAAAATTGTCATATGTTTGTGTTGTAGTACTGTATTTGCTAAATACTTAAAACCATCTTGTAAAAATTCTCTTTATAAATTTAAATTTGATTTTTTTATGGCTGTATGGTAAGAAGTGTCTTATGCTTATTTCGGCAATTTTTGAAGTTAAACTCATTTTTTTAATACAATGTAATACCGAACATGTACAGTGAGCTTTCTGTTTTTACAATTTTTGGGGGGGAACTTTAAATGCTAAAATTAAGAGTTGGGCTTAGCAGCTCTTTTAACTGACCGCTCTTTTTAGTTTAGCTCATTTTACTGAACTAGATCGCTCTTTTAGTTCATTAGTTCAACAAGATCAGTAGTTCATTTGACTTCTCTGAGCGAAACCGTGTTATATTGGAAGTATTGAAATCGTAAAATGTGTAAAACATGTAAATTTTGGTAAAAAAAAGAGAAAAAAATAATTTTCAAAATTATTTTAACTATTATAAGACTCAGTAATGAGTGTAAGCGAAACAGAAAATTACTCAAAGAAACATGTACCAAAAAGCAAAAAACAATCAAAATGAACGATGAACTGCTGAACTGCTGAACTACGAAACTAAAAGCGCTCAGTGAACTAACCCGCTCACATAGTTCAGTTTACTGAATAGTTCAATTTAACCAGTTCGTTCATGAACTACACAACTCTACTAAAATTATAGTACAAAATTTATCTGTTTCTAAGACGCGTAATACATATCGCACACTAAATCAACTAAAAACCTATCAGAATCACTTCTTTTTCGTTAAGCCCGTTCTAAGATCAAATCTTTAACAAACACGAAAATTTCGTTTGAATTTTCTTAAGGGCTAACTATAATGTGCTTTAGCTTACTTATGCAAAAGTGTGAATACACATGTTTAAATGTGTATAACTATAATTTTCTTAAGCAGCTTTTCGTTAAGCTTAATCAAGACACATTTGATTAAGCAAATAGCGAACCGTACTTTGACTAAGGAATCAGCTGGGTATACGTCAGTTGCGCGCACTGTTGCACTTTTAAGTACATTTTTAGTTATGAAAAAAAATGTTTATTTATTAACTTTTTTTATATAGTTTTATTATTTATTTGCTAACGGTTTATTATTTTTAAATTGAAGATGTAACTTAAATAACATTTTGCGACACAAAATCCATATATTTGGAAAATAAAAGTAAAACAGTTTTTGCAAAAGTACAAATAGTTGCAACTGAGTTCTGTAAGTATTAAAGTTCAAAGTACAATATAGCCACTCAAAAGTCTTCAATAAGTTAATTAAGCATTTGACAGGCTTTTCGTTGATATTTGGCATTAGCTTCAGTTTGTTTAAGCACAATATAGTTAGGCCCTAAATGGCTAACTATTCTTTTATTGAGCACTACTTACTCAATGGGGCCTCCCATACAAAAAAAAATTTTGATAAGGTTAATATGTATGACCAACTACCATTAAATTTTTATTTGGAACAAACCTACTCCTATGTTTACTCCCAATTTTTGATAAAAAAGTTAGTCTACCACCGCTTCAAGAGTGCTCCTAGTGGCTTTATATATATGACCGAATACTGTTAAGTTTTTACTCCCAACTTCTTTTCGAAACAAATCAAGCCCCTATCTTCACTCCCCATGGCGACACCTACAAAAAAAACATTTTTTTTATAAAATCAAACAACTTTACCCCCGCTTCCAGAATATTCCAAGTGTGTAGAAATGTATAAACAACTACCAATAATTTTTTACGCTCGAAATTTCTAAAAACAAGCTTAGGAGGTAAGCTCCCCTGAAAATCAAATATTCCAAATTTTTTTGTTAAATAAGTTTAATTTCATACAAAAGTTTTTGATAAACAAAATTTCATTAAAAAAACATTTCAAAGTATTTGTTGCTTTCACATCAACTGGAATATTTAAAAATTTTTTGTACACACGAAACTTGTCTATTACAAACCCGCTTAAAATGTAAGAGCAGTTGTTAGGGCGCCTACCGACGAACATCGCTTCAATGTTGAATCTAAGCGAAGCAATAATCGATAACGCAGAACCGTATTGTCAAAAACCCTGTTTAAAAAAAGAAAAAAAGTAAAAGAGTCATAGATGCCAGATAAACTTGAGAAAGTTTGTTATCAAAATTAGAGATGATAGAAAATTCTTTACGATTCGCACAAGATTCAAAATGAACCTAGAAGGTTCGCTCTCAAAATTTTGGCGAATTATTTGCAAACCGTATATGAGAGAGCGAACTATGAATTTTGGTCCTCCTATGAACATGCTGTTACTTTTATTAGTCCGAACTAAAAAGAAAACTTCTGGAACACATCTTTTAGCTTCTGCCAAGATGTAAAAAACGGGCTTTAGTTCTTGCATGTTGTTTGTTATTTTGTTTATGTTGTTGTTGTAGTCGTCGTCTTTTTGCCACAGTTGTTGCTGTTATATTTTCATTGCAACGTTGGCTTTCAAAGTAGTCTTGTTGTTGCTGTTTTTTGTTTTTTTTTCTTCTTTTCCATTTTAAGTTTATTTAAGCCAATAAAATTTCCAACGACATCGAGTTGCAAGTTTTAAAATCATAATTTATACCACATGCCACCTTAAACTGTTGCTTGCTGATGCTGGCTACAAGAGATGCTCCGCCTTTTGGCCAATCAGGTGATATTAAATGTGAGAATGGAAAAGGGGATAAAGAATTCTAGCAACAAAATGCAGCATGAGTTGTTTGTAAGTCTTAAGAAAAAAAAAATTGTTAAAATTTTAATTTGATAATTTGTGGAGAATGGGGCGTAGATAACACATCTTAAAATATCAATACAAACATTAGACTTTGAAATTAAAGTTTTTTTTTCTTTTGCTTATTTATACATGTTTAATAAAACTTACATTTTTAACCACCATATTTAAACTTAATTATGGCCATTTATTTTTAAGCCTCATAAATACAAAGAATGTTTGATCACTGGACAAGAATATTTTTGTTTTAAGACCGATTGATTAAAATTATGGCCGATCAACCAGCCGTTAAGTATTTTAAACGGCTTCCCAAATTACCAAATATTAAACTAAAAAAAATAAATAAAAAAGAAGGTAAGGATCTGTAATAAAATTGCATTTAATGCATTTGCCTGCATTTTTTGTTGTTTTTTTTTTTTGGAGGTGAACAGCCCATTAATACTGAGATGTTAATCGATTAGTTTATGTGTTTTGTTTATGCCACAACAATACATCATTATTACACTGCTTATCTACAAAGGTTTCTTGTATGGGTGTACTCTGAACAGACATATGTATGTATGTACTTATGTGCAAAATATTAAATCAATGTAAGCCAAGAGTGTATCCGGGGGACAAACACTACCCAATAAGCACAAATTTATTGTGAATTCCAATGTTGGAATTCCGGTGTGAATCCAAGCTTGAATTACATTTAAAATCCATCCTCTTTCCAGTCTGTTTGAAGTTTGTTAAAAAACAACAACAAATTTGTTTGAAGCATACGTTATTTATGGCACAGAGTTGATGGAAAATCATTGGCGGCGGTGAAGATGATGATTTTATAATTAAATTTTTAAATTCAAGTTCGGTTCAACTTGAATCACACCGTTATTCAAGGCTGGAATTACACTATAAAGGTACTGTTTTGTTCGACTGTAATTCAATGGTTAATTTTGCTGGATTCGCTATTGAATTCAACTGTGTTTCAACTGTAATTCAACACTGGAAATTGGAAATTGTGACTTGATTTCAAATGTAATTCCACTTGAATTTCAGCCAAAATGCTTATTGGGTAATCTGGTTTTACATGCAGACAATACAAGTACCAACAAACATAGCTGCCAAATTAAATTGGTTCAATATCGTCAAACTTTAGAAAAAACTTCGTCAAAACAACTTTTTGAAATCGTCAAAGAACTTATGTTTTTTAAATAATTTTTTACTTATTTTCTCAAGTGTTATTTGAATTAATAGATCTACTTCTTCAGGCTTTAGGAATTTTGAAATAAATATATTTTTTACAAGCTTTATTTAATATATTCAATATTTCGTTATGTGGCATCCTTAGGAAATTTTTGTTAAGTATTATTAATCGCTTTTTTGATTTTAAAATCAAATTTCGATTTTGGTAAACAATTTTCAAATTACTTAATAATAAAAAAAATCAGAGTACTAAATGGTAACAAGAAATTTCTTCAAAATTAGTAACAACTTAAAAAGCTAAATTTATAATTTTAAGCAAAATAAACTGCAGATAAAAAACAGAAAATCTGTATAAATATTTTCAAATTTTTTTACAACAATTTTCAATTTACTATTCAGGATTTGAACCCAATTCTCTTAGTTTATTTAGAAGGTTTGTTTTAGGTTAAATGTGTATATGTATATGCATTTCATTGGTTCTCACACCAAATCGTCAGTAGGCTTCAACCAAATTCTTGAATAAACTCATGAATATCCTTTGCTTTTATAAATAAACCTCAATAAACTCATTGAGAATTATTATAAACAAACCAAAACATTTAAGAGCCCTTTTAATAATTATCTAATTCTAATGTTTATTATATAAAAAAATACTCTAAATAAAATCTTTTTTTATTAGTTTTATATAAACAAACAATGACTAATATATTTTAAAATACTTTTTTTAATGAAACAATTAAATATTTCCTCCTATCTCTGATTTTCTTAAAAAAAACGCAAATTTTAATTTTCAAAAATCATCAAATTCAGGGCATAAATCGTTTAATCGTCAAAACCCTAATTTTGGCACAAAAAATCGTCAAGTCTGGCCTGTGTCTACAAAAAACCATGACAAAGAGAGCAGTAAAAATGAAAAGTAACAACATACCGCAGGGGCATGGAAAAAGCACCCATACATTTACATAAATCATCCGCTCTAATTGGGCAACGCTGTATTAAGTACATGTACTCATTAACAAATTGCTTGGTTTTTTGAACTATCAAAGGTTGTAAAGCCTGCAGTACACGAAATGTTAAAATTGACAAGCGTATGCAGCTCTCATGTAATTTTGACATCATCATAAAGCCACTTTGTTTAAAATGAGTTTTATAAAACTTTAATATGACGTCAAAATTACGTCAGAGCTGCACACGCTGCATGTAGCTTTCTACATTTCGTGTACTGCAGGTTTAAGAAATTTGACTTAAAGAAAACAACAACAAAAATATTCGGCTCTCAATCCATCCGTTACAATTTTTTAGTTATTATTGGCAAATTATTATAACGATAACAAAGATGAGTAACAAAGGGTTTATCTTTGCCCTTAAGTACAGTGGGCTCTTAACCAAAATGTTTAATATATTTTTTAATAGCTATCGGGAGAACATGATTTATAAATATTTATGAGTGCTTTTTTAAATGATTAACCAACGTGTCAAGGCATATCCATACAAGGTGGCCGCAGGAAAAAAAAATAGAGAGTCGTTCCCTTGCTCTTTATTTTTTTTATATGGAGTTTGACACTAAACTTGAAATTATTTTTCAATTTTAGTGTCAAACTTTATTTAAAAAAAAATAGAGTGAGAAAATGACTCTCTTAATATTTTTTTTGGGGCCACCTTGTATGGATATGCCTTGCAACGTGCAACTTTGGTTTTCATTCGTACTCGTGCTGTGTACAAGGAAATCCCGATTAGTGCTTGAAATCCAGGAATCAACGGGAACGTCATTGGTTAAAATTGACGTTAATAGAACACGATATAAAACACCATTAAATTGCTTTTAAAAGCTTAAAACATTTCATTTTCTGTCCCACAGTATTTCCACGTTAAGAATTTAAGTCAGCAAAGTGGTTTCTCTTATATGAGTTATTATAAATAACATTAAAAAATTGTAAAAAGTAGCGCATATGTCTTATTAGTCGCTATTACACTACACAGTGCACTATCAAAAAAAATCACAAAGTAAACGCCAAAAAAGCTAAAACAGTATTGTGCAACATAATGTGCCTGCATATTTTTGCCTACACTTACCTACACGATATAAAAAAAGGGAAGAGAAAAGGTAAAAGTATGAACAAGCGTTATACATATCTTTACAAGATGGTCGTAATAATGGTAAGCACTAATCAAACAGATGATCTTGATGCACTTAATAATTGTTGCTGTTGACTGCCTTAACAGCAAATTGCAACAACAATAGCAAAACAAACGACCAAAAATAAAATGGTTTAAAATAAAAACTTCATTGCTTTCGTTTTAGGGATTGAAATTAAGATTTGAATCTACGGAAGCAATATAACAACATACTCTTTTGCAAGAGGGTTACAGGCAAAACTATGTAGCAGCAACACACAAACAGGAGTATAACAAAGAAAACCAAACTAGTGAAGCGATAAATACTTTTATTACAAAAAATAAACATATGTATATACAAACACACAAACATATAAATATTAGTTATTAAATATCGAGAAAATATGATCTTTATGTAAAGATAATGTTGCCAATGTTACCCACAGATACCAAAAATCAACGAAATAGCTAATTTGTTAAATCGATTAGTTAAGCCTTTAAAAGCATAATATGCAGAACCTACACAAAGTCAAACTAAATTGATAATTGGTTTATAACAAAGTGCAGAGTTTTTAAATCAAATTAATTATAATAACTTTTAACAAACTGCAACTATTAACCAACATTAGAACTACCTTTCCTTCAACTTTAATCTTACACACGTACGATTGTAGGTAAATGCCATCAAACCACCCAACCACAATGTCCCACACAACAAATCGATCAAATTGACAGCTTGAAAACCCGTCTCTGTAAAAGGAACCTGGAAGCAAAGTACTTGTTTATATAAAGAAAAAAACTGTTGTTAGTCTACACACACAAATGCATTAAGCGCAATAGTTTGGTTTGGCACTTGGTGAATTATTTGATCGTATTGAATTTATATAAATTGACAGCAAATTCAAACTTAAATTGAATACGCAACAGAAAATTGGATAATTTCCCGTAAAACCCTTACACAAGAACACACATTTACATACGTACGATCATTTTCAAATGTTGCTACAAAATCAATGCTGTAGATCTGTATTACGGTTGCAGGGATCTTCACATCATTGGCAATTTTGTGACCAAATTGACTGTGCCAGAAAGATGAAGGAGACGTTAAAGCAGCAATTTTAATAACAACACCAACAACAACAATGAGTACAACAACACGATTGATATATGCAGATACAGTAAAGCGTTCCCAGGAGCATTATTTTCTTTTTTAATCCACAAAAAAGGCAATCAATAACAATAATGACCCCAAAAAAAAAAGACACTTGCAGCAACAATGCAATTTTCTGGACAAAAGCAAAAACAAAACAGGATTAACAAATGTTTAAGAGCGGCTTTTAAGGTAAAGAAAATGTTTTTTTTTTTGGCTTAAAGTTTTTTAATCCAAACAGACCTGTCTAAAAGAGAGAATTTCGTTTAAAGGCTGCCTTTGTTTTATCGTTCCTAAGTTTGGACTGGTTGCTATTTACGTATAGTCCGAACTTTGTATAAAAAAAGGTCTTATTCTTCTTTAATAACTTTCCACAACCTGGTTAGATTTTGAGGCCAGATAAGATTGATCTCCAGTCGCTTCGAATTTCTGCGATTTTCTTCATTTCTAGATATATCGATCTGCAAGATTTTGTTGGACCTGATATATCCTCCGCAGCTTGAATCGTTCTCTTTTTTGCATCTCTTCGGGATTGTTTGGAAAAACCTTTTTTTCTGAAACATTTTCTTTCACTCCTACAGAATGACCAAGCCAACGTATTCTTTCAATTTTTATGCGCTTCACTATGTCAATATCGTCATACAGTTCATGATTTATACGATTCTGGTAATCTCCGTTAACACAAATCGGTCCGTTTTGATGACAAGCACAAATGGAAGGTAATTAACCTATACCAGCCCCTCTGTCCTAAGCCTTGTGAAAAGTTTTCGCAGCGAAAAATTTTTTTAAATATCATAGTGTTCCGATTATTAACAGTGTGATTTAAAGAGTGCTTAAGCTTTTGTTATACAACGCTAATAAGGTTTATCGTATTCACCCTGTCTTTAACAAGACGACTATAAATTTTTCAATGAGCGAAATTTTTACTAAAGTAACCGAACACAGGTTACACTGGCTGCAGAGTTCTACAAACTAAATATATCGGCAATCGGAATCCGCAAATTAAGCTGGAATGGTAACTGCGACTTTGCGAACTTCATTTAACACTTCGGCCGGTGAAACCTAGTAGATAGATAGGCTAACAACTGAGCAATATAATGGAAACTATTTTAAACTATATATGGCATTTGTTAATTTGAAAAGGCTTTTGAACAAAACAAAATATTGCGATATTACTTCAAACTTGAAACCTCATTTAGACGCAAACAAAAACCCTTTAATCCGAGTATCCCACAATAGAAATAGACGAAGTAATCTTTGCTTAAAACAAGCCTTAAGGTGCATTTATACGTGACTTAACCATACCACAGGAAACAGCTGTTCGAACCAAACTTATGGGCCACACTGTATTTATTTATATATGTGACTTATCATTACGCCATAACCATAATGATAGAAACCAATTGAGTTTTGGGTTTTAAGGCAACGGTAATGGCGTTATGGTAAGTCACCTATAATTAAACCTTTAGCGGTGTCAAAAATACGGTAAGTACGGCTTTCCTAAAACCAATTACGATTTATATATATATATATATAATTTTATATTTAATTTTTATTTTATGCATGTTTAATATTAAGAGCTAAAAATTTTTTTTGTGCTTGCCTTAGCTGGAATTTGAACCTGGGACTCTGCGAACTGCAACATCAACCCGCCATCATCTAGGCCACTGAGACCCTTTTGTATTTTAAATGTTAAAATATATTCAAAAACAATTAGTTTTTTCTGTCTGACTTTTTGAAGTGATACGAATAAACTTGATTTAAGAAAACCTAAATACGGTTCGTACTTGAAAAATACGTGAATTTTTTTTTCATAATTACAAGAATAAAATTCTTGACTTCAGAATATGTGTATCAAGGTCAAATTAACCATTTCATACCTCAAGTGCTGTTAAAAAAGGGATGCTGTTTGTTCCCAATATTAAAAACTTTGGATGAAATGCTATTCACATCATCTGGCGCATCCAAAGGCATACGATGAAAAATATAAAAGTAGCTTGAGAACCTAGATTATGCTGCCTACATCGTTTTCACAGCTACCACTTTAGATGATATGCAAAATAATAAAAATTATCTCATCCACTATGTATGACTGCAATAGAAGACATTACAGACATTCTCAAAAGAAAATAAGAAACCATTTTTAATTAAAAAATTGGTTGATTTGATTAAAAAAAATGTTTAGACTACAACCTATCAATTCGCATACTCAATTAACAACTTTAAAAAAATTAAAAAAAATATATTACATTAATTAAAGATTTAACCAAAATACTAACAAATCAAAAATTTAATACAAATAATATAGTATAAGTTGATTTTTATATATTAAAAAAAATAATGTTTTTTTGTTTTTTTTATTTGTTTATATTTTTTTATTTATTTATGTTTATTTAATTAAATTGTATGTTTATTTTATTTACATTTAAGAATATAATACAAGTCTAAACAACGACTTCAACCATGGGCCATTTGATTGCAAGGCGTATGCTCTATCCACTCAGCCAACAAGGCATTCTATTTTTTAAAGCGTTAAACTTAGTTTTATTTCTTACCTTCACTTTCAAAAGTTCAACTCCAGCAACTGAACTTGAGGTGAGCTTTGCATAAGCAAAGGCAAAAGAGTCTTCAAGTAAAATAAAAGCTTTTTTAATAGGATTTGTAAACAAACATCATTGTTAGCTTTTACTTTTTAAAACAATTAAAATTTTAATTCAGACAATTAAATTTGTAATTCAAAATACAAAATTTTTTTATTATTGAGTTAATGGGGAAAAATTTGGGAATATTTTTTTTTGGGTTTTGAAGCTAAACAAAGTTCCAATCGAAAGCCTAAAAACTTTTCTTATTCCGGAAGTGTTATAGCTCACGGGTTGCGGTCACCTCCAAAAGCCGGGCTTATGTGGGTCCATGTAAAATTATAGATCAGTTCCAATACAATTTTAAAACCAATAATGCAAGTGTAATAATATTTCGATATATTGCCTATTTGCTGTTTATGATGTTATGCGATTTCCGGAAGTAGGATCCATGTATATGGACCGATAGTCGAAAAATGTTGTGTCTTTATTTTCCTTCATCTGAAATCTATTTAAACAAAACTTCGTTTTGAGGCCAGAATGCATGATCTCAATTCCTGATCCCAATCTAATTAAGATTTTTTAATCAATCATGAAATTAAGATAACATCAAACATGCGCAACAAACCCTTGGGAGATAAGTCACCGAGTACAGGGGGATGGCAGACTATTTAATTTTTGGCACTACCTTAATTAGTAGAATATATTCCAGGTTCTTTAAAATATATTTGACACTATGGAATACTCTTTAAAATATTAATTTTTTTATATTAAATAACTTCTTAAGAACTTACATTTCTTTCAGTGCAATCACAGATTCTCTATTTCGCTTTCCGAACATAATGATAAAATGCAAATAAAATGTTTTACACATGTATGTCCTGCACCTTACTTTGTTTTACGACTATGAATTGTATTTTGTTATTTGGAAATTTATTAAAGAATGTTTTAAATAAATATTCCTGAAATCTGCGTGCTTTTTTGTTTGTTTGTTTTTTTTTTTTTGCTTTGCAGCCGTTTTATGTTGCTGGCGTTTTTATTTTTTAAACAATGGTCCCCACACTTATTATGCGCGCTGTCTCCCAGGAGACTGTTTTCGATAATTGTATCCATAAAGTAGTACAAAAACAAAATCCAAATATATACTCACCCAAATCCTTCTTGCAGTTTTATATAAGTCTACAACGAAATGCCAACGATATTCGTTCAATACATTTAGAATAAAACAATAAGTTTGAAATGGTTTTTTTCTTTACTTTTTTGCTCCTCTTAAACGTATGCAAACGAGTTCAATTTTCAATAAAAAAATCAATTGTTTAGACCACCAGCAAATGACAATTTGGTTTTGGTTTTTGGTTTTTTCTCTTAAAACTAAATAATAATGGTTTTGTCATTAGCAACAATTTACGATTTACTCAAGCAGACTAAAGGTTAAAGGACTTTAGTTTAAACAAATTTTGTTATTCGATTGTAAACTTTAAGCAGATATTGATTGACCTTAGGAAAATATACTTCATATATGTTTATGTAGGTAATGGCCCATATTAATAATAATTGAAGTAGGTTTATTAAGGGCTTATTTGACAGATATCTCTGGAGTACTTGTCTTAAAAGCTCTTAACAAACCTACTTTAATTATTATGAAAATGTAGGAAGTTGTGTTCTAGGAAAATTTTTGCAAGGAAAAATAGTTTGGGTCAGTCTACATTGGACCTTTCAAGGGGGATTAATTGCAATTTTCCAAACTTTACATGGGAGCCCACTAACACGATGGTGATAGGAGGTAAATATATGCTAGAAATATGTTTGGGAGTGAAAACTGATGGGGGTCGGTTGTACACTTTATATCTCTTAAGCCGAGTCTGGGGAAGTTGTGGGCATTTTTATATCATTTCTGTAAATTTTTGTATGGCAACTCCCTTTGGTGATGGAGATAAGGGGTAAGTATGTTTTATGAATATTTTTGGTGTCTGTAATATTTTTTATTCCTTTAAGATCGGACTCTGGGGAGGTTGCAGGGGTTTTTACCTAAACTTTTTCAAATTTTGTCAGGCAACCCTGTTACGGGCAAGTATGTTTCCCAAAAATTTTTAGGAGGAAAAATTAGTTGGGGTCGGTCTTCCATTTAAACTCTGTAGAAGCACCCTGGAAGCGATAAAAAAAAATCAAAATAAATTAAACTTTGTATGGCAACCCTGTTAATGGGCGGAGATAGGGTGCAAGTATGTTCGAAAAAAATGTTTGTGAGGAAAATTTAATGGGAGCTTGTTTTACATTTCACCCATGTAGGGGAAACTCCGGGGCAGTTATAGTGGCTTTATATACGAATTTCAGAAAAATAAATGGTTGATTTTAACTATAACACGGACAGATGGTCAGACGGACATCGCTAAATTGACTTCCTTCTCTAAAAGGACCAAGAAATTATATACTTTATGGGGTCGCAGATGGATATTAAAGAAATTAAAAATGGAATGAAAAAGTTATTTATACCCTTATCACGTATGGGAAGTCATGTCCGGCTGCGTTTCTGTTGATATCAAGTTTGCGGAGCCAAATAAAGTCGAACAGAAAAGGTTTAGTTGTCAAACAACCAGCAATATTACTGTGACAATCGGTGTTTAAAATCAGCAAAATCGCTTTACGATTGACCAAAAAATAAGCAAAAGCCCGAAGTAACCAAATTTTCTATGACAAAATCCGTTAATAAGTAATTGATCTAAGTAAATACAGCCACTCTTGCCACAAAACTTGGCACGAATACACTGAAGATAGCGACCTGAATTAGGGAAATTTTTTTTCAGATAGAAGCAGGGGAAAAGGTATCCTACTTACAATTGCACAAATTTTGTGAAATATTTCATACGCTAAATCTGCGAAACTATAACAGCTTTAGACTTAAAACTTAATACAAAGTAGTTTCAGTATAATACATTACAAAAAGTTGGGTAGGAGCAGAGGGAGAGGTACCTTTATACAAATAAAAAATTTTTGTGAAAATTTCATTGCGCTATATCTCAGAAACTATAACAAATATCAGCTCCAAATATCCTTTAAAAAGTAATTATACAGTAATACCCGCATTTGGGTAGGAGCAGGAAAAGGGGTCCCACAATACAAAACTATAGCAGCTATCGATTTCAAATGTTCTAAAAGAGTACAATAACACTTACATTTTGAAAAAAAAAAATTCTCTCGTTGGTTACCACTGCTTGTAAGCCGCACAAACTAACTCTCACATACTGAAACCGATTAAACACAATATCCGTAAGCCTTAAATGGGCAACCGGTATTTAAACTAAAGAAGTACAACAAAACTTTCTGCAAATGGACATTCCAAATGTGACGGGTGTGACATATTTGCTTAAGACTCAAACAAATCAAAATTTTAATTTAAAAAAGGCTGTAATTTGCACGGATGTAATGTTTTTAAGCGATTAATGGTAAGAAGACACTGGGGTGCCCCGGTAGATTAGGGTTCCCCGGTGAATCAGTGGTAAGTGCACGAGTCTACCAGTCTGGGGGTTTTGGGTTCGATTCCTAAAAAACTTAATTTCTTCTTACAAAGACCATTTTAAGACTGTGACGGGTATGACCTTACAAATTTTAATTTTAGAGAATTTTGACTTTAACTTTAAAATGTGTAAAATATTCTTAAAAACGGATACAAATTTTTTTATTTTCACTGTAGTTTACAGTCTTTGTAATCGTATTTGATAAATTATTTCTACAAAAAACAATTTTAGCTTAAGAAAAATCCTTTTTGGAAAATGTGACGGGTGTGACATTTTCATTACAACCTCAAAAAAGAAGAGCCGATTATTCAGTATGTGATCATTTTAATCTCTTGGAAATAAATTTGAATACAATATAGCCCAATTTTTTAACATTTAATTCAATTAAATTATCCTTGACATTTAAATTCTTCGATTTAAAAAAAAGAAAAAAAATATTTTTTCCGTTTTACGTTGAATTGATCAAATAATGCTTTGTTGGCACAAACTTTGTCATTTTTATATCCCACATTTTTATATCCATATTACATGCGTGATAGTGGTACTATACGTTTGTGCAGATATTTACAATGCCCAAAAGTAAAAGCTTGAAACCTACCTTCAATTATCCTTAACGTTTCAGAATCGATACCTAAGTCCGTTAAGATATTTTGATAAAATTTGGTTTATTTTTATTGCTTGTGATTAAATTTGACCAGCAAGTATTAAATAGAGTCCTGTATTGAACGAAGTTATGTTTACCATTAATCCCATATAAGTCCAACTCAGAGAAATTACATTTAAACTCAAAATTACAAATAAATAATATTTTTGGAATTTATTAACACATGCGTAAGCATTTTTATGTATACATATATGACGTAACCAAATTTGTGAAGATTACTTCATTGTTTACCGTTTTTTCTGTAGTAGTAGTCGGCCCGAAAATCAAGTTTACCCCACTTACAAAGGTCGGCCAGCCTGTTGGGATTATTTTATGCCTATGCTGTTGCCTAAGATAATATAAATTGTGGTGCAGGGTGAAATATGGTCGGACTTGATCACCTACAGTTTCTTTAATTGGTTTAATTTAACACTTAATATTTCGAAACAATTGTTTATACCCCAATTCAAGCTCAAAATTAAACATTTTCAAATAGAGTTTAAAATTATTAGTTTTAAAGCAATGGACTTTCCATAAGCCCTAAATCCTATGTTTTTTTGCTCCTCTTATTTTAGTGCCTAAAATAAAAATAACTTTAAAGTTTGTCAAACAACCTTTAGAATTTCATAAGAATTTTTTATTGTTGCAAAAAAGGCTGAAATATGTTAAAAATTTTATAAAACAAAACTAAAACGTGTTTATCTCAAATCAAATAAAGACACTTGTGCAACAACAATAACAACAAAAACAAGCTCTTAAAAAATAACAACAAAAATTCAACAAAAACCCCTAAAACAAAACCCTTTATCCTTAATCGAGATGAACATCTTAAGTTCTGAACAAAAAGAATCTGTTTGGAATTTCTCAACAACGTCATCAATTAAAGGCAAGAAATACAATGTTCACACCTGAAAACTCTATTAGCAAACATCACATTTAAAGAAAATGCAAGTAAAACAAAATGGAAATGTACACTGTGCATAAGACAAGACAAAATAATCTAAAAGAAAGAAATTAGTTAAGGCCTTAGAACAAGGTTTGTCTTTACACTCAGAAAATTGTTACAGTAACTAACTGCAAGTTATTTAAGAAGTATTCTGTGAAGTTGTTTTTAATACAGAATTTGGTAAATTGTGGTATAATAAAATTTTCCAACTGTTTTAGACAGAAAAAAACTGATTTTTAGTTGCAGTAAATTTTCTCTGTTATTTTTTTAAGAAATAATCAAAAGAGCTTTATGGATATACGACAATAACAATTAACTTAGTAAGTATTTTTTTAACTGTTTTTTTTAATAAATTTGTTAAAATAACAACAAAATTACTTATATGCTTTATAGTTTTCTTCGTTTTGCCAATAAGTTCAAAAAACTTCGTTCTAACTTACAAAAAAGAAATTCCGTTTGCCTTTTTCAATAACATGTAAGTAAAATAGATAATGTTTTTAGCCAATAAAAATACTACCGTTCAAAGAGTTTTTTTTCAAAAATAAGTTTTTTTGCAATTAATACTAACTTAATATATAAATTTGTTATTAGCAAAAAGAAATTAAATTAAAAATGTGCCTTAGCCAGCAAATAAAAAGCAACATTTGTTAAAATTTTTTATTTTACAAATTTTCTGTAATTTATTTTCAAGTATAAGAGTAGAGAAGTTTTATGAAATTTTGAACCAAAAAAAATCTAATTTTAAGGCTTTGTGCAAGCTGGTTTTTTTTGTATTTTAATTTCAATAAAGTTTTTTGATTTAAACAAATATTTCCACTTCCAGTTGATTATACTAAAATAATTTTTTGAGTGTATTAGTAGGTATTATCCCATTTACTTGTTATATATCTTGCATCGCAGTGTCCTGTGAAAGTCACAGTTATACAACTCAAAACCCCTGATTTCCTAAAGCAGAAGTTTGGTGCCCCCCCTACCCAGTCAGGACCACCGAAGCCTAGAGATCTCGCAATCAGCCCCATCTGCCCAGTTTTGGTCCAATTTGTCCATTATTGAAATTTCTAACAATTTATTATAAAAACAAATTGGTGGCCACACCGGCTAACAACCCAGCCCAATACCCCGGGTCGATCCTATTCTCGACAATTCATCAGCAGTCTTATTACCGGCAACACAACAGTGACCCGGAACCCTACGTAACGCCGATATCACTCTAAAAGCTCGGATACATTCGTCTGCAAGTCTATACCTGACATAATGTCCCTCTACAGCCTTGGAATCGGAAGTCCCCAGACTTCTGCAGGTTATACGGGAATAAAGAGGATATAGCGACTGTAGAACAACCTGTCTGCTACGGCCCTATGCTGCAGAGCCGCCGTCAGAGGTGACTGAAAGGCCGCTTTCTAAATGGACTTAGTAGAGACCTCACTGTGGGCTGGAAGACATCATAGGATTCATCAAAGAAAATGGGTGGCTAGGTAGATAGGTGGTTTTAGCACCATTACGTGATTGACGAGCACTACCCCTTACCCAATAGGCTTTTTAAAAAAATCTTCATTAAAAACTTAATTCTGATGCTTAAATTGTAAAGTTACCTTTGGAAAGGTTTGCACAAATTTTTAGCCAAATTTTTCATTCAGAAAAGAAAACGCAATTTAATAATATTTTTTACAAACTTAAAACCCCATTAAAAGCGTGGCAGCCAGATTACATGTGAACCATTTATTAAGTCAAAGATTATTTATTTAAATTAAATTAAACTCAATACTAAAGGTCTCCTGTAATTAATTAGGTGTTGTATGTATCTCCTTCCTCAACAGTTATTCAAATCTAGTTTAAGCCGCATTTAAATAAATAATTTAATCAGTTCAATTTAAACAAATAAAACTACAGCCTAGAGCCTTAATATAAATAAAGTGATTTCTAGTTTACCAGGAATTTTAAAATCGAATTTAGTTTACAAATTCTAATGTTGGTTAAAGAAGAGAAAACCATAAAACCTTAATAAAACAAGCCTCATGAAGAAAATTTAAATTTATTTTATATTTAAACATTTGATTAATGTTAAACATAAAGCAGGCGATAAGTTTATGCGTCTAATTAACGCCATAAAAGTGTGTGTAATCTATACTAATGAATCTTCGTTGCCAGATACATATGTATATGCACGGATGATGATGACCACTAAAACTAACAGGCGAATAGATGGATACAATGGGCAAACAGAAGTAAGTAAAAGCAAGAGAAACCCCTACTTAACAACATTGAGAAACTAAGTAGATGCAATAATATAAAAATCGTTTAAAGGTTGTAAATAAATAGGACACATTAACAACAGAAGTTGTACAAGAGTTAAATATTTGGTAGTATGTACACAGAAAGAAAAAGCACATTCTTAAATCAAAAATTTTATTCCTAATTTAATCAAACTTAAAATTTTTAAGAAAGATCCGTACTTAGATTTTCTTAAATCAAGTATATTCGAAATACTTTAACAAATCGAGCAGAAAAAAGCTTGTTATTTTAATATATTATTTTACATATAAAAACAAAGTGTATCGGTGGCCTAGAGGTAGCGCGCTAGTGCTAGAGGGCGGAAAGTCCCTGGTTCGAATCTCATCTACGGTAAGTACAAAAAATTAAATTTTTGAATTATAAGTATTATAAGTATCTATCTATTAAATCAAACAAAAAAAAAATTATAAAAAAAGTCAGTCTTCTTCTTTTAATAAAATAAAGCTCCATAAGTCAAAAAAATGGAATTTCATTAATTTTTGGATTAATCCCGTTTACGCTTAAATCAATCCTTTTTTGACTAAAATATGGCTAAAAGTAAGAAATTCGTACTTGAAAAATCGTACTTCGTTTAAAAAATTTCGTACTTGGTGTAAGAAAAACCGTACTCACCGTACTTTTCACACCGCTACGGCTTGATTAAATGAGGGGAGTGGGTAAAACCATGGAGGGTAAAACAAGAGTTACGGGGCACATTTTCATTTCTTATAAAGGGAGGAGATTTCATTGGATATTTCATCTTTTTTTTAATTATATAAGAACGACTGAGAAAACACTTTACTTCATTCTAGGAAAAAAAAGAAGAAGACATAAAAAAAGACACAGTATGTAGGAGTTCCATATCGCCAGCAGAAAAGGGTCTGGCACTGTGCGCTTCTATCTAAATTAATTGCTTTTGGTGTCGGTGAAAATTTTTCTCGATTTATATCGAGTTTTCTTATAGATCGCACTATTCGTGTTGTTATAGATGGGATCTCTTTCAACGAGTTCAGAATCAATTCAGGAGTACCGCAAGGCTCCGTCCTTTCTCCTACTTTATTTCTTATCTTTCTGAATGACCTTCTATGTCAAACTTCGAATCCTGTTTATTCTTTTGCTGACGACAGCAGCATATGCCATTCATACTCGTTTAACCATACCTAGCTCTTTGGAGATTGGAGCTAGGAGACAGAGTATGAATGTTTCGATTAACCGCGATCTGATGGTAATCTCCAAATGGAGCCGTGCGAATAAGGTCGATTTTAATGCCCGTAAGACTCAATGTTGTCTTTTGACACATAAACGCACAAAAGACGATGCTGCCTTGTCTGTATTAATGGATGATGTAAGTATTGAAAAGTCACACCCAGAAAAAAATTGACACCATACGGTGTCAAAATGACCACATCCGTTGTCGAAAGTGTATCAACCACGTTTGTGGTCAAATTGTAAACGTATGGTGTCAATTCGACAACGCAGTATTTGCAACGATATTGTTGTTAAACTGACACCATATGTGTACAATTTGACACCATCGCGGTGTCGAATTAACACCCAGCCGGTATAGAATTGACACCCAACCGGTGTCGAATTGACAACCAAGCGTTGTCAAATTGACACCCAACCGTTGTCAAATTGACAACCAACCGGTGTCAAATTGACACCGTTCGTTGTTGATTTATAAACCCTTGTTCCGTTCCCATTCCGTTTCTTTTTAATGAAAAAACCGTTTAAAATTAATAATACATTGTTTTTATTAAACGAAAATATTGTTTCAAATAAAAGTACAAGAACTTAAATAAACTTAATTCTAAAATACAATTTTCCATTGTTCATAGGGTATAAATGAAATGGAGGAGTTATAAAATCTAAAATTGATATTAATTGATTAATGAACCATTTTCATAAGATTGAAAATGAAAATTTAAATTTTTAATGCTAATTTGATTACATAAAACATAAATATTTTTATCTTGAATAATAAAGTTTTTAATTTTAAAAAGTTCAATTGAAGTTTTGTTAGTAGCTAAGTAATAGTATGTCTTATACCGAGTTCCTTTGAAAACAATATCAGTGGATACTTTCCAGTTTTCTAGATTTAAATCTAGCTTATTTTCTTTATAAAAATACTCTTCTTTTAACAAATTAGCAGTCTCATACGAACTAAAACTAAAAATTGGTTCTAAATTATTTTCGTGTGTAAGCAAAAAGTTCGAATATTTAAGTCCAGCCTTTATAGATATAGAATGACAGGGGTTTACTCTTGATGTAGTGTTACTGAAATAAATTTTTGCCTCTCTATGCTTAGCTTCAAATCTCATGCTCCAGAGATACCTAAGAGGCCCACATTTTCTAATAGCAGTTTTGATGTCTCATTTAACAAAGTCTTTAAATCCTAAATTATATAACAAATTATTATGCTTAGGATATGTTAAAATAAGCCTATTTTTAACTATATTACCTTTGATAAATCTCCCCCGCTTTTAGAACAATTTGACACTGGCGTATTGGTAGTATTTTCGTTACGTCTCCACCATTCCTCCATTTTGGATGGCATTGACATTGTTTCATCATCAATTCCTAACTATTATGTAACACAAGATTAAAATTAGAACTGTGTTTATCAAAATCATAAATATTACCTCATTTTTTTCCAGCAAAAAAGCTTTTCCCTAAATTCTACACGCAGCCCCAATGGTGGCACTGCTTCCTTCAAATCTTCTTTCTTTAAATAGGGCAAGCTTCTTAATGTTACTTGCGAAGCTAAAAACCCCAAAATATATGTTTATTATCGTTAATATTAAAATGTTAGTTTAACTTTAATTTACTTACATTTTAAATACTTAAAAATTGATTCCATATTAATAGTTTTTAAAAATTCCATGAGTTGAGCATCGTCACTGTCTTCAGCAATATTGTTGCTTGCAAAGCATTAATCACTGACCACTACCACATCACCATTTAATTCTAGTAGATTTATGTTCTCAGATAACTGAATTTCGTGGTTTTGTTCCATTTTGAAAATTTTTCGTAAAACACTTTTGACTGAAACCAAAATAATGAAAATTTTCCAATATTTTAGCGTTAGCAGAGAAATCGACACCGATACGTTGTCAAATTGTACACAAACGTGCTCAAGTTGACAACGGGCGTTGTCAAAAACTAAATATTACGGCGTTAGCAGAGAATTTGACACCGATACGTTGTCAATTTGAACACGTTCGTGTACAATTTGGCAACGGACGTTGTCAATAACTAAAAATTTTGCCTCTCGAGTTTGAACTGACAACGTATGTGGTCAATTTGAGCACGTTTGTGTACAATTTGACAACGGACGTTGTTAAAAAAAATTGACAACTTAAGGGTGTCAAGTTGACCACAGCCGTTGTCGATTTTGCAACGTCTTTTTTCCCTCAGTGCAGAGACTCTTGATGTTCTGGGCATGAGAATCCAGTACGATGTCCGCTGGACGGAACACATTTTTCTTGTGTCGAAAGAAGCATCGAAATGTCTTCGTTTTCTTAAACGGTGTAGGAATTACTTTGCACCATCTGATCTTCTCAATATTTATACCACCTATGTATACCCGACCAAAAATGGAATACAACTCTCATGTATAGGTTGGTGCCCCAAAGTCTATTTTGGGGCTACTTGATCGCGTACAGGAACGAGCGAAGATACTCATCGGCGACGTTGTGGTATCTAACCGTTTTGATTCACTCGAACACCATCGTGATGTTGGGTGTGTTTCGCTGTTCTATCGATACTATAATGGAATGTGCTCTGAGGAAATCAGGGAACTTGTTCCCGAAACCCGGAACTTTTTGCGTGATACACGTTTTTCTAGAAGAGCACACCCATACGTAGTCGACTGGCTAGTAATTCGCACCACTCATTACAGGGAGAATTCCTTCTTCGGTCGCACAGTTCGTATGTGGAATAAACTTCCTAGTGATGTCTTTCCTGCCACAGTAAATATCGAGAAATTTAAATCAAATGTCCACAAACACTACTCCCTTTATCCTCCTTCCCATAACCTATTTTCCTGATACCAACACAATGCAATGCATGTGTAGCGGCCATCCCCTGAGTGCTGGTTATTTAAAAAAAAAAAAAGATGCAACACTTCGTTAGATAACGAACGATTATCAAGTTGGCATCCTTGTATTTTTATTAATAAATTTACAGTTATTAATTTCATGCAGTGCTGCCATAATTCCATAAAGTATCAATTTTTCAAATTTCATAAAATGTAAATATGGCAGCACCGGTCATACGTAACATGACAAAAACGCAAGGGAACGAGAGATGTAAATAAGAAACATCAAATTTGTCCCTTCATGTTCGCAATACGTGCGACACTTTCTACCCCATACTCACCACCACTCCCTTCACCCACATATAAAACTCGTGTCACTTCATGTAAAAACGCTCTTAGCTGTTATAATGTCGCTAATATATCAAAGAAATATAAAAGCAAAATTAAATAAAATAAAAAATATAAAGAATTGCCACTAAACTAAAGAAATAAAACATAAAAAATTGAATAAAAATAAAAATGACTAACAAATTGAAGTCTTCTTTTTTTTAATTATTTGGAATTTAACGCTGATAATACAAACATCTTAACATACAAATATGCAAACAAACGTAGTACTCAATCGTTAAGCGTACATATGTATGTATATTTCTTTGAATGTCTTTTATACACCTTTTTTGAAAAAAAGCTAAAACAACAAAAAACTTAAATTAAAGCCACATAAAGTACAATAAATTTTTGGCATAAAGTCTTTTTTTATACTTTTTATTTAAATTTTTTTTTTAGATCTACAGCTAATTATGAGCATAAAAAGAGGAATGTTTTTGAAAAAGTATACAAGCGCAATTTTGGTAAAATTTTTTTTTTATGTTGCCGCCAAAAAATTTAACCAAAGTTTACAGTTTGATGTGCACGCGCAAAGCACACTTTAACTGCTACAACTACAAGCTGAAATTAAGTGTTTAGTGCACAAAACTTAACATTCAAGTACACAATAATATCTTTGTAGTAATAACATTGTTTTTAACTTGTACTACAAACATGTAACATAAATTATATTTAATTTATGTTTTTAATTAGATGAGAAAGTGTTACCACTTGATTAAGAAAATTGGACATAAATAATTAAACCGCACAGTAAAAATTATTCCCGTATTTCCCGTATTGGGAACAAACTTCATACATATTTTTAATCCATTAATTGATACTATGTATTAATTTATTTGCAGGCTGAAAATCAATAAAAATTTAATTGGGATTACAAATTTTTTAATTGAAATTAATTCTATAGTTTTCTTCAGTAGTGCTGGAAAATTCTACTACTTTTCATTACTCAATACTACTCAATACTAAAAAAAATTCTTCACAAAGTCTTTGGTTGTTGGTTGGTGTTGAAGCTATTTTCCAACATTACCGTAGCCCAAAGCCTCAAAATACATGGACACAAGCATTTCAGTCAAAAAAAATGGTAAATGACAACTACCAGAGAAAGTGCAAATAGGAAAGATCGAGACTGCGTTTGAAGTACCAATTTGATGAAGGCTTATTAGTTAGGTTAGGTTAGGTTAGGTTACGGAGGGTAGTGGCGAGTCCAACTCGCTACCTCCACTCGGAGGCCCTCAGGTCTATTGTCAATCCCTTCAGAAGAGTCAGGAGGAGCAAAATAAAAGTAAAGACAAACATTTTATAGGTAAAAGAAAAGAGTGCCGTCCGCAAGATGTCCAAGTCAGTAGTCATAGGCACAGCATCGCCTATCTGCCCAGCCACCCAACCCCCTTATTGAAACCTATGATGCTCCCCAGCCCACAGCCAGGGACCTCGCCAAGTCCATCTAAGAAGCGCCCTCTAAACCACCTCTGTCGGCAAATCTGCAGCCCAAGGCAGTGGCAGACAAGATGTTCTACAGTCTTCATCTCCTCCTCGTCCCCGCATATCCTGCACAAATTCGGAGAGTTCTTGTCCCATTTGTTCGTCCTATATATCACATCGCAGTGTCCTGTAAGAGTCTCAATAATGCACCTCAGAACCCCCCGGTTTTTCTTGAGCAGCAGGTCAGTGTCCAGCCTGGGCCATAAAAGTCTAGAGATCCCGAAATGAGCCCTGTCCCTCCAGGTTTGGCCCACCTTGTCCATTATCCAAGCTCCTATCAGTCCATAATAGAAACTTAGTGTTGGCATCACCGGGTCACAACCAAGTCCAATATCCCAGGCCGATCCCTTGCCAGAGTCTTACCCTGCGTGTCCCCAGGATCGCCCTAAGTGCACGTCTGCAGTCGCCCACAAGTCTAGACCTGACATAATGTCCCTCTAGAGACTTAAGCGCGTCCTGACTATCAACGTAGATTTTCACGCCCCCTCTCCTATTTACATTCTCCCCTATCAATTCCGCGGCCTTCATCACCGCTAGAATTTCAGCCTGGAAAATGCTGCACTCGTTCGAAAGTCTGTAGGACATTCATTCCCCCGAGTCCATTATATAGACACCAGCCCCGGTGCCTACCTCCTTCTTCAATCAAGCAGTAAAGACCGCACAGCTCTCATACAGCTTCCCTTCCTCCCTATCCGGAAACACTACTTGGGGCAGGATCCCAAAGTCAAGTGTTGGTAGAGGCTTGAAAGTTCTTCGTCTAACAAACTGAAGAGAACACCAATTAGGCCGAAGTTGTTGATTTAAGATAGATAAATAAGTAAGTCAGTTATTCCTAGATGGATCGATTTGACTGTTTCTGATTTATTGTGCGTTATAATCACTGTATAATCTCATATGTATTATGGTATTTTCTTAAGGACATGTTTTAATTCAATCCTGAAATGCATTTTATCCTCATTTACAAAACCAAGACAAATTATTTTTTATGCATGACAATTATAAAAAAGTCAAAATTTCTTACAAAGTAAAATTAATATTTCTAATGGTTCTTTAAAAAGGAAACGAAATTAAGAAACTAAAGAAAGAACATTTTAAATTGCATTACGATGAGGATGATCAACAACCTGTGTGTCTTTAAAGTCCATAAAAAATTATTTATGAGTTCTAAGCGGCAACTTCAGTTCCATACGCCAACAAGCGAGTTGTATGTACAAGTGTTGCACGTTTGCACGCATACATGCACTTTTGTTAGTTGAAAAGGATAGATGGATGAATCACAACGATAAATGAAAAACGCTAAAACAGCCTGACTTCTTGGAAAATAAATACATCAGAAAAAATGCCCCCTGTACATCAGTGTACTCAACGTTGTAGTCGTCGTATTATGTATATGTCTGTATCGTTGTATGACAACAAAGTGTAATCACATACGATTAAGTGTTTATGTTATTTATTTAGTAGAAATATCTAATTAGTAGTCTATTGGTGTTTGGATGATTCGGTTTCCTTACTTCTTTTTGATTTTTCGTCAAGTAGTCAGAAACTCTAAAGAGTTGTTCCATGTTAATTTCGCTAAATTTTTTAAAAGAAAGAAGATTTTCAGTTTCCCTCAATCCCCAAAACAAACAAGTGAGAAAGTTATAGTTTTTCAAGCCCGACTGTATTATATCATACACCACAAATTATTTAACTTTCAGTTCCAACATACATATGTAAAAAGTTTAAGACCCATCCTAAATTTCAGACCAATTATTATAAAATTCAGCAGAGCAGTGGGTGGCATAAGATTCTTGACGTTTCCAAACTTTTGTGTAGATGGAGTAATATTCGCGATAGCTATAGCCCAAAATACTTTTTTCGGTAGCACATTTGCACATAAAGGGTGGGCCATTTAAAATTTTAATAGGCTATACAAAATATACTGATTATTTTTTTAAATTTCGGGTTTTATTAGCAAGGTTGAGCTTTTTCATGATTACCACGAATGACTCGGCAGTATCAAATCCGATCCACCCAATTTTTTATTACATTTATGATTGTTTTGGGCCGAATCTCTTTAACGTCAACTTCCACTTCATGTTTAACGCTTTGTTTTTAGATGGTTTGCGGTACATTTATTCTTAATGGCTTCTCACAAAAACTATTGCAAAGCGCTCAAATCATAGCTACGAGGCGGCCAATCGGCATCGCAATTTCTACAGATTATTCAATTTTTGAAATCAAATGATTTTTTAAAATCAAATGTACGTCATGCTCTTGAATTTTTTAAAGCAAAAATTTGTTAAGCATGGCACAATTACGCTCATCGCTGCCAGACTAAAATCCACACCAAACTGCAATTCGTTGTGGAGGAATTGACTTCTTAATAGTCACGTGTGGGCTCACTTAATCTCATATGCGGCAATTTTGCTTATTGGCATAGCCACAGGAATGAAAACACGATTTTTTTAAATTCTTCATCAACAATCTGCAGCACGTTGGACGAAACGAAAACACATCGGGTCCAAAAAATAAAAAGCATTTTGATTTATAAAAGGTTTATAGAACTAATTTTGTTTGAAATTTTTTATAAACTTTTCTTTAAAGTTCGAATTCGTTTATAAATTAAGCCTATCAGATGGTCATGAGGCTTCAGTTTTTGGATCAATTGAACTTTGTAAGCCTTCGTATCCTCGGTACCCTCTTTTTGAAAAATTCTCCTCAAAGAAATTCGATAATAAGCTGATGTTGATTAATATATTTGCAAAGCTCGACTCACAATTTGACAATTTTCCTCGTAAATTTCCTACAGTTTGCGTTAAAGACTCATTATTTTGGAAGTAAGTTTTTAATATTCCCCAATAATGTTTGAGCGTATAGCGACCTATTTTTCAAATGTCAAACTTAAACCTTGTAATTAGGGGGTTTCTCCGGCAGTTCCCGTTTCGAAAAATCCCGATTTGCCAGGAATTTTTTGCGGGAATTCCGGGATTAACAAAAGAGCCACACGTCTCGCCTTTTAAACTTTTTTTACTAAACACTCACTCTTTTCGACCGTCAAACCGTTTTGATATCAATTTCTTCATTCAAGCCGTTATTCAACTTGATGATCAAGTAAAACAGCTTATTATAGTTATTTTTCATAAATTTTCGTTTCTTCGCGGTTCTGCTTATACAAATATTCTGCCACAAATAATTTTAACTAAATTTTCGTGTATTTTTCATATACAGGGTGTCTGGTGGCAAATTTATATCTTTAAATACGATTGAATTATCGATTGTGCGGTTTTATCAGTTACGATGTTGCAGTGGTCGAGTGAATATCACGCGTTCGCTGTGGATACATTTTTTAAGAGTAATTATTCTTACGTAATTGCTCGTCGACAATTTTGTTCAATCTTCGGTATTCGGCGAATTAGTGATGAATCGAGAGTAAGTTTAATTCATCCGTGGATGCAGAGATTCCGCTCAACTACTTCGGCTATGAATGTCCCACGGCCAGGGCCCAGTCGATCTTTAAGGACTCCCGAGAACATTGAACTGACTGAAAGCAGAGTACGTGAAAATCCGTGCCTTTCAATACGACAATGAGCAGCCCCACTGTGACTTCCAAGATCGATTATTCATAAAATTTAAAAAAACGATCTAAAGTTCCATTCTTTTAAAATTCAAATCGTTTAAGAACTGAAAGGAAGTGACTTTGATTTACGCAAAAATTTTTGTGAAACGATGTTGGATCGTTATCGCTCATTTTCACTTAAACGGTCACGAAAACCAGCAACCCTCGATTAAAAGCAAAAAAACATTGCATTGCCTCCAGGTAGCTGTTTAAAGTGTCTTATCCACCCATAAGATAATGGAACCATTTTGTTCGAATATTCTTAAGGTCAGGCGACGAATTTTAACGGTGAAAATTATCGACGCATGATTACAGAATTCTTTTTGCCAAACCTGCGAGCTCATTCGTCGTACTCTTCACGCACGTGGTTTCAACAGAATGGGGCAACTGCACACACGGCCAGAGCTTCGGTTAATTTGCTTCGGGTAAATTTCCCCCAAAAAATTATCAGTCCCTTTGGGGACATCTCATAGCCACAGAAGTCGCCCGATCTAACTCACATGGATTTTTCTTATCGGACTACCTCAAAGAGAGGGTTTATAATGACGATCCCCAATCTCTTGTAGCTTTAAGGAAAAATATTCGTCAAGAAATCACTTCAATTGAAACAAGTTTACTGCACCGTGTGGTGCAGAACACACACGCCCATGTTCTGACAATCGCATTTCGCATAATATTGGCGATGCGATTTGAAATCGCATAACAGGTGTTCTGAAGTTCACAATCGCAAGAAAGTTTGCGACTTCAAATCGCAAGAGGTAGATGAGGTGAACCGATGTTTTTTGCCCAAACTAGGTTAAAAACAGCCAATCAAACTATGCATAATTATAATATATGGGGTTTTTGTTATAATTTTCACAATTTGTTTTATTTTTTGTAAACAGTCTCAATTAAAATTAAATTTTAAAAAACTGTTAGTTATGTACATCTTTATTTTTCAGTTGCTTACTTTTTTTATGTACGAATTTTATTGGAAAACAAGAAAGAAAAAATGTTGTTGCAGAAATAGGTATAATTTGTCATATATTCCTTGGTTTTTTGTTTTGTATTTTTAAAAGAAACATGTTTTTATTTTCGAATACATCATCGAAAAAAAAAACAAAACGCAAAAAAAAAACGCGTGAACTACAGAACATGCAAAAAAAATTTTTGCGATTTACAAATCGCATGTGATTTGACAATCGCGTGAGAGTCAGAACATGGGCGACAGTTTCGTTTTGAACAATGTGTTCAATTCGACTGAAGACATTTGGATAATATACTCTTTAAGAAACTGTTTTTTTAAATATGGTTTTAGCAACCCTTAAAGTTGTGATGCAGTGCAGTGATTTACGAACAGGTCCGACTTTACCTTTTCTTTAAAATGCGTTAAAATTTTAAAAATCCCAGTATTCCGGGATTTCAAATTTTAAAATCCCGAATCCCGGAATTTAAAAAAGAAGTTTCGTTTGGCATCCCTGGTTGTTATAGATCGTTGGTAGTTGGTGTTGATGTGGTATTTCATGTCAAACGACAAATTAAAATTTATACTGGCCAATTGACAATATGGGTGGTAGAACTGCAATGACAATATAATTTGTTGTATTTGACTTTGAATTATTTTATTCGTTGTCAACGTCCTTTGTGTTTTTTTTTCAATTCCCATGTCCTTCATGGAAATTTTTTTTTAATTTTCAAATGTTCACTATTTTAAAAATCAACTATACAATAAGTGTTAGTATGTGTTTAAGTATTCAAATGAATTAAAATTCTATTGGTGTTTTAAAAGAAAACTTTTTGAAAATCACTGCCTTAAATCAATATCAGTCAACTACTCGTGTTACTTTCTTGTTTAATTGTAAAATATTGTTTCGAGTGCGCGTGATGCATTTTCAACAGCGCAGCGCGTCTTGCTTAAGTATGTAAATGTATGTATTGGTTGGATTTGTATGGAAAATTCAATCCATTTTAATACAATAAATCAAAGAAGACGCATTTAAAGGGAATATATGGACATATTTACTTATTTTAAATCATATGTAAATTAAATTGACAATGAAATTATTAACAAACTACTTAGATGCCTAGTTGAGTGTCTTACCTTGTGTATCCACCCTCTTACTCATTATCATTTTGGAAGTCGTTTCATTTTTAGTACGTTTGACACTTATTCCATGCAGAGGCGGATGCACTAGTTGTGCGTGCTTAACTGTGGGGCCAGGTTTTGATTGTGCCTATCAATTTTATGACATGAATGATAAATGCTTGCTTTAGTCATAAAAAAATTCATGGATTACTATCAGATGCAAATTTAATAAGACACCAAGAAACTATTGTACTTGAATGTTGAACAAAAAAAAAACATCATCACCTGGAATCAAAAGGGTTGTTGCGGGGTAAATCTGGACACCAGGCACTTGACAGACTGCGGCAGGGCAAACAGAACAATGGCCGAGCCAGCAGTATATTGTTTGGGCGAGCCCATGTTATTTAATGCCACACATTGAGGCAACGGTGTGTCAGGCCGTGATAATAAGACACAGGGAGTGTTTTGTCTTCTGTGGAAGAGTTGAGCCACAACCATCAAGAAAATTTCTACCAGGGTACCTGTAAAGAGAATAATAGTAAAGTAAAATGGATGGGGAGCATACTTACCAACCTAATTCGATGGAATGTTTCCTGAAAAAGAAATAAAAAAATTATATATAAATAAAATAGAATTTATAAATTTTTTTAATTATAGTACCTACTTACCATGAAGCGTGGGCGAAAAGTATAAATTTTGTGTATGCACTAGTTTGACAGATCAAGATAAAGAGAAAAAAGAGTTGCCGGACATGATTTCTGAAATGTAGATAATACGGTGGGTAAATTGATAGTAAAATCAATCAATGAAAGTTTAAAATAGTTGTTAGTGTAAACGTTAAATTTAAATATCAACATCTAATGTTTAGATTCATATTAAGGAAATTTAGAGTAAGATAGTATAATAACAGCACTAAAAGAGGACAAATAAATAGTTAGAAAGATTTAGCTATATATTCTAGAAGTTTTGTTGAGTGAAAATGGGGGTATAAAAGGCATAGCACTACAGCCATTTTGGAGAAAATTTTTGTTAATTATATTGAGAAAGATCGCTCGCAGTGGCTATAGTGGATGAAAATAGTATAATAAAAGGAAATAGTTTGACCAGAAATTGTGAAAGTGGAATATCGTGTTATTTATATACATATAAAAGGCAAAAAGAAAAAAAATCTGTAAAGTAAAGGAAGTCCTGCCGAAGAGATTTTGTTCGAGTGGAAGAAGATAAATCATTAGAAGATTCTAAATACTGCACTGGTCTCTAGGTAGAACAAGGCTGGTCTGGAGTGTCAGAGAGATCAGTGGGAGAGAATCATCCAGACCATTCCAGCCATTGGTTAAAAGCATAAGAAGAAAATTTGCAGTAGGCCAGGTAATAATAGTTTTAAAATCTTATTGGCCTGTGAGAAGTCTTTACTTGTTCAAATAAAAGATGGAAGACAGGCTTTAGAGCCAGAAGTAGCCACCATTTAATTGCGACTGCCATTTTAAGTCAAAGGGCGCGCATTTTATTTTTTTGTATACACACGTATGGATTTGTGTCTTGTTGCAGAGTGAAGGTGAATCATTTTAACTGTATGTGATAAATTGTTTTATATTTTATATACTTTAATTTTTTTTTTTACATTTAATTACATATTTACTTTAATATTTTTACTGCTTAGGTTATTAATTTTTTTTTATTACGTTTAATTTTGTTTTTTTTATAAGCGTTAAGTTATTGTGATTGGGGTTATTTCAGTGTACCTTTTTTTTTTTGTGGATGTAGTTATTGCATGCATTAGAAAGAAAGCTGCAAACAAGTCGGTTTTAAGAGAGCTCTTTTAGGCGGCGTTTAAAATTGTCAATAACCGGAAGTGAGGTTAGAAAAAAAGGGAAGAGGAAATAGTCTCAAAAGTTTTAAATTGTTGTGTTTTAAAGTGTTGAGAAGTTGTGTATAATTTTTGTTAAATTTTGTAAAATATGTCTGTTAGGTATAGATAGTGTATAAGAAGTATATAGATAAGGTAAAGAGTTAGTAAATAAATAAATTTAACAATATACATACCTATGAGTTGAACTGATTTTTTTTTAAATATGCTTGGATAATTTGATTAAGTGGGTGGTCGGGTAAGTAAAACGGTGTGATGCGGAAAAAGGGGTCATCAGGAAATTTGCTTAGTGAGGATGACATGATGACCAAGGAAGGGAAAGGGCGACTGGTGGTTTGACATCTAAGCACCTTGTTCAGATGGGATATGTGTGTTTGTTTTAGTTTTGTTTTTTTTTATTGTAACTGCCTGGGGTTAAACTATGGGATGTACTTCTACCCTACACCATGAGATGACGGTAGCTAGTCGGCGAAAGTAGCTCGGTCCAAACCCGGAACAGGTCATGTAACAATATGGCGCCCAATCTAAAGGAGAAGATAATTTTTTTTTATTATTATCTAATAAAATACATATGTGTGGCTACAACTAAACACGTTTGACTAGTATAACTACACAATAGCCCAAAAATGTAACACATCATAATCAGTAACCTTTCACGACTTTTGGTCGGAAGCAAGTAGTACGGAGAATTGAGATGTTACATTTATGAGTTATTAAATTTCAAACAATTAGCAGTGTGAAAATCAAAGAGTTTATATACAGATAACCTTAATGGTTCACACCGATAATTGAGTTTTTTTGGTAACACTAATGATAGTTATAAGCTGTGGACCATAAAGTGTGTTTGATAGCCGCTCGTTACTTAAGTACTGAGGTCTGTAGTACCAGAACACTTTTAAACGGTCTCTTGATAATTCAAAGGAATTTGTTAATGCGCAGTTTGTAATTATTAAATTTTGAAATAAAATTTGATTAGCATGTATCACAACGGACAACTCTTACAGTAGAGAGTCAAAACATTTTTATCTAACCGCACAACCGCTTACCAGACCACCCATGCATATATATTTTGAACGCAAAGGAACATTAAGTTTGGTAAACACAATCAATCATTTTTAAAATTTTTATTTTTATTATTTTATACCATATATATATATATTATTCATTTTTCTAGTACAATTTTTTTTTATATATATATTTTTTTTTAGTATCATATACATATTTATTTTTTTGATATTTACTTTTGTAGCTAGAATTTTATATATATATTTTATTTAATTGTTTTATTTTAATTTAGTTTTTGTTATATATTCTCTTATTTTAATATTTATAGTTTTTTTTTTACATATACACCTTTCAGATTTTTTTTTGTTTTAATTTTTTTTGTATAGTTTTTTTTTATTTATCAGTTAACACGGGTGATAAAAGAATAGATTGCAATTTTAGTTTTCTTTTTGGTCTTGTTATTTTGAATATTGATTTAGTAAAAGCGCTTTAATGGTCTAAACTGGTATAGGGATGAATAAAACGGTAAATCAGTCTAGAAACAAGGAGAATTTAAGAGTTCAGCAACTAAGAAAAAGAAACAGAAATCCAGAATTCGATATCAATAGGTCGACTATACATACAGAACCAAAACAGAGAAGAACTATAGAAAAACCTCCTAAGATGGCAAACGCCAGCCAAAATATTAATATTATACCTCAAATAGTAGACATTTCGGATACAATTATGTCAGAGACCCCAAGTGGTAGTGTTAATACTAATAACCCTATTGCAAACACGGAAAATCATGCCTCGGCACATATAGTTGTTAATCCTGGAGAAGAAGTTGAACAAGTTTTAACTGAATTAGTAGCTAATGGAGTAGAAAGAGAACAAAATACGGTAGAGGAGAGGATGCGAAAAATGGTTCAGGAAGAAGTAGTGGATATAAGAAAAACTCTTAAAGATTTGACTACAGCGGTACAGAGCCTTACCGGAATCGCGACGCCGAATATAAATGCAGGTACCCCGTCAGCAAATCAACCTAGAAGCGTGCCAGCCTTTCGGAATGGAACTGCAAATAGAGATAACAGTTTAAACCCTAGAGTCAATGTAAACGAAACTGTACCTTCATTTTCTTGCTTTCCTCCCACCCCTAACTATAATAATTTCCAAATTACTAGTTTTACCCAAAATGGCCCTACCCGACAGGACAACGGAACGGGGAGTAAGAATGTAAATGAGCCTTTTGATTTCAGACAGATAAGGATAGACAAATTAGGCATTAATTTTGATAATAAGTCCATTAGTATAGATGATTTTGTTTTTCGCCTTGAACATCTAAGGGCGCACTATAATATACCAGAAAAGGAAGTCGTCAGAGATTTTCATTTATTAGTTTCGGATGCCGTAAAAGATTGGTACTGGACTTTTATAGAAACCCACGGAATGCCTGAATGGCCAGTACTTAGATTAGCCCTTTTATCACAGTATCAAACACCGCGATCTCATTTCGAAGTAATGAGAGATTTAGTTGAACGCCGACAACAACACACCGAGACGATAGATACGTATTTCCACGCTATGAACAAGCTTAGGTCAAAATTGACCCAGCCAATACCGGAATACGATATGATTAAGATCCTTAAGCGAAATATCATACAACATGTCGCCAGAATAGTGTATCCCATGTCAGTGTCATCAGTAGAGCAACTAAGAATAGAATGTAATGAGGCAGAGAGAAATTTTCCCAGAAGAGAAGTCAGAAATACCGGGCCATTACAACGAACAGCTCGTCAGGTAAACGAAATATATGTAGAGCCTGACGATAGCAAATATGAAGATACTCCGCCACCTGAGTTGGAACTTGAGGCGTTAAGTGTGCAAAAGCAACAACAACAGCACAGACCCCAATTACTAGTCTGCTGGAATTGTAAAGTAGTAGGACACGTCTTCATGGATTGCCCCGTAGAACAAAGATCACTCTTCTGCTACAAATGTGGAAGGCCCAACGTAACAACACCAAAATGCCAATCATGCCAACAGAAAAACCAGAAGTTTGGCGCGGTAATATCAGGGGAACCGCGTCAAAAGGAGAACCCTGCAATCACAAACAGGAATTAAATACAAGTACCACAACTATAGCAGAAAATTTATTAACAGCCAACAAACAGTACATGCCACAAATAAGACATTACTTACCACTCGAAATTAGAAAAGAAAACTATGAAAATGTTAAAAAGCGAATTTTTGAAGGCAAAACTTATCATAAAACTATTTCCAAGCGTATTTTAAAACTCCGACAGAAATTTCAAGAGCGCCGAAAACTTAGGCGTCACTTAATAGAATCGATTCGTAAAATAAAACAGAATCCTAAAGATCCTAGAATATTTTTAAATGTAGAAGTCAATAAGTGTCAGATTAGAGGTTTACTCGATTCAGGAGCTTCGGTGAGTGTGTTAGGAATCGGATGTAGAGAGTTTGTGGAAAGTTTTAACCTGAAGATTGACCCATTATGGACCGAGGTAAGAACAGCAGGCGGTAACGCCCATCGGATAATTGGTAAGGTTAAACTGTCCTTAAAGTATCAGGAGCAAGAACATGAAATGTTTTTATACCTCTGCCCTGATCTTGAACAAGCCTTATACCTCGGAATAGATTTCTGGAGAAAATTTAAATTGATCCCTGATATAGTAAAGGTAGATGAGCTGGACATAGAAAAAACTAAAGCCGATTTCGAAAATCTTGCCGGGGACTACAAACTAAAACCACATGAGCTAACACCAAAACAACAAAAAGAATTGGACGAGGTTATCAAGAATTTCGATACCTTTGAAGAAAAGGGACTGGGACTTACGTCTTTGGAAGAGCACACAATAAAATTGATAGAGGGTGCTGTGCCAGTAAAGGACCGTTACTATCCAATATCCCCAGCGGTGCAAGAGATAACATATCAGGAAATCGATAATATGTTAAGGTTAAATGTTATCGAAGTAAGTGAAAGCCCTTGGTGCAATAGAACTACGATAGTTAGAAAGCCCGGTAAAAATCGCCTGTGTCTAGATGCAAGAAAATTAAATAAGCTTACTATTAAGGATGCGTATCCCCTACAAAACATAAACGGCATAATCAGCAGGATAGATGAAACACATTTCATTAGCAGTGTTGATCTCAAGTACGCCTTTTGGCAGATTAAACTTGATGAGCAAAGCAAGGAGTACACAGCGTTTACAGTAGCTGGTCGCCCCTTATATCAATTTAAAGTCATGCCATTCGGTCTTTGCAACGCTGCTCAGCGATTATGTAGATTGATGGATAGGGTAATACCACAGAGATTAAAGGAAAATGTGTTCACCTACCTGGACGATCTCTTAGTTATTTCAAGTTCATTTGAGGAACATCTAATATTATTATCGGAAGTAGCAGAGTGCCTCAGAAAAGCAAACCTCACAATAGGTCTAAGAAAATCAAAATTTTGTTTTCAGGAGCTCAAATATCTTGGCTTCATTATCGGAAGTGGGATGTTGAAAACTGATCCCGATAAAGTTCAAGCAATTAAAAATATAAAGATACCAAAAACAGCAAGAGAGGTCAGAAGTTTTATAGGTACCGCCGGTTGGTATAGGCGATTTATTAAAGATTTTGCCACCATATCAGCCCCACTAACAAATACGCTGAAGAAATCCAAGAAATTTAGTATGACAACAGAAGCAGTAGTAGCATTTGAAAATTTGAAAAGGGCACTAACATCGGCACCGGTACTTAAACACGCAGATTTTTCGAAAAGGTTTTTCGTTCAGTGCGATGCATCAGACTACGGCATAGGCGCGGTTTTATTTCAGTTAAATGAAAAGAAAGAAGAACACCCCGTAGCATTTTATTCTCAAAAATTCAATTCTTGTCAAAAAAACTATAGTGTTACAGAGAAAGAATGCCTAGCAGCAATCCTAGCAATTCGTAAGTTTAGGCCATACATCGAAATGATGCCATTTACGGTTATCACCGACCACGCGAGCCTTAAGTGGTTAATGACTCTGAAAGACCTAAGCGGAAGACTGGCGAGATGGTCTTTAGAACTTCAAGCCTATGATTTTGAAATTGAACACCGAAAGGGTACAGACAATGTAGTGGCCGACATGTTGTCGAGAGCGCCACAGGAGATAAACCTAGCTCAACTGACGCAAGAGGAATTGTTAGAGTTTGAAACAACGGAGTTCGAAAGCGAGGGTTACCGTAGCTTGATTGCTGAAATCCATAAAAATGCTGAAAATTTACCAGATCTCAAAGTCATAGATGGTAAGATATTTAAAAGAATTGGATTTGATCAAGTCGAAGAAGAATTGAAATGGAAATTATGGGTGCCAGAAAACATTACACCAGCAATAATTGAAAGGGCCCATATGCCAAGCACCGTAGCTCATGGTGGAGTAGCAAAAACCCTAGAGAGAATAAAAAGATACTTTTACTGGCCAAAAATGACAAGCCAGATTAGAAAATATGTTGCCGACTGTAGGGTGTGTAAGGAAAGTAAGCCCGCGAATCAAAACCTTATGCCGAATATAGGTACAGAGGTAGTAACAGACAGACCTTTTCAAAAGGTGTACATCGATTTTCTAGGTAAATACCCAAGGTCAAAATCAGGAAACTGTTACATATTCATTGTAGTTGACCATTTTACCAAATTTACGTTTTTAAAGGCAATGAAGGAGGCAACTACAGCAAATGTTATTAAGTTTCTGGTGAACGAAGTATTTTTAAAATTTGGCGTTCCCGAAATTATCCACAGTGATAACGGGGTACAATTTGTCGCAAAAGCTTTTCAGGATATGATCGAAGCATATAAAATAAAACATGTTAGGACCGCTGTGTACTCTCCGCAAGCCAACGCATCAGAAAGGGTTAATCAGTCGGTACTGGCGGCTATTAGGGCATATCTCGACGAAGACCACAGAGACTGGGACCTCTATTTAGGCGAAATCGAGTGTGCATTAAGAACATCAGTCCATTCAGCGACGGGGGTTACACCGTTTTTCGCGCTTTTTGGATTTCATATGTTCACATGCGGTTCGGACTATAAACTTGCCAGAAAATTATTGTCTTGCTCTGACCATGAAATAACGAACTTAAATAGAAATGAAAAACTTGAGCGACTAAGGGAAAAGATTAAAGAAAATTTACACAAGGCATACGAAAAATCCGCTGAAAGATACAATAAAAGGACACGGACTGTAAAATTTGTACCAGGACAAGAGGTGTACAGGAGGAATACAGTCCTTAGTGACTTTAGGAATAACATTAGCGCGAAGTTCTGCAAGAAATTCCTAAAATGTCGTATCCTAAGGCCAGTGGGTAATAACATGTATGAGATAGAGTCCATGAACGGAAAACCTATAGGGATCTATCATGCCAAGGACATAAAAGTGTGAGATGCAAGGATATTGCTTAAAATCTCGAAATGAAAAGGCTGTGATGAAATTTTGTGCAATATTAGGGTCAAGAAAACAATTACACGCTTGTATATTATTTTTTTTAGACATGTTGCAGTTTTGTGTGTTTTCGTCCTTATATTTGTGACACAGTACCTGATTTTTTTATTTTAATGCTTTATGGTTGCGTAAACATACAATAATATCAACTTACCTGAAAATAGAACCCGTGCAATAGTAGTGATGATCTGTGATAACCCTGTAAACATATATGTAGTTAAGTCAATAGTTATAGTACCTGAAAATAGAAAAGTTTACACAAAGTAAGACTCTTAAATAAGTCAGGTGAAAGTAGGATACTTCCCGTAAGTTAAGCACCCTAGCGGAATAGCGACCCAACCTAAGACTGTGGTCGGAATTACAGGGCAATCGTAGCTGTTTAAATGTTCAGGTACATGTACGCCCACTTGACCATGACGTACGGTATATGGCAAGAACACGATGGTATCTACGAAGTAGCTTGTATGGAAATCCTTCTATAGGGCTAAGGATACCGAGTTTGTTAACTTTAGGTTGTGCAAAAGCATGAGAAAACGCATGTCTAACGCTTTAAAGATATGTTTGCAAGAAGAAACTCGCTTAGTGTCTGCGACGATTTTGCCAATTGGGTAAGAGCGCACACACATACACATCTTTAAGTGCATATACATATATTAATAACACATGCCATCAGGGAATGTCAATTTGAGCCCGGCTATGAGACATCAGGGTGTGGGAGTTCCCCACGTTGATTTTAGTAACCCACGCACACCGGTCTTGTCCGCATAGATTTGAAAAGCCCGGAGTTTTGTTGCGGGGTAAATCTGGACACCAGGCACTTGACAGACTGCGGCAGGGCAAACAGAACAATGGCCGAGCCAGCAGTATATTGTTTGGGCGAGCCCATGTTATTTAATGCCACACATTGAGGCAACGGTGTGTCAGGCCGTGATAATAAGACACAGGGAGTGTTTTGTCTTCTGTGGAAGAGTTGAGCCACAACCATCAAGAAAATTTCTACCAGGGTACCTGTAAAGAGAATAATAGTAAAGTAAAATGGATGGGGAGCATACTTACCAACCTAATTCGATGGAATGTTTCCTGAAAAAGAAATAAAAAAATTATATATAAATAAAATAGAATTTATAAATTTTTTTAATTATAGTACCTACTTACCATGAAGCGTGGGCGAAAAGTATAAATTTTGTGTATGCACTAGTTTGACAGATCAAGATAAAGAGAAAAAAGAGTTGCCGGACATGATTTCTGAAATGTAGATAATACGGTGGGTAAATTGATAGTAAAATCAATCAATGAAAGTTTAAAATAGTTGTTAGTGTAAACGTTAAATTTAAATATCAACATCTAATGTTTAGATTCATATTAAGGAAATTTAGAGTAAGATAGTATAATAACAGCACTAAAAGAGGACAAATAAATAGTTAGAAAGATTTAGCTATATATTCTAGAAGTTTTGTTGAGTGAAAATGGGGGTATAAAAGGCATAGCACTACAGCCATTTTGGAGAAAATTTTTGTTAATTATATTGAGAAAGATCGCTCGCAGTGGCTATAGTGGATGAAAATAGTATAATAAAAGGAAATAGTTTGACCAGAAATTGTGAAAGTGGAATATCGTGTTATTTATATACATATAAAAGGCAAAAAGAAAAAAAATCTGTAAAGTAAAGGAAGTCCTGCCGAAGAGATTTTGTTCGAGTGGAAGAAGATAAATCATTAGAAGATTCTAAATACTGCACTGGTCTCTAGGTAGAACAAGGCTGGTCTGGAGTGTCAGAGAGATCAGTGGGAGAGAATCATCCAGACCATTCCAGCCATTGGTTAAAAGCATAAGAAGAAAATTTGCAGTAGGCCAGGTAATAATAGTTTTAAAATCTTATTGGCCTGTGAGAAGTCTTTACTTGTTCAAATAAAAGATGGAAGACAGGCTTTAGAGCCAGAAGTAGCCACCATTTAATTGCGACTGCCATTTTAAGTCAAAGGGCGCGCATTTTATTTTTTTGTATACACACGTATGGATTTGTGTCTTGTTGCAGAGTGAAGGTGAATCATTTTAACTGTATGTGATAAATTGTTTTATATTTTATATACTTTAATTTTTTTTTTTACATTTAATTACATATTTACTTTAATATTTTTACTGCTTAGGTTATTAATTTTTTTTTATTACGTTTAATTTTGTTTTTTTTATAAGCGTTAAGTTATTGTGATTGGGGTTATTTCAGTGTACCTTTTTTTTTTTGTGGATGTAGTTATTGCATGCATTAGAAAGAAAGCTGCAAACAAGTCGGTTTTAAGAGAGCTCTTTTAGGCGGCGTTTAAAATTGTCAATAACCGGAAGTGAGGTTAGAAAAAAAGGGAAGAGGAAATAGTCTCAAAAGTTTTAAATTGTTGTGTTTTAAAGTGTTGAGAAGTTGTGTATAATTTTTGTTAAATTTTGTAAAATATGTCTGTTAGGTATAGATAGTGTATAAGAAGTATATAGATAAGGTAAAGAGTTAGTAAATAAATAAATTTAACAATATACATACCTATGAGTTGAACTGATTTTTTTTTAAATATGCTTGGATAATTTGATTAAGTGGGTGGTCGGGTAAGTAAAACGGTGTGATGCGGAAAAAGGGGTCATCAGGAAATTTGCTTAGTGAGGATGACATGATGACCAAGGAAGGGAAAGGGCGACTGGTGGTTTGACATCTAAGCACCTTGTTCAGATGGGATATGTGTGTTTGTTTTAGTTTTGTTTTTTTTTATTGTAACTGCCTGGGGTTAAACTATGGGATGTACTTCTACCCTACACCATGAGATGACGGTAGCTAGTCGGCGAAAGTAGCTCGGTCCAAACCCGGAACAGGTCATGTAACAGGGTCCTAATTATTAAAGGAATTTAAAAGCAAAAACAAATTTTTTTCAGAGCTCAAAACGGCCAACAAGATATTAGGCTTCACTAAACATGAACTGTCAATTTAAAATGTCATTACCCTACCACCCTACATACACATAGTGAAAAGGGTGCCAATCGGTTTGCAATTTCTAGAATATTTATTTTTAATCCCATAAAGCATATACATATATTGGTTCCTAATAGATGGGAAAGTCGATTTTTCCATGTCTATAACTTGAGATTAATGGGCGTGGCACCTTCAATGCAACGAAAATATTAATTTGTTTATATGTATTTTAATAACTGTAACAGTCGATGTTTCCAAGCTATTTATGAATGTATATGATGTTTATATGCATATTTGAGGTATATATGGGCGGGAATATATAAATGGGCGTGGCAATTCTTATACCTATTTTTAAACCTGTTTTGTCTTGTAACTATGCACATATAATTAAATACAAAAAGTTCTTAGTTTTGTTTGAGACGTCCAAAAAGGAAGCCAATATTATTTTGGCATCCATTCCAAAAAAATATACATTGGGGAGCAGAAACAAGTACATGTTGATAATTCTTAAACGAAATGTTGCAAAGCACTGCATATACATAAACATATAAAAAAGGGACAAAAACATTTTAAAAACCTGTTATTTTTTTGAAAGGTCATATTGTGAAGAAATGGCGTAAACACAAGGTTACCCAATTTTACCCAAAAGCGTCCCAGGCAACAGTTTTTGTGCAAAAAAGAGAGTGTATGTGAGAGTAATTACTTTTCATTTCCTGTACAAACTTGCTTGAACTTTTTCCTTGGGTAAGATCGGACAAGAACTTTAAAATCAGCTGATTTTTGTTTACTTTAAAATACTTTATTACTTGGGAATTTTACAAAAAAAAAATGTTTGAATTAATTATTTTTTTTTTTAAATTTAAGTTGTAGGTAAAAATCATGGTGGAATAAGAAAGTAATTTTCTTTTTACTCTCATTTGTCCAAATTAGAACGAAATCTTCTGGAACACACCTAATATTGGCGATACGATTTAAAATCGAATGACAGGTTTTCTGAAGTTCACAATCGCAAGAAAGTTGGCGACTTGTAATCACAAGTGGTTGATGAGGCCAACTGATGCATTTTGCCCGAACTAAGTTAAAAACAACCAATAAAATATGCAAAATTATTTTTGTTTTAATTTCTATTTTTTTTTTTATTATTTGAAAACAGTTTTAATTAAAACCCCAATTTTAAAAAACCTTGTCTTTTTTAATTATTTTCTTTTGCGCTAGCCAGTGTTGTGGCATCTTAAAACTTTATTTATCTTTGTTTCTTTTAGTATAAACAAGAAAATGCAACAAAAACTCGTGAACTACAGAATATGCAGAAATAAAGTTGTCGATTTACAAATCGCATGTAATTAGACAGTCGCGTGAGTCAGAACATACATGGGCGTTTGGTTTGAAATCGAGAAATTTACTTGGATTCGGTTTACACAATTGGGCCGAAACTATTGCAACGTACTACCAAAATAATACAGATTTCGGGGCAAGTTAACAGCAAGTTAACAGGTAAACTGTTATGTAATATATAATGTCTGTAACTTTTGATAATTAATAATAATGCAAAGGCAAGCGCCGACAGTTATTTTATATGCCGTAGATAAGTAGCCAAATTGGCACGATGCGTTACGACGCTTAAGGTTTAATTATTCGTGACATAACCATAACCACAGAACGAAACTTATGGGCAACACTGTATTTGATTATAGGTGACTCACCATTACGTCATAACCATAACCATCGAAACCATGATACAAATAATTGTATCATGATAGAAACCAACTGAATTTTGGTTTTTATGGTGATCGGTTATGGTTATTGCATTATGTTATGACACGTATAGTTTAAGTTTTCAGCTTACGGAGTAAAAACCCCTACAAGAAGTTGATTACTGAAACTAACACAAACATTTTCTACTACTTTTTATACACATTTGCAACAATTGCGTTCATTTGTGATGATATTTATATTATCGTTAATGTAAATAATTTATAGCAGATAGTGTTGCATTTTTGAAGTAAAAAATATTTGTGAATATGTCATGTGACCTGTCAAAAGACCTTTACTGTTCTTGTAGGCAACAAATTAAAGATATAATCCTCAAAATATACAAAACATAAAATAAAGAATCAAATATTTATACGGGTACAATAAAATTTGTATAAAAAATGGGGAAAATACTTTTTTCCAAGAAAAAAAAACACATTGTTTGCTTTAAAAATTAATAAATATTTTATAATATATGTATTTGCGTTTTTAATTCTGTATTTAGTGTTTTAAAGCTTAAAATTTTATATTTCTTTCTTTAATAATAAACTTATTTATGTTATTTAAAAACTAGTTTTGTTTTAATTTCCTTTAAACCATAAACTTCTCAGAAAGGCATCTGATTCATATTTATTTTAAAACATAAACTGAGAAAAGAAAAAAGATGGAATAAATTATATAAGTGTCTATCCTACATTACCTCCATCATTTCTTTAACATTTTATTTATCATTCTTATAATCAGCTTAATTTATAAAAAGCATAACATCATATTGATCCATCACAAGATTAGTACACGGATTTTTCTTGAGTCCTTTTATGACAAACAATTCAATTTTTTTATTTATTTATTTAGCATTAGTACATAATTACAAATTAGGGACTAATGATATTGAGGCCATGGTTACTGGGACCTTAGGCTCTTAAAAGCAATGTTTTGTTATTTTATATACATGTTTTTTATATACAATATTGTTAGATTATATTATACAGTTTAGTTTCACGTAAGAATAAAATGATTTTTTTTATGGATTCGGGGGTTGGGTTTGAGATCAGTTGTAAAGGATTTTTTCAATTATTTTCATTTGAGTTCTTAAGGAAAGGAAGGAAGGGAGAATTGTTTTGTTTCCTAACGACTTTGGCTTTTCGAATGTGCAATTAGCCACTGCAGTGTTATGTCGATGTTGTCTTTTTCTTTGCACGAAATACTATAACAGCATATTTCTCTGTCCTGTATACTTGATAAATTCCTGAAAAATTACAAGAATTATTTATATGTTAATTTTAATTTTTGCTAAATTTAATAAATAATTTTGAAAAAATAACAATATAGTGAAATAAATAAATAAATAAGTTCGCGAGGAATCAATTTTCCTGAGAATATTTTTTTTATTAAAGACCGCCGGGGAGAATAATATTGCGAGAAAGAGGATTTCGAATTTTTTCGGTCAGCTGTTTTGCTTTAAGATATGTTCTTTAGAATAGAATAGGGGAACAGGTACAAAAACTTCCGGGGAATCCTTATTCATAATTATGCTTATATTTAATCAATAATAATAATAAGTACTTATTTATAAGATTTTAACTTATAAAATTTGTTTTACTCTTTTCGAGGATTAAAATAACTTTTAGAAAAAAGTTTGTTAATTAAAAACATTTGTCAAAAATTATATTGATGAAAGGGCAAATTCACAATAGGTAAAGTGAAGATTTACTCAAAGTTCAATTTTCTTTCTAATATAATGGCTGCAGTTAAACTATTTCTAGTTTATTCTTGGTTAATTAAATTGGAAATCCTGAAACATAATAAATTCTCAATCATAGTTTTAATAACGTTCACTGGAGTATCATTGAAGTTTGTCAAGTCAAGCTATATTTTAATTTTTTATTTTTTTTTATTTTTCAATTGTCAATTATAAATCATTATTCTCAATAAACTTTAATGCTTACATTCTTTCAATTAGGCCGGTTTCATCTAAAGCCCCTGGAAGATCCCTTTTATTTCCCAATACCAAGACAGGTATACTTGCCAATTGGGGTTTTTCCAGTAGTGAATGTAATTCATTGCGTGACGCTTCCATTTTATCTTTATCAGCAGCATCGACCATATAACTAAAATATATTCAAAAATTTAATAGGTTTATTTTAATGACCATTTTATCATTTTTTTTAAGTCTTTCAGCTTACACAATTGCATTTACGCCACGACAATATCGTTCCCACATTGATCTGAAACGAGGTTGACCACCAATGTCCCAAACTTTTATTGTAACATTGCCTTTAGTGATGCGACGCATATTGAAACCAACTGTTGGTATCATATCTTCGGTAAATTGGCCAGACTAAAATTAAGTTTAACAAATTAGGTTAAATGTGATCATTTTTACATATTAATAAAAAATGTTGCACGTTTGTTATTTTCCTGTATACTACTGGGAATTAAAGAATTTTATAAAGTTGTATTATGGTGAAATTATGTGTATCAGGTGGTGTTACGAGCACAGCTGATCTTCTTTTTTTATGCATAAATCGAGGCTGTGTATTCAAAGTTGTTTACTTTTATATATCTTTTTTTGACAACTGAGCCAACGAAAACTACAACAAAAACGAAAATTTTATTCACCAAATTTTGTTGTTGTAGAAACACCAACACCTGATAAATTATTGCGCCATGACAAGGTATACTCTGCGCCATGAGTTATATTGGTTTTTTAATAATAAACACAATTAAAAAGCACACATACATTCTCATAAATCATCCTCTTTGATTGGGCAACGCTGATTTAGAGCCATACAGATATGTACATATGAATGTATTCAATTCTCTCGCATAATTTATATGACTTTAATTCAAAACTATATAATATTCACTGTAATTTTAAATAAACAAACAAAGGCATGTAACAAGTGAGAAAACATATTTATTTACATATAAACTCATGTGATTAATATAATTAACAGTAAACATTTTCAAATATTCAAGACGAAAAGATTATTTTAACATCTGTGAAACTTATTACAACTTGTAGTACTCGTAGTACGTTTTTAAATGTAAGTAAATATTACACACTTAATCAAAAATAGTAACAACTCAAAGTTTAACCGAATCATATCTATTTTCTTCAGCCAGTTTCTATATCAAGTCTTTAACAAATACAAAAACTTTGTTTGAATTTCAGTAAACTTTATTCGGGTGCTTTAATTTTAGAATTATTTTAGTTTAACAACTAAAATCAAGCTTTTAACAAATAGAAAAAACGACACTCATAAAAATTGACGATTTTAAATTGTGATTGTTTTTGATTTTGTGAGTGATAAGTGTATGTATTAAATGTTAAGGTCCTACAATTTAAAAGATATGAAGCTTTGGTTTTCAAGATCATTCTAATCTTTAAAATTTTTGCTTCGCAAGTCGCTCCATAGAAAAGGTTTATCATATTTTTTTATTGTCTTTAGTATTTTACTTTTGGTTCTTATTTTGGAACCAATTATTATCACATATTACGTTTAAATGTCAGGAAGAAAAAATTATACCCCTATGCCTGAAACTGAGCATCAAACGTCAGAATATTGCAAACATTTATATATGTATGTAAGTCGTATGCTGGTCGCACAATGTAATATATTCATAATATTTGTATGAACTTTGAATGAAGTAGAAATCATAAGAAAAAGCTCGAACTGAGGGGGTGTTATGTCGGTATTTTTTTTATATTTAGTGCTGTACACAGTCTGATTAATTAAAAGCTGCATTAATGCCTTCAAGTTAATTTTTACCCATTTCTATAATTGTTTTATTTTTTTCATTACTCACAGCTATAACATTAACAAATGTCGTCTTCCCTGAATACTGCAATCCAACCAGCGTCAATTCCATTTCTTCTTTCCAAAATATACTCTTGAACCAATCCAAAATTCTGTTAATTAAAGCAAGCATATTTCCTCCTTATTATATAAATATTTAAGCAAACTTTTTAGAAATAAAACAATTTTTTTTGACGCCCAATACAAATATTTGCTAATTTTTTCTACTTTATATTTTCTACACTCTTTGTCTTTCTTTCTTTTCGATTGGCAGAACAAAGTGATGCCAACTATTTCCACACTAAAGTTTGGGGTCAAAATCTGGCAGATATAGGTTTTTGACATATTAACAAATCAAATTATATAAAACATCTCGGGTTATCAAAACAGCTGATGACATTATAGCCCTTGAATCCTTTGTTATTATAATATTTATTAAAAGGCAAATTCAATGACCAGGTGGAATTAACAGCACAGCTGACCTACTTTTTTCTTGTAAATGCTGGGTTGTTAAAGTATTTATGTGTACAAAAGTACACTAAGTCAGGTAATCTTGATACACTGCTGATTCAGAAATCGTGTTGGTATTTTGTGGAAGTAAATGTCAAATTACTTAATTTTAATTATACATATATGGTTTTTGTCTACAAACGGATATATCATGCATGAAAAATATCATCATGTATATTGGCCTTCTAGGGTTGGGTTAGGTTGAACAGGCGGCTGCGGAAGAGTTGAAGTAATAGTTGTGCAGCCCACTTGGGTCCGTTTCCTCGGTCCCTTTGTGGTACCTGGGGATTGGCCCTCTATTGACAATTTATTTTTTATTTAATACAAATGTTAAAATTTTCAATATTAATACCATTTTACACGCAGACAAGTTAAGATTTCTACATACCACATATAATTTATATTTTACCATTGAACTTTTCTATTGATTCACACATACCCTATGTATATTATTTTTATACGCTTAGAATATTTTTTACCATTTGTTTTGATTTTTTAAGCCAAAAAATCCCCTAATAATACGTATGTAGTTATATATATAACACTTAGATTTAAACATCGCTACACAGGCACAAAACACTTTGATTTGGCACCACTGTAAGTTACTAGCAAGTGCTGCCACAGTAAGTAAATATATTTAAGACAAAGAAACTTGACAGCACCGCTACACAGAAAGAAAGTTTAACCACTGTTTTAACATAACAATTTTTAACGTGTATATATTTCTGCTGATTACCTCATTAACAATATTGTACTGAATTAATTTTTATTTATCTAGATTTTTTGATCGCACACAAAAAAACTTTTCATATATAAGTATCAGCAAAAATTAAATATCTCCCAACATTACAAACAAAATTATATAACTGCCAGCAAAATTTGGTTTACAATATTAAAATCCCTATGTTCAATAAAAACGCTGCATTAAAGTAATGAGTTGAAATTCCAATGATTATATAGTGCTGATACACAAAATAAGCATTTTTACCCATTACAAAGCAACGGTTAAATAGCTCGAAAGAAGTTTTTTTTTCATTTCTAGTTTTGAACATTAAAAGTCAATTAATTTTTTTTTTTTTTAATGTTTTATTTTATTTATTACTTTAACTTTAATGATTATTTAGTATGCAATAATAGTAGTTGTTGTTAAATGTGAGCTCTTAATTTCTAAAATGACACAATTACTTTTCCTGTTCTTGTTTGTTTAGCTTTCAGTTTTTTTCAAAGACATTATTGAAATGCAACTTTCAAAGTTATTTTTTTTATTTAATTTTTATTGTATAAGCTGTATTAGATTCTAAATAATAACCTCCGTTTTATGATATTGAGTTTTTTTATATTATTGAATTGATATTTTTGTAAACTGCAGTTGTTCTTTTAATTGTAAAGTTTTACAATACATATACAAATGTGTAAATATAAGTATACCCTTCACCATGGGCCGCAAGTTTTTATGTATGTATGTACATGCAGGTTTGGGATTTTGTTCGTAATTTCTATATATTATTCGTTAAGAATTCGTTTTTCTCGATCCCCAAAAAAAAATAGAAGCATTGGACAGATATCTTTAAATTAAATTCAAAAATTAGTATCTTTTCATAAAACAAATTCAATTTTACATATTATATCTGAAAAAAGCCTAAGTCCCAGTAAGTCCGAAAATTGCTAACTTTGTGTAACCGCTGTAGAGAGATAAAATGAGAATAAATTAAATTGCAGCGCACACAGATATAAAAACATAAATTATGTAACACTACGTCTTGACTAGCCAAAAATGTTTTAAGACAAGAATGCGACGTTTTCAGAATAACTGTAAAAATATTGCTTGCGTTCTTTGGAATTGAGAGAGCGTGCTCATGTTCTTGTTTTGTCCATTTTAGTTTTTAATATGATGTTGTTAAAATCCAATTTAGTAATTTTCTTGTTACGGCTTTAATTTCGCTCGACGGTTTGAAGTGCCAAATCTCATATATAAAAAATGTAAACAAATAAGCCACCCTAATACTATTACCACCTTGTGAATTGATGTTGTTTTTGGCAACTAAATTGACGCTTGATGGCAGATATGGTTGAGCAAACATTTGCTCTGACAGCGATGGCTGAACAAGAACAAAACATTGCCATTAGCGGTCTAGACGAGACAAAATGGCATGCGAATAAAATTATTTTAAATGGCGGAACAAATTTATGGCTTGTCAAGACATAGTTTAAAAGGTTTGGGCCTCTAACAGGCCCACAGTAAAATCCAACGACGGCGAAAATGTGATGCAGAATAACGGTGGTAAGGTTTTACGTCAAATTAAGAAAATACACTGAAAATAATCCATGCAAAGTATACGAAAAAACTTTCGTTTTTTTTTCGTAGAATATACCAATTTTTCGTGCATGTTAAACGAAAAGTTAGGCTATAATTTTAAAATTTTAAGTAACGAAAACATTTGGTAATTTTTTAATTTTCGTAATATATACCAAACTTTTATAGTTACGACAAAAAATTTAATTATAAAATTTTATAGTTTTACAAATTTAACGAAAAATTTTCGTTAGTTTTTTATCGGTAAATTAAACGAGTTTCGCTTATATTACAAAGCCAATTTTTAGACCAGCAATTGGTTATTTCCTAGAAGTATCGATTATTTTTTCTTTTGTAATATTTACATAATTTTCATGCAATTCCAAAATAAAGTTGGATAATTTTATGATTTTACAAAAAAAAAAACAAAAATTTTTCGTACCCTTTTTTAAATTTAAATATTAAATTTATTTCGTAAATATGCAAAGGAATGACGTATATTTGATATATATTACGCAAGAAATAAATAAAGCGAAATTACGATTTCGTACAATGTACGAACGAATTCGTTTCGTTTAGATGTTGCATATGGGCGAAGGGTTTAGGCTCTTACTTTTTTTTTAGAAAAACTCGTTTTTGTTATAGTAGGTTTTAATAAAATTTCAAAAGACTAAACTGTAATGACTACATATTTCTTTTAATTTGTTCACATAAATTCATTAATCATGATCATATTTTTATAATCTTCATCAAAATACATACATATATATATATAAAAAAACATTTATTATAATTATTTATATTTGTGGTATTAAAAATATATGCTTTGTATGTTTATGTATAAAAAATAAAACTAAAATTATATTTAGGTTTTACTAATATTAAAGAATTTTAATTTTTTTTTTATTTTACTTTTTTTTTAATTTAAAATGTTTTTAGTCTATAACTTAGAAAACTAAATATTAAATTATATATAAATATTGGCTGATTCTAAATCAATATTTATTCTAAGTGTAGTTTCAATTTTATTGCTTGTTGTTATACATATTAAAATTGTTTTTTTTTTAAGTTTTTTCTGAGTAAGAAAGTTCAATTTAAGAAAGAATTATTAAAGTAGGGATTAAAAAAAATTTTGAAATTATGAAATGTTAAAAATATGAAGTTTACTGTTTGGACAGACAAATAAAGAACTTTAATCCTTTATCTAACAATTCTTCCTGCCAATTGTTTCATAATGGATTTGGAATAAAAAATAAAAACTACATTTTCACTGGGATTTTGGTGTCATGATTTTTTTTATATATCTATTACTACAATTATTATTTAAGTTTAATATAAAAGTTTTTTTTTAGTACATTCACTTATTTTAGGTTAAGCATTTAAGAACTATACAAAAATATTAATGTGAAAATCTTAATTGCACATAGAAATAATATATAGTATTAATTAATATAGATTTTGTTTAATATTTACAAATAAAAATGTTTGATTTTTTACAAAATTGATTAGTTTATTAAAACGTGAATTGGGGGAAATCCACTGATTTAATGACTAGAGGCAAAGAAGTTTTTTTTTGAAAGGGGCTTCGTCTCATAGCATTATCATCAAAATTTAAATAAGCTGTAGCCGGAATCCTAAGAACTGGTTTTAACAATTTGAATGAAATAAAAAATTTTCTTTTATTTAAAAAATATATTAAATATTATCCTCTTTCTTTGATACTTTAAAAAAAAATACACAAATATTTCTCCAAGTGTAAAAACAAGTATAAAAATTATTATAAGAAATTATGTATTTTCCAATTTTAAAAATAATTATGTTTTGAAAATAAGAATTGAAAATAACAAACGATTAAACCTTATAAATAAAAAAAAAGAAATTGTAATTAAAATACTTTTTAGTAGTTGGCACATTTTGTTTAAAGTTTTGATTTTTAAAGCTTATAATACTTTTAAAGTTTTTTTTTCTTCTTTAATTCAAATAATACAAAATTTAATTAGTTTAACCAAAACTCGTTTAAAATAAATTACTACTTAAACACAGAAAGAACAAATTAAAAAAAAACTATATTATTTATAATTGTTTTTTTTTATTTTTTGAATAACATTTTAAAACTAAAAAAATTTTTATTCTAATTCGTATAATTGTGAAATGGACATTTTTAATTATTAAAATTAATTTAAAATAAAATATAATATGATTTTAATATATAAAATGTATTTCAAAACACAGAAGCGCTAAAATTCTTAAAATTTAAACTGTTTGATTTAACCATATTGAATTTTAAAATATTTTTAAATTTTCAACTAAATTTAATAAACTGTTAGTAAAGAGGGAAAATATTTTTGGAATTGAAAGTTAAAAAAACCGTCTTTTTCATTTTGTGAATATTTGTACAATTCAGTTAAGTTTTAGGATAGAGAAAGAGAAGGTGAACCTGATGGTAAAATCTATTATTTTTTTTTTTTGATAATAAGTAACTCTTTTTGTTTGTACTTTAATATTCAAACTATAGTTTTATAACTTGACTTTCGAGTTTTTGAACAATGACGCTATTGCTGAAAAATAAGTCAAAATGTTGAAATTTTTTTGAAATTATCAACCAATATGGCAATACATTAACTTTTTGCCAGTTTTAAGAAATGATTCTACCATTTCGTCTATAATATAAAAAAAAATAATAAAGGAACAAACATACACATACAAACAAGATTTAAAATAAAAATGCTGAGCAAATATTAAAAAGAGAACATAAATGTATATATGGCCAATACCATTGTGACGGGTGTGACAATTTTGCTTAGAACTCAAACAATTCAAAATTTTAATTTTGAAAAAGGTCATGACTTCCACGAAGGGTATGTTTTTGAACAGTTAATAGTTAAAAAACACTGAAAGAACATAATTTCTGCTCACAATAACCTCTTGAGGACTGTGACGGGTGTGACCTTACATATTTGAATTTTGGAAAAATTTTACTTCAAGCTCGATTTTTTTAAAAAATTTTTGAAAGCAGGTAGTTAAGTGTTTTAACAGTATTTGATTCATTATTTCTACAAAAAAAACTATTTTTTCTCAAGCAAAAACCTTATAAAATATGACGGGTGTGACACTTTCATCAAAACGTGAAAAAAGAATTAATTATTCAGTATGTGATCATTTTAACCACTTGTGAAATAAATAAAAATGAAATATGAACCAATTTATTTATATTTCGATCATTTTTAATAAAGAAAAAAAGTTTTCTCCCCATTTTTGGCCTTATTATATATTTCGAAATAATAATAGTTTTCCAGTTATTGACAGTCTGGTTCACTTAATTTTAAAATAATGTAAGTTAAAATTAAACAAAAAATTAATTTTTTTTATGATTCATTCTGTCGTTGGCAGGGCAACTATAAATTTTTCGACTAAAGAACTTTTCACATGCAGTACAGGAACGAGGAACTGTTTTTTCGGCAAAAGGTAATTTTTCGAAGTTACAAAAATGACGTTTTTGTTATTGCTACTAAACAAAGAACACATCAGACAAAATTACTTAGTACCTTTTTTTTGGCCGATACCTTGGGCCAATAAGCGGGTTGTCAAAGTTGAAATGCATTAACAACAAATTTAATGCCGTATATCCACTGTAGCAATGTGTTAAGTTTGGAAGTGTCTAACCAAGTTTTTAAATCATTTTTAAAATCAACAAAAATATGGTAGAAAAGAAAAATGACAAAAGGGCAATACATTTCATTTGAGCAGTTTTTCGCGACAAAAAATTTATTTTCTAATATAACCTCAAAAATATTTTTTTTCTGAAAATCGATTTCCAAAAAGTTTTTGAAAATTCTGGCCGTTTTAAAACTATCAAAACATGGAGAGTTAAGTGTTTCATATTAACTTTGTAATTTGCATGCACCGAATTTTGATATACATATATATTTTTTTTGTGCAGAGTGCCCGCCTGAAATGTAGCGAACTGGCGAATGTCTTCTCTGGAGGTAAAATCAAAACTGAAAATAAACAAAAATGCTTCAAATTTTATCCCTTACAAAATGAAAAATAACTGTGTTTACTAGTTTATGCAGATTTTTCTGGCTCGAAAGAAATCAGTTATAATAGGTATTAATAAAATTATAAATAAATTCGGAATTTCGGGAATTTGGACCCTAAGGGGTTAAAAATGGGCCAAATAGGCCAAAATCAATATTTTGATATCTCCTAAGCTTAACACTATAGAAACGAAAATACCGAAAAAATCTACTTTTGGGCCAAAATTGGTAGTGATCACAGATTTTTGCCCTTTTTTCTCTAGCTCTTCTAGTTTCTGAAAAAAGCATTTAAAATTTTTTTGTATTAAAATACCCGTGAACGGACCCGTGTTTAGCACTTTTTCAAAATAAAGGGGTAAAATTAGATACTTCCTAGGTACACTTTATAACTTCTAAGCCAATTAAGATAGAAATATTCGTATTATATATTTGACAGGCGTCAATATATTATAAATTTGTTTTCCCACTTTTTCGAAAATTTTGACCCTAAGGGGTAAAAAAAGGAGAAAAATTCTATAAAAGTACTTTTTGTGCCTTTTAGACCAATCAAGATATTTTAAATTGCGTTCGGAAGGTTAAAAAAAAGGTACGAAGTATATCTTGCTACCAATAAAGATAGGAAAATAGATCCAATTTGCTTTGACAGGTCTCGATAATATATGAATATTATTTAGTAATTTTTTGAAATTTTGGGGTAGAGAAAAAGGTAAACATTTTATTTTGGTACTTTTTGTATTTTTTAAAATTTTAATTATAAAATTATGAAAGAAAGGGCTTTGGACGCCGGTTAAGACCAGAACTCAACTAAGGGAGCAAAAAGTATGTAAATATTACATATTTTTGGATTTTTTCATTTGTTATTTTTTAAGGTTTTTTAAAATTCTATCTGACCTAAGTTGTGGCATTCTAAAATTCGTTTTATACAGGCTCAAAGTTACTGTTATTTAAATAAAACTCTTTTGTGTTGAGTTAAGGTTTTTTAATTTATTTTTTTATTTTAATATTTAAATGACATTGAGTCTGCATAGAACCAATTAAGTACAACTTACGTTTGGCCGTATGAACCAACCCTAAAAGTGTATTATTGTTACATGTATTTAATTAGCTATTGATTCCTAGAAGCAACCGGCTTAACAAATATTGCTCCTGATGTGTGGAAAAAGTTTAAATGTTTAAAAAACTATACATTTTTTTTAAACATTAAAAAAAGTGATTAACTATTTTTTAATGACAATTATTTAAGATATTCTTTGTTTCACAGAACATTTTCTGTTTGAAAATTTTGTACTAGGACAAAGAAGGGAATTACATGACTTGAAAAAATCATCTTAAGTAAAAAATTATTTTTTTTATTAACATCTTTCCTCTCCTTTTTATTTGTTATTTTTAGACCTTAAATCTATCGAAGGAGTGTTTTGTAGATGTTTGGCAGAGGATGGCATGTTTGTAAATGCTTTTAAAAAATCTAAAGTAATGATAGATTATTTTAAACAAATAGGTCTTACAAGCCCGTGGGGCAGCGCAACTATCTATATGGCATTATGTTGAAAAATTTTATACTTTAAAAAGAAAAAATTTCAGTTCTTAAATAATTAGGAAGAAAAATGGAAATTTGTCTACAATTGTAAATGAATATACTTATGTTTGCTATTTTAAATATATACCTGCATATTACCCTAAAAATGTACAATTCAAAATCTTATTTATTTTATATTTTAAATGAGGCCTTCTTGAAGTTAAAAAAAATTTATTCAGCCACAAATACTAAACTAAATTATTTTGAACTTTTTTGGTTGAAAAATAATTTAACAGAATTGACTTTTATTCGTTCGAATATTCAAACAATTTTGAAAAATTTTTTTGTTTACTCGAACGAACAAAAATATTTTTTTTTATTATTCGAACAAGAAAAAAAGTCAAATAATTGAAAACCATAGTAGTTGATCATTTTGGTTTTCTTAGTTATTTTACATACAAATATTTTTTTATTCAAATAGCAAGTGTTTTATTGAAAAATCTTTTTCTTTGTAATTTTTTTGAATTTTTTTTTATTCTGCTTTTTTTTATTTTATAATCGCAAAAACTAAACAAAAGAGGTGGTTCCAGAAGATTTCGCTCCGATTTGTACTAATGAAAGTTAAAAGAAAGTAATGTGTCGATTCTATATGGCAACTCAACCTCAGTTGCACTGCCGCACAGCAACAAAGACTACCCGGTTGCCAAATCATTAACAATTTGTTAATAAAAACTGTGAACTGTAAGTCAGTTGCCATTTGTAATATTATTTAGGCAGCTGACAACTAATTTGATATTGGGTTGCCATACGTAATCGAAACTTTACACGATCCAAACGTTTTAAAGTTAACCAAAAAAGCTGAAACGCGAAAAAAACTCTAATTCGACATTTTTAAAATATTTCTGAAATTAAAATTTATTTAGTGAGTTAAGAAGTTTAAAACGGGCAACAATTTAAAAAGGAAATATTTTTTTTATTATAGAAAAAAGTTGTAAAACGTAAATAAAAAAAATCAGGCAAATTTGTACAGAGAATAAAAATTAATCTGTCTGTCCCAGTAAAAATCAAACGAAGGAGTGAAAATTTATATTTGAAACAAAAACAAAAAACCAAAAATTTGATTTTGGTTTTAATATAAAAATTTAAACGAACATTTGATTGCTTTTTAACTGGGACAGGTAGAATTTTTCTCTCTTATACGTTTTCTTTATTGTAAAAAAAGGTAACGCGGAACACTTTTGAAAAAGTTATGGTAAATTTGTAAAAGTTCGGATGGTTTCGTTAACCGTCTGTCTCGAACACAACTAGAAATTCCCTTCAAAGCAATGTAACCTCACAATTTTGCAAAGGGAAACATATCTCTTAAAACTGAATATCTTTTTAAAGTGTTTTATTTATTATTTTTTTACGAGCAGGTTATAAGATACATTTTAATATTAAAGCAACAAAAAGAGTTAAAAGAGTGAAGTTATTTGTAAAAATAAAGAATGACAGTTTAGGTGTTAAGTTAAGAAGATTAATATTTTTAAGTTTTTTGTTCGCTATGATAAATTACACGGTGTTACAGTAAACAAAACTTGGAAAGCGACCTAGCGTGGGTTATAAGTACAAATTGTACAAACATTTTCAGAAACACCCTCAATTTCAGAAGTTAGTGTGAAAAAAACCATTTTGAGTGATGTTCGCGAACATATTAACTTGCAACTCGGTGAGGTTTTTTTTATTTAAACATTTTTAAGGGGTTAACATCATTTCCAATTGTATTTTTGGCAATTTCTAATTGTATTTTAGAAGTTTCTATCTCAATTTAAGACGTTTCAAACTCAATTTTACAATTTCTAATTCAATCTCCCAATTAAAATTAAAACGTTTTGAAATTTTCTAACTAATTTTCAGAAGTTTTAATTCTAATTTTAGAAATTTTCAATTTGGTTTCAATTTGAATTTCACAAATTTTTAATTTAATTTTAGAAATTTCTAATTCAGTTTTAGAATTTTCAATTTATATTTTTGAATTTTTTTATTGTATTTCAGAATTTTCTAATTTCATTTCGGAACTTTTTGTATTGTGTTTCAAGTGAAAAACTCTGATATACAGTAAGAAAATTTTAAAATACAGATGGGAAATTCGTAATAGCAAATAAAAAGTTCTGAAATTCAAATTAAAAACTCTGAAATACAAATGGAAAATTCTGAAACTGTTTTAGAAATTTCTGTTTTAGTTTAAGAAGTTTCTAATTCAATTTCAGAATTTCTTAATTCTATTTCAGAATAACAATTAAAGTTTGGAAATTTTCTAACAATTTTTAGAAGTTTCTATTTGAATTTCAGAACTTTCCAATTCAATTTCAATATAAATTTTACAAATTTTTAATTTAATTTCAGAAATTTCTAATTCAATTTTGGAGTTTTTAATTTTCATTTTAGAATTTTTCACTTGCATTTTTGAACTCAAGAGAAATAAATTCGCAAAAGCAAATAAAAAGTTCCGAATTTCAAATTCAAAACTCTGAAATACAAATGGAAAATTCTGAAATTGTTTTAGAAATTTCTGTTTTAATTTTAGAAATTTCTAATTCAATTTTAGAATTTTTTATTTACATTTTTGAATTTTTTAATTGTATTTCAAAACTTTCTAATTGCATTTCAGAACATTTTGCATTGTGTTTCAAGTGAAAAATTCTGATATACAATAAGAAAATTTTAAAATACAAATGGAAAATTCGCAAATGCAAATAAAAAATATTGAAGTTCAAATTAAAAACTCTGATATACAAATGAAAAATTCTGAAACTGAATTAGAAATTTTCAAATCTAAATATAAATTTCTGAAATTGAATTGAAAATTTCTGAAATTAAATTATAAATTTTTGAAATTTAAATATAAAATTCTATTATTTTATTAGAAAATTCTAAAATTGAATTAGAAACTTCTGAATTAAATAAAAAATTTCTGAAATGCAATTAGAAATAATGTACCAACTACGTGCAATGGTTTATTTATATTTTTGTGAGTTAAAAGTATTATTTAAGTTGAGTTGAGTTGGGTAACACGGCCTACTCTAAAACAGTTTTTTAAGAACTCAAAATGTTAAGGGTGTTGGAAAATCATTGAAAACGGCTTTTATATGTCCGCGCAAAGGCCATCACATCCACTATGTCGCTTTTCAAGTTCTGGCAAAAAGTGTTTTTTATTGGTAGCAGAGTGTTTTTTTTCATTATCAAAATATGTTCAGATTCTATGTTTATTCAAAACATTTTGGCTGAGTATACAAATCAGTAAATTATACCATGTGTTAAGCATACATATACATATAGGCTCTCAATGTAGGTATACAATATCTATTAGTGTATGCAATTGTAAAAACTATTTATATTCAATATGTAATTTTATGTTGATATTAATTAATGTATATGTTATGTATACTTGTATTGAATTATTTATGTTTTATACTTATATTATGATATTTTATTGTTTAAATATTTTTTTGTTTATAAAATTATTTGCATTAAGCATGTTGATTGTGTTTTTTTTAAAGTTAATTCGAACTAGATACAAGTTTTATTCGAATTGTTTATCGTTAAAGTGTGTAAGTAAACAGGAAATACTTACAGTTAAAGTTCTAGCTAATTTACCATAAGTGTATGAGATTCCATAGGAGCAGCTGAATCATAGAGGGTATCAGTATCTTGTGTGGGCTCTCCCTGTAGTTGACACTGATTTGACAAGGTGCCGGCACCACAATCGCAAAAGAAGCTAAAATTTGAAATAAAGAATAAAGTAAAGATGATCAATACCGTGATTTAAAGAATATTGTACAGCGAACGTGATTTGTAAATTACCGTTATTATAAACAAAAACGGTGATTATTTCTACAAACAAAAATGTTATTTAAAAAAAACAAAAGTAACAACATTGCAGTTGGGAAAGCCAATCCCGGCATTCCGATTTCAAAAATCCCGGGATTTTTCGAAATGGATAAATCCCGAATCGAGAGATGCGGTTCTTAAAATCTTGCTTAAAAAACCTAATGTTATACTCTGAAATTTAAATCACGTACTACACGTAAGACAACACTTGTTAATGCTCTAAACACAACTGGGACGAACGACGAAATTCGCATTACACGAATAATTTGTCTGTTAAAATTTGTTGCGCAAATTCGTCAACTGAAACTCATTTAATCCTAATCGCAGGTATGTTATTTCACAGGAAGACCCAAAAGTGTTGCTTTGCCTAACATTTTAAATTTAAAGTATCAGCGAACCACAATATTAATTTACAAGGCAAGCAAATATATGATTTTATAAAGGCAGTATAAAGTTAAAAATATGCTTCAGCAAATTAACATTGCAAATTTTTTTTTGGAACAAAAAAAAAAAGGGGAAACCAAAATGATGTTAAATAATTTTTAATTAAACGGCTTTAAATCAAGTCGGTTACACTTAAAATATGCTCTTTAGGGAAAATGTGCCAGAAAATGTTCTAATATGCCAAATATGTCAAAATATGCCCTAAGAAGTGGATGCCAAAATTTTGCAAAAGTTCTGAAACGGATGATAGTAATAATCGAGTTCGCTTCAACATAAATAATTAAATTAAAACAAAATTTTACAAAAAGTTACATTCAGCACTTAATTTTTTATTGTGTTTTTTCAAATTATATATTAAAAAATTCAAAAGATACTTACAAAAAATATGATCTTAAGGAAAAATATGCAAAAATATGCTGTAATATGCCAAATATGCAAAACTATGCCCTAACAAATCTATGCAGGAATTTTACAACATTTCCGAAACGGATAAATTACGACATTATGGGTTAATGCGACGCACAGATTTTGGTTGCCCTGGTTATTTATATAGGGGTTTGGAGATTAAATAACCTCGTCAGTTGTTGGCAAAAAATTACCCAAGTATAATAACAACATCGCAGGTAAGAACTCAAAAAGTAAATTTGAGTAACATAATAAATTAAAAGTAACAATATCACAGTAAGTCACTTCACGTTTATTTCATTGTAGCTTTCAGTGATTTTCAAGTCACAGGTATAAAAGGTACAGAAATATCGCTCGTCTCTAATAAAAAGTAATCCCGAAGATATTTTAAAAACTTTTTACACTTTGATTAAAATTATAAAATTCAATAAGTTTTTTATAATTTGATAAATTTTAAGCTAATTTTAAAAAATAGTGGTTTCTTTTTAGCAACTTTTTAATTCTACTAACAAGTTAGCCCAATCCAAGAAGAAAATACGGTATATTTAATTGTCTTGCTCTTCATACTCAAATTTCGCGTTCCTTTTCACAAAACATTGCTTCTTATAAATATGCAGCTATCTTTGCTATCGAATAGCTGAAAATAATAACATAGACAAATAATTTTGTGTATTGAACTAAAACAAAAATTATTTTGTAAAATGATTACAATAAATATTTAATTTTTCTAGTGAAAATGTGTCGCGTTCTCAATTTTTCCTGTATTTTTTGATGGTAATTTTTGGTTGAACTCAGTTTCAAAGCATTTTAAACTGTTTACCAACTTTGTATAAAGAAAGCCCTTCTGATGGTGTTCAAATGGTTAATAAAAGAAACTTTAGGTATAACATACAAATTTTTTAATAATAATTTGATAACAAAAGCAACTCCCCCTAAAATATGCATAAATATGTGAATAAAAGTTTATAAAACATAATAATACACATACTATATATATATAAATTCCAATTGGATGGTTGTCGCGTTCCAAATGTCGCATACTTCACATACTAATAAAACTAATGAAATTAAAACGCATTATATTATATTTTACCTTAACATCTCTTTTAGAAAGCAAAATTGGTTATTTTTATACTAAAAGCAAACTTGGAAAAGTTGCATTCCAATTCGCAGATTATTTGACTTTTCCACATGCAATTGAAAGTAAGTTACAATTGTTGTCGCGTGCTTGTCCGCTCGTATATAAAAAAAAAATTTCACAAACTAAATTTTTTGAAATTTATATGTATATTGCTACTAAAATTAATTAAAATTCATATCAAGAAAACAAAATTTTCGGATTTCTTTATAAATTTTTTTTTAAAGCCGAAATGGATGTCGCGTTCTCCATGCTGGTAATAATGCCCATATTAACTTTTACACTGCTGAGCCAATTTGCCTAAAACTTAAAACATCAGTAGAGTTTACATTTTTAAAATGTTTGAAAATACATTTGTGTCGTTCTAGTTCGGACTAATACCAGTAAAGTAACCTGCAGGGTACACTAATACAGGTAGTGTCAAGGCGAATTAAAAAAAATCGCCCTCTGAACATTCCTTTCAGTTATATAAAATTAATAAATCTGACATTCACTTTCGCAAATATTTATAATCAGTGTCCTCTGGTAGCCCGTTTAAGACGAATTCATTAATCATCTGGGCTGTCAAGACTACCTGTATTAACTTTAATAATTTTAAAATTCTTAATGAAATTTTAATTTTTAATAAACTTACCGATCATGTCTTATAAATTCGACATCATGGCCTGCGTGACAGTTTTTAATGCAGTTCACACAGATTGCATTACGATCGGTTGTGTTACATGTTTGGCAGCGATAAAAATCATGCATGGGAAATGATGTATAACTGCTAATTTTATAGAGACACTGACCGCCCGAAACAGCCTTTTCTACTTCATCTTCATTGTTAAATATTTGGTTGCCCCGTGTAATGGGCTGAACGCCGCTGGCTAAACACAAACCTCCAAATTTGTTTTTAAAAATTTGATTGTATTCCAAAGTTGCAGTGGCGTTGTTGGTAATTTCAACGCCCGCAGCCTGGCCATCATATATTCGATTACGTCGTAAAATCGGATGTGATTGAGTCGATATTAAAACGCCAGCCTGTGTGTTGCGAAAAATATCATTCTCTTCTAGTATTCCCTTTCCCCCATTGAAAATACAAATACCACCATCGCGACCATCATAGATTTTATTACGTTTAAGAGTAGGATTTGAATCAGTCTTAATCCAAACACCAGCCATGGCGTTATCAAATATTTCGTTTTGTTCCAATAAGCCCAGTCCGCCATTGTAAACTAGTACTCCACCATTTTGGCCACCCCAAATTTTGTTGCCCCTTATGACGGGGTTACTGCCTGTGCGTATTTGTACGCCAGAATATAAATGATTGAAGATATCATTGTCTTCCAGTTTACCATGGCCGTTGTCATAGAAATACACGCCAACCTAAAAAGAAATTTTTATCAAATCGTATAGAAGTAATCATTTGGGATTCTATGTAATCGATTGTATAAATTAATAAAGAAACAAAAAAAATTAAAAATCATTTTTTTTTTATTGGTTTTTTGTTTACCTGTTTCCCGGAATGTATACGATTTCGTCTTAATACTGGGGTACTTCCTGTTGTTATCCAAACGCCGGCCAAAGTGTTTGAATAAACTTCATTTTCTTCGATCAAACCTTGGCCTTTTTCGTGTACATAAATGCCACCATGTTGACCATGATGAATTTTATTGTGTCTTACAATTGGATCACTATTTGTGCGTATTTGAATACCCGCCAATGCGTTGCCATAAATATTGTTGTGCTCGATGAGGCCACGTCCCTCGCCAAATATATAAACCCCACCCTGATGACCGTTGTAAATTTCATTTTTACGTATAGTTGGATTACTATTTGATGTTATCCATACACCTAGTAAATAAAGGGGGAAAAAATTTTATACTTTTTTATTAATAAACTTTCCTTTCTATTGAATATACCTGCAAAGTTATTAGAGTGTATTCGATTTTCAATAAACTGTCCCAAACCATTTTCATGAACATATATACCACCCGTCTGACCATGGTGTATTTCGCATTTAACCACTGTCGGATTGGCGCCGGCTTTAACCTCAAACCCAGCAATACGATTATTGTGTATATCGTTCTTTTCAAAGTAACCCTGAAAAATAAACTCATTTACATATATGGCTAAATATAAAAAAAAGTTTTAAACACTATTCACTTACCATTCCGTTTTCAAATGTAAAAATGCCCACATCCCTGCCGTGATGGATGTGATTTTCACGCATTATAGGACTAGCGTAATTTTTTACCCAAATGCCAGCCAAGGCGTTACGACTTATTTCGTTGTGTTCATAGGTACCCTGAGCATAATCAGTGACATAAAGACCAACATTCTCACAATCGCTTATGTCACAATTACGTATAATGGGGTTTGCGTTCACGCCTCCTACACACACTGCAGCACCCACCACTGATGAACTGCGTATTATACAGTTGTCTACAGTGGGTGAACAATTTTCGCCAATGTCGAGACAATAGTGTTTGTGATGCGACACTGTCGAAGTGACGTCAGGAGAAAACTTTAGTGTCAAGTAGCCAACATATGCATATTTGGCACCCTCAACAAACATGACTGTAGAGCCGGCTTCCCGTTCTAGCACCACTGCTTCGGCTACATTACCAGGAGCTGCACCAATTAGCGCCACATCTGAATCAATAAAAAGATATTCGCCTTTGTAATGTCCGGCATGCAGAAATATTAAGGGGCCCGGATGATCAATCGTTGGTACAGGATCTTCGTACATGTTAGCCAAAGCATTGACACTAGCTACGCCAGCTGTGGAATTTACTAAGCCCGCATTGATCACAGCACTTGAGGTAGAGGCTATACCTACTAAAGCAGCTCTCTCTTCAGGATGATCCAAAGCGGCCTGAATGGTATCAAAAAAGGCTATCGAGCGTCCTGGATTCTTTTTATTTTGATAGCCAGGTCTAACATGCACACCCCGGTACAATTGGCGGAAACTCTCCTTCCAAGCATTAACATACTCGGAATCTTCGGGTTTTTCAAATACAAACTTGGAAATTTCAGGATTAAAAAGGGGCAAATCATATTCAAAAACTGATTGGTATAAGCGCCTCCAAAGTTCTGTGTCGTTGGCGATTGTATTAAAACGTTTACAGACTTGTGCCAAGCGACAGAGATCCTGCTCTAACAAATAGGAAAATATCACTAATAAAACTTCATCGGGCAGTTCGTATTGCAGATATTGGGCCGCCGTTGGACCATTATAAACATTAGATATGCTAGGTGGTGACATAAGAGCTGTGTCAACATTTATTGCATACAATCGTCTCGATCTTTTTCGTGCTGGTAACATAAAATTATTTGTATCAGAGCCACCAATAGGCAAAGCACTGCAATGCTGTTGTGGTATGGAACTGTGTACAGTTGGCGGGTATGTTGGAGGAGCACCTGTAGTGTGAGCATTGTTGATTGGAAATGATGCACTAGTGCAAGGTGCATGTATTACAGCTGATGATGCCTGGTTATTTAAAGACGAAATAGATGATGATGTGCCCACCTGTAAATTATGATTTGAATTTGAGCCTGAAGATGGCCCGACAATTACTCCAGTTGAAATGCTCACAGAGCACGACGAATTATTTGTTGATGAGGATGCAGTTGTAGATGATTGCATGGAGGATGTGTTTGTGGGCAATACTGGTGTTGACCATTGTTCGTGACTGCTGTTGGCAGGCAATTTACTTCGTAAATCGTATGGCGGTTGATGGACACAAGATGATGAAGAAGGTGAATTTGATGGCGACGTTGAAGAAACTGGGTTGCCAATGCTACCCAATAATGATGAGGAAAATGCTAAAATAGAAAAAAGGGAAATTTTAGGACAACTTTAACATTCTAGTTTTTATAAGAGCTTACCACCACTAGAAGATCCTGCTTCATTATCGTTTACATGCATTCCTACATATTCTAGTGAACTGGTAGTATTAGAAGACGTCATTTGATTACATACTGAAGCATTTGCTAAGCTCGAACCCAATTGAGCTAACGCTGTATTTGAAGACGATGACGTTGATGATGAGGACGATGCATGTGAACATGAAGCACCAGACTGCGATCTTGAGCAAGATGGCCCAGATGCATCATACATATCGGCTGAGGAAGACGATGCTAAAGTCTGTTTTAGGGATAATAGAACTCCCGCAGTACCCGATACACAAGGCGAGGATGTTGTTGACGTTGACGACGATAAAGCTGCATTTGTTCCCAGAGATAAGGAATTGGAAGCTAAAGCTGTCGATGATGACGATGAACCTGGCGTTGACATTGCTGTATGATTTTGCATTAGATTTGAATTAAGTTGTGATACTGACGCTGAAGGTGAGCTTTGGAGCATGGGATCCATAATGTTTCCTATTGAAATTGGAAAAAAATGACAAATTCTATATAATTACAACAAAAAAAAAATCAAACAAAAAGTCTTACCAGTTGGACGATTTGGTAGTGCAATACGATTTGCCCCCTTTCGCCTGGAACGCCGCACATAGGAGCGCGATGATGTAAAAGAAGCACTAGGCATTTTGCCCAAATTATATATTTTGAAGTGTCTTTACTTATATTTCTTTGTTTTTTGCTGTTTTCGGTTAATTTTTTTCCTTGTGCATTCGCTAAAATTGTATGCAGAAATTTCCGTCGTCGATACGTTTGTGTTTATTAGGTATCCATAATAATATCTTATACACAAATTCAATCAACCATCCGCTATAATTCAACCCTTCTTATTTTGTAAATTCTCTGCACACAAAAGGAGTTTTTTCACAACTTTATTTTGACTTCATTAATTTATACATTGATATTTTTGCTCTCCTAGAATAAAATACAAATTTATTTACAGCAAATAAAAACAATTTGCCAATTTTTACAATTCACAAGTTTTTTTATTTTTTTTCTTTAACAAGTTCTATTTTTTCAGTGCATTAAAGAATTTAAATAAACATTTTTCCAACTGCACGGATAACAAAAGGAACGCCATTTTCATTTTCCCGTCGGTCTTAGATGTGATGCCACTGTTTTATAAATTCAGTATTTTACGGGGACTTTTTATTAGCGGGTTTTCAAAAACAATCCGCGTGTTGAGATAAATTTGTAACTATCAGCTCTAAAAACTAATTATTAGGAAAATGCAATGTTTACGGGTTCAAACATTATGTCAAAGAATACGGGTCGCCGCACGGCATATTAAAAAAAATAGTTAGGAATTGATTTTTTCAAATATATAATGTTATTTTTCGGTATCTTACAAATTCTTCTAACTTCAGGAACGGTAATCAAATATTGTTGATTAGTCTATGGTTAAATTGTACACTCAAAAAAAAAACTAAGCAATCTTCAATTAAGCCAAAACAACAGTGTAAACCAGGCACGAATTTGCTTAAACTAAAAACGAGTTATCTAGTACGAATTTTTACATTCAGCAATTTATGTAAGCCAAGGCATGATTGATTAAAACTCGAACTGGCTTGAAGTAAGCTTGAAACGATAGATTTAAGTGTGAATGGGATTATAATCAAAAATTAAAAAAGGCTTAGTTGAAGAGAAAAAGTTTTGTATTTCATTTTTGTTTACGACGGACTGATGGGAAAAAACATTTTTTCTGTGTATTTGCCGAAGCTGATATTTGAATTTGTTTTTTTTTTTTTTCAATGTTACATTTTTAAAACGTCCTAAACATCACTAAACCAAAACCCCGTTGCATGTTTAATAGGGACGCATACAAATACACTTACTAACAAGTCTTTTGTGCTTGGTTTTTTGAATGTATGCTTGCTCATATTTGACCAGGGTACACTTATACAAGCAGTGTTAAGAACCCAGTTGGTTATGAATTCATCTTGAAATTTTGACTAAAAAAAAAACCTTAGTAGTTAAACTTTTAAGTATGATATCTAATAATTAAAAAAAAGTTCTTAGTTTTAAACGTGGTTTTCTTCTTTGCAGCTATTTATTTCTAAGAACTATTTCTACAATTATCAGGGACCGTAACAGTTATGACTTTTTTCAAAAAAGTCAAAATATAATAGTTATTTTTTGACTTTTATTTTTTAAGTCAAAAATAAAAGTTAAAATTTGACTTTTATTTTTTCGGTCAAAAATAAAAGTTAAAATTTGACTTTTATTTTTTAAGTCAAAAATAAAAGTTAAAATCTGACTTTTATTTTTTCGGTCAAAAATAAAAGTTAAAATCTGACTTTTATTTTTTCGGTCAAAAATAAAAGTTAAAATCTGACTTTTATTTTTTAAGTCAAAAATAAAAGTTAAATGTAATTTGTATTTTCAGAGCATAATATGCCAAACACCAACTCCTTAAATTTCTAGCCAATAACCGTTTTTATATACATATGTACTCTATTATATTTTTTTTCTTTTTGTTTTAATACATATACAACATGTACTTATAATTCTAAAAATAAAAACTGTGTTAATATTTAATTAATATTTTATTTAACTTTTTTATCATCTGCTTTCAATAGGAACAAAAGTCAAATTTTAACTTTTATTTCTGACTTAAAAAATAAAAGTCAAATTTTAACTTTAATTTCTGACTTAAAAAATAAAAGTCAAATTTTAACTTTAATTTTTGACTTGAAAAATAAAAGTCAAATTTTAACTTTTATTTTTGACTTAAAAAATAAAAGTCAAATTTTAACTTTTATTTCTGACCGAAAGAATAAAAGTCAAAAAATAACTATTATATTTTGACTTTTTTGAAAAAAATCAAAAAAATTAAAGTCTTTTAAGTTTATTATTCCTTAGCATAACAGCATCAATATGCTGTATTCAAATATTTGATAGACAAATTATATCCACCTGACTTTTTGATTTCAAATTTTGAAAATAACTGTTATTTTCGGTCCCTGACAATTATTTAACGAAATGCAAAGATGACGTATTATAAAAATTCTGTTTCATACGTCAACTTTTCTATACATAAACATTAATTATGTTCGCAGTCGTGACTTAACATTTTAACTGTAGATCATTTAGCATTTCAAACATATTTTTTATGTGAAATTATTTCAGTTCTTTTAATGGTAATATTTTGATGTTTTATTGTTTTCAATCTTTTAGGGTGGTACTAAAATATGCCAAAGAAAAAGTGTAAAATAAAGCGATTTAGATTTAATTAATAAAAAGTATGCATAATTTTCTTTTTAACATTGGCAACAGACAATAAATAAAACAAGAAAATTTGATTGCACGCATTAAAAAGAAAAAACTGTTTCCTTAACGCTGTTTGCTATGCATCACGAAATTTCAAATTCTTTCTTTATACAACCCTTTCCATTTTTGCAATGTTTTCTGTTTCAAATGTATTAATGAAACTACAAATACTTTTTTAGAAGCAAAGACCAATCTTGGAGCAAATCTCAATTTGTTAAGATGACGGCAGCAGAGCAACGGTACATATGTACGTATATAACTATGTATACTTAGTCTTACACAGAGGTGTTTTTCTCATTGGTATTCTGAAATTAAATTTTTTATTCTTTCTGATTGTTTATAAAACAAATTCTTATAATTTTCCACTTTTACTAGACTTTACAAATTAATGTTCGATTAAAATACTTTAGTAAAATTTTACTTTTCTAAATGATAGCTGTAGAAAAGGATGCTTCTTTTCACACTTTTTTGTCTACAAACAAAATTTTCCTGGAAATAGTTTCATAAAAAATTTAATTGCGTAACTTTAGGATAGGTCATTTATTTGTGTTAATGTGTTTGACAAAAACATTACAAAATTACAACTCGTTAGTAACAGTTATTTGTTTTTTTAATTATGATACTAAATGAGCATTACAACTTAAGCGCAGTTAGGTCGTAAATCACAACAGGGGTGTTAATTTTTAATCTCCTACATAAAAAATTATTAGAATATACTTACTGGATTAGCACTTTTGAGTGATATCTTAACTAATTTAAAAACCACTTTTTTGCAAGTTATGCGTAAAATAAAATTTTACAAATTGTGAAAGCTGTGTTTAACTTTTGACACTTTTTTTACTCAATTTGAAAGGAATTTTAGCGAAAGAAATAAATTCTGTTACCAAAAATTAACTTTCACAAAAAAGGAACATAAAAAATGATGTTAGCATACATTCGCTGTTATAGCACATTTTCATATTTTATCTATTTACGACGATTACGTAGTTATATTAACTTATTGTTTTTTTTTTAATAATCATAGATAAAATTAATGCTTAATATTCATATAAGGTCCGTTGCTAATGGAGACGTATTGTAAATTCTGAACTATGAAGTAACAGAACGATTGCTGGTTAATATGCTTTTGTTCATTTTAGATATTTTAAATTTTGTTTGAAGTTGTTTGCATTTAATTTACAAAAGTATTAAGAATATTTTAATTGCTGTCTTTGGCAATTTAAGGCTAAATTTTGCAATTTTTTAGTAATTCGCATGTTTTTTTGGCGATTTTTAATAAAAAATGTTTGTTGCAATATGGTTTCGAAGTGGCAACGCTGTACTTAACCGCACTCAGCAAGTGTTGCCAAGCTACCCAACTTTAAAATCTAGTATTGCCAGTTCCATGGTGAAATCAAAACCAGGTGGTCTCTTCCGGGAGGAGAATTTTTGACTCCCCTACTTTTTTCTTTTTTATATATGAAGTTTGACAACTGGGTAGGAAAATAATTTGAACCAAATTATCAAACTCCTTATATAAAAAAGAAAAAAGTAGGGGAGTCAAAAATTCTCCTCCCGGACGAGACCACCTGGTATTGATTTCACCATGGCCAGTTCTTTCTTTGAGGAACTATTTCCCCTTATTGCGAATGTCAACGGCGACACTATTGACGTCGACTTGCAAATCATATTACTGTTAAATTAAATGGTATATATTTTATTTTAAATATCGAAAAAATGTCTACATCAAAACATTCCTTCAAATTAGTACCGGTTTCGAGAGTAGTTGATGTCGGCAAACTTAATTAAATTTAGCCAAAAATGAACGACGACGTCGACAACGACTTTCACACTAAGGGGAATTATTTTCAATCATGAAATTAATGAATGATACTTCCGATTTTTAATCGAATTGAGTTTTCTCCGTCGCTATTAATTTTTTGTTTTGAAATACGATGTAGCAAAATGAATAATAGCGTCTTTTAACAAAATTTATAATATTTAATATGTGGTATTAGACGCAAGCAAATTCCGAAACCTACACATACGGCAGCACTGACAATAAGGAATTATACTGCAAAAGTGCATTAAATACGGCGAACCAATCTAATCACAAGTTTTAGAAATTAATGCAGTTTAATTTTTTGAAAAAACAAAATGAAAAAGAAAACAAAATTTGGTTTTTACAATTAAAACAAATAATTTATGTTATGTTTAGTTCAGCAACTTATGTATGTATATCCCACATTTTCGGTTTACCTCACATAATTAATTTGTATCACTTTCGTTGTCTGCTTTGTGTTTTCTTTGTGCATATTAAGTTTTTCTCCTCACATTTTTTATTTAATATAATTCACTGCTGTAACTTACATTTACGTACAATATAAATCTGTAGGTTGCTCCTTAAATAACTCGAACTTATTCTAAATTTATGTAGAAACAGCACAATTTAAACAAAAACCGAAAAAAGACAAAATTTGTTCACTTGCTGTCAGACAAAAAATCAGTACTTAGTACCAAATTTGTTCAACGAGTACTGAGCACCCGTTACTTGATTCCAGCATGGTGAAATTACTTTTCAGGTGTAAGCATGATACAAAGAACCAGGTAGTCTCGTCGGCCCAGCTGCTTAGTTTCAAAATTATGCTCTCCCTGTGAAAATAAAACAACAAAAATTATTACTCATCGTTTTTTTTATGAACTGTTGTTTGACACTTTTGTACTAATTTGTAATTGTTGCATGGACGAGAATACCTGATTAGTTATATCATGGAGTTGTCAAATTCCAAATCAAGGTGAGTTAATATATCGGGAGGTGGTGAATAAAAATTTCGTTTTTGTTGTGGTTTTCGTTGGCTCATGTGTCAAAAAAGATATGTAGCAGTAAACTTTGACCACCCAGCCTCGATTAATGCATGGAAAAAATAGACAGACCTGCTCGTTCAAATTATATCATCACCGTGTTGTCAAACTCCAAATATAAAAAAGAAAAAAGTAATAGATTTAAAATTTTTTTCCGGATGCGTTCACCTGATATTTAATATCACCATGGATTGCAGCACGGTTCATTAAAAGACAAGGCGGCATCGCTACCTCAAGTCAGTTTATCCAGTTAGACAGACATTTTGTCATTCCCCTTTTGTACTTTCCTTAAGCTTTCATACTGAGGGAATGTTTTCTTTTTGATATATTTCATATTTTTAATTTGTTGTTATGAAGTTATTTTGTTTTGTTGATTTAATGATCTGCTTTTGTTTTTATCAGTTGTAAAAACATTAATAAAATGTTTTAAGAAAGAGTGCAACTTTATTAACCAAAGTGACTTTTTTATGCGACTTTTTTCCCAAAACGACTAAACTGTTTAAAATTCTCAGTGGTCACACTGGACATAATTTTACAGAAGTTTTTGCAATCATCATGTGAAATTACACCAAGGGTTGCACATAAAATATTGGACATGGTGGAATAAGAAGGTGGGAACGTCCCTACAACAACAACTTCCTGAAAATTTTAGCATGTATTTTGTTGTTGCTAATTCCAGCTTGGTTGTCGAAAATGTAGCGAACACACATACACACAGTATACAGTATTGTTGCGCTACGGCAACAACTAAAACAAACTCGATACCAAATTTATGAAGTTGTTGTAAAAGCTTTGTCGTTTATGTCAAAAAACGTACTGTTTGCCAGATTTAGAGAGTGAAAAAACTCGAACAATAAATAGTCATCTGTTGAATCGATACTACCTTGTAAGGTAATTGTACCATGATACAACCATTGTATAACAGAAACAAGTGTCCAAGCTAAGTTAGAAATCATATGGCGGAAATAGAAGTCAGCTGATCAGTTATTCCTACCTTGTTCATGGTACAAGAACCATGTACCTTGTTGAATATACCTTGATATTGGAGAAGTCATGGTGAAATTATTGCGCCATGGGAGAAGTTTTGTATATTATAAATACCGTGTACATTTTGCTTTTTTAAAAACGAGATTCTCCTAAGAAAAAAAGTTTTGAATTTTTTATATAAAATTAAATAAAAAAATATTAACATGTCCGATTGGGAATATGACGAGGAAGATAGTAGTGCTGTAAACACATACGATCAAAATCGTGGTGGTGGCCAAAGAAGCGCTCCATCAAACTCTAGTGGTAGAGGTTGGGACAAACGTAGAGATGGAAGAAATTCTTCTAATTTTGCACGAAATGATCAATTTAAAGACACAATTGAAGTTCCTAACGATCGCATTGGCTTGATCATTGGTAGAGGTGGATCAAATATTCAACGCTTGCAAACGGATTATAATGTGCGCGTTGAGCTTGATAAAGGAAGTGGCGTCGTCACTGTGTCTGGTAAATGTGAAAGCGATGTGCACAGCGCATTGAATAATATAAGAGATCAAATTGAGAAATCTGATAACCGCAGTGGTGGTCGAGGTCGTGGCTATGGTGACAGCAATAGAGCAGGCAGTTCGTACAAGAGCAACTATAATGAGCCCAGAGATGAAGGCAAGAGAGGTGGAAATTTTGAAACTTCTGATAATGACTTTTACAGTGGTGGAGGCGGTGGCTCAAGCTATCAAGAAGACAACAACGAAAGTGATGGTCTCATTGACTGGACGGCACTAAATGAAAAAGCCTTAATTGCTCGCAAAAAACGCTGGGCAATGTGTCCACCTCTAACAAAAAACTTTTATAAAGAAGATCCAGAAGTAGCTTGTCTGTCTGAAGAAGAAGTAGCACATATACTCATGGAGAACAATAATACAACTGTTGATAGGGTTTTAACAGTGAAGGAAAACGATGACGAAAGAGCTCCAAATCCAGTATGTGAAAAAATTCCAAATCCAGTGTGGAAATTTGAACAATGTTTTGCGGCGTATCCAGATTTGCTGGATGAAATAAAAAAGCAAGGTTTTGAAAAGCCTTCACCTATACAGGCCCAATGTTGGCCTATTCTTTTAAAAGGTGAAGACATGATTGGCATTGCCCAAACAGGTACTGGTAAAACTTTAGGCTTTCTTCTGCCCGCCATGATACATACTGAGTACCAGAGTATACCACGTTCCAAAAGAGGAGGTCCTAATGTTTTAATTATGGCACCAACGCGTGAATTGGCTTTACAGATAGAAAAAGAGGTTAATAAATATCAATTTAGAGGCATGAAAGCGTAAGTATAATTATTGCGGTTAACTATTTTTATTACACCTATTTACTATTTTATTTTCTTACGACAGAGTTTGTGTTTATGGTGGAGGTAGTCGTCGAGATCAAATCAGCTGCGTTGAATGTGGCGCTGAAATTATCATTTGTACTCCTGGACGTTTAAACGATCTTATACAAGCAAAAGTTATTGATGTTAGCTCTATTACCTATTTGGTGCTAGATGAAGCTGACCGTATGTTAGACATGGGTTTTGAACCACAAATTCGTAAGGTGCTGTTAGATATACGTCCAGATCGTCAAACAGTTATGACTAGCGCCACTTGGCCAACTGGCGTAAGACGTTTGGCCCAAAGCTATATGAATAACCCCATACAAGTGTGCGTGGGCTCGTTAGATTTGGCAGCCACTCATACAGTCGAACAAATTATTGAAATAGTAGATGAGCAAGACAAATACTTTATGGTAATAGAAAACTTTCTGATTTGTGTCTTATTTTCTATGTGCTAAATATTAAAAAATTTCAGGTGAAACAATTTATTAAAAACATGAAACCACATGATAAAATCATAGTATTCTGTGGCAAAAAAGTGCGCGTGACGGATTTATCAAGTGATCTGTGTTTAGATGGTTTCCTGTGTGACTGCATTCATGGATCTCGTGAACAGGTAGGATTTAATTTCAAAGTCAGAATTCGCTGCAAAAATAATTTATAAAACTTTGTAGGTAAAATAAAAAAAAAAAAATGCATAAAATATCACGAATAAAGATTTAAAATAAAGAATAAAATATCGTCCGACTGGTAGGGGCTGCTTTGGTGTTAAAATCCTTTTTTATTATTTTTTTTCTTTTAAACATACATATTTGTTCTCAAAATTTCAGTCTGATCGCGAACGAGCAATTGCCGATATAACTTCAGGTGAAGTAAGGATACTTATAGCTACCGATGTAGCTTCGCGCGGTCTTGATATCGAAGATGTAACGTAAGTCTTGCCTTAAGTTTTAATATGAAACTCGTAACTTTGATTTTTTTTAGGCACGTTATAAATTTTGACTTTCCACGCAATATTGAAGAGTATGTGCATCGTGTTGGACGTACCGGACGCGCTGGTCGATCTGGTACCTCAATCAGTTATATAACACGTTCCGATTGGGCTATGGCTTCTGAACTAATAACCATACTCAAAGAGGCTGATCAGCACGTTCCAGAAGAGTTATATGAGATGGCCGAACGTTTTGGTAAAATGAAGGACAGAAAAAACGAAGAAATGAAAAAGTTTAAAAATATTAAAGGTTCACGTGGCGGTGGTTATGGTGGTGGCCGTCGTGATCGTTATTAAACTAGCTATATAGTTAAGGCTATATACGGAAATGTATGTATAAATATGAGCCTACCTTTTAATGTTAAAAAGAAAGCATTTATCCATAATTATTTAGATTTTTCTAAAAAAATCGAAAACCCAAAACATGAATTTGTTTTTATATATTGAAAAACGTTTCTTTTTTTTGTTGGTATTATAATAGAATACAATCAAATTTATTTGTTAAAACGTACACAAACTTTAAAAGTGTAACCGCTAACTGAATTCAAAAATAATCAGTTTAAATCTGTTGTTTATACAATATTTTTTTAACAGTTTTTTTTTATTAATAAATTCACGAAAACATTTATATTTCCGTTTTTTCGCTCATTCGTAATTTTTAATTATATGTATGTGTGTAGTTTAAGAAAACTAAATAGAAGACAAGAAGTACGAATTATATTTTTAATTTCAACATTTTTTATTCCTTCTAAAAATTTTTAAATGAGGCTGTTCATTTTTAAATAAAAGTTTTATTATATTAAAAAAATTTACTACCTTGACTTCTTTTTAATAAAAATAAAATTGTGAATAATGTAAGGAACAACCCTGTTTATATTCGGCCCTGTCCTGTAAACTGATTTCAAATTGATTTCTCGTTTGAAAACAAATTAACATTTCTTTTTGGTGTTTTCTAAAACAAATTCTTATAATTTTACTCGTTGTGAAACCGAGTAAACAAACATGTCGCAGCAGTCGAGTGAGCATTGCGCGTTCGCTGTGGATACGTTTTTTTAGGAGTAATGATTCTTATGTATTTGCTCTTCGACAATTTTGTTTAAAGTTTGCTATTCGGCGAATACGTAATGCACCGAGTTTAAATTTAATTCGTTTCTTGGGTGCAGAAATTCCGCGCAACTACTTTGGCTATAAATAACCCATGTTCAGGGCCCAGTCGATCTTTAAGGACTCGCGAAAACATTGAATTGTTTAAAACCAGTTTACGTAAAAATCTGCGTCTTTCAATACGGAAAAGAGCAGCCTAATTGGGATTTCCAAAAACGATTGTTCATAAAATTTTAAAAAAGGATCTGAAGTTCCTTTTAAAATTCAAATCGTTCAATAAAATTGCAATGCCCCAGGGTAACTGTTTGATGTGCCTTATCCACGCATGAGATAGTGGGACCATTTTCAAAGCCAGGCGACGAATGTCAACAGTGAAAAATTTCGACGCATGATTGTGGAGTTCTTTTTGCCGTACCTGCGAGCTCATCCAGCGTACTTTTCACACACTTGGTATGAACAGGATGGGGCGACTGCGCACACAGCCAGAGCTTCGATGAATGTGCTTAAGTAAAAATTTACCTCAAAAACTGATCAGTCCCATGGCCACCGAGGTCGCCCGATCTAACTTCCATGGATTTTTTATAATAACAATCCCCAATCTCTTGTGGCTTTAAAGAAAAATATTCGTCGAGAAACCAGAGGGCAAATTACGGCATTCGATTCGAAATTTTAAAATTCTAATTAGAATTGCTATACTAAAAGCATTGGCAGCTCGATCGATCGAGTAGAATTTCGAATCGAATGCCGTAATTTGCCCCCCCTGCAATTGAACCAAGTTTACTGCAGCATGTGGCGTAGAACACAAGGCTCCGTTTTGAACAGCGTGTGCAACTTAACGGATGATATCTGGATGACATACTCTTTAAAAAATTAAATCCACATTTCAATTCTATCGTTCAATGCTCTTTATAAAACTTTGTGTCAATTATTATGTTGTTTATTGAAGTTTGAAAATATAAATTTGCCACCAGACACCCTGTATAGTCGAATACTATTAAAAGGTTCATAAAGTTATGGAAAAATTTAAGGAAAATATTAATTGATACAGAATTTTGACATGTGAAGAAACAGTAGCGCCTTTAAAAAATAAAAGTTGATTTTCGAACTTTCCCTAATAAATTTTCGAAAAAAATCGTTCTACGAAACCGATTTGTACGAATTTAAAAAATTTTTAATCAAATCGAATTTCAGAAAATTTGAAAGAACATTTTTATCGCAAGAAGTTACACGGTAATTCCCCTGGATTTTTTTATCCTAATTCCGTTAAATATGTTTTTTTAATAAAATAAAAACTAATAGAGGATTGTGTTTAATTTTTTTGTTTTTAATTTTGTTGTGTGTTAAATATGTGTTTCATTTATTTTTCATTGTTTTTCTTTCTATAATATGTAACATTCATTTATTGGCTTAAAACTAAAATAACTTAAATTTACTTAAAATTCTACTTAAGTGTACATACGTAAATGTAATAAAAGTTTTTTTTCCTTTCTTACATTTGTTTATCTTTTAAAACGTTTTTTTTTTATTAGTGTAAATAAATATTTTTTTTATAGAAAAAATGCTGCAGAAATATTTATACATATATACTACGTATATGTAAATATGTATGTTTGTATTTACATAATATTTATAAAAATAGTTTTGCAATATTTAAAATTTTTCTGTAATGGTTTCTAACAGTTTTACAAATTTTTTTTTATTAATGTAAGTGTTTTGGTTTTCTATTAGTTTAAAAATTAAATTTTATTTGCATAATAAGGTAGGTGGCATTAAAAATAAATAAAAAAAAAACAATTTTTCATATAAAAACAAACTCAAATGTACGCATGTAATCATGGTCAAATAACTCATCAGGTCGTAGCAATGAGAGAATATAGTTTTAGCCTCTCTTACTTTTTTCTGTTTTTTATATGGAGTTTGTCCAGCGTTGCCAGTGTAGCTAGCAAAAAGTTACGTTTTTTTTTCATTCAAAAAGTTACATTTTTTCATTAAAAATTACATTAAAAAAAAAGAAGCCAAATTAAAGAGCTTTGTTTTTGGACAAGAAATTTAAATTAAATTCATTGAATATCTGCACAATTAACTCTAAATAATGTTTGTTAAGTCAAAAGTGCTGTTGTCCTTAATTCACTTAACAGACTTAATTTGTTTTCAAATGTTTGTTTTTACAAAGGCAACCAAATTTGAAAAAAAAAGTAAGGGGGCTCTTCTTAAAACAAGCCGCATTGTTTAAAGATTTTCCAAAGAAGTTTAATAATATATTAAATGCAAGAAAAAATTTAAATTTTTTGCTTTATAATCAAAAAACGTGAATAAAATGGTCACACCCGCCACAGTGAAACTTCCCATTTCAGGTTGCTTTGTGTAAAAACTACTTGTAAATTATGTCCTAATATTCAAAAATGTACATTTAATGTACTTCAAAATATCTGCTTCACCAAAAATTTTACCTAATTGTATGTACGGGTGGTACAAAAAGTTACGAAAATTAGACCAAAACCGTTAATATTATACATGTTACGTAGAGGGTTAAAAAAGTTATATTAAATATAACAAATGTAACTAAACGGCAACGCTGAGTCTGAAACACTAACGTTTAGAATTTTCTCTTTTATGACCGGAAAAGTATTTTTTGGCCATGTACAGGGTACAAGTATATCAGGTAGCCTTAGATAATCAGCTGAGTAACGGTATTTCGTTATATTAATGTCAAATTTTGTTTATGTTTATTTATTATCTTCCTCTTTTACAAACAACAACTGTAGTATTGTCAGAAAAGCTCAAAAAGAAAAAGAAAGATTTTGTGAGTTTTTGTCTTTGACATTCTTATGACGGTTTAGTTGTTTTTGTAGAATCACTCCTACCTGATATACGTGCACCCTGGCCATGTAAGTATGAAATTTTAAAAATTGTAAATTATTTTTGCAAATACAAGGTGGGCAAAAAGAAACCACCCATGGTGAAATAATCGTACCAGGTGGTGTTACAAGCACAGCTGATCTACTTTTTTCATGCATAAACCGAGGCTGGGTAGTCAAAGTTGTTTACTTTTACATATGTATCTTTTTTTGACAACAGAGTCAACGAAAACTACAACAAAAACGAAAATTATATTCACCAAATTTTGTTGTTGTAGAATCGACACCACCTGATACTCATAATTGCGCCATGAAACCACCCTTTTGGATGATGCTCTTATTTTTGCAAATGGTGGCCAATGTCAAATCTGTTTTGACATTTGAGAACTAGACAGATGTATAATACAAGTAAACAAGCGGTACACTCCCCAAGAACGCGGAATAATCGTGTCTTTTTTTTGGCGTAACAATTTGTCTGTCAGACGAGACGTTGCCAAAAGTGGCTGTCCCCGGAGCACCCGTTCTGCCGAGAATATCGCCGCTGTTGGCAAGGATATCGAGCTGTATCCGGAAACATCGACCAGTCTTCCTTAGGCAAATTTTGGTCAACGACCTGCGCATGTTCCCGTACAGTCCAGTCCGTGCATCAGCTGCTTCTTGTCGACCGCCAAACACGCGTAACCTACGCCCAAGCCATCCTCAATCTCGAGGTCGAAGTGAACAATTTTTTTGATCAAAATCATAATGAGCGATAAGTCTTATTTCCATCTCAGCGGGTACGCGAACAAGAAAACTATTGCTTCTGGGCCACCGAAAACCCACAAGGGATGCACGAGGAGCCATTACAACCGCTCAAAGTGACTGCATGGTGCGCGGTTCACGCTGGAGGAGTCATTGGGCCATTTTTTTATTGAACACGCCGCTGCTCAAACAACAAAATGGACAGTGCGCGCCATGTTAGCCGAGTTTTTCTGCCGCAGTTGAACGAATTAGGACCAAAGGACATGTGGTTCCAACAGGACGGAGCAACGGCACACACTGCGCGAGCCACAACCGATATTCTCAAGGCGGCGTTCCCGGGTCACTTCACCTTTTATTTTGGCGATTTATATTGGCCGGCATGATCGCCCTAACTAACCCTTCCTTCCTTCTTTTTGTGGGGTTTTTTTAAAGTCCCGTGTTTACGCGAACAATCCCGAGACTCTAGAAGCCCTCAAGGACAAAATTCGACACGAGTGCGAGAATCTATCGCCCGAAGTGATGAAAAATGCCATAAAACGAGCCCGTATAGCAATCAATTGTGACGGCGCCCATTTGAACGATATCATCTTCTCGACTTGGCCAATAAAATTCTAAAGGTTTAAATAAACATTTTTCACCTATTTTCTTCGATCTTCTGTTTTAATGCTTTGTCCTATTTATTTAAGCTCAAGATCTTTTGTTTTTTGTTTTTTCGATATTTCGCCACCACAATGGGAAGCTTCGTCAGGAAAATTTTTTAAATAAACATATTAAAAAAGAGAATTAAAGTTTTTCATTTAGAAAAAAAAAAATGAGGAATCAGATGACTTATTTTGGCCCACCTTGTATAATTCTTTTTGTAAATATGTATTTAATTGTATACATATACACATACTATATGCACATATGTATGTAGTTATGTACATATGTAAGTACATATTCTTTTGGTCGCTACAGGGTTGAGTGTGCCCTGATCGCTCAGTTCAGTTGTATTAAAAACCAGTAAATAATATTGAAATTTTCTTTGTTGAATTTAATTTTATATAATTAAAAAGAGTCTTTACGAATTAACGCATGTATGTACATGTTTTCTTTTAATAAGATATACTTTCATTTATATCTAGAAGAAATTTTAAATTTAAATTAAAAATAAATAATTATATTTAAATATTTATGTAAATAAGCGAGTGATTATAATAATGATTTGACAATCAGGTTTCCCATTTGCTCTAATGATATTTAATACAATTTCTTTTGTTGAAAATTTTGTAAAAAATAATGCGTGATGTGAGTTGTATGTATGTGGTTTTAAAGGAAGTTGAAAAGCTGAATTCTATTATTCTTGTTGCTTTCTTTTAAATATGTTTCACTTTTTTTGGCAATTAAAAATTGTACAAAATTGGTAGAACAGAAAAAAATAAATATGAATATTAAAACTTACAACAGTTTTGACTATAAATGTTTGCATTTTTGTGTGTAAAAAGGATTTAAATCCTTATTAGGGCGGGCAACTGACAAATTTTTGTAAGCAATCAAGTTAAGTTTAAATCAAAATGTAAGATTTAACTGCTTGATTGAGATCATAATTCAAATGGTTGCAAATAAAACACCCTTTGCCAATCAGATTTCATAACTGAATTTTTAATTGCAAAAGAAAAGGCAGCCGGATGTTTAAAAAGGGAAAAAAAATTTAAATATTAAAATGCTCAAACTAACCCATAGATTGACTTTTTTCAACTCAGTTTTGTTGACATTTCTTCAACCTTTAAAACAAAAAGTTTCGGCTTATAAGTTTGTGAATGCAAAAAACATTTTTCACTTTTTTGCCCTCCACTTTTTACATCCTTTCAGTCTAGTTTAGCTTTTTTTGTCAGTGCGAGCATTTGCAAAAAATTCAATTGTTTTTTTAAGGTTGTTAAAGGTTCAGTCATTTGTACTTTTGCTCATGGCCAAATCACAGTTTGGTGTTGTGGGAGCATCTTTGCATATAGGACTAATGCCGGCATTTTGTATGGACATACATGATAACGACTTGGGTATGGGGGCATAAGTTGATTGTAAGTTAAGCCTCAGTTTGGCGGGTGAATTACGTTTAAATCGTGCCGGTCGGCCAACATTTAACATGGACATTGAAGATGATGCTGAGACCGGTGATAAACAGCTTGATGTTGCTGTTTTTGAAGAGCACGGCGTTTCATCTTCAGGTGTTACAGGTGGTGAGGTTAGGCGAGATGAACAATTACTACTAGCTCCACTACTGTGGCCACTATCACATTCATCCATTTCAATATTATGATTTCGACATTTTCTTCTGCTGCTACTGCTGGCGCTGGCTATATCTTCCTCTTCATCAGCAATGTCTTCAACAGCCATTTCTACGTTATTATTATCAATATGACTAGATTGTGTTGTTTTTGTTGTTGTTGAGGATGTGGGTAGATTTGCTGAGCTTGGTGTCAGTGGTTCTAATATTCCACTTGTGCGCAAGCTTTGTTCCAATTCTAGCAATTGACCCATGAAATTAAGATTTGGTGAGATAATAGGACGTGCTAACTTAACTAATTTGTAAGCTTCCAGCAGCGATAGAGATTTGTAGCGCATAACATAAGCGATGGCAATGGTGGCACTGCGAGATATACCCGCATGACAATGCAATAAAACCCGGGAACCAGTTTTACGGGCTTCCTCTGTTAAAAAAAAACAAACAAAACAAAAAAAGTTTACTTTATTAATTATCAAAAAAATACTAGAGATTTGCTGCAGTTTTTTTTTAATGTAAAGTAAAAGCTGAAGTGGAATTTTATAAAAACAAGTAAGAGCGCTATATTCGGCTGTGACGAATCTTATATACCCTTCACAACGTATAGGGGGTTTTTTTAAATTTTGTATGGCAACCCTCTTAGGGGTTATGTGACTAATTGCGGGACACCATTACACATAAAAAAAGATATTTTGAGAAATACAACTCTGATCGGTTGAAAAATATAATTTATTGAGAATTTTAAAGCTTTACTGCTAGCAGATATACATTAATTATGTATTTCACTTCAATTTTTTTTGGGTGTATTATATACACTTTTTCCATTAAAAAACAAATGTTTTAGAAATTACATACGACATAACAGTTTCATGTATACCGTTAGCAAGAGGTTAAGGGTAAATTTATGTATAAAATTTGATAAGAAAAATTTTGTCATTCCTTAAATTTGTCCATAATCTTATCTTTAAAGAGCAGAAAACGGTTATACTTCTAGATTCTTTGCGCGATCTTAGTGTTATAATAATTGACATACAAATGGGTATCCATACATATCGATGTCTTAATAAAAAAGGGGTAAAAAGAATTTTTTTCCATTTGAAGATTGTGACTGGTGCGACTTTACAGACTTAAGTTTTAGAAAATTTTAACTTAAGGAGTGAGTTGTGTAAAATATTCTTAAAACCGGCTTAGATTTTTTAAATTAAAATGGTGGCTTAAAGTGTTTTTAATCGTACTTAATACTTTGTTGTCACAAAAAAACTTTTTTTCCTTACAGAAAACCCTTTAAGAAAATGTTACAAAAAACGTAAAACAAGAAGAGCTATTTATCGTTTTAAATTTTTTTTAAAGAAATAAAAATAAAATATGAACGAATTTTATTTATATTTCAATCATTTTTATTTTCTTTTGGACCGTTTTACGTGGAAATTACCAATTTTAATTGTTTTAAAAACTGCATTTCAAAAAGATTTTGAAGTGCGGCAAATAAAATTATTATTATTGTAACAAGAAATTTACGTTACTTTCAAGTTTGAATACAAATGTCTAAAGTATTAAGTAGTATTAAGCACTCAAATCAAAGAAAAATTTATGTATTAACTTATGTAATATTGTTTAGAAGCTATGACAGGTTTTTTAACGTACGTCTTGGTGAGACAAACTGATGTCTTGACAAACGTCAAACTCAATATATAAAAAAAATAACAGTACAAAATACCGAAATTGTTTTATTTGGATTTTGACATTTATCAATCGTTGGGAGTTATTTATTTTTTATGTTGGGAGTTATTTCATGATACCACACAATGTTTATCTTCAAAGATATGTTCAAGGTGCGCCGAAGACCAGCTGTCTACGAGGCCTTTTTTTACAAAACCATATTATAATGTTTACTCGTCTTATATATATTCCAAATGGGCTTCGTATATTAAAACTTCTCTGCTTTTATCTTAACTGTACAAATGTAGTTCTCATTAACGTTTTATTAGGGCCATCATAAATTAAATTAATTTCTTTAGTATTAAAGAATTAAATATTTTGGGACCATTTTTTTCATTTTTAACATTTGGGACAGGGTACATTTATACAGGTAGTGTTAGGAACCCAGCTGATTATAAATTCGCCTTGAAATTCAACATTCAACTAGGTAAACTCAAGGCGAATTCAAAAAATTCGCCCTCTGCATTTCCTTTTTGTGTTTGAACGGTAGAATGTCAGAAAAATTAAAAATTCCATATAAAATTAATTTTTATTTCGTATAAATGTCAAATTGATTTTAATCAGCTGGGTTCCTAATATTACCTTGGTGTTCCCTGATTCGGACCATTTTTCTTTTTTTTAACACATTAAATTTTTTGGGGGCCATTTTTCATTAACAAATTATTGTAAAACCAATTTTTTTTATAATTTTTTGGTATTTGATTAGAAAAAAGTCAAAAAAGAATTGTTGTTTATTTATCATTTATATGTATAACAAAAATAAATTGTGTAAAGAAAATATTTCAAATATTTGGTAAAAAAAATTTTTTAATATTTTTTTAAAATCATTGAATCAGCGATAATTATGTTAATTAGGCTTCTGATTGAGTAATATTCCCAGAATTTTTTTTAACAACCTACAAGATTGATTTCCATACAATCGTATCATTCCAATTTCTAATTTATGTTTATTCCTTTGAAATTTTTCAAAAATTTGCATAGAAATGACTAATTGAAGAATTTTAATTACAAATTGCGAATACGAGCAATAACCTTTTCAATGGCACCGAAAAAACCATAATGTTTAATTTAAGTAATGAGCAATATAATTTCAAAAGTTGTTTAATTTGTTTACACTTAAGTATGTACTATATGTAGGTAGCTTTGCTTGACTTTGCAGTTTGAGTAACCCAAAAATTTGCACATCACTCAGAGGAGTAATTTTTTTATTACTGCTGCTGTTGTTACACATGCTCAATAAACCTTTCGATTTCAAATATTTGCAAGGTGAGTAATTATAAAGTGAATAAATTTCAAACTAAAATGACTTTCATATTATTTTAAAATGGTTAACATTTCTAACTGGTAAGTCAGATATTTTAAAATATGATACAATAATTCTAACCTACGGTCTCCATTAGACACGAAAACACTAACATTACCCAATAAAATTTTTTTTCATGTTATAACACCGTTGTTAGTGCAAATGGTAAAACAACGGTGTTATACCATCATGTTTTAGCTATGATTCATGGCTAATGAAGACTAGGGGTAAGTAATTAACAATGTTTTAAAGGAAATTTCCGATGATAAATTTAAAAAGTTTTATCAGGCAGTTTTGCCTAAATTTCAGGCTGCCATAAGAATTTTGTATGTACAAGAAAAAGCGCTATACTCGGCTGTGCCGAATCTTATATACCCTTTACAAAGTAACCACTATACTATACGTACAATAATTTTTTTTAAATTTTGAATGGCAGCCCCCTTAAGGAATGGGAACACAGGGTAAGTATGTTCTAGGAAAATGTTTGCAAGGAAAATGAGTTTCGGTCAGTCCCATTTTTAACCTATCCAAGGGCACCCAAACTTTGTATGGGAGATATGCGGCTAAATATGTTCTAGGGATATGTTTGGGAGGGAAAACTAATGGGGGTCGGTCGAACATTTTATTTATCTAAGGCCGACTCTGGGGAAGTTATAAGCGTCTTTATATAATTTTTGTAAATTTTGTACGGCGGCCCCCTTGGGGGATGGTGGGTGATAAGCGGTAAGTATGTCCTAGAAATATTTGGGAGGGAAAACTCCCAAGCCACATTCGTGGTTGTCATAAAAGCCGATAGTTGTCGGAATCGGATTTAAAAGCAAGCTTTAAAAGCTTTTGTGTTACGAATTTTTAAATTATAAGTTTAGAGCTTAAATTAAAACAAATATTCTAACATAGGAGACAACAAAACAACGATACTAAAATGTATGATTTTGAAATATCTATAAAGGATTTTCAAATCCGATTCCTACAGCTATCGGTTTCCATGACAACCCTGATTGTATCAAAGTTTCAGTTTTTATTTCTAAAAAAATTTAATGGACCTTGTAAATCCCCAAAACGATGGTCATTAACTTCTGTGAAACTACGTAAAAACACTTTTCTTTTGATTTATCTTTGTAAAACAAAACACCAATTTAGTTCATAATTGGTTCGGTGCTATATTTATCATTCAAACCAATTATAAGCTGATTTTTTTTTTGCTTTAGTTGATATTTTTCAAAAAGAATACTAACATAATCAACAATTTATTTTAATTTTAAAGGAATTTACTAGGTGGTTAAGTTATAGAGATCGTGAAAATCGTCAGTTTTAAGAGAAAAATCTTCAAATCTGCATTTTGCTATTTTCAGGACCAAAAATCGTCAAAATGACGATATATTGTCAAATCTGGCAGCCGTGGCTGTAATATAACTTAAAAGAAATACATGTAGATTTCAAAATGTTTAAATTTAATGTGCTAATATATATTTTTTAACTTTTGGGCAACCAAATAGATTAAGTGGCATCACTGTATAAACCTTGTAGTGGTGGTGCTACAATATTCACCTCTTTTTAACAGTGTCTTAGCTTAGCATAGGTGCTTATGAGATACAAAAGAAAGGTAGTTTATCACAATATCATTAAGGATTAACTAAATTATTCCTAAAATTTTTATTTATTAAATATTTTATTAATTTTTTTGTTTTTTTTTTTTTTTGTGTAACGTACAGAACTAATGAGTCATATTATTCTGACTGTGTTTCTTTGGTTAACAAGGGGTAGGTATTTAAGTATGTTCATATAAACAAAAGAAACAAAACATATTGTTGATGTATGATATACTTATTTACAAACAAGCATATGCATATACATACATATGTACATACATGTATATTGTGCATACATACTTATAGGTAGGCATTATTATTAAAAAAACAAGAAATATAAAAAATTTAAGGGCCAATACGTGATTTCTTGTCTAGTAAAATTATATATTCTTTTTCACTTTAATTCTTTAATAAAAGGCCAAAAACAAATAAACAATGCATATATTTAAGAATGTTAATAAAATAAATAAATATGTGTGTAGGTATATGGATTTGTTTGTATGTATGTACATATGTATGTTTGTATATACACATGTATTTGTGCACAAGTATATGCAAGTGTGACACATTCGTGTGATAAAACAGAGCAAAACTACATTATAAACCGAATAAAGAAGAAGCAGGTGCCAATTTTATAACGTTGATGGTTTAAAAGAGTGACGACACAAAAAAGGCACAAATTCCTACAAACATACCAATACAAAAAAAAGAACCCCGCCAAATGGCCAGCTCTTAATCATTTGCATTTGTATCTACGTGTGTAATCTGTTGTTTAAAAATAGCCCAAGTGCCTGTATTGGTCACAGGATTTGTGATGGTGATGATTTTGGTTAAACTGTTGTTAAATTTTCGTATGAGAGAAGAGAAAAACATTTTTTATTTACAACATATGACTCATGCAATAATATTCAAAATGTATAACAAAAGTAAAACAATAATGTTTATATGTACAGTGAACTCGCGGAAACGTGAACTAATTTTTACCAAGGGTGTTCATGTTTTCGATTTTGTTCACGCTTCTGATTGGATATTTTTTAATTATTTTCTAACAAATTTAATTTTTTTTATCAATTTATTGTTACTAGTTCAAAAACATCCAAATCTAGTCAAAACTTAACAACGCTTTAACCCGAAAAGTCCAATTTAAAAATTTTACAACCTAAGTTTTTTGGGTAATACATAATTGTCTTATTAATTTGACCACAAATATCAACCTTTTGCAAATAAAACTATGTACCTATATCACTTATAGATCCTTTTATTACATAATTCGCGAACTCCCAAAACTAATAAAATTAATGTAAACAAAAAAAAAACTCAGAAAAAACTGTTCACGTTTTAAAGCTTTCAATGTTTGTTCACGTTTTAGAGTAGTTAATATTAAATAAAAAGTGTTCACGTTTCTGGATGTTCACGATTCTGGATATTCACGTTTCCGCGAGTTCACTGTATGTACATATGTATGTATGTATGACTATAACAGTTGTTTTGGTTTTTTGTTTTGCCATTTTACGTTAATATAGAAGTAGAGTTCAAAACAAAAAAAATATAAAAAGAATTAAGTAAATTTTAAAGCAAAAGAAAACTATGGAAAAATATTTATAATAACGACCTTCAACTTGTGAGTAATAAAGCCAAGAAAAACGTTAATTTTACATACATACATACATACGTAAGTATGTTAGTATCTCCATAGGTAGGTACACACAATAAAAAAAAACATGTAATCTTTACTTAAACCACGAATTTTCTTAAACGAAGTACGATTTATATGGTACGAATTTTTTACATTCAGTCACATTTAAGCAAAAAGAGGATTAATTTCAGTTCGAAATCGTGCCTGATGTAAGTTTAAAAAGATTGATTAGGGCGTAAATGGAATTAGTCCAAAAATTAAAATTACATACTTTTTTTAATTAAAGAAAAAAGGAGTTTTATATTTTATTTTATTATACATATGTAGATATGTACATATTCAATATTTTTTATTTGATTTTTTTTCGGTACTAGCCATGGCTGGGATTTGAACCTAGGACTCTTTGAACTGCAATACCAGCGTGCTATCATCTAGAGCACATTTTATCACGTTAATGGTAATTGCGGCCCCGTTTATGGGCCTTAGAAATGCAGGGTTAATAAATGAAGCAAAAGCGAAAAAACATAAAAACTTTTAATCAAGAAAATTATGATTCATCATTTTTAATAACGTTTTTTTTAAGCTGTTTTGTGTTTGTTTTTCGTTTAGGCGCCGAGTGTTGTTTGTACACGACTATCGTCATAATTTTATTGTATTTTTTTAATATTATTGTTGATTGTTGATATTTTTTGTTTTGAAATAAAAAAGGGGTCCAGAGTGGGTTGTGAAGGGTGAGAGTTAAAAATATTGTGTTACCACCCTTCGAACAGTTTATACCTATGTGCTTCAAAAGGCATAACAGAAAAAAGTTAAAATCAATCAAATCCCTGCCAAATTCACAACCTGTTGTAGTGTGTAATTGTAGAAATTATGGCGATGCACCATATAATGTCAAGTTTTTAAAAACGGAGAAGAAACGACTTAAATTATGATTTAAAATCTACACTAAAAAAAAGAAACATGTTATACCGTTGTAGCAACTAACATTTTTTAAAGAAAACACTAAAAACATTTTTGCAACCCTGACGTCTTACAACCAATGAAACAAGTCGAGGCAAAATTTTCGGCGGCAGTTTTTAAGCTAAAATGCGGCAACTTGTATTTAGCCGACATAAGTCGAAGAAAACGGCAGCTCTTTTGAAGCCGACACAAGCCGATGAAACCGGCGGCGGAGGACTAGTTTTAAAAATACCCAGCGGCGGCGCGTCGTCGGCTTTGAGCCGGTGGACTTGTTTCACTGCTTACAACTTTTTTTAGTGTTTTGTATAGATAAATAGTTGCTTCAACTTGTACAACATTTTTCTTGTGTTTTTCTAATGTCGCAGATTGTTAATTATAATTTTGATTTGTTGTGTTCCTTTTTAAAAGCTTTTCACAATAAACAACAAACTGTCGTTGTTTCCAGGATACACTAATACAGGTAGTGGTAAGAACCCAGCTGATTATGAGTTCCTCTTGAAATTTTGTGAAATTGATATTCCAGGGTATACTAATACAGGAAGTGTCAAGGAAAATTAAAAAAATTCGCCCTCTGCATTTTGTGTTTGTCAAAAAAATTTTCAATTTCAAATAAAATTAATAAATCTGACAATCACTTTCACTCGCATCCGTTAAAAATGTCTGTACTAAAAGCTTCGGAAAACTGCCGAATAAGATTCCTTATGCGGCCTCTGCCAGCAAAAGTAGTCGGCACTGCTCTCTAACATATCAGCTGTTTTTTTTTGTTTACGTAAAAAATAAAATTCTTGTGATTTTTTTAACTAAAAGTGTGTGCCAAAAATAATTTCTTCTTTTAATGGATTTTAGAGATACTAACCAGGTAAGATATGGACCATTTTTGTCTACGTGAATATAATTTCTAAAAATTGTTATTTGAAGCCAAAAACAGCAGCAGATTTACATATATGTATATGTATTTGTTTTTTATCGTTTAGTCGTATCATAATTTTTGGTTCTATTTTTTTACAATATATTATTTAACAAGACCTTGCGAATTCACTAAATAAATTTTGCTGTTCACAAGTGAATTTACTAAAATCGTATTTTTTTAACGATAAGCCATACAACAGAACTTGTGAATTGGCCAATTGTTTATCTATAGATTATTTTCTCAAAAATAAATTGTTAAAATAATAACTTGAGAGTACCTATGTATTTATTAAATGTTAAGCACAAATTGGGATAAATATGCATATACATACAAACAAATGTACATACATACATATACATATTAATGAAAATTAATGTACATACAAATAGGTATACACATGTACTTAAAAAAATACTGTTTTAAAAACTGTTTTGTTAAAACTGTGCACACAAACCGTACAAACATTGATACATATGTACATACCTACATTCATGCTTCTGCATACAATTTATTACCAATCTATAAAGAACCGAAACTGTATTCCACAATTTTTTGTAGTTTTTTCATTTAAATACTAAAAATAGTGAAAATCAATAAATATTGTAGGTTATAAACATTAACAGACGACTGACTGGTCGTTCACTCCTGAAAGCTGAAGAGCCCACATGTTGCCAATAACAATAAAATGTTGTAAATACTACTGTGCACAGCTCGAAAAAAAAAACACAAAAGAAGAAAACAAAAACAGGAAGGGAAGGGAAGACGCAAAAGAAAAACAATGTTTTGAAAACTGCTTTTAAATTTACGGAAGAAATTTTTTTCATTGTGTAGCCAAAAGATGAGTCATCATTGAAAGGCTGCCAACAACGTCATAATCACAAGTACTTATGTACATACATCCATTCATACATACATATATAGCAGAAGTAAGTACCTAATTTAGCCGGCAAGTAAAAGTGCTGGCTGCGTCTGCTGCTGCTACTGCTTACAACAAAACATTTTTTTTATTAGTTACTTTTACAATCCTATTTTATTATGGCTCATTTGGAACGAGGTCGAAAGTGCACGTGACGCACAAATACACGAATACATATTACCACTAAGCATATTGTTTGTTGGTGGGGTTGTGCAAGTTTTCAAATTTGCCAGATGTATAAATATGCGAAATCTATTAAGGGATATTCGATTATGATTTTAGTTTAAAAGTTGTTACCATTTATCATCATGGCTAAATGTATACAAATGAATAGACAATTATCGAAAGCAATCTTGTTAATCGAATAATGTCAAAAAAATTGTTTATTCAAACATAGATAATAAATTTGATACCAAGGCACATTCAACAAGGTAAACCCAAGGTGAATTCAAAAAATTCGTCCTCTGCATTTCCTTTTTGTGTTTGAACGGTAAAATGTCAGAAAAATTAAAAAAATTTCATATAAAATTAAATTTTTATAACGTTGAAAATGTCAAAATGATTTTAATCAGCTGGGCTCTTAATATTACCTGGTTGAATGTGCCTTGTCTTATACCTATTTACTTTCACAAAATTTCAAGACGAATTCATTATCAGCTGATTTCTAAACACTTCCTTTATATGTAAATGTACCCTGATTGGTAGAAGGCAAAAATTATACAATGCAAATATATTTATTACTCTTTTAAAGTCTTTTCTGTTGCCAGAGTGTTAAAAATAACTTTTAACAAAATATTAGCATTAATGAAAATATGTACAGTGTGCGACAAAACATATGCACGAACTTCTGTTAAGTAGAATATGTCTCAAAAACAAAAGCAAACACATTTAGATTTGGACTTATTTATTTTTTTTATAAAGTTAATAACCTAAATTCAATAAAACATATAAAAAAAAATTAAAATTCTTATAAAACTTGCAAAAATTCATATTATACAATAAAAAACAGTTTTTTGTATGCGACAAAACATATGCACGTCTTTAGAAAATTAAAAAAAATATTATTATTTAGTTGAGTAGCCATTATTTTTTAAAACTTCTTCACATCTTCGTGACATGGACTCAATTAGGTTTGATAAAATTTCTCCAGAAATTTCATTCCAAGCAACTTCCACCTGGCGGTAAAGTTCATCCCTATTTCTGCAATAATAACGGTTAATTTTACGATCTACAATATCCTATAGATTTTCTATGGGATTGAGATCTGGCGATTGCGCTGGCCATTTTAAAATATTAACTTTATTAACTGAAAACCACTCTTTGATGCATTTAGCCGTGTGTTTGGGATCGTTGTCCTGTTGATACCTCCACTTAAGCGACATTTCCTCCTCTGCATGTGGTAGCATTATGTTTTGTAGGATATCCTTGTAAACGAATCGATCCATTACACCATTTATTTTATGAATTGGTCCGCTCCTATGGCCGGAAAAGCATCCCCAGACCAATACATTTCCTTTTCCATGTTTTACCGTACCTTTGGTATATCAAGGGTTAAGCCGTTGTCCTTTTGGTCTACGTACCAGCCTAAATCCATCAGAACTTTTAACATTGAACTTAGACTCATCAGAGAAGAGTACGGTTTTCCATTAGGTTGTGGTCCAGTTGATGTGCTCCTGTGCGAATTCGATTCTAGCTAATCTGTTTTTGGCAGAAATAAATGGTTTTTTTGCACTTCTACATGATTTTAATCCACCTTCAACAGATCGTCTTTGGATGGATCTAATCGAGACATTTAAGTTTAACTGACTTGCAATAGATCTTGCTGAGATAAATGTATCCTTTTTTATTAAGCGCAGTATTGCCTGGTCGTCCCGTTTACTGGTTTTCCGGGGTCTACCACCTCTGTGTACGGTTGCCAACGATCCTGATAAACTGAAACGGCTTTCAATGCGAGAAATGACACTGTGGTGAATTCCAAATTTATTTGCAATCGACGTTACTGATTGCCCTTTATTATAATCATTTATAATTTTTTCTTTTAAATGATCGGAATATTTGCTGTAAGCCATCCTTTCATTAAAATATTGCAAACTATGACCAATGACTTTGAATGAATATAAATAATAATAAACGCGTGCAAAATTTTTAAAATTATTCCGTTAAAATTTAAAAAATTGTGCATCTCATTTAACGATTCTTTTTGTTGGTAATTTGTTAGAAAAAATGAAGAACATAAATACCAACCACTTCGTGCAATTGTTTTGTCGCATGTAAAATAGCGGTTTTGTAAGTTTATTATTAATTTTTTTTTTCTTGAACATTTTTTTCTTTGCTTTTGTTTTGTGTTAGTAAGAGGACTCTATTATCATTACAAAAAAATGACACAAGTAAAAATACCAATGAAATTTTCTATATTATAAAGATATTTGATTGTAAGTACAATCTCGTGCATATGTTTTGTCGCATACTGTATATAGTAAAAAGAAAATATTAAAATGAAAAGTCAAACGAAAGAAAATTTAACAGTAAATTTGAAATGTTTGTCTTATAAAGGATTCCTGTATTAAATGAAAATCTATTAAACATCGTTTCCGTTGGAACTTACGTATGTATGTATAAGCCGGAAAGGGGGTTGTTAATATTAAACGGTGTGTGTTTACCCTATGATTGTACTACTTTACAAACAAACAAGCAAATGTACATATGTATATATATCTGGGAGTCTATATTTCTTATCATTTTTTTTTTCATTTGTAGTGGTAGTTGTGGATTATAATAATAAAAAGGAAGGAAGTTTTGTGGCGTTGTTTTTAAATTTTGTTTTGGTTTTATCTTCTTTATTCGAAAAATGTTGTTGATGGTTGGATTATGTTGCTGTTAGTTTTGTTTTAGTATGCAACAAATGTATGTATGGCTGTATGTATGTAAGTATATACGTGTATTCGTATTAAAGTATGGGGTAAAATGCCGCCATGCCGTCTCACAAAGTTTTAGTTTATCGAAGTCTTTTACATACATACATATGTATGTATGTATGCATACACATATGTATCTACTTTACAGAAAATCCTCGTTTTACGAAGCTTATGTATGTATGTATGGATGTTTGTATTTATGTGTTTAATCCCATCCAACAATTTTTTCATTTTTTAATCAAATTTGGGTCTTTTTCGACTCCACTGCGCGATTAAAAAGGCAAAATATGCGCGCATTTTCTGAGCATAAATGACTCTTTTGTCGGGAGAAAAACGTAACTTGCCGCGACTCTTCTTGATAAGTCTTTTATGAGTCATTTTTGATATTAGTTAAAAGTCATTTTAGACTCCTTTTTAAGTAGTATTTGAAGTATTTTCTGATCATATATAAGTCTAATTTTAGTTCGTTTGTGACTCTCTTTCGAGTCGTCTTTCAGTCATAATTATAGTCGCTTTCGAGTCATTTGTAAGTCCCTTTATTGTCATTTATAACACATATTTCTATTTTATTATTTGTTTTATTTTTTATTTTTATTGTCATTTTCAAAATACATACATATAAAAGAACAAAAAAAGAAGGTAATTAAAATTTCTCCGTGTTCTTGTTTTGTCCCATATGGCTGCTTAAGTTCTCCTTCATCTTCCAAGTTTTTTACCTGTCTTCTGCAAATTTGAGCTGCAACATTTTTCCCCTTTCTTATATTGCATTTCACTGATTGATTAAAATATCTTACTTTAAGGATTTTTTGATAATTGCTAAATTTAATTACACGTTTTTATTATTAATCCTTTAATTTCACTTTCATTGCAAAACCACGATGTTACTTTTTATATGAACAAAAATTTAAGTGTTTGACATTTACTTAACAATCAGTGTTCAATCATCTATCTGCGCAAAATATGATCATAAAATACATAATTTTAATCACTTCTTAAGCACCTGCATGATCTGTTTTTGATTAAGCATTTTTCAGTTTTCTAGGTGAGCGAAAAATGATAATAAATGACGAAAAACGTAGTCATATTTTAAACGTATTGATGGTTAATTTGCGATTGCTATACAATTTGTTATTGTATATAACATCAAACTCATTTTACTCAGTAGCGCGAATCACTTTCTAGTCCTTTTTTGATCGTGTAAGTGATTAATCAGTTTTTGATCACCAAAAGTACTCTTAAAAGACTCAGGAAGGTGATTTTTCGAAAAACAATCTTCCAAATGCTATCTGGGATATAAATAGATAAAAAAATAAACAAAATAAACTAGAACACAAAAATTTGTATTTGTATGTTCATATAGGTACATACATATGTATGAATTTTTAGCATTACCTCATTGTAAAGTTATGAAAGAAATCTGTTTTTAGGATATATGTATGTATGTACATCGAACATTAGTATATGTATATTTATGTAGGTAGGTAGGTATATTCATAAATTAGGAATGTCGGTGACAACCTGTGACTTGGCGTATACAAATTATACACTAAAAGCCTTATTCTAAAGTAGTAATAAAGTTAATCCTGGTTACAATTTCAATCTAAAGTAAAAATTTTAACAATTAATATTCTGGCAATTTTTTGTAGCAATTAATACAGGGTGTCTGCCAGCAAGGTATACTATGTACTTTGTTATGCCGCCATTTTGGTAAATATTAGTCTTGACAGGTGAAGTAGAGTCGTGGCAAATTTTTTATGAAAAAATATTCGTTAAGCCAACGTGTTTTAATCATTAAAACATTTTATCAAAATCAATCATTGATTTTCATCAAAAAATCATAATGAGTGACGCGGCACATTTTCACTTGAATGGATATGTGAATAAACAGAATAGTCAGCTCTGGGCAATGGAAAACCCTTAAACTATTTATCAGTAACCTTTGCATCAATTAAAAGTGAGAGTCTGGTGTGCTGTTTGGCCAGGAGGAATCATTAGAACTTATTTTTGACACTGAAAACGGCGTAACGGTAACTCTAAATGGGAAGCGATATAGTGCCGGCGGACACCCTGTATCAAATATACTATTACCTTCTTAAAAAGTAAAAAAAAAATATATTAAAAAGCTTCAAAAGAAAAAGTACGGGAACGCATTGCTTGCACTCATTGTGGCTTGCTTTATTTCATCCTTTAGTTATTGAGGAAAACATTTGAACTGCTCACGGGTAGTGCGTTAATTTTTTTCATTTTTTTTTAAATCATTTTTATTTAAATTAATTGTCGATTTATTTCACCACGATTGTTGAATTTGGTCTCATTCCCTAGCAACCAGAACCATAAAATTCTTTTTTTTTTTTTAATATGAAGTTTGACATTTTCCGAGTTATAAAAAAGAAACTTCCACCGTTAGTGTGTCAAACTCTATATAAAAAAAAACTAAGAGAGGCCAAAACTATATTCTCTCATTGCAACGACCTGATGAGTTATTTGACCATGTTAAAAGCAAGTATTATGTTAAGGCATAACGGATGGTTAAAAAAAATGTAAAAAACTGCAGCCTTGTATTTTGTAAGATTAAATATTTTTTAAATAAAATAATGTATGGGAAACTTACCTATAAAATCGTAGGCTTCCTGAAAATATTGTTTAATATTTTGATGGGGTGTGTCACTGGCAGGTATTTGCATATATTTAAGGCCCGGCATTTGATTTGTGCTCGGTGCTTGGCAGGTTACATTTAAAACACAATTAGCTCCCACACTACTTGGATCATCGGCATCGCGGCCATTGCCCAATAGTAAGTGGGGAAAAACTGGTGAGGCGGGATGTGTTTCAATATCTAAAAATAAATAAAATTTTACACAAAAAAAAAAATATTTTTAATTTTTATTGTTTTAATTTAAAAGACAAAGACGTATGTTCATATATACATATATACAGACTTTAAAGATTTTTGTGCGCCATTTAATAATAAAATAAAGACTATTTTTAGAAGATTCGTAAGAACAAAAAATATTTTATTTTATTATTTTTTATACAAAGTGGTATGTATGTATGTCTTTTTAAGACAAATATATTTGGAAAATGACCTTATTTTAAAAATTTTATGACTGGCTTACGTGTAGTTTGTTTTCTAAATATTCAATTGCATAGTTTTAATTTAAATATTTTTCCAAAATAAATCAATTTACATTTGCTCGAATATCTTAACCTTTCTTTAAATTAAAAAAAAAAGATTTATAGTTTATTAAGAAAAAAAGTTGGTTGCAGAGTCATCTAGTGAATCTTATAACATGTTCACACGGTGACCAAAGTTCGAGGTTCGCTTTCTCATTCAGGGTTCGCACTGTGAACCTTCTAGGTTCATTTTGAATCTTGTGCGAATTGTGCGTGAATAATTTTTTATAATCTCAAATTTTAATAACAGACTATCTTAAGTTTATCTGACCTAGCACCCAAAAAAAGCCATTAACCTAGAAAACAGAAAAATTAAATGTGAAAAAAATTTTAAAAATCGCAATCTTAATTCAAATGCAAAATAAACCTAAAGGTTCGCTCTCAAAAGTTTGTATGGCGAACATAGTTGCCAGATAATTTTGATCCAATATCATAAAATTTTTGAAAAAAAATCGTCAAAACAAGTTTTTGGAAATGTTAAGGAATCGTCAGCCCAAAAACTGAGGGTTTTTATTACTTGTTATTCTGCAAAAGTATTTACAAAAAAAGCAAAAACTTATAATTTAAAGCAAAAAACCAATTTTAAATAAAAAAACAATAATAATGAAATATTTTTTTTAAGATTTCCAAGTTAAGCTATTTGTCATAAATAATTTGTTTATGTTCAAACTAATTTTATTTGAAACAAAAAAATATTTTTTCTCTCAGAAATAATTTTTCAGGGATCCTACTTCTAATCCTTGGAATATAGTGTATAAAAAGGTGTATTTGTTGTATTTTTTGTTGAGGAGTATTAAGGCTGAGGGACCTTTAAACACCTTTCATTTTGATACCAATATCTTAAGAGTTAAATTGCAATTAGTGAATAAAGTAGAGACAAGACGAAGGACAATTTAGCATGAAAAAACCTATTAATATTTTAAAGTCATATGTATAACCAAATTTTCACATTTGGGCATAAAGGCGCAAAAGTCGCCAACCATTATTTTTAAAAATAGCCAAATTTAGGGCAAAATCGTCCAACCGTCAAAACCTAATTTTTGGGTCCAAAAAACGTCAAAATAACGAAAATTGTCAAATCTGGCATCAATGATGGCGAACCATGTAGTTTTAACCACGGTTGGAGTGCAAACAATGAATGAGAGAGCGAACCTTGTATTTTGATACTCGTGTGAACATGCCACTATGTTTTTGCACAATTGTCTAATATGATTTAAATTTATGGGATTTTGGTTTTGTCAAATTATTTTAAATAAATTTCAGGCAAGTAGTTGGTGTATATTTAGGGCTTTCAAACAAAACAAAGTGTTAAGAATCTGTCTTATACACCTTTTATAAATATGAGATTTGATTATGAACTAGGGGACCAAGCATCCCCCTCTTACATTTGACAATAAAATGTTGAAATCATAGAAACGTTCTTACTTGATTTCTTTCTTTATTATTATAATTATGTACATACATACATACATAAGTATGTATATACATACCTACATATTTCTGTTTTCTTTCATTTCAATATAAACCCCACAAACTTATGCGTTTTCTTTACAATTTATTATGAGTTTGTGGCAAATGGCAGGAATGAATGAATTAAATGGTTGATTGAATTGCGTCTACGTACATATGTATGTATGTATATAAGTACATACGTGATGGTGTGTAACGTTTTTTTTAATAAAATTTTTACTTTGGTAATTATGTTTTGACTTATTTCTGTAGTTCGGTTTATTTTTATATACCCCCCAAAGTATGAGTCATACAATAAATAGATACGGAAACACCACATGTAAACTAATAGACATGAAGCAATAGTTTATATTTCTATGCGCATTTCAATATACTTTTTGTGGCTTATTTTGTTCTCTATTACAAAAGGGAAACAACAAATAAATTGTCTACGTTTCAAATACATACATCTCTACAATGAATTATAAAGCAAATTAATTATCAATCAATAAATAATTTATAAAGAAAATATAAAAATAATTGTTTGGATTATTTTCAATGATCTTGTTTAAGTTCATACAATGTTTTACTCGAATGAAATTTACTTGAATTACTCATTTAAATTAAAATTTACAGGATGAAAAAAGAATACACAAACAAACTTGAAGTAATAAAAAAAACCGTCATGTAACAGTATGTAGTATATGTAGTATGTTTTTGTTTAACTTAACCTCAATTTGGAAGAAGAAAAAACCAAAATAATGAAACAACGTACATACACAGTCAACAACAATGATTTTAATTTGTTTTGAAATTGTTGTTATGACTCATTTTATTTAAAGAACTTCAATGTTCAAGTAGCGTTATTTATAGTTAAAGTTGTTGTTGGTGGCTAACAATTTAAAGAAACAAGTACTTTGTACTTCATGTAGGTACTTTTATAATAACAAAAGTAATGCAAGGAACACAAAACGGACATAGGTACGACGAACTTTTCGACGCGAATATTCGTCGGCATTAGGTCTGTTCATTTACAGAAAATTATAAATAATTTTCAATAGTTATTGCTGGTAAGTGTTTACGTACACAAAAAATTTGCAGCTAGAGAGTCAAAAAAGAGCGTAATATGTTTAGAAACAAAAATGTTTCTGATAATTTCTACCACAAAAAATTTTACTATCAGAAATTATTCAAACAGTCTTTCTGTTATTAGTTGTGTTCAATAACTTTCCAGTAATTAATAGCAACGAGAGAGTAAAAAGAATTATTTTCAAAATTGCTCTCAAAAATATTGCAAGCAAATGTATTTTGTTATTGTAAACTTATAAAAATTTAAAACTAAAATTTTTTTTCAAATCATAATGACAGAAAGACTGTTTGAATAATTTCTGATAGTAAAATTTTTTGTGGTAGAAATTATTACACCCGTCACAATGAAGTTCAAAAACTACTTTTATATGATTGAGTAATGTGATTATAATCAATAATGCACATTTAAAGTGTGGCTAGTACAAAAAGTTAAGGTTCAATTATGCGTGACATAACCATAGCCACAGAAAACAGCTGTTCGAGCCAAACTTATGGGCAACACTGTATTTGATTATAGGTGACTTACCATTACCCCATAACCATTACCATAGAAACCAACTGAGTTTTGGTTTTAATGGCAACGGTTATGTTTATGGCGTTATGATATCTATGTCACGTATAATTGAACCTTTAGACCAAACCCGTTAAAATTATGCATGTACGGTAGAGGGTCAAAAAGTTTCATAATATGAAACAAATGTAACCAAACGGCTAAGCTCGTCAAAATTCGTTTTAAGCGCGGCGAACTAAGCAATAGACTTATTTCATACGCCGGCGAATGATGTACAAATTAGTGCAATGTTGCCATATCAAAATTTAAGTTTTCAAGCATTTCAGTTATCTAACGTATTTTTACTTAAACAATTGATTTATATTTATTTTAAAATATATAAAATATAGTAGTTTATTACAAAAAAATATCTTTAGTGATAATTTTGTAATTGTTTCATTTTGTAAGTAAATTTTTTTTTAAATATGGTTAAACTATCAGCTTTCTTTGCAATACTAGTAAGCAAATTTATATGTAGTTTTTTTCGTCGTTATTATGCGTCATATGGAGGATTTAGACAGCGAATTCGTCGTGATAGACGAAACTCGTTGTACGTCTAAGTTGTGTTCTTAGCATAAAAAGTTCACAGTAATCTATTGAGAACGTTAAACTAAATTTACCTGCCTTTAATATTAGTCGGTGTGTCAAGCGTTTTATTGAAAAGGTTTTAAAGATTTTTTTTTTAAATGTACAATTGCACCTTTGTTATCTCTTTACAAATTGAAGACATAAAAGTATGAACAATTTAAAATTGTATGTACATAAGTAGGCATACACGCCACTATTTTTAGAGGGATCACTGTACTGTTAAGCAAATAGTGTAGTAAACAACTTGAAATGAAAATATTTAATCATTTAATAAGAATTATTTGTTTTAAAAATTTGTAGCTTTAACATACATGAATCTTAAAAGTTCAATAATATTTAATATTGAGACAAAAATATTGTCATTAAGGTTGCTTTTCCTATTTTTCTCCCCCCGTTTAAAAACGAAAATGAGTCACTTATAGAAAACATACATACATACCTACATATATATATACATATATATGTAAAATGCATTACAGATAATGCGTTTTGGGTTCTTTTAAGAGTCATACAATTTTGTTAGTCACAAAAAGATTGAATTATCTAAATATTCTATTTAAAATAAAACATATATTACTCACACATTCTACATATTGTTTTTTTAAAATAAAAATTTCATCGCTTGTTTGACTCTACTTAACACATTTACGACATTTTTTTTTTAAATTTAGAAATAATTTTGGTTTTTTAAAGACTTTTTAGGACACTAAAAAAACTTGATTTTTTAAATTTGTTTTATTAAAATTAAAATTGTTGAAATTTAAAAAAAATGCCACTCAAAAGCAATAATTTAAAAACGGAAATTGTTTTTTTTTTTTGTTTTATTTTATTTTTGCAAATTGGTGTCACTTAAAAATATTTCAAAACAATTTATCATATTTCAAACATAACACATTTTTTTGTTAAAAATATATTTTTGGAATTATTTTATAAAAAGTTTAGAAATAAAAATATCTTTTTTGAACAGGCGTGTATCATTGTGACGTTTTTAAAAAAAAATCGCCACGAGCACTAAAAAAATTAAGGCCAAGAAAATCTATCACCGCAGACAAGGTAAAGTCATAACTCACTGTCGGGTTTGCCCTATTTCTATTGCATGGGTTAGAAAGTACAATTGTTATGTATGCAAGTATGTACATTGTACATATACATGATGTATTAACATAATACATAATTCCATTATATACTCAGTTGGCACATTCTTAACTATTTTTTTAATAAAATTGGCAACTGTTAACCTGTTACCTTCTGAAAAATAATTACGGCAACTGATAACCGAGCTGAAGTTGGGTTGCCATACGTAATCGACACATAAGCTTTCCCGCTTGGGGAGCACAGCCCTGTTGCTATTAGAAGAAGACCATCATTTTAGAAAGCTGCATTTTATGTTTAACAAAATCTAATTATTACAGATCTAAAGGTTTATCACTAAATTAAAATTTTTTTACAAAATATGTAACTGCGATACCTTTTTCCAAAATGGAACAATAATTACTTAATTTGCTTTTACAAGGTCCTCAAACTGTGAACGAGTGAACATTGCAATGCGTTGTGGCTTTCTGAACTTTTCGCACGTTGCTGCGTCTCAAGTTACATGCAACGCTTTGACGCATAGAATTTTTTGTTTTTATCAGCTGTTTTGAAAGTTTGTGGAGTCAAATAAAAAAAAAATTTTTAGATGGAAAGTAATATTGAGGTTTTAACGAGTTTTTAGAATTTGTTGAGTTTGTGCAAATAATAATTTGTGCTACAAGTGCATACAAAAGGCTTAAAATAACAAAATACGATTTTGGGTGCGTCCTTTGTTTTTCAAAACAATTAAATGCACATTCAGAGATGGCACTTTGTATGTATATTTTATCGATAGATTAAATGCAAATTTTGTTCATTTATAAATTGCAGCAAATAAACAAAATTAATATATTTTATTAATAAAAATCTCGCAAAACTTTATCGCAAAAGTTTTTTCTTTCTTAACCATTTTTTTCACTACAATAACAACAACAAAATTTGCGTTTCATTAGAGTTTATCGATAGCTTTTAAAATAATATAAAATTTTTATCCCCACTAGTTAAAATCAGCTGGTCTGTTGATTTGACGCTTTATGACGCATGCAAAAGTAAAAAGTCGCTCTACCTTTTGCGTGCGTCGCGTCAAATGACGCCAACGCGTCATGCTATGTAACTTGCCATATTGAAATACACGTATTCAACTTTTTTGACAACCGCGTATAAAGCGAGAACGCATGAAAAGCATGTAATGAACATTCAGCTTAAGGGTTATAGTCTCCAAGTTATTTGTTATAAAAATTAATATAAGTTTCTCTGCGCGAGGAATGTTTGATCAATATTTGGCTTTAGCAACGCTTTTTGACTGCATTGGACAGTGCGCCTTCTCAGCATCGATCCTAAATATATTTCGATTAGGTAAGGTAGGTTGAAAGGAGGAGACTCAAAGGCCTTAAGTCCCGCAGGACATATACCTAAACCAATGATTGGCTTATTGTGCTCTCCTAAAATTAAGAAAGAGAAGTTCACAGAAATTCGGTGTTAAAGAAGAATTCACGTATTTAAGTTTAATAAAGAGTAAAACATACATACTCTTAGCCTGTAGAGATAGCCGTTCAAAGTGCATGGCAAAAAATTTTTTTAGGCTGTAAAGGAGGTGCCACGCCCACATTTTATTTTATTGAGAGAGATATTACAAGGGGGAAATTAGTACACAGAAAAAATTATGCAGTAAAAATGAATATTTATTAGATGTTCCGTTTCGCCCAGAAATCTTAAGCGAAATGTTTAGAAATGTGTTATGCTAAACGTGGATTTTTTGTTTCGTTTGCAAAAACGTAACATTCACGTGACAAACAAAAACCGCTTCTAAGGGAAAATACGATTTTTCGGTTTTCTAAATTTTAAAATTTTTCTGAAACCCTAAATATTTTCTTTTTTTTGCTGTTAAAACCTTTTTTCAGAAAATTATGATGCGCTTACTTAGCAACACTCAGCATTTTATTTATATTGATGTATAATTACTGCAAGGAACACAACACGGACGTACGACGAATTTTATGCCGCGAATATTCGCCGGTGCACAATAATGACGTACGTCTAAGTTTATCGTAAGCGGCGATTTTAGAGATAGATTTATTTCTATTTCATACGCCAGCGATCGACGTATGATTTTAGTTTTCATCCATTTTAGTAATCCAAATTACTTTTACTTTAAAATGTTATTTATTTTTGTTATACAATATTTAAAAAAAATCTAAAATAAGTAGGTTATACAAAATTTTTGCGGTGTTTTTATTATTGTGTCATTTTGTAAGTATATTTTTTTTTAATATGGTCTTTCTATCAGGTTTCTTTACATAAACAGTATACAAACTTATTTGCTGTTATTTTTTCGTCGTTATTGTGCTTCATCCGGCGAATTCATACAGCGAAATTTTAGCGTCGAATTCGTCGTACGTTCGAGTTGTGTTTCTAGCATAAGCCGCGAGTAACTTAACCTCAAAAAGAATTGTCATATAAGATGGAAAGCGCATACTTTTTTTAAGTTCAATCATAAAGCCAAAAAGTAGACGGACGAACGGCCCTTTGCATTCTTTTTTAGTTTAATAAATTTAATTAAAAATCGTAATTTAAAATACATACATATAATTTTTTTTTTAATTTATAACTAATAAACAAAGATTGACAACTTAAAAATTGCAAAAAGTAAACAAAATTCCCCTTTTTATAATTGAATCATGAAATGTAGAATTATGACATTAGCATCATTAAAAATTACTAAAAATAATTAATTATTTGAAAAATAAGAAAAACCTGTAAAAAAGTAGTAAATATTCCTTTTTAAACTTGCAGTACTTAATTATTTTCTTATATTTTATTGAAATAAAACGTAAAAATGTTTAATATGACGTCTTTGTTGTTAAATGTTTTAATGTAATTGTTTAAAATTAGCAGTAGCATGAAAACAACAATAAAATTAAAATAAATTTTAAATGAAATTTTTTGTTTTTTTCTATTTTACACACGAAAAGTTTTCCGCTTGTAAATAAATACTTTCATGAAATGTGTGAAAGGTTCATTTATACGTGACTTAACCATAGCCACAGAAAACAGCTGTTCGAACCAAACTAATGGGCAACACTGTATTTGATTATAGGTGACTTACAATTACGCCATAACCATATTAACCTTTTGATTTTTGGCTTTTAAGGCAACTGTTATTGTAATGGCGTCATGGTAAGTAACATATAAATGAACCTTAAGAACTTTGACTTTTTTTAAAGTAAAGTAATGTTTAATATTAAAAGTAACGTCAGTTTACGCAATTTAAATTTAACTTACCATATACAGCGGGACTACTACAACTCCTCGTCAATGGTGGGCGTGTGGACGAGGTGTTGGTGTCATCTTCTTCACAAGAAGTATCCAGGTTATCTTTGGATCTTCTGTTGTTGTATTCTAAAAATAAAAATAAAAAAATGAAAGTAAAATTATTTTTACAGGAATTATAATACATATTTATGGATATGAATCATTTTTCACCACATGTTTTAAATAAAAAAAATTAGCATTTAAATTTCAAACGAAATCCTTAAATGAATCTTACTTACTTATTAGTCATTAATGTTAATTTGTTTAAACAAACAATAAATTAAATGAAAAAGATTTACATTTAGGGGATTTAAAAGGTGTTGTAGTTAAAAAACCTTCACCAACTACTGGACACGGCGCAGGTGTATGTGGAATTGTTATGACAATTTAATAAGCATATCTACCATACAATAGAACATAATAGTAAACCTTGTGAATCCCCTAATTGTTTTTAAATGTTAAAACAAAGATGAAAGTATTTTTAATCATACCAGTTTAAATTTTCCATTAATTTTTTTTTAAATAAGTTTAAAAATACATCCTGGGAAATAACTTCTCTTATTGATTTTAATAAATTACATTGTTTTGAAACTTATGTCAAAAAATGCCACATATTAAGCACCATTTAAAAGAGTGTGACACCCTACTCATCTTACTTAAGCAGTGCTTTATGACAGGTATACACATAATTAATAGAAAATCCAGGCGGTCAAGTCAATATTATATAATCCAATGTCGATTAATTTTATTGGCTGCGTCATTTCAATACAACTCAATCATGCAAAGTACAAACCAAGGCGAATTCATTGATCAGGTGGTGTTACGAGCACAGCTGATCTACTTTTTCCTTGCATAGATCGAGGCTTGGTTGTCAAATTTGTTTATGTTTACATATCTTTTCTGACACATCAGCCAACGAAAATCACAACAAAAAACATTTTTCTTCACCGCAAATAAGTTGTTGTAAAATCACCACCACCTTGGAATCAATTCGCCTTGGTACCAATCATGTTTGTTAAAGACAGTGCAAGGTGTACAAGGTGGCCGCGATACGGACGAACATTTTGATTCTTTAAATTTTTTCCTTTTTTCTATATGAAGTTGGACACATCTATTAAAAGAGAATGCCTGTTTAAGTGTCAAACTCCATACAAAGAAAAGAAAAAAGTAAGATACTAATTCTCTTCACTTCGCCTTGCAATAACCTGGTACGGGATTTCACCAAGATACAGTATCCATTAAAAGCTCGCACGCTAAAGGCGGTGGCACATAGAATCCGTCGTACGTCATACTTTACCTTTTTTAACTGACAGCTAAGTTGAAAAACATGTTTTATTATAAACAATGTCACATTCAGTACGTCTCCTTAAACGCAATGTACTAAAGTTGGGCAACTTTTAACTTTTAACGTACGTCAAGTACTTTGACAACTACCAGCTGGTTCATAACCTTAATTTTGATTAGTTGTTTTTGCACACGGCCATATAAAACATAAAAAATCAGCTGATTTAATATCCGTTTATAAAGGATTCTATGTGCTAACCTTTTGCGTTATTACGTTAATGTCAGTTAAAAAAGGCAACGCTTGAAGTACGACGGATTCTATGTGGCACCGCCTTAATGTTCTCTGAGCATTAAAGAGAGTAAGAATTAAAAAAAAATTTCGAATTAAAAAACTTTTTTTTTTAACATAACTGACTTGATTTTTAATATAACATTCCAAAACATTTTCAATGTGTCATGACCCGTTAACACTTAATCGATATATCTTTTCGATTTCGGCCTTTTAGCTGGATCGTACTCATCAGGGTACACGTATATCAGGCAGCCTCAGATAAACAGCTAAGTAACGGTATTTCGTTATATTAATGTCAAATTTTGTTTATGTTTATGTATTTTCTTCTTTTTTTACAAACAACAACTGTAGTATCGTAAAAAAAGCTCAAAAAGAAGAAAGATTTTGTGAGTTTTTGTTATTTGTTTTTGACATTCTTATGACGGTTTTAGTTGTTTTTGTAGAATCGCTCCTACCTAATAAGTGTACCCTGGTACTCATGTACTCAAGGAGGGCCAAGATACTTCCTGTATTCTTATTTTTAGAGCATATTTTTTTTTAATTTGTTAAGGCAAATTTTTTTACTTTTTACAGCATTTTTATGCGCATTAAATAAACCCTTTTTTAAAAGCATGTTTTTGGTTGCCCTGGTTACATATTTTTCACATACATTTGCATATTTTCGCATTCCCACATACATACATACATAAATATTTTGAAGCTTGAAATGCCAGTTAAAGAAACTTAACTAACAACATTTTTTCTTGTCAATATATAAAACCAAAACCTATACGTAAGTTGACAAGTAATGCTGCAATGTTTGCAGTATCGAATGTTTGAGGTATATTTTTTTCTTAAATTAAAGTTTTACTAGCATGCGATAAATAATATATTACCATGGGGCGTTAGCAAGGTGCATTGAAAAATGTGGGATAAACTGATAAGTTGTCAATTATTTCCGTCACATATACATATGTATGTGCATATATTTCTTACTTTTGCTCCTGCAGTGAGCATAGAACCGCCACATGGATTTTCATAATCTTCTCAATTTCTCAAAAAAAGCATTAAGTCTAGAGCACATACAACATGTATCCCATTATATATTGGGTTATATGCGCATATTTAAACGATTTGATTTTAACGATATATTTCTAAAAAATAACAGGATTAATTTAATGCAAATACCTAGAGAATAAGAGAACAGAGGGTTGTGAATGGATTTAGTTTGATATAAGCAGTACAGAATAAGAGTATAATTCCAGTATTCTAGTTCTAAAAAAAGTTTGTTGAAATAGAACAAATTTTCATTCAACTTACAATAACACCGAATAGAAGAAGTGCTGACTAGAAATCGTTTCAGTTTCCGAAATTGCATTACACAAAAAAAAAAAATACAAAAAACTTTTTTTTTAAATTCTTGTTCAAAATAATTTAATTTTTAGTAAATTTATTTAATAGTCTCTAATAATATTTTTATTTGATTTTAAAACCAAACAAAATTATCGCCTAGACAATTCAAATATTTAACCAGCCCAACAAATTTTTTTTACTGAAACTAAAACTATTATTTTTTTAATGAAATTTTTTGCAAAATTGTTTGTCTAAATTTACAATTTCCGTTGTAGGTCCTCAGCCAGACAAAATACTTATTGATTCTCTGAATTTCATAACTGATTCTACAGTTCAGTTTTTTCTGTGTTACATTCGGCTAATATCGAAATTAAATAATTAACACCCAGCAAAAACTCGGAAGTAATTAGGCATTACAAATTTCTTACTTTTCAACTACTATTACATACCATCTGTATTACTTAGCAGCTGTTAGATAATAAGTTATTTCTTATCTAAAATTTAGGTAGATAGTGTTAGTTTTAGAATTTTATATTTTACTTGAGTTTAATATTTTAAACCAGTTTTAACCAAAACATCAAAAAAAAACTTTGAATGCAACAATGAGATACGAGCCCCAGGAAAAGGTTCTTTTAGTGTCAATAAAGTAATAGGTCATGTAAGTCCCTCCTTGCATGGTAAGTACTTATTAAACTACCTCTTTGTAAGCGAGCATGGTAAGTACTTGCCTCCAATGTCATCGCCATGTTAAAATAATTGGTTAAAATGCTAATGGGTAAGAGTTTTTTTGACTTTAACTCATTACAAAGCAATGTAAGTTTTTGCTGGGTAATATAATTAATTTTAATTTTATAAAAATTTAAAATAGAAAAGTTCCTGCCTTAACAGGTTTAATAAAAATTTTCCAAACTTAAGTTATTGATGGAAAAAATATACAAAGTTTAGATGATTATTTTAGAGAACTTCGTTTTGTTAACTTAAGCACCATTGTTTAACTCTAGGTGTGAGAAATTATATTAGAAATTACTTGCGCTGTAAAATAAAAAGAAATTTGTTTGTATAAATAAAAACTTAATTGTTACTACCTATGTACCTATTTTGTTTGTATGTAAAATAACATTTTTGAATAAGACACCTGATTATTTTTCCCCCTTTAGATATGATTTTTTTACCAAATGATAATTTTCCTCATACAGCGTCTGGCAACGCTGAGTTTGACATTAATATTATTTTTGTACAAACGGTATTTATTTAAATTTTTTTACTTTTGACAATAAAGCAGCATATTTTTACTATATGTATGCATACATAAATATGTACATACATATGTACATACATATGTACATACCAAATTTTTTTTTGTTTTTTACCGCTTGGTTGTGTCAGCTGATTGATATTTGATATATGAAACTAATTTATGAGGAGTCGTTCATTACAATGGTTTTTTCTTGTTCTATTATTAAAACATACGATTTCACAAGACCTTGTGAGTTCACTAATAGGGTTTACAAAAAAATTCTTGCATAAATATATTCAAACCCACCATGCAAGTATGACGAACTACAATTACATACATACTCGTGTTTAAAACTATGTACATACATATTTTATTTTTGTTTTTTCTTTTCTATAGCAGAAACCAGAATACCAGTTACAAAGTGGTAATAATAACAAAAAACAAGAAGAAAAAAAAACATAAAACACAATAACAAGAAGTTCATCAAATAAAAAACTCGAACTCGTACTCGAAAGGTCGTTTCAAGCCAATGTTGTCTACTTTAACATATCAACGAATAATTGAAAACAACTTTTGCCATCAAGTGACTAGAAATAAATAAAGCAGAAAACTAAAAATATGCAAGAGTTGAAATAAAAAAACGGTTTAGAAATTCAGGTTTTAAATCGTGCTTCTTGTTGTTAATGTACTTACAAACGTACATACATAACAATGTTTGTATAAATATGTTGATATGTATGTATTCATGTACATATTTAAAATAGCAAAGAAACGTGCAACTGGGTTTTGTACAAAACGACTAAAAACAAATAAATTTACTCATTCAAAACGTCTACATCGTCTCGTCGTAGAATGACTCACAAAATGTTTACAAAATTGTCTTGCAGCTTTTATTTTAAACTTCTTCATTTTATATTTATTATGTTTAGTTGATTTTTTATAAAAAAAACAACAGTATTAAGACAAAAAGAACTAAACAAAAAAAAATATTAAAAGAAACACACAATAATCACAAAACAGAGTGTCTTGAAGATAATGATAATTAAACGTATAAACACACACACTACAGGAAAAAAACATTTTTTTTAAATAAATAAATAAATTAACAAATCTCTTGATTTAAAAAACTGTGAGTAATGTTTTAACTTTGATTAGTTCCAGTTTTGTTTTGTAGTCACTTAAATAGTTGTAATTTGTTTAAAGAATTAAGATATCAAAACAGGTAGCTTTAACCTAAAACTCAGAGTTTGTTGTTAAATGTTCTAAAGAAATTCGTTTCGTGTATAAATGTTTTACGAAACTGCGATGACAAACTCATTAATGTCGTCATAATCTCCAGCACACGATTGTCAATTCTGTTTAGTCCGTCTGACAGGGTAATAAAAATGAGTAATCAATTGAGAATGAAATGTAAAGAAGATGCGTATTATGATGCTGATTGCACACTCACAGTTGCTGCCGCTAATTAAAGACGCAATAATGTCATTCATATATATTTTTTTTTAATCATGGGGGCCCCATGTATGGCAGAACAACAGAAACACACATTTTTATGACCATTTTAGGTCTTGGTAAAACACGTCAAGTTTTACAGTAATAATATTTTTATTAAGGAACCCTAATGAAACAGGAAGTGATGTTACCGTTAGTCAAATTTTCGAGATTAGTTTGAAAGAAGGGGATTTGTGCCTTGAGTTGGGGTGTGAGTCATAAAGTGACACAAGAATCGTGCATATGGTATGGTACGCTTGGCGAAGCAGGGCTGATTGCGAGATTCATACTAACCGGACTGGATGGAAAAGGTACCAACCTGCTTCTCAATTAGAGCAGGAAGGATCTTAGGTTTATAAATGAGGCTGTCAAAAGGCGCTGCGATATGTTAATGTTTTTCAGATTGTGCGAGGACAAGGATAAAACGGAACAAACACCTTATACATATATATAAACTTTCTACAGCTGGCCAATATTGCAGTTCCAACCACTTAGAGTTGCTGCCGCTAATTAAGAACGCAATAATGGAATTTTTGCTGAACTGAGGCTTGTGGACGAATGTAAGCGTGTTCTAATGCTGATCATGATTCTGTTGGATGCTGGTTCATTGTGACGACAACGGTTATGAAATTGTCGATAAGCAGAAAGCTGGGGTGTAGGCCGTTAGAGCTACCATTTTGTTTTAATTATGGTAAAATAAAGACGGAGATTTAAAATAAGGTAGGATGCTCCTCGAGACAAAGGGCTGAGTGCGAAATTCTCAAACTCTGTGACTCGAATTGGACAAAAAGGAGCCTAAGGTATATATATATAACTTGGACTTTCACAGGGCACTGCGATGTAGGTCTGCATATGGAACACCAGGTCTGTCGCTGCCCAGACTTCAGGTCCCCCGAAAAAGGTGGCTGATAGAGCGTTTCTACGATTAACTTGATGAAGTCTCTGATTGTGGGCTGGGCGATATCATAGGAATTATTATGGGTGTGTGATCCCTAAGTAATAGGTATGTAGCTTTCCACAGGGTTTGACGCTTGCTCATGACTAAACGGATAGCTACTTTTTCATTCTTTCTTCTTCTTTTCTAATGGAATTCACAATAGACCTACAGGCATTACCGAATTGTGTCCGCCTACACTAACTTTTCATTATTATTTTATTTAAGCATTCGTGTTTGGTTTAAAACGCTTATTCAATACCGATCAGGTCATAGCAATAACTCGATCACGTTTAGTTTATGTCATAAGAACAAAACTTAATAGTTTTATAAACAATTTTAAATTATTAAACTTTTCAAATGAGATTAAAGTTCAGAAATAAGGTTTTGGATTTTTTAACCATGTCTAAACTGTAAAACTTAACAAATCACGTTCCAAACACATTTGGCGAATTCACAAGGTACGATACAAGAGCATATTGTATTATTGTCATATAATTTCACAATAGCATAAAAATTTTGTTGTTGCTTTTCATACGAAACTTGTTGTGAAACAATACAACTTTGTTTGATATGTTTATTGTGATGTCATATTATATACAAAGTCATGCGCCAAGCGCCTAAAACAAAACGGCGAGTTTTCTATTTAATTTTTGGAAGCCGCTAGCACTCGCCACCCGTAAAAATGTATAATACTAGAATCTTAGGCAAAACAATTGTGTTTTCGTTAAGTCGTATCAGCTGATTTAGATTTTAAATACCACACTTATATATGAGAGGTTGTTCACAACAGTCATATTTTTTGGTTCTATTATTTCACAACATATGATTTCACAAGACCTTGTGAATTCGCCAATTTTGTTAAAACATTTTGCCAATCGTGTAGTTGCCGCAACCAAATTTTTCTGGGGGAATATCCATATACTGGGTGGCCCAGAAAGACCGAAGTGGTGTGAATTCCTTATAACTTTTTTATTATAATTTTTTTCTTCTTTTCTTTTCAGTATTTTGTAAAGAAGACTTGGATAATTTATAATGGAGCAATACACAATTGAACAACGTGCCCAAATTGTTGAAATTTACTTTTCAAATCAACGGTCCATTGTGTTGACTCAGCGTGCATACCGTCGTCAATTTAATGTGCGGGTTGCACCCTCTCAGTCAACAATAAACCGTCTGGTTGCAAATTTTCGAGAACAAGGAGCAGTAAGGAACCTTCCTGGTCCCGGCAGACACCGAACTGTCCACACGGCTGACAATATTCAAGTGGTACAGGAGAGTATTCGGGAGGATCCAGAAACATCAACCAGGAGACGTTCGTCACAACTGGGCCTCTCAAGAACTTCGCTGCAGCGAATTTTGCACACCATAGGATTGTTTCCATACAAAATTCAACTTGTTCAAGAATTGAAACCAACAGATTACCAGCAACGACTTGACTATGCAATTTATTTCCAGCAAAAAGCACAAGAGAATCCAAATTTTATTCATAACTTAATAATGAGTGACGAAGCCCATTTTCAATTAAATGGGTTCGTTAACAAGCAAAACTGTAGGATATGGGCTACGGAAAACCCGAGAGTACTTCATCAACGACAATTGCACCCAGTTAAGTGTACCGTTTGGTGCGGTGTTTCTTCAGAAAGGATCATTGGCCCATATTTTTTTGAAAATGAACAAGGTGTCGCCATTTCCGTCAATGGTGATCGATATCGGGCCATGTTGCAAAATTTTGTAAGGCCAGCCGTGGAAAACCATCCGCAAATATGGTTCCAACAGGATGGAGCCACAGCGCACACTGCGAGGGCCACAATGACTCTTTTACGCGACATCTTTGGTGAAAGAATAATTTCTCGTAACAGCAATTTTAATTGGCCTCCGCGTTCCCCGGATTTAACCGCTCCAGACTGTTTTCTTTGGGGCTATTTAAAAGGAAAAGTTTATGTTAATAAGCCTAGGAGTATTGAGGAGTTAAAAACCAATATTCGAGAAGAAATTAACAACATACCACCGGAAGTTTTGCGAAAGGTCATGGAAAATGTGTTGGAAAGAGCACATTTGTGCGAAGCAGAATATGGCCACCACTTGCGGGATATCATTTTTAATAACTAATCCAAAAATATTCCCCATAAATTTAATGTATTTAAAAAAAAAAAAATTAAAAAAATATCTCTTAAATAAAAAGTTATAAGCAATTCACACCACTTCGGTCTTTCTGGGCCACCCTGTATAAGGCTTAAAAAGGCGTCAAATTACCTTGGGGGTAAATTACGGAATTTGAAAATTCTTATAAGAATTCCTACAACAGGACAAGAGCATAAAAAACTCACTCAACCAAGTAAAACTTCGATTGCTTTTGAATGTCGTAATTTGCATTCTTATACAAAAAAGGTTTAGTTAATTGTGCTTTTCCATATTATGGACCTGCATAATAAGACAAAGATAATAACGCTCCCCAAGACTCTGGTAAGTTGCTTGGATTCAACAAACAAAGAAAAGAAAGTAGTAGGACCAACAAGAAGGAAAAATACTAAAAAAGGAGAAAACAATTTAAATACTCGTGCGAAAACTCCCTCTCTATTGCTGATTTCCTAGCCACATGATTTCCATGATGGACCCAATCATGTTTTCCAATTTATACTGCGAAACATTACCTACATAGTTCTTCGCTGAGTCTTTTACCCAACTACTTGACAATCCCGGACAGTCAAAGACAACATGCTTTATCGTCTCTAATACCTCTTCATCCTTACACATCCTACAATAATCTGGAGTTCCGCGAGCTCATTTGATCGTCAAAGTCTTAACGAGAAAGTGCCCAGTTACGACCCCAATTATAGTCCTTTGGTCCATTCTCTTTAAGTGCATGAGTAACAATGTGCTTGCTGAGCTCAGCCCCAGCCACATAACCCTAGCTATCCCGCAGTCACTCATGTTTCCGTAGGCTAGGCGCTTTAGCATTTTAAATTTATTTTGGTTGTCTTGGAATTCCATAGCTTTCGAAATTGGATTTAAAGGTGGCTTATAGATATTTCGGTCTAATTAACTTGGATATTATGGTTTTGGTTCTAAATTTAGATAGTTTTTTCTAGTTCTAAACTTTAAATTTGATATTTCCTTGATTTTTTATACCCTTCACATAAGTGATAAGGGTATATATAAGTTGTCATTCCGTTTGTAATTCCTTTATTATCCATTTGGGACCCCATAAAGTATATATATTCTGGATCCTTATAGATAGGGAAGCCGATTTAGCGATGTCCGTCTGTCCGTCTGTCCGTCTGGCCGTCTGTCCGTGTTATGGTTGAAATCAACTTTCTGAAGCCCCCCGATATCGCTTAGACCCGAGTGTGGTCTCAAACTGTCACAGATAGTCTCGAGAAAATCGGTATTGAAATTCAGCAAAATCGCCCGATAAATGACCGAGATATAAGCAAAAAACCACGACTACCTCGGTTTTTTGAGTCTACAACAACAACAAAGAACATACTTTTACATGTAATAATAAAAAACAACAAAAAAACAACAAAAAAAGAAAAAAACAGAATCAGTCATGTTGATATTATTGAAACACACCCAAACCAAAAATTTTATTAGTATAAGTGTTCATACATATAACAGCGTTGCCATACAAAGCTTAATTTAAACATTTTTAAAATCGCTCCTACGGCTTCTAGGGTTTTCCTACAAAGGTAAAATGTAAGACCGACCCAAATTATTTTTTCCATCCAAACATTTTTGTGGAACATACTTACTCTCTATCTCCAGCCCCTGACATGGTTGCCATACAAAATTTTAAAAAATAAGGTAAAAACCGCTACAACTTCCCCGGAGTCACCCGTAGAGGAAAAAAATGTATTACAGACCCCCATTAGTTTTTGCTCCCAAACGTATTCCTAGAGCATACTTACTCCCTATCTCCAGGCCCTAACGGGGTTGCCATACAAAATTTACAAAAATGATGTAAAAATGCCCACAACTTCTTTAGAGTTTGCCTTAGAGCAATAAAGTGTACGACCGACCCCTATTGGTTTGCCCTCCCAAACATATTCCTAGAACATACTTACCCCCTATCTCCACGCCCTAATGGTGGTTGCCATACAAAATTTACAAAAATGATAAAATGCCCACAACTTCTTCAGAGTTGGCCTTAGAGCAATAAAGTGTACGACCGCTTCCTATTAGTTTCTTCTCCACAACATATTCCTAGAACATACTTACCCCCTATCTCCACGCCCTAATGGGGTTGCCATACAAAATTTACAAAAATGATAAAATGCCCACAACTTCTTCAGAGTTGGCCTTAGAGCAATAAAGTGTACGACCGACCCCTATTAGTTTGCCCTCCCAAACATATTCCTTGAACATACTTACCCCCTATCTCCACGCCCTAATGGGGTTGCCATACAAAATTTACAAAAATGATTAAATGCCCACATCTTCCTCAGAGTTGGCCTTAGAGCAATAAAGTGTACGACCGACCCCCATTAGTTTGCTCTCCCAAACATATTCCTAAAACATACTTACCCCCTATCTCCATGCCTTAAGGGGGTTGCCATACAAAATTTACAAAAATTATGTAAAAATGCCCACAACTTCTTCAGAGTTGGCCTTAGAGCAATAAAGTGTACGACCGACCCCTATTAGTTTCTTCTCCAAAACATATTCCTAGAACATACTTACTCCCTATCTCCACGCCCTAATGGGGTTGCCATACAAAATTTACAAAAATGATAAAATGCCCACAACTTCTTCAGAGTTGGCCTTAGAGCAATAAAGTGTACGACCGACCCCCATTAGTTTGCCCTCCCAAACATATCCCTAGAACACATTTACCCCCTATCTCCACGCCCTAAGGGGGTTGCCATACAAAATTTACAAAAATGATAAAATGCCCACAACTTCCTCAGAGTTGGCCTTAGAGCAATAAAGTGTACGACAGACCCCCATTAGTTTGCCCTCCCAAACATATTCCTAGAATATACTTACCCTCTATCTCCACGCTCTAAGGGGGTTGCCATACAAAATTTATAAAAATGATATGAAAATGCCCACAACTTCTTCAGAGTTGGCCTTAGAGCAATAAAGTGTACGACCGACCCCCATTAGTTTGCCCTCCCAAACATATTCCTAGAACATACTTACCCCCTTTCTCCACGCCCTAAGGGGGTTGCCATACAAAATTTACAAAAATGATAAAATGCCCACAATTTCTTCAGAGTTGGCCTTAGAGCAATAAAATGTATGACCGACCCCTATTAGTTTCTTCGCCCAAACATATTCCTAGAACATACTTACCCCGTATCTCCACACCCTAATGGGGTTGCCATACAAAATTTACAAAAATGATAAAATGCCCACAACTTCTTCAGAGTTGGCCTTAGAGCAATAAAGTGTACGACCGACCCCCCTTAGTTTGCCCTCCCAAAGATATTCCTAGAACATACTTACCCCCTATCTCCATGCCCTAAGGGGTTTGCCATACAAAATTTACAAAAATGATAAAATGCCCACAACTTCCTCAGAGTTGGCCTTAGAGCAATAAAGTGTACGACCGACCCCTATTACTTTCTTCTCTAAAACATATTTTTAGAACATACTTACTCCCTATCTCCACGCCCTAATAGGGTTGCCATAAAAAATTTACAAAAATGATAAAATGCCCACAACTTCTTCAGAGTTTGCCTTAGAGCAATAAAGTGTACGACCGACCCCCATTAGTTTGCCCTCCCAAACATATTCCTAGAACATACCTACCCCCTATCTCCACGCCCTAAGGGGTTTGCCATACAAAATTTACAAAAATGATAAAATGCCCACAACTTCCTCAGAGTTGGCCTTAGAGCAATAAAGTGTACGACAGACCCCCATTAGTTTGCCCTCCCAAACATATTCCTAGAATATACTTACCCTCTATATCCACGCTCTAAGGGGGTTGCCATACAAAATTTACAAAAATGATATGAAAATGCCCACAACTTCTTCAGAGTTGGCCTTAGAGCAATAAAGTGTACGACCGACCCCCATTAGTTTGCCCTCCCAAACATATTCCTAGAACATACTTACCCCCTTTCTCCACGCCCTAAGGGGGTTGCCATACAAAATTTACAAAAATTATAAAATGCCCACAACTTCTTCAGAGTTGGCCTTAGAGCAATAAAATGTACGACCGACCCCTATTAGTTTCTTCGCCCAAACATATTCCTAGAATATACTTACCCCGTATCTCCACACCCTAATGGGGTTGCCATACAAAATTTACAAAAATGATAAAATGCCCACAACTTCTTCAGAGTTGGCCTTAGAGCAATAAAGTGTACGACCGACCCCCATTAGCTTGCCCTCCCAAAGATATTCCTAGAACATACTTACCCCCTATCTCCATGCCCTAAGGGGGTTGCCGTACAAAATTTACAAAAATTATGTAAAAATGCCCACAACTTCTTTAGAGTTGGCCTTAGAGCCTATTTAAAAATTAGAAATATTTAATAAGTAAAAAAATGGTTAAAAATAAAAAAAGTTTGGGATTGCGAAAGGTCAATGTGAAGGGTATATAAGATTCGGCACAGCCGAATATAGCGCTCTTACTTGTTTATTTTAGTTTTTAAATCCAATTTCAATAACTAGTGCTTTTCCTGACAACCCTGCCTATAAAAAACTGTTTTCCCTTTAACTACACGGACCCCAAACCTAAATTACAGTCTAAGGTACATATATATATACGTTCTTTGAAAATCAGGGAATCGCTCATCTCTAGTTTTTGTAAAACAAAAGCAATTAAATCCTCAAAGTACTTTCTGATAGCATATTGTCATATGGTAAACTTTTCAAGAAATAGGAAAGCATTCTTAAAACGTGTTTATTTAAAAAAAAAATATATGACAATATGATATCATAACATACTCTGTGAATCGGCCAAATATGCTTTTTAAGTAGGTATTCAACTTATTTATATAAATCTGTACATGTGTACATAAGTATGTATGTTCTTTCGATTATCTTTAACTTATGATCATTTATAATTAAAAGAAAGTTAAAATAAATTTTGACTATTTATTGTTATTGTGAAAAGGAAATTTAATAATTCCATTATTTCCCTCCCAGTCCTAAGGAAAATTTTTTTAAATTGCTAAAACAACAGAAACAAATTTACTTACCGACTTTGGTGATTGGCATAAATCTAAGCAATAGACACGGCGATTCTCTCTTTATCCGCATTTTCATTTCACTTTATATGTGTTGATATTATGACTCACGCTAGCGCTGTCACATTCACTCGCATTGATGGTGTGTTTGGTGGTAGTACCTTTTGCTATTAATGGAACAGCGCGCGTTCTCTGTTTAGTGTGTGATTATTAAGTTTGTCAGTGTGTGAGAATATTTGTTGGGCACACTGTTTTTGTTTGCTTTGCTTACTTGGCAGCTTGTGTAATTTTTGTTTTTATTTTTTTATATTTCTAGTTATTGTTGTTGTGCTTGCTTTATTTCAGATGCGTTCGTTGTGTTGAATCACTCACGTATACATACACGTAAACACACGTAAATAATACAAATTTTTATAATTTTCAAATGTTTTATTTTATGTAGGTAAGTAAAAAGTTCATACATACATACATGCATACGTACTACGTAAGTTTAAATTAAACACAAATCCACAAAATACAGCAAAAGATAACACTTGAGTTAATCAACCACAAAAATAATTTTTATTTGATTGTTCATAGGTATAACTAAGTATGTATGTATTTCAAGTCTAAATTATTTCGTCTTTTTTAAAATTTAAAAAAATATTTATCACTTCAATATAATCCTTGGTTTTTTTTCAGGTTTGGGTAAGAAAATTAAAACACTTGTTGGTTTTTGTTTGTAAAATAAGAAATACTTTTCTACTTAAACATCTTCGGTCATCAGTGATATTAAAAGTTAAATAAATGTAGGATTAATCACTAAATTATTTGCTTTATTTATTTAAAACGCTAAGAGCGGAACTTGATGCTTCAAAAAATATTTGTTTTAGCGTGTCTTAAAATGGTATTTAGTTTTACTTTTAAATTGATGTTTTTTTATTGTTGTAGGTAGGAATTCCTTAATTTTGCTTGTTAGCACTTAAAGTAAATTAATTAATTTATTTGTTGTATTATAGGTATGTGTACATTTACAAATATACCAATGTAGGTATGTACTTATGTAAATGAAACCTTTTTTTTTATATCTACGTCACTCTTGTTTAAAAGGCACTCAATTGTTTTATTATATTTGTTCATTTAACTTTAAATTAATTCTTCAGTTTAGTTTTTTAAATGTATATATTTTAATTTGTAATTATTTTATTGTGGTATTCTACTAATTTATTTTTTTAAATACTCCGTTTTAACGTATTTAGTTTGACGACGGCCAATTTATAAATGACGGCCAGTCTACATGTAAAATCGCACCAAAGATACGGTGAGCAAGGAAATTTTATTAAAAAAATGAGTGAGCGAATGTGCATGCGCGTGTGTGTGTGCTGGTAGGGCTGCCAGTTTTCATTATTTATCCCCAAATAAGGAAGTTTTTAAATTCTCTGGCGGCAATCAATATAATTTTGCCAATATATATTTGGCGAATTCACAAGGTACGATACGATAGCATATTGTATTATTGTCATATAATTTCACAATAGCATAAAAATTTTGTTGTTACTTTTCATAAGAAACCTTTTGTGAAACAATACAACTTTGTTTGATACGTTTATTGTGATGTCATATTATATACAAAGTCATGCGCCAAGCGCCTAAAACGAAACGGCGAGTTTTCTATTTAATTTTTGTAAGCCGCTAGCACTCGCCACCCGTAAAAACGTATAATACTAGAATCTTAGGCAAAACCTCCGAACAAGATTACTTTAGCCGTCTCCGCCGGCAAATGTAGACGACACTGGTCTCTGGCCGTCAGCTGTTTCTTGTTTATGTAAAATATAACAAATTTTTTGGTGCTTTTGCATTAAAAGTGTGTGGAAAGAAAAAGGAGCATATTTCCATGGATTATAGAGATAGTAACCAGGTAACATATAGAAAATTGTGTGTATATATATATGTAATTAATAAATATTATTAATTTAAGCCAAAGGCGAAACGTATTGGCATTATAGCAGCAAATTGTACAATTTGTTTTCGTTTAGTCGTATCAGCTGATTTAAATTTTAAATACCACACTTATATATGAGAGGTTGTTCACAACAGTCGTATTTTTTGGTTCTATTATTTCACAACATATGATTTCACAAGACCTTGTGAATTCGCCAATTAAATTTTGAAAATTTGTAAGCCAGCAAAACTGAATGATGTTAAGTTCATTCGTTTACTCAAAGTTTTTAAAAATTTTTGAATAATTTTACTGGATTGCGTTCGTTTACACAAAATCCAGTAAATGAGAACACAAATTGAGAGCGCAAAGTGACAGTTGTCTTACTGAGTATTTAAAAATGTTTACTAGACAAAATTTTACTAGTAAAAATTACTAGTAAAATAAAACATATGTTTTCTGATGTAAACAAAAAAAGTGAAATAACAAACAGCTAACGAATTGAATAACGAGAAAAATTAAAATGGTATAAAAAGTAATTTAATGTTCACAGGCGAAACAATGGAACAGCTAAGAGATATAGTTAGTACTTTAAGTTTAGGGGAAAGAGTAAATGTAACCAGGCATGGCTATGTTTTGCAAAATGCAGTATTGAATCTGAAAGCGAAGATGAAGAAGATATAAGTTTGTTTTAAATGTTAAAAAAAGCCAGGGGCCAAATCGTCGCATTCGATTCGAATCGAAATTTCACTCGATCGATCGATTTGTCAATGCTTTAAGTATAGGAACTCTAATAAGAATTTAAAAATTTCGATTCGAATCGAATGCGACGATTTGGCCCCAGGATTTTTTCACCCTAACTTGTGTTTGAGAAAGGAAAGAGTATTACGCAATTCTGTTAAAAGCTACTTCCATGACACGGTCCCGACCTATACGGATGTTTAGTTTCGAACACATTTTAGAATATCCAAATCAATTTTGTTGCGGCTTTTTATTCTTAATATTTACTTTTTTTAAGTTGAAAAAGTGCTGAATACTTGGGTACTCGGTGCAGTCACTTATTACCCAAAATTAAACATTCGTGTTTTTTTTACTAACGCTAAGTCTTTCCCTAGCAGGATGTATTGCTCCAGGTAACGTACAAAAGAATAGTCTGAGACTCAACTTAAATTATACCGACAGACTCAGAATCACTTCCTTAGCCAATTTAAGCATATCTGTCTGGCTGGGTGTCCATATATTCGTGTGCTCCAAGTAAAGGTAGCATATCTGAAAAAAAAAATTTGCCATAGGGAGCAAGCCCATTGTTTGTGGTGGTGATCGTAGTAGACTTTAACCCCAAAACCAAGTTAACCCCACTCACAAAAGTCAGCTTGTTTGTGCTTAAAAAAATTTAATGCATTTTTCGAGTAATCAAGTAATTGCAATATATTTTAATCTATCAGCTGTTTTGAGTAGGTAAACTTTTTGTTAAAATTTTCCGTTCGCGTACTTTTTACTTAAAAAATTGTAAGTGAGAGAAATTTGGTAAAATTACTCAGTATTTGCTAAGTTACTGGACTTTACTGGGAAAGTAAACGAATGAACTTGTTAATAAAAGCAAATTTACATATGAACTGAGCCGAAATAATATAAGCAAAAATTTTTTTAAAAAACAGTAAGTAAGTTTAAGTAAAATAGGAGTTTAATCAAACATTTCTGTAAAAAAAACAAATAAAAAATAATTCTTATATATTTTAAATTTCTGTACGATTTTTAGCTTTAACTTAAAACGATAGAAAGCGATATACAAATATCTGTAAACAAAAAGTTGTATGTATGTGTGTGTTATAGATCCTATGGGGTTCACCAGCTTTAAGCTAATTCTAAACAATTTTTCGGTCCCTACCACTTTTATTGTATAAAGTAGAAAATAATTTTGTATGAACATGCATAGGTGTGATTGGGATGGACAGTAGATAATTTCTTTTCTAAAGTAAGCGCATAGATAAAGAAACTTAAAACAAGCGTTTGTTTCCTGATGTTGGTTTGTACAAAAAGGGGGTTTTGAAAACTCGAATGCTAAGGGGATAAAAAAGGGCAGAAAAGAAACTGCTGTAACTTTATTCTAAATTATATTAGGTATAAGCAAAACTTCAAAGACCCCGACTGCTATTTTTTTATAAAATTTTATCCCAAAGCGGTGAAAAGGAGTACAAGTTATATTTAGATATGTACTTATAAGGAACTATTTGTAACTTCTTTAATAGAGATGAAAACATTATTCAATTTACTTTCGACATGCCTACAAAAAAGTGTGCATTGGTTTTTTAGGTATTTTTTTTTAATTTTAGACTCTAAGAGATAAAAAAAACGGTGTTTTCTACTTTTGTATCAACTTAAGCGCTATATCAATGTACCAGCAAAATTTTATTGAAAGTGGTGACAAATTATACACTCTTTTTAAAACATTTAGTCTGATAACTAAATTCACAAGGATTCAAGCATTTTTTTATTTATTTTTGCCATTTAGTAATTATATGTATTGCATTTTTGCGTCAAAGTGTCAAATGTAAATTTAAAGCTAAAAACGTTCAGAGTTAATAACGCATTGCCGTCTTGTGGCGTTATATGGATTTCAAGCCTAATGATATTTTTCACAGCAAAGCAGGCATTAGTTAGAGAAAAAAAATTCTGAACACTGGTATAGGAATGAAAAAAGGACAAACAATTTGGGAAAACGTATATAATTTGATACTTTTCTGATTTCTTTTTCGATTTAAAGATCTATTAAAAGACTGCATAGAAAATAGTCGCCAACCAATCTGTGTAATTTTTGAAAAAATTAGATACGATTGTGTTTTTTTTTGTTTGTTTTTATTATAAATCAGAAATATGAAACTAGCATGTATGGGCCCAAAATATCAACCCAGCGGGCAAGTTGTAACCTGTTCGTTAAAATTAATTAAACTGATTTCAAATGCTTTTATCAGTAAGCCGAGTAACTATGCAGATCACGCAAAAAAAATTGATCAACATTGGTCATAAATGGTAGAAACTACGATTAATATAAATGACTCCTGCTTGCCTTAGGCTGGTTTTGAACTTATCATATTCGGACTGCTAGTCTAGCGCGTTAGCACCTGTATCGTAAAGTTTAACATCCCTTTAACTTGATTTAACAGAAATATGTTGTTATTTAAAATTAGGGGGAAAAACAAAACGCAAGGACTTTAAGCCTCCATAGACACATACATGTTTTTATGAAATTAATCATAAATCTTACAGATACGTTATACATAGGGGGACCACTCGTACTGATTTTATCAGTACATGTACTGATTTTTCTAATGGTGTACTTATTAAGAATGTGTGTACTGAATTGTACTCATTTTTGAAAAAAGTACTGATTCTCCTGATTTTTCAAGGCAATTAATAATTTGCGTTGCTGACGTACAAGAAACTTTTAATTTTCCGCAAATCTAGGTTATTTTCCAGATGCTAATAATTACTCGAAACTCTCATATCTAATATTTACTTAAATGACAACTGTTCCTAAATTTATTTTTTCCAAAAAAAATTTGTTTAAAAATTTAAAACAATTTTTTATGAATATTTGAAATAATTAAAAAAATTAAAAGTTTTTTGTTTGAGATTTTTTTGAAACAAGCATAAAAAAATATTGTCCTGCATTGCTAAATAATGTTCTATCATCTTAAGACTTACACCAAAATTAACTACTTTTCACAAATAATAAATAATTATTTACTTTAAATCGGAGAAAATATTAAAAAAGGAATATATTCAAGACTAAAAAAAACAATGCAAAGAATATTACATTAAAAATAAACAAATAGCGTACTGATTTTGAATCAGAAATTATTGGTCATCCTAGTTATACATCAAATTTCCTAGACATGTTTGACACAACCTTGTGAGAAATCCGTACATATCAAGAGATTTGTCAGATATGACTGATGCAGATTATGTCGGCCAATTTTGTTGAGGGAGGGAGGGGGGTTTGGTTTTGTTATTTTGTAAAATCCACCTACACATTTTGCTTAAAACATTCACATCTTTTTCCCATATTCAAATTAAACTTTTAATTAATTTTAAATAATTTGTCAGAAACTAAAATTATGGCAGCCCTGCTGCTATGCTGTTAAATGAGAGAGTGTTTGTAATTTTGTTTTCAGTGATGGAATAATATAAAAAGGTACCAAAAAACCAACGATTAAGTATTTTTTTACCCAACGCCTAAAACAAGTCTTACAAGCTTTTTGATGACGTCAAATTTCCTCCAGAGTTACATGCACATGTAGCCTTTAACATTTCGGGTACTTCAGGCTTAGCAAGGTTTTTTTCAAATTGTAGGCCAAAAATTAAAAATGTATCTTCCAAAATAATTAAGACTCTAACAGCCACTTTTTAAGGGGGGAGGGTTTAACTAGGTTGGTTTGCAGTTTAACTAAACTTTAATAAAAACCAAACTTGCTCTTACAAACCAAGTTATTTTTCCGTTTAAATTTAAGAAATGTTTTAATTATACGAAGAAAAACTTTTATTGTGTATTTGCTTTAATTTTATTTTGTGTAAAAAATATGTGCATTGACCAAACAGCTGTTTTGCATGTTTTGTTTTGACAACTATAACTTGAGCTTGACCGCCCAATCTTGGCGGGTTAAACTTCAATTGAAATAAAAAATAAATCACATCTTAAAAACACATTTCCCAGTTCAAACTTGGGTAAAACAAACAGGGTTAAACTACATCCTTCATAAAGGGCCGCTAAACAATGTGCTACAAGATGTGGCACACAGTCAAAGTTTTTTTTTGTAGAGCACACCGTGAGAACGCAATTTATTTTAAAACTGTAACACAATTTTATAACAAAAGCATCGGTAACTATTAACAGATTTTCGCCAAATTATAAAAAATAAAAAAAAAAAAAATCAGAAGAGGAATTCCGATAACATTTAACCAAGTTTAACGTTAAGCGTTAAGGTAGTAAACACATAACGATTGCAATTTATATTCCCCCTTAGATATTTTGTTTTAGAAATCAAAAGACATAAAATCATTTATTAAGAACATTTATTATTTCTATTTAAAAAAATACACAATTTTAATAACATTTAGAAACAGAGTCTTGTACCACATAACAATACATTTTTAAAACTTAAGTAATAATAAAATTTTTAATTGAAACATATTTCACTTAACATTTAGTACAGAATTCTAAACTATATTATTCATTTAGGAACTTTTAAAATTTTTATTTACAATTCATGTTTTACTGGTGGCACCCAGCCACCAAATTCTTGCTCAAGTTCTGCGGCAATTTTAAGACACAATTTATCACACATTGGTGCAGCGACCACTTGAAAACCTATAGGCAAACCGATGTTATTCAAACCCATGGGTATGTGAGTGCAAGGCAAGCCTAAAACATTGAATATTAAACAATAATCGATACCCCACAATGGCAAAACGGAGCTGTGGTGATGAATGGCAGGAACATGAAATGTGGGAAAAAATAAAACACCATCTATACCCAAAAGTTCCTAAAATAAAATAAAAAATACATTCGTAAAAAGCTTAAAGAATTTCAAAATTGTTAATTTAAAGAAAAATCTTTACCAAAATTTCTTTTTTTAAAAGCTCTGTTTTAGGTTTATATTTAGCCAAGTTGCGTGCGGGCATAAAAACATTTGTACTTCTCATCAATTCAAATATTAAAGCTTCCTTAGTGTACTTGGAATAACCCAAAGGACTTTTAATCATTTCTTTTATAACCTCCCCGACTCGAGGGGAACTAAAGTCATCTCTCATTAAATAGGGGAAATTATTAAGGCGGCCCATGGCAGTTAATGCTATTTCAAGAGAATTGTGCATTTGTTTAAATTTGGCTTGTTTAGTGGCAAGACCCATTCCTTTAAAATATTTCACAGCTCTCATAATAGCCAATTTAATGTCGGGGGAAACGCTCGGATGCAACAAACCATTAAGACCATCAAAGCCATAAGAATAGAAGATCTGTATTATTTAAAAAGTGCAAACATATTTACTTATATAATTTTGACGTAACCAAGCATTATGTCTGAGATATACCTTAATTCCCCTTGTCACCACTGGTGTACTCAAATCCAATTGTTCAGCATTTTTGCCAGCCATTATTTGCAATAAAAGTTCCAAATCTCGTCCAAAGCGGGTCATAGGGCCCATTTGTAAATATTGCAAACAATAAGGATCGTCTGAGTCGGGAAAGTGCCCCTTGTTGGGAATTAAACCCCCAGTAGGTTTATGGCCGAAAATCCCATTAAATAGGCTTGGAATACGTATGGAACCAGCAATATCCGAACCAATACCAAACAAAGATGCACCACTGCCTTGTAACGCACCCTTAAAAAAAAACAATTTCTTTTTATAAAATTATGTTCTTACAAACATATGAATGTAAATGGTCCTTACCTCTCCCCCCGAAGAACCACCACAGGTACGCTTGAAGTCATATGGATTCAAACAACGACCATTTACAAAAGTATCTGTTTCTATGCTGAAACAATATTCCGGATTGGCAGAGACCAGCAATGGTATACCACCAGCTGCACGTAAGTTTTGTACTGCCACACAGTCAAGTTCAGATTTCACATTAATACGATCAACACTGCCAACAGCATGGGACATTCCTGCAATTAATATACAAACATACATATGTATAATTGATTTTGTTTCGTGTTTTTAGTACTTTTTGCATCCATACGGACATATGCACATATGTACATACACACATGTGTAGTTATTTGTATTAGGGACGTTCTTATTATTATGAATAAACTTTGAAGTGGCTTCATTACAGTTTGCCTGCCAGATTTTTGTTTCTTTCTGACAAAAAAAATATTAAGTAGTATGTATTTAAAACAAATCCAACCAGTTTTAATGGACCCGGAAACAATTTCATCATAAAATGTGGAACAAGGCCTACATTTTGGAAAATTAGTTGGACAGAGTTAATAATTTTAAAGAAATTTTTAAAACACCGTAATTTAGAAACTGTAACAGCTATCGGCTTTAAATAGCCTACAAAATATTTTTGTTCAAATATGCCTTTTTGGAAAGTTAGTTTAATAGGAGCAGGGCAAGCGGAAGCCCCCATACAAATGCACATATTTTTTGTTTAAATTTTGGATACACATAAGTGATAAGGATATACATAAGTTTGTCATTCCGTTTATAATGTCTTTATTATCCATCTGCGACCCCCAAAAATAATATATTTTCTTCGTCCTTGTAGAGAGGGAAGTCGATTTAGCGATGTCCATCTGCCCATCTGTACGTGTTCTGGTTGAAATCAAGTTTTTGAAGCCCCCCGATGTCGCATAGACCCGTAAGTGGTATGAAACTATCAGAATATCTGCGAGAAAACCGCTATTAAAATCCAACAAAATCGTATCGATAAAGCCCTTATGACACTTGCTTTTTCTGCATTTTATAAACTTTGAAGAACAGTACCTACTTATAATATAGGAAAATTACACTAAGTGTGAAGAGTTAAGCTATTTAAAGAAAAATACCAAAACGTCAAAAGCTCCCCAAATGCAATTGATAAAAAAGCAGAAGCTGTCAAAAAAAATGTAAAAATTTTTAACTTAAACTTGACGTTTTAAGATTAAAACTCTAAACATGTGGTCAATTTGATCACTTTTTAGTTAAAAAAGCGATTTTTCGCGCGTTTATTAAATTTTATTTCAGATTTTCCGCTCTGCAACAAAATATCAAGTGGGCAACATTGTTTCGTTTGTTTACTTTTTATCATAATACATATATATTTTGTTCTATCTAACATTTGCTATTTCTTTCTTTCAATCCAAAAGCAATCAATTAAGAAAAAAGCAAGTGTCATAAAGCCCTTATGACACTTGCTTTTTTTTGCATTTTATAAACTTTGAAGAACAGTACCTACTTATAATATAGGAAAATTACACTAAGTGTGAAGAGTTAAGCTATTTAAAGAAAAATACCAAAACGTCAAAAGCTCCCCAAATGCAATTGATAAAAAAGCAGAAGCTGTCAAAAAAAATGTAAAAATTTTTAACTTAAACTTGACGTTTTAAGATTAAAACTCTAAACATGTTGTCAATTTGATCAGTTTATAGTTAAAAAAGCGATTTTTCGCGCGTTTATTAAATATTATTTCAGATTTTCCGCTCTGCAACAAAATATCAAGTGGGCAACATTGTTTCGTTTGTTTACTTTTTATCATAATACATATATATTTTGTTCTATCTAACATTTGCTATTTCTTTCTTTCAATCCAAAAGCAATCAATTAAGAAAAAAGCAAGTGTCATAAAGCCCTTATCAGGGTACACTTATCAGGTAGCCTCAGATAAACAGCTGAGTAACGGTACTTCGTTGTATTAATGTCAAATTTTGTTTATGTTTATGTATTTTCTTCCTTTTATACAAACAACAACTGTAGTATCGTAAGAAAAGCACAAAAAGAAGAAGAAAGATTTTGTGAGTTTTGTTATTTGTCTCTGACATTCTTATGACGGTTTTAGTTGTTTTTGTAGAACCGCTCCTACCTGATAAGTGTACCCTGGCCCTTATGACACTTGCTTTTTTTTGCATTTTATAAACTTTGAAGAACAGTACCTACTTATAATATAGGAAAATTACACTAAGTGTGAAGAGTTAAGCTATTTAAAGAAAAATACCAAAACGTCAAAAGCTCCCCAAATGCAATTGATAAAAAAGCAGAAGCTGTCAAAAAAAATGTAAAAATTTTTAACTTAAACTTGACGTTTTAAGATTAAAACTCTAAACATGTTGTCAATTTGATCAGTTTATAGTTAAAAAAGCGATTTTTCGCGCGTTTATTAAATATTATTTCAGATTTTCCGCTCTGCAACAAAATATCAAGTGGGCAACATTGTTTCGTTTGTTTACTTTTTATCATAATACATATATATTTTGTTCTATCTAACATTTGCTATTTCTTTCTTTCAATCCAAAAGCAATCAATTAAGACAAAAGCAAGTGTCATAAAGCCCTTATGACACTTGCTTTTTTTTGCATTTTATAAACTTTGAAGAACAGTACCTACTTATAATATAGGAAAATTACACTAAGTGTGAAGAGTTAAGCTATTTAAAGAAAAATACCAAAACGTCAAAAGCTCCCCAAATGCAATTGATAAAAAAGCAGAAGCTGTCAAAAAAAATGTAAAAATTTTTAACTTAAACTTGACGTTTTAAGATTAAAACTCTAAACATGTGGTCAATTTGATCACTTTTTAGTTAAAAAAGCGATTTTTCGCGCGTTTATTAAATTTTATTTCAGATTTTCCGCTCTGCAACAAAATATCAAGTGGGCAACATTGTTTCGTTTGTTTACTTTTTATCATAATACATATATATTTTGTTCTATCTAACATTTGCTATTTCTTTCTTTCAATCCAAAAGCAATCAATTAAGAAAAAAGCAAGTGTCATAAAGCCCTTATGACACTTGCTTTTTTTTGCATTTTATAAACTTTGAAGAACAGTACCTACTTATAATATAGGAAAATTACACTAAGTGTGAAGAGTTAAGCTATTTAAAGAAAAATACCAAAACGTCAAAAGCTCCCCAAATGCAATTGATAAAAAAGCAGAAGCTGTCAAAAAAAATGTAAAAATTTTTAACTTAAACTTGACGTTTTAAGATTAAAACTCTAAACATGTGGTCAATTTGATCACTTTTTAGTTAAAAAAGCGATTTTTCGCGCGTTTATTAAATTTTATTTCAGATTTTCCGCTCTGCAACAAAATATCAAGTGGGCAACATTGTTTCGTTTGTTTACTTTTTATCATAATACATATATATTTTGTTCTATCTAACATTTGCTATTTCTTTCTTTCAATCCAAAAGCAATCAATTAAGAAAAAAGCAAGTGTCATAAGCCCTTATGACACTTGCTTTTTTTTGCATTTTATAAACTTTGAAGAACAGTACCTACTTATAATATAGGAAAATTACACTAAGTGTGAAGAGTTAAGCTATTTAAAGAAAAATACCAAAACGTCAAAAGCTCCCCAAATGCAATTGATAAAAAAGCAGAAGCTGTCAAAAAAAATGTAAAAATTTTTAACTTAAACTTGACGTTTTAAGATTAAAACTCTAAACATGTTGTCAATTTGATCAGTTTATAGTTAAAAAAGCGATTTTTCGCGCGTTTATTAAATATTATTTCAGATTTTCCGCTCTGCAACAAAATATCAAGTGGGCAACATTGTTTCGTTTGTTTACTTTTTATCATAATACATATATATTTTGTTCTATCTAACATTTGCTATTTCTTTCTTTCAATCCAAAAGCAATCAATTAAGAAAAAAGCAAGTGTCATAAAGCCCTTATGACACTTGCTTTTTTTTGCATTTTATAAACTTTGAAGAACAGTACCTACTTATAATATAGGAAAATTACACTAAGTGTGAAGAGTTAAGCTATTTAAAGAAAAATACCAAAACGTCAAAAGCTCCCCAAATGCAATTGATAAAAAAGCAGAAGCTGTCAAAAAAAATGTAAAAATTTTTAACTTAAACTTGACGTTTTAAGATTAAAACTCTAAACATGTGGTCAATTTGATCACTTTTTAGTTAAAAAAGCGATTTTTCGCGCGTTTATTAAATTTTATTTCAGATTTTCCGCTCTGCAACAAAATATCAAGTGGGCAACATTGTTTCGTTTGTTTACTTTTTATCATAATACATATATATTTTGTTCTATCTAACATTTGCTATTTCTTTCTTTCAATCCAAAAGCAATCAATTAAGAAAAAAGCAAGTGTCATAAAGCCCTTATGACACTTGCTTTTTTTTGCATTTTATAAACTTTGAAGAACAGTACCTACTTATAATATAGGAAAATTACACTAAGTGTGAAGAGTTAAGCTATTTAAAGAAAAATACCAAAACGTCAAAAGCTCCCCAAATGCAATTGATAAAAAAGCAGAAGCTGTCAAAAAAAATGTAAAAATTTTTAACTTAAACTTGACGTTTTAAGATTAAAACTCTAAACATGTTGTCAATTTGATCAGTTTATAGTTAAAAAAGCGATTTTTCGCGCGTTTATTAAATATTATTTCAGATTTTCCGCTCTGCAACAAAATATCAAGTGGGCAACATTGTTTCGTTTGTTTACTTTTTATCATAATACATATATATTTTGTTCTATCTAACATTTGCTATTTCTTTCTTTCAATCCAAAAGCAATCAATTAAGAAAAAAGCAAGTGTCATAAGGGCTTAAGGGCTTAACTGACGGAGATAAATAAGCCAAAAACCAAGATTACCTCTGTTTATTTCTCTAAAATTTGTACATAAAAACCTTTAAAAACTGGTCCGGATTTGCCCAGTACAATGTGCGACGTAAGGCCGACTTTAACTAATTATTTTCCACGAACATTTTTGTGGAGCATACCTACACCCTATCTCCGCTCCCTAATGGGGTTGCCATGTCAAGTTTAATTTTTTTTAAATCGTTCCCACATATATCAGGGTGCTCCTCCGCAAAGGTAAAATGTAAGACCGACCCCAATTTATAATTTTTTCCAAACATTTTTGTTGAACATACTTACTATCCCCTGCCCCTGACATGGTTGCCATACAGAATTAAAAAAATAGGGTAAAAACCCCTAAAGCCTCTCCGAAATCGTCCCTAGAGGAATAAAATGTATCACAGATCCCCATTTGTTTTCCCTCTCAAACATATTCCTAAAACATACTTACCTCCTATCTCCAAGGGGGTTGCCATACATAATTTACAAAAATGTTTACGACCGACCTCCCATTAGTTTCCTCTCCCAAACATATTCCTATAACATACTCACCCCCTATCTCAACGCCCTAAGGGAGTCGCTATTCAAAATAAAAAAAATAGGCAAAAACCCCTAGAGCTTCCCCGGAGTTCTCTTAAACATATTCCTAAAACACACTTTACCGTTATCTCCTTCACCTTAGAGGGTTGCCATACAAATTTTCAAAATGATGTTAAAAACCCATAACTTCCCCAGAGTCGCCCTAAGAAATATAAATTGTACGGCCGAGCCCCATAAGATTCCTCACCAAAATATATTTCTAAAACGTACTTACCCGTATTTCGATCGCCTAGGGGGTCCCATGCTAATTTTGGGGAAATTGTAAGAAATCCTCCCTACCGCTTAAAGGGTGTCCGTGAATAGATCAAATGTAGGACTGACCCCAAGTCATATTCCTTGCAATAATTTTTCCAGAACACACTTACCCCCTATCACCACCTTTTAAGGGGGTTGCCATACAAAATTTGAAAAAATTAGAGTAAAAACCCCTACATTTTTCCTAGGCACCCTAGGAGGGTTTAAATATGACACCAGCCCCTATTTTAAAATTAAAAATATTTCATAAATAAAAAAGTTTGGGGTTCCGAATCTTAGATCTCTTACTTGTTTTTTATATAAAAGATAAATTTGTGCGATATGTGCCCAAGGAGAAAGTTGGCCATAAAGACGTTAAATTATTTTTAAGTTTTCTCTTCGTAAAAATTAGGGGTTAAGCCACACAAGGTTGAATAATATTAAAGAAAATTTCTTTCTGTTAGTATTTAAACAATAAAATTCAGAAATATATTGAAAACTTAAGATCGTTTTTGGGTCCGCTTGAATTTCTCAAATTTATTTCAATTTTTATTTTCTTTTTTAAACATAAACGAACAAGAATCTGGCCGGGAGTATATAAGAATCCAATAATTAAAAATAAGAACACTCCTTATGTGCATATTCTTTATGTATATTTATGTACCTCTCAATCCACAGGACTCTTTAACGGTAAATGGAATACCCAATATAGGATATTTTGAATATAGTGCCTTTGTTTCATCCAAAGTACATCTGCTAATTAACCCATCTGCATATTCAGCATCTTTAATAGCTTCTTCAAACCGATGTTCAATTACTGCATTTATATAGGGATTTACTTCTAATATTCGATCTATATAGACTTGTACCAAATCTCTTGATTGGAGCTGGAATTGAAAAAGAAACATGTATTTTTGAACAGAACATCGAGATATTGTTATCCTAATATGGATAAAACAGTGCATCTAAAAATATATTTTGAAAAAAATAATCAACAGAAAGCGTTAGAAAACATTATGTATCCACTTTCAAAAAAGCCAAACTTAAAAAAATTGTAAGTCAAAATAAAAAATCATAACGATTCGAAATTTCTTTCAAGTCAAAACCATGGTCAAATAACTCATCAGATCGTAGCAACGAGAGAATATAGTTTTAGCCTATCTTACTTGTCATTTTCTTTCTTTAGGTCCGTTATAAACCGATCTTGCTGATTTTAAATAGCGTTCTGCCTTGGAATATTTCTGATAGTTTGACATCGAAACAGATGGACATGGCTAAATCGTATATTATTTATAGTACGTTTCCACATACGTGATTTGCGCCAAAGCATTTAATTTGCTCAAATTAAGTAATTTGCTACATGATTTCCCATATATTTTTCATATGAGCAGTTCATCTCAAATGACTTGATTTTCTTAAGATTATGTCGAAATTTGTCTGTGGGTTTAATTCTGAAAACCCTGTCCTGCTAGAATTTCCAGAAGACCTTGAACAGCTTTTTCGTGAGTGATGGATGGAACTTAGTCGCTTACTTTTATGACGAAATCCCTTATCCCACTTTTATTTATTTATTTTTTCTATTTTTATCGAATCTTGCCTTTTTTTATAACTATTACCCAAAAATATGTTACAGAAATTACAACTTCAATAAATCAATTTCATGTTGCCGAAAATACTTAAAATACTTCAAAAATCTGTTAAGACATTTAATTTGTCTAGTAAATTCAATTATTTTTAGCTTATACTGTTACCAAAAATCTTATTGCGTTGCGTTTTACTATAAATATGACAAATCTATTACGTGATTCGCTTGATTCTAGAGATGGTAACTACAATATGATTCGGATCTTGGCTAAGCATCGGCGTGGTTTTTCTATATGTCATATAAATGCACAAAGTTTGCTACCTAAAATTGACGAGTTTCGTTTCCTCTTTGAGTTCTCTGGGATTGATGTAATATGCGTTTCTGAGACGTGGTTTATACCTGAGATAAGTGATAACGTCTACGGGATTGATGGTTATCGTATCTTTCGTTCTGACAGACGTGGTCATGCTGGAGGTGTTGCCATATACATACGTAAAAATATTTCCAGCAAACTTGTTTGTATACATAACGTACCTAATGATGTTGAATGTGCCTTCATTGAGATTACTTGCAATGGTGACAAAATGCTGCTTGGATGTGTTTACAGGCCTGACAGGAATATGAGTCTCGACACACTTGTTGGAAAACTGGAGCTTCTCTCAGCTACCTACTCTGAAGTAGTTATAACTGGTGATTTCAATTGTAACTTGCTTGTAAATCAAGATCTATCCGCCACTATGTCTTCTTTTAACTTGTCACCTGTAAATATTTCCAATCCAACACATTTTTCGTCTACAACTAGCACATTACTTGATTTGTTTTTTGTAAGCGATGTGGATAAAATTTTATGTTATGATCAGTTATCCGCATCCGTGTTTTCTAGACATGACTTAATTTTTATGTCCTACAATTTCGCAATTCCTAGCGACACCCATACATATAGTTTCCGTGATTTTAACAGCATCAACACTCTTGACCTAGGGAGAGATCTCGTGGGCACCTTGTGGGATCAAATCTATTACTTACCAACCGTAGATGAGCAACTAGACTGCCTAAATACCTTGATTTTGCGGCTATATGACAGCAATGTGCCAGTTAGGAATAGGAAACTTGATAGAAAGGCAAAGCCGTGGTTCACGAATGAGGCTAAAATGCTAATAGCACATCGTGATAAAACGTACCATTTATGGAAACGTTATAGAACACCCGGATTACAGGGTCAATACCGACGGGCTAGAAAAGCTGTTGTTGCTAAGATAAAGCACGACAAATCCTTATATTATTTTAGTAAATTTAGTACAGCGATTGACAGCAGGAAGACTTGGAGGCAAATACGTGAGATAGGGATTGGAAAGACCTCTAATCACATTGCGACAGTTGATGTTGATTCTTTGAATGAAAATTTTATTAATATCCCTATGCCAACAGTTCAGACTGATCTTTATGACCAACATATCCCTGGTAGTACTTCTGAGTTTAATTTTCACTGCCTGGATACCTTTGATGTTGTTGAAGCTTTTAAATCTGTGAAATCTAATTCAGTTGGTCTGGATGGCATAAACCCTAGATTTGTTAAAATAATTTTACCATGGATAATCAGATTTGTAACATACCTTTTTAACAGTATAATTACCACCAGTACTTTTCCAAATGCATGGAAATATGCGAAAATTGTTCCGGTGCCAAAGGCAGGAAATGATTATCGTCCTATAGCCATTCTTCCCTATTTTTCTAAGGTCCTGGAACACTTATTATATAAACAACTCTATGGGTGCGTGAATGACAATAACCTACTTACTGACCGTCAATCAGGTTTTAGACCTAATCATAGTTGTATAACGGCACTGTCTGACGTCATAGAGGATATTCGAAGTAGTTTGGATGATAACAGACTTTCGTTTTTGGTACTGTTAGATCATTCAAAAGCTTTTGATTCTGTGCACCATGAAATGTTATGCCTTAAATTGTCGAAGTTATTTAATTTTTCACCATTAGCTGTTCGACTAATCTCTTCGTATCTTTCAAATAGATCTCAGTCTGTTGTATGTGGGGATATGACTTCACGTCCGCTAAACGTTACAAGAGGTGTTCCACAGGGCTCCATTCTTGGGCCGCTGTTATATTCTTTGTATGCTAATGATTTGCCACAACAACTACATTATTCCAAAATCCAAATGTATGCTGACGACGTTCAGCTATATCTTAGTTGCTGCAAAGAGGATATTGAGGTAACATCTCAGGAATTGAATTATGATCTGGGGAAAATTCTCAACTGGGCAACCGCAAATGGATTACGCCTTAATCCAGATAAATCTAAATGTCTGATAATCAGGAAAAAGAATGTATTCATCGGTAATGGGTTGAACATTTTTCTCGGGGGTTCGAGAATAGGTATTGTGGATACGGCTAAAAATTTGGGTGTTACTTTTAACAAGTCGCTTACGTGGTCAGAGCAAGTAAACCAGGCAAGTAGCAAAACATATGGTATGCTGCGGAATTTATGGGCCACCCAACACTTAACCCCGTTGAGGGTTAGAATTCTGTTGGCAAAAACATATCTTATACCAACTCTTCTTTACTCTTCGGAGATATTTACTGGTTGCAACTCAAGGGATATGAGGAAGCTCACTACAACTTTTAATAACGTTATTCGCTACATCTATGGCCTGCGAAAGTTTGACCATGTAAGCCAATATTCATCTCGTATATTCAATATGCCTCTTTCCAATTATCTGGTTTTCAAAAATATAATTTTTATTCACAAGATAATAATGACAAAAACTCCGAAATATCTATATGAACGATTACAGTTTTCTAGATCGCTTAGAGGCAAAGGTATAACTCATATTCGTCATCGCGACCATGCTTCCGAATGTCAATTTTTCATATTAAGCATTCGCCTCTGGAATCAACTTCCAAATAATTTGCAAACCACTAGCAACGCAATAAGGTTCAGAAAATTACTTTTAGAACACTTGTCGTAATTTTTAGACTTTAATTTTATTCTTTTTTTTATTATTAATAATTTATGTAAAATTTTTTTTTTTTTTTTGTTTTTTCATGTTTGTGATATTAAAGCTTTTATTTTTTTTTTTTTTTTTTTTTTTATATTATTTATTCTATTATATTTTATGTAAAATTATCCCTTTTTTATTGTATAACGTTTCTGATTCTAATACTGTAATTTATAAGATACCATGTCTTGTTGTATTAGAAAACCAAATTAATTAAATACAAATACAAATACAAATACAACACTACGCGGAGGGCATTATTACAAATGCAACTTTGGGATATCCATTATTAGTGACTAACAAATCTGAGAAAATGACAGTAGGTTGCAAGGCGCATGAATCAGGTGGGAGCAGTTCTATAAAAACAAAAAAGCTATCGACATCACTTGTTCCACAAAAAGTATTGAGACAACAAGACCTTCGCTTTGAGAAAAATTTTTTTAGGTGGGTGGTGAAGAAGGGGTAGCTCCCGTACAAATAAAAATTTTTATGAAATTTTCGAGAAGCTATATCTCGGAAACTATAACAGAAATAAACTTCAAATTTTCTGCAAAAAGTAATTGGACAGTAAGGTCTACACTTTGAAGAACAATTTTTTTTTTGGTGGGGCCAGGATAACGGGTAGCTCTCATATTAATTAACAATTTTTATGAAATTTTCGATACGCTACATCTGGGAAACTATAACAGCTATCGACTTCGAATATTATACAAAAAGTAATAATCAAATTCATAAATTGTGGAAAAAAGTTGGAGAAGAGCAGGGGGACTAAAACATCCCATAAAAGTTAACAACTTTTATTAACCCTATATATATGTACACAAAAAAAGGCGCTAAAAAGCGTAATTTTGCATTCAGAAAAGCGTAAAAAAGCACTAAACCTATTAAAAACACACTACAAAAGTGGAAGGGATATTATGCATCTGTGCAGATGCTTACATCGCCCTAAAGAAAGAGTCTAAGACCCACTTGTTCTATAATCTGTAGACTAAGAATCACTTTCTGAGTCGATTAAAACATGTCCATCTGTCGGTCCATCAGACTAGTTGCTCATATGTTTTTTAAGGCTAAAACAGCTTTAAATATCACTCTCCACAAAATTTTGCATATCTTAATAACTTCGTTTTAAACTGAATCCTATCCATTATACTTTATGTGCCACCCACAAGTCTTTTCTTAAGCGAAAACTAAAAATTTCAGTTTTAAACTAATTTTCAAATATTATTCAGGATTTGATCTAAATTTTCCCAATATTTAGAAATTGTTGCAATACAAAAACACTTTTTGTTTTCAGTAGCTCTTATAATACATTTAGTGGTAACCAATGGTTATCCAGATGTAAAGGGGGAAAAAAAGTCAAAAAAGTTGAATAACAAAAAATGGTTTGTTGAATTTTTGAAAGAACTCTTGAATGTTTGGGGTTGCTCATAATAATTCTCAATAAGTTTATTGAAGGTGTTATATAAAGGTAGAAAATATTCATGCGGTTTTTAAGAATTTGTTTAAAGTCCACTGATGATTTGGTGCAAGAAACAATAAAATTTTAAATTTTTGGTAAACAATACGAATTTATATTTTTTAATAAAACATATGTGTACTTAAGGGCACTGCTACACGTTCAATAAATATCGTGATATTTCTAGAATCACGATATTTATTGAACGTGTAGCATGCAATATTGATGGATCGCGATCCATATCGCAGAATGGCCTAAAATATGAAATCCAAAATCCGGATCGCGGATCGCGTGATAAATATTGAACGTGTAGCATTTTCATGATATTAAATCATGATACTTCAGTAAAAAGTTTTAAATAAAAGAAATAAAATAAAATACGCAGTGGAAAAAATTAAACAAATAAAAAGTAAAAAAAAAAAACAAAATTTGTGTAAAGTCTATTGTAATAAAGGGTAATGGCAGAAGAAAGTGAAAGCGAGTGTGTTCTGCCGGTGGAATCAGAATTAACCCGCACGGCACAAAAACAACGTAAATACTGACGTGATAAATATTGAACATGTAGCATGCGAGCGTGATCCATCAATCCACTTAAATGGATCGCGATCCAAATATCACAATATATATTGAACGTGTAGCAGTGCCCTAAGAAAAAATTTGTTCACACAGCCGCTTTGAAAAAGAGTTAAAGCATATTCGATTTCTAAAGTTTGACTAAAATATGTTAAAGTTAATTGTTAATCGAGCGGTAAATACACTTCTTAATAAATATACAAATATGCTGTGAGATAAATAAAGAGTTTCTAAGCGAAAAAAAAAAACATTCGTGAGACTTGTAAAAACAGCCACTTCATGCAATAATTGCTAATAAAGTTTTAAAATTTGTAAGAAGCACTAAAGCACTATCGAAAAATCAAGAAATCACCAGCTTAGTGTTTTTTTTTTAGTTTGGCACTAAAACTAAAAATTTATCGTTTTAAGTCACCAAAAATAGTGCTAAAAGCACTAAGTTGGCATCGCAGATTGACATTTACAGTCAGGCGGTAAGCGGGGTTTTTTTTTTTAAATAAATGCATGTAGATATGTCTGTTAATATATGCCGTTATTAAGCGCTACTTTCTTCCTTTAAAATTATAATTTAATAAGAAGGTATTTGCTTCATATTTTCTTATAGTTAATTTGTTTTATTTGCAATAGCTGTTTAAATTATAATCTTAAGAGATAATTTATTCAAAACTGATAAATGTTTGACTGCAAAAAGAGTTGTTGTTTGTTTGTGTTCTGCACCTCAATAAAAATTAAACAAAATATAATATTAACGCCTTAATAACTTACTTGATGCAGTTTTAAACGTTGTACTAATTGATTTAGGGAAAGGGTTAATAGCTTGTGCTTAATCGGTGGAATATTCTGTTCCTTGTTCCTAGTTAATGTTAGATTTAATAAAAACGATACAACCTTATGAAGAATTTTAATTATAAATTGTATTAATCTTAAAAACAGTTCCATATTTAAAAAAACAAACACTTAATCGGAATAAATAATTAAAACCGTGGAAAACAATAACTGGACAACAATAAACCGATACAAAAAATAACACAACAATACCATGCAAAGAAAGTAAAGAACTGAATTAAAAATAATGAAAGTAACAGTATTAAAGAATGATACAACAATAACTATTTAGGTACATGGATCACGATAAACAATAAACCCGCCACAAAACATTAAAACTGTATTGAAGCAACAATATCAGAGAAGGAAGTTTTTTGTTTTGTTTTTGTAAAAGAAGAAGGAAGAAAAGCTTTTTCGGTCAAGGCCGACTTTAATATACCTTACACCCTTATCCACTATATGTTTGCCGTCAGTATAAAGAAATGTTAAAATTACATGCGGGTTATGCAAACTACATGTCGCTCATTTGCCAAAACAACATTATAACCCACAAGATGCATTTTTTTGAATTAACGATGCAGCATTATTGGTTGTGTTATGCTTTATACTGTGTATGAAGATAAAATGCCGCTTTTATTTTCTAATGTTCTAGACTCATAATCCCAATATAGGTACAAAAAACGAATAAAGCACTCAAAAATTATTTGACTATAAGTAACTAGATACGTAACTTATAACAACTGAATATTCATTTAAAAACCCTCCAACAAGTTATTCAGTTAAATCAACAAAAAAGTTTATCTAAATTAAAACACTTAAAGGCCCGTTTTTATATCTGTCTGATAGGATAACGTAAGGACCATGGTGGAATAAGAAGGTGGAAGCGTCCCTAAAACAACAACTTCCTGTAAAATTTCAGAATGCATTTTGTTGTTGCTTGGGTGTCGAAAATGTAGCGAACACACATGCACACAACCATTGTATAACATAAATAAGTGTCCAAGCTAAGTTAGAAATCATATGGCGGAAATAGAAGTCAGCTGATCAGTTATTTCTACCTTGTTGAATATACCTTGGTAAGGACGTTATCATGGGTAGTCAAAGTTGTTTACATTTACATATCTTTTTTTGACAACCGAGCCAACGCAAACTACAACAAAAACGAAAATTTTATTCACCAAATTTTTTTGTTGTAAAATCAACACCACCTGATAAATTATTGCGCCATGGACGTTATAGTACAGATAAATAAATTTTCGTTATTACAAGTATGCTTCAAGCAAAGGCGAATTAATAATGTATCAGGTGGTGGTGATTTTACAACAACTTATTTGCGGCGAAAAAAAATTTCTGTTTGGATTAAAGGGAGGTTGTAACAACCAAAAGTTTTAATGGTCTGTATTGTTTACTTTATTAGGAACACAAATCAATGGCCTTTAAAACTTACAAAAAATCCTAAAATGAACTTATTTTAAATTCGTTTCTATTGTCATTACAAAATAATCAAAAAGGCAAACGGAATTATTTTATTTATAAGCTAAATCATAGTGTATTTATCCTAATGTCTACAAACAAACCGACGAAAAATACTGTAGGGTGAGCGTTATAATTAGGGCAGTTGTAGCCGATATACTCCGGGATGCCATTTGCTTTAGGGTTAGGTAAAATAATCGATTAGTCGTCCTTAAAATAAAACAAATAATTTTAGATGTATGGAAAATTAAGTAGCACAATACTTGATTTTATGTTTTTTAACCAAACAAACCGATTTGTCGCAGTTGAGTCATAGCAGTTTAGCTGTTGCAAACAGCCGGACAAGCGCATAATACCACCTCCTTCACGTATGTGGTGTAGGGTAAATGGAAAGTGGGATTATTTAAAGTTTTAAAACGTGTATGAACTCATTTCTTTATATTCCTTATAAATAGAAAGTTTAAACTTTTACATTAGGCCTAACTTATTTTGAAGAATGAACTTATTACAAATCGCTTATATACTTCAAGAGTGTCATAACTAAAGATATACTTGTTTTCAGGATTAATGGCCTTAAAAGGAGAAAAATAATATTCTACGTTTTTTCATGATAATTAAATTATTTTTAAATTTTTGATTAAGTTTTAATCTCAAAAAAAAAAAAATTATTTTTTTAAATTTTTTTTAAGAAATAGTCACTATATTTTGATATATTTTTTTTAAAATAACAATTATTGCTATCAAAATTTATTAAAAAAATTTTAAAATAATTATTTCTGCCAAAATAATAAAAATTGAAAAATAATAATTTAAAGTGCCAAGATATAAATTAGAAAGATAAAAAAATAAATATTTTTTATTTTTTTGGCATAATATTTACGATCCCTGGTTTTTTACGCCAGAAAAAAAAAACATTTTTTAAGCAAACGTTGATTGGAAAAATATGGCTCCGGCTCTTAAGGTATCTCATATAAAAAAAATCATACAAATATTTATATATATTTTTTATATCTTTAATTTTAACTTATGACATTGTTATATAAAATGAGCAATATTCAAAATTGTATTGATTTTTTCTTCTCTGATACACGCATGTAGTAAATGCAAGTCGCATGTATACAGGTGGGAGCGGTTGTACAAACACAACAAAAATTGTAGTATGAATGTCAAAGAAAGATAACAAAAACTTACAAAATCTTTTTTTTACTTTTGAGGTTTTCTTAGATTCTACAATTGTTGTTAGTAAAAAATAAAAAAAAAACAAATTTTGACAATTAAACATCCGAAATACGGTTACTCAGCCGATTAACTAAGGTCACCTGTATACCTGTGCTCTGGGTAAAAAGGACTTGGAGCAAGGTGTATTAAAACACAAGGTGACCTCGTTAGTACAGCTGAGTATGTTTTGCTCCTTGTTATTTGTGCAATATATATGTCACACACAAACAATTTTCATGTCTGATATTGTGACAGCATAAACGTTTTTAGATTGCATTGCTGTAATTGTATCTTTTATGCGGCCATCTTGCCAAATCCACTTTGACTTGGATAGAATCAGAGTGATATGTGGAGCAAAAGTGGTCAGTGGTCGTTAGCAAATAATTTAAAAGTTTGCTTAATTTATCCTGCAGTTTTAGCCTTTCCGCAAATTTTATGTTATTCTTAAATTTATAGTTTATTGAATTAAATTATATAACGTTTGAGTATTTAATTGTTTGGGTTTTAAAATTTGATATAAAGGTATATAGAAAAAAAATTTGCAAAGTTGAATAATATAACTATTTAATGCTCGCAGTTCCATTAAAACATCGCGTGGCTACTTCATCCGCATCAGTCGGTATCTCACCAATGGCAGCGGTAATGTTGTCTTTCAGGACTGGAATTGTGATATTATACGAGGGACATGGTTGGTTGGTTGGCTTTTGTGGTAGTTCGCTACCCGCAAACTGTCAAGTAGAGTCTACGAGGGACATATTCCCACAAAAAATAGTCCAGTGGGATCAAGTTCCATGGTTTAAGCGCCCAATGGAATTTTTAAAAACGTTCGAGTACTATAGTTGAAAGTTAAGGTATAAAACAATTGAATTGAAAATGCTTTGGAATATAATATTAGGCCAGGTGTGTTACAGAAAAAGTTGCATAAATGCGAAATAATTTTGCCTTACTACTTACTTAATTGTGCATAACGTCAAATATATTTATTGTATATAGGAAACATTTTATGCGGATAAGAACTTGGACATGTTAACCAGGTTCAATAGGCCTGGTTCCTGTACCAAAAACCCAAACATGTTTTTCTAAATGTCACTGAAAATGTGCTCCACCCTTTTAATTTCCAGTCAAACAAACTTAAGAACGGGTAGTTTAAAACGATTTAGAAAGATGTTTTAAATCGATTTTTATATGTAATTAACTAATAATTTTGGGCGTTATAGCCTTTTTACACTTACGTACATTTTGCAGGAACGCATGGAATATGTTAAAAATGTGAAAATTGTGTTTACATTTGTAACATCTTTCATCTTTCATCCGTCAATTTTTACTGTATATAAGACGCCAAGTGATAAGAGATAAAATAATGAAAAAAATTATATTAACAGAATTTTTATTTTCAAAATTATTGAAAACTAAATAAAATAAATGTAAATAAAATAAAAATTGTATGTAAACATTTATTAATTGTTTAATTTTCTGCCTTTGCGAAATTTACAAAATGCATGCATGTTGTGTGTATGTACATATATTCCCATTTGTATTAAAAAAACATATGCACACACACACACATACATATATAGTTCTAATTGTTTACAAGACGTAATTATATAAGATGGCGTTAAGAAAGCAAATCAATACTTTTTTCATCCATGTTTTATGCTTTTTATGTCAAAAACATGTTTCTGAAATGTCGTTTTTGTTGTAGAAATAACCTCACCTGATAAAAACAACCCTTTATTGTATACATTGCTGTTTTTATTCAACTTTGTTCACTAGTGATGACACCAAAATAATCGAAAAATGATAAGTGAAACCAAATGATTTAGGAACATATTTTAAAGATGACGAAAAAAGTTGACACACAAACCTGTATAATTCATATAGAAAGATGATAACATTTTTGAAAATTGATGAAAGATGAAAGATGTAAGTAAGTTTAAAAAGGCTATTACAAACATCTGCACTGCACAATCGCATAATGTCTTTACCTCCTACCTACTTATGGGCGTATATTAAAAAAACAAAAGTATATTTAAAACAGTTCTTGAAAAAGTTTTTTTACCTTATTTTTGAAAATATATATGTATTTACAAAACAATAAATATTAAGTGGCATATTCATAAACTATTTTTAAATTAATTTTATTTTGTATAAAAATTACGCTCAAAAAATCTACTTACTTTTAATTTTAAAATTGTTTATCAATATGCTCCTACAACCTTAAAGTGTGTTTTTGATTGAACATGTTATTAAATCAAAAATTAAGTTTTGTTTTTTGTTATTGTTTTTTTAATAAATTAAAAGTCCTTAAACTTATCTTCTACTCTTTTATATAAATTTTGCATTAAACTAATTTCAATTTTGTTATTCTGGCAATGCCGAAGACAAATAATCACTTCATATTGTATATCAAAGCTGTGTGCTATAAAACACTATAAATGTAAAAGTGTAGCTAGTTAACGTCATTTATTGCTTGCACTGCCTTTAACAACTACAGCACTGCCATACTCAAAATAAAATAAATAAATACTTTAGTACATCTAACAACCCAATATTGTATAACAGAAACATAAAACAGCAAGAATGCTGCCATATCAAATTATTTATAAATGTGGTTCAATCCAACCACCAAAAGCCCCTTCTAGTGCAGCAGCAATTTGTAAACATAATTTGTCCATATATGGAGCAGCAACAACTTGAAACCCTATTGGCTTGCCACTGGAATCCAAGCCCATTGGAACATGTGTGGCTGGAAAGCCTAAAACATTAAACAAAAGCATAAGTACGACACCACTGATATTAATTACAGAACAGCCATTAAAAAATCCAGCTGATTTATGGTAGGTGGGTAGGAATAACACGCCATTGGAGCCCAGAAGTTTCTAAAATTTAGGGAAAGAAATAAAAAATTATTACGAATTTGTAGAAGTAAAGAGCAAATAAGAAATTAAAAAAATATTTGCTTACAATTAAATCCTCTTTGAGATCTTTTAATTCAGTTTTTAATTTTTCAGTTTGTTTGTCAGACAGAAAGGCATTCATGGTTATCATGAACTCCACTATTAGCGGCATTGTAGTAATTTTTGATTTGCCTGTTAGACTTTTGAAAATTTCTTTTACTAAATCCAAACGTGTTGGTCGCTCAACAGCCGAATGTGTCACTACACTGGGTATACCCTTTAAGCTAACCAAATGTGATAAAGACATTTCAACGGCATTTTTAAAACCAGCTACATTTACCTAAAATATTGTTTAATTTAATTTTGGGACATGTATGTCCGTATGTACTCAGAATTTATTTTACCTCTTCTGTGTATAGACCACCCTTTTCAAAACATTTTACTGCTCGTTTGATGGCCAATTTAATTTCAAAATCAGCTGGTACATGTAAGAAATTACCCATCGAATATGTGTAATAAATCTACACAAATAAAAAATTAAATTTAAAATAAATTTACGTTTTATATTGCATTATTACGTTTAAACTTACCTTTATGTCATTTAATTCAACACCTTCTTCAAATTTAAGTTTTTCGGCATTTTTCCCTGCTATTATTCGCAAAAGTAAAGGTAAATCTCTGGCAAATCTTGTTATGGGACCCATTTGTAAAAAGTGTGAAAAGTCTGCATCTGTATTGCTGTAGGGAAAATGCCCTTTTACAGACACTAACCCACCTGTAGGTTTATGTCCAAAAATCCCACAATAAAGGGCAGGCAGTCGTATGGATCCACTAACATCTGAGGCTATACCAAAGGGTGTAGCACCGGCACCATTTAATGAACCCTGAATAAGCCATAATTTAATAACTGCTTTTATAAATTTGGCTAAAGCACATTTATCTACATATGTAAATTTTTACCCACCTCTCCACTTGAAGAGCCACCTGAAGTGCGTCTTAAATCGTAAGGATTTAAACATTTTCCATTGACATGAGTGTCGGCCTCAAATGAAAGACAAAATTCGGGATTGGCTGAAACCAGCAGGGGTATACCACCGGCGGCTTTTACCAAGCCGACCACATCACTATCTTCGGGACATACTTCTTGCTGACGCTTAAAACTTCCCACCGAGAAGGATAGACCTAATTTGGAGAAAATAAAAAAAGATTTGGTAACCAGGTACGGTTGAATACTGCCGATTGTGTTAGGGCGCAGGCGAGTTCAAGACGATGTTACACCTACCCTGCCAATGCCCGGCACTTGTAAGAAGGCGTCGCCGTCACTTTGGCAAAAACTCGTGGAGCACTCGACTCTATCGGACTGGGACTTTTACGAGATGCTAGGGTAAGCTAAGGGCCTTAAATGGCTAACAAACCTAGCACTTTGCGTTCTTGGACCATTTATCTCCCTTTAGTCGCTCTTTACGGTTTTCTAGCTCTTTTCCTCTTCCTGCCTTATACTAATCATTACTTTTTCTTTTTTTTATTTCCCAGGGCAAAACAATGGACAGCATATTGTCTCGGAGGGGAGTGATGCACTACCACTGGTATGCATCACTGACCCTACCTACCTACCTACTAAATTTTTGTGTACGGGAACGATACACAAAATGTTAAGAACGGGAACACAGTTAGTATCCATTTCAAACCTGCTACAAAGTAATTTTGATAAAATGTTTAAATTTAAGAAAAAAAGTTGAAGCAATGGGAATGGTAGCTTCCATACGAGCGCACCAATTTTATGAAATTCTTAGTGCATTCTATCCCGGAAGCTACAAAATATGTTAATTTCAAACCTGGTAAAAAATAATTCCAGCATGATGTAGGAGTTTTAGAAAAAACTTATTTTAAAGCAAAAATATTGGAAGCTGTAGGGGCGGTATTATTACAATTTCAGAAGCTTTGTTGGCAATCCTCTTACCCGATTGGGATGGAGAGGGGGTTAGTATGTTATAGAAATATGTTTGGGAGGGGAAACTAATAGGGGTCGGCCTTTTTTCTCTAAGGCAGATTCTTAAGAAGTTATGGGCGTTTTACATCATTTTTGTAAATTTTGCATGGCAACCCCCTTAGGTAATGGTGATAGGGGTTAATTATGCTTTAGTTATATGTTTGGGAGGGAAAACTAATGGGAGTCTGTGATACATTTTATTCCTCTAAGGGCGACCCCAAGGAAGCTGTAAGGGTTTTAACACAAATTTTTTTAAATTTTGTATGGCAACCCTGTTAGAGGCTGGAGATACGGGATAAGTTTGTTCCAATAAAATGTTTGGAAGGAAAAATTAATAGGGGTCAATCTTACATTTGACCTTTGCAGGAGCACCCTGGAAGCGGTGGGAGCGATTTGAAAAAAAATGTTATATTAAAATTTGTATGGCAACCCTGTTAGGGTCCCACAAAAATGTTTCTGAGGAAAAAATATATACTTTATGGGGTCGTAAATGGATATTAAAGAAATTACAATTGGAATGACAAATTTAATATACCTTAATGTGAAGGGTATAAAAATACAACATCAACCTGTGTTGTTGTCAGTGTTGCCATAAGTTAAAAGTGATAAATGCTTAAAAAAATTACTTAACTGTTTTACAAATTAAAGAAAAAATTCAGAATTTTTAAAAATATTCTTATCACAACAACATCAGATAAATAACATTTAGAGCGATATTTTTTTCGCTTTTAATGCATACACTTTTCAAATAATATAAATTTAATTTTAATTATACAAAATGCTGGACCAATTCAAAGTTAAACTGCAAAAGGAATTGAATTTTATGACGGCTCACTTTTCACATTTTAGAAAAAAAGTGCTAAACTTAGCACTTCAATGAAAATCCTTGTTGTTGTTTTTATGTTCTATTGCGCTGAGAAAACTTTTTGTGCATTTTACTATTAATTTAATGGTCCTCGTTGGTACTCGTGCACAGCGAAGCCAACTAAGTGCTTTTAGCACTATATTTGGTGCTTTTTAATGACTAAAAACGCTAAATTTTTAGTTTTAGTGCCAAACTGAAAAAAAAACACTAAGCTGGTGCTTTCTTGTTTTCTCGATAGTGCCTTTAGTGCTTTTTACAAGTTTTGAAATTTAAAAATTTATCAGCAATTATTGCATGCAGTGACTGTTTTTACAAGTCTCACGAATGCTTTTTTTCGCCTAGAAACTCTTTATTTATCTCTCAGCATATTGATATTTTTATTAAAAAGTGTATTTATCGCTCCATTAACAACTTACTTTAACATCTTTTAGTCAAACTTTAAAAACCGAATATGCTTGAACTCTTTTTTAAAGCGGCTGTATGACCCGTTTTAAGCCAAAATTTTTCTTAATTACACATATGTTTTATATAGAAATATAAATTCGTATTATTTAAATTATATTTTCTGGCTTTATATAACAACTTCAATAAACTTACTAAGAGTTATAACAAACAAACCCAAACATTTAAGAGATCTTCCAAAAATTCAACAAACCATTTTTTGTTATTCAACTGTTTTGGTTTTCTTTTTCCCCTATACATCTGGATAACCATTGGTTACCACTAAATGTATTATAAGGGCTACTGAAAAGAAAATGTTTTTGAATTCAACAATTTCTAAATATTGGGAAAATTGAGATCAAATCCTGAATAATATTTGGGAATTGCTGTAAAACTGAAATTTTTAGTTTTTGCTTAAAAGACTTTGGGGGGGGGGGGAGGGGGGTGGTCAAAGGTGTATAATGGGTCGGATTCAGTTAAAAGCAAAGTGGACGAACAGATAGACATGCTCTATTCGACTCAGAAAATGGTTCTCAGTCTACTGGTAATAGAACAAGTGGGTCTTAGACTCTTTCTTTAGGGCGATATAAACATCTGCACAGATGCATAATATCCCTTCTACGTTTGTAGTGTGTTTATAATAGGTTTAGTACATTTTTACGCTTTTCTGAATGCAAGATTACGCATTTTGATGCCTTTTGTGTGTACGATGTGCTTTTTGCTTCCAAAAATTGGCATCACTGCTCGTGCAGTGTACATATTAAAGCCGATTAGCATTCGGGCTGCTAGGAGCCACTTGGTGGACCTAGGTCTAGAAATACGAAAAAAAATGGAATGCTATTGACCCTTAATAAGGCCGTCAAGTGGTGAAAAAAGTAGTTTTTAAAAATTATTTTTCATATTTTTGCAGATTATTTTGTACAATCCATTTTAATTTCCATATTTCTTATCGACTCAATTATCGTTATAGGAACCAACAACAAAGCTTCTTAAAAAATTAAAATAAATATTAAAATTTTTTTCATACTTTTTTGCATTTTTTAAAAAGGCAAAAAAAAAATAAAATAGCTTAAAGTTGCTGATTAATGCCCATTTAAGTAAAATTAACGTCCTGAAGGCCAACCCTGCTATTGATAAACAAATTTCTTAATTTGTTGAAGGTTTATTATACCTTAAACTTTTATTAAAAATTTGCACTAGACCGTTAATAATTTAGCCAAGGAAATTAAAAATGTTTTTACGTTCCTAAAATGTTTTATCAAAAGTTTATAGCTTTTGAATGTGTTTTTCAGTCGTTTAGTAGACTCTACTTTCGTCTAGACTTTTTCACCTTTTGCACACACAAAAAAACACACATGCACAAAAAACTGACAACAATTGTCACTTTGTTGATTTTAATTGTCGCGTTTTATAAATTAAGAAAATAATAGCAACAAAAAAAAAAATAAATTAATTGGACTTTATCAACGATAACAGCAAAATCTAATTTTAATAGCCGTCCCTTGTAGTGTATGCAAGTTTATATTCAGTGTTGCCATCGGGCCTATTATAAACATTTGCAAATCACTTAAACTTAAGTGTGCTAAAAAATCATTTTAGTAGAAGTAGTAACAAAAAATTTGAAATTTATTGGAGCAAGCAAGCAAACAGACATTTTGTCACACGGGACAACAAAGTGTTATCAGTAAAGTAAGACTGTTTGCCTAATTAATTAATACGTTAGAATAAAATTTCAATAATAAATATAGTTTTATTTAATTAACATTAAGAGAAAATATATTTATTTTACTTTATAAATAAAGAAATTTAATAAATAAAGAAATTTGAGCCTGAATAGTAAATAAAAATTTGTCTTACAACAATTATTTGAACAGCGAATAGAAAAACTTTTAAAATTTAATGCTCGTATTCATAATAATAAAAGTGGGTCTATTTGACAGGCTTATTTGACAGATGTCAATGAAAAAATTGTCGAATAAGCCCTTAATAAACCTACTTTAGTTTTCATGCATACGAACATAAGTTTTTAAATATTTTAAAAAGATTTATTTTTATTTAAATTTAACTAAGAAAGTCAAAAGATGTTTGTGTCGCATGTGTAATTTTTAACACAAATATATTTTCCTTTCATTAAAATGCGGCAAGAAATTGTCTTTGTGTGCGAATTTTGTTTTTGCATTATTGTGTGTCGTATATCTAAATTTTATTTTATACATTTATTTTTTTTGATTAACGTTCTTTGGATGTCAAAAAAGTTAATAATAAAACAAAAAAATGTTTAGTAATCTGGGATTTTGTGCTTTTAAAGCAAAGTTTGACTTTTAATAAATAAGAGATACCGAAAAATGGTTAAAGGACTTTAAAAAATTTAACACTAATTGTATAAAACTAATACCTAATTATTTTCTTGAATGTGCCGTGTGGTAAGCTTGTAATTACGATAAATGTCATTACGATCATATTTGACAATTTAAGAAAAAAAGACCTTTTGTAAAAAAACCATATAAAGGGTTTGACGCATAGAGTTATTCATACGTCACTTATTGCGTGATCCACTTTGAACTGACAGCTAAGTTAAAAAACAGATTTTATTATAGTACATCTTGCCGACACAAATCAATGTCTTGACAAACGCCAAACGCAGTAGAAAAAAAACAAAATTAAACAAATATCGGATTTCTTTAATTTGGATTTAGACATTTGTCTAGGTATTGATTTGTCTCGTCAAGGCGTAAGTTTTAAACGGTGTCCTACTCAGTAGGCGCCTCTCAACCCAGTGTACAAGTGGGGCAACGTTTAACGTGTTTTGTGTAGCCTGAAAGCTACAATCGGTTCATTCAAATATTTTTTTGGTTTCTTTGTAGTTTCCGATTAATTCAATATCCGTTTGCAAAGTATGTTTTGTGTCAACCTTTATTGCCCTCACGTTAATGCCCGTTGAAAAAGAAGGCAGATGACCTACGAAAGCTCTATCTTAAGAAGAGGAGTAAACATGATCACACATACAAAATAAAGTTATTCATTAAAATGCTTATTTTTTCTTCTGTTAAACTAATTGTTAAAAAACAAATTTTTGTTTCTTTTATTCTGGCTTAAATCCTTTATATATTTTTTTTTTATTTTTTATTATTTTCCGTTAATGTTGAAAAAAACCTGAATGGAAAAGCAAGTTTTTCTTCCGCTACTAGCCGAAAAAAATACATTTTCGAAACCAGCTAAGTACGAAATTTAATCATCAGCACTCTTTAATTGGTAGCAGTGTAGACATCACCTATTTAAGTTACATGTTATTCAAAAAGGTAAACGGAAATATTTTTATTTTGCAAGTAAGGACAAAGGAACCGAAGAAACGGAAACAAGTGGGCTGCACCACATACCTCACCGTTTCCGTATCCGCCTGCACTACCTATCCTGGGACGAATTTTAAACTTTCCCAATACACTAAGCTTTTTTGTATTAAAATATCTTCGGCAACACTTAATTAACGGTTATGCATCATCCATCTATCAGATGGAATGAAACGCTTTTCTTTTATTGTATATTATACATAGAGAGACCATTTTTTTCTGAGTCAAAATTAGGACGCTTTTTAATTTTTATAGTCTTAGAACCACCTTTAATAATAGCGATCGAATTGAAATCCTTTCCCAATTAATTTAAAGCATGTCTGTCCGTCCGTTTGGGTTTCTATGTATTCTTTGAATCAAAGAACAGGTCGTAGTCTGATACTTGATTCAGAAAATACATTTTCAAAAAAATTTATAATAATTTTTGGACAGCTGTCAGTCGATAAAAAAAATTATAATTTTAGTTTGGTTTTAATTTAACATATTTTTTGAGGAAAATTATTTGAACTATCATATCATCTCAAAAAATCAGTGCAACCAGTACCTTTCCTCAAAAATCATTATATTTCAGTACACGTTTTTTTAATCAGTACATCAAAAGATAAACCAGTACATGTGCTGATGAAATCAATATGAATGGTCACCCTAATTATATGATAAGGGGGTAAATCTACTACCGTTTAAAGGTACTTATGATGAAATAACGTAGCTAGTTTTATAAACTCATTCTATACGGCTAGTATTAATATTTTCACGTAAAAAACAAAAAAAAAAAAAAAAAAAAATAATTTATTTATATTCCTTTTTGCGAAAGTTTCTTTTTTTGCAAAATGTTCAACTAATGTGACCAAACTTTAATATATGTAGTTTTAACCAATCAATTATCTTGTGTTGAAACTCTTGGAATTATTTTAAAGTAAAAGTTTAAAAGGCAAAAACGGCAACACTGTTTTAACTTATAAACTTAAATAAAATTAACAAAATACTGACCTTTGAGACCACAAGACTCCTTGACGGTGAAAGGTATTCCCAAGAGGGGATAACGTTGAAATAGCAGCAATAGCTTAACATCATTATCCGCTTTACTTATCAGTGAGTCGGCGTGTGTTGCTTCTTTAAGTGCATCTTCGTATCGATCTTGCACTACTGCATTAAGGCAGGCGTTGACCTCTTTAATGCGTTTTATATAAACCTTCAGCAGTTCTTGAGAAGTTAACTATTAGAGGCAACTTATAAATGTTTTAAACTATGAATTTAATTTTAAGGTTTTATACCTTTCTTTGCATTAACTCTTCCCTTAATTCGATAACGGATTTTTTTAAAACTGGATTTTCAATCGGCGGATATTTAGGTTTCTTACGGGGTATAAGAAAATTTGCAATGGCATTGATTATTATAGCAATGATATTTAAAATAGTTCCTAATACTCTTAGAATTAGACTCATGTTGTTGTTCTTTGGCTTTTGTTGTTGTTGTTGTTTTAATTATAAACTAATCGAGTAGTTGCTAAGTATTTTGTTTTAAATTTGTTTTTACTTTACATTGCATTGATCACTGAATGTTTTTTTTTTATATTCGAGCAATAAGTTTTCGAGTTGTTTTTATTTGTAGAAAGATAGACTTGTGAATTGCAGCGCTTTAAAACTGTTACTAAATTAGATTTAGAATTTTATTATTTAGAAGCCCACATTTTCGTTAAAAATTTTCTCGCAAAGAGCCAGTTTGTATTATAGGAGTGTGTATGTGTGTGTGCGTGTGTTTGGACGTGTATGACTGTGGCTGAACCGCTAAATTATAAATGTTATCAGTTCTAGGCAAAATAATTTGAAATCCATAGTATGTTTAATAGAACATAAGTATTAAACATTGGTTTTCAACATTAAATCATCTAGATTAAATATTATGAAATAATATTGTTTATTGGTTTTCCTAGATATCATTTGTTGTACTAAATACTTATCAATTTCATTCATGTTCAGTGTTTGAACTAAACATACATACATACATACATACATATGTACATACATATGATCCCACACACATGCATACATACATTAAACTTTAGTAGGAATGGATTACTACAGATGATATTTTTTTAGGAACAGTTGAAATTTATATTTTCTTATACCCTCCATATAAGTGATTAAGTTTGTCATTCCGTTTGTAATTTCTTTTATATCCATCTCTTTACCCCATAAAGTATATATTTTCTTGGTCTTTATAGAAAGGAAAGTTGATATAGCGATGCCCATCTGTCTGTAAAAACCCCCTACAACTTCTCCAGAGTCGCTCGTAGGGGAGTAAAATATATCACATGCCTCCATTAGTTTGCCCTCCTAAAAATATTCCTAGAAGATACTTACCCCCAATCTCCATCCCAAACAAAATTTACAAAAATGATGTAAAAACGCCCATAACTTCCCCGTAGTCGGCCTTAGAGCAAAAAAGTGTACGACTGACCCCCATTAGTTTCCCCTCCCAAACATAATCCTAGAATATACACTCCTCCCTATTGCTATTGCCTAAGGGGGCTGCCATACAAAGTTTGGGATCTGGTAATAAATCTCCCCTATAGCTTCCAGAGTGACCGTGGATAGGTTAGATGTAAGACTGGCCCCAACTCATTTTTCCTTGTAAACAGTTTCCTACAACATACTTATCCTCTATCTTCACTCCCCTTAAGGGGGCTTCCATACAAAATTTGTAGGGTTGTAGGGTTTTTAACCCCTTCAACTTCCCTGGTCATCCTTAAAGGGTTAAAATATAAAACTGATCCCTACTGAAATTCAAAATATTTCAAAAATAAAAAAAATGGATAAAAGTAAACAAAAACGTTCGTAATTTCGAAAGGCCATTGTGAAAGGTGTCTAAGATTCGGCATAGCCGAATACAGCGCTCTTACTTGTTTTATTTCCAAAATAATATTTTCTTAACAATAATGTCTATTTGTTAATGCACACAAAACATCTGGTCCCACTCTAAAAGCTTATCAAAAATATACTTTAATCTTTTTGCTACAATTTAGTACATTTGTTAATAAGCATATACATATGTATGTATGTGTGACGTTGCATATTTTTGTCTGGGGAAAGGTTCAAGGCGTTCAGGTTCTAAAAAATTTAAATTTATAAAAACTAGCCGCCATTAAGAAATAAAGAAAATCTAGTTAAAAAGTCAAGCCAGTCCATATTGCAGGCTGTTATTTTAAGTCTGAAAGAAACAATAGGCTACACTTTTATGGAAATTGTTAATGCCACGCCCACTATACACCAATTTGTGTTGGAGGGTAAGGTTATTGAATGTCTAGATATTTAAACCATTACCGTACAGGTTAAATGCGCAAAGGTAAAGACATGAATTTTAAAAAAAACATTAACCTCTTGAGGTTTCTACTTAATACAAAGAGGGTTTTAAGAGTTCAGACCCTTAAGGGACAAAAATTGGCCAAATAGACAAAAATCGGTAGGCTTATATCTTCTAAATTATAGGTGATAGATTTAAAAACTGTCGTAATTCGCTAAAAAAATAAATTGACCAGTGTCTACCGCTTTTTTGATATTTTTGAGTCTGGGGGGTAAAATAGGGCAAAATTATGTTTTGATGGTACCTGGGTCCACTTAGTAACTTATAAGCATATGAATATGTTTTTGGAATTTATTTATAGTTCTAAACTTAAGATCGGGGTTCAAAATGGGTAAAAGTTCCTTATTAGTACTTATAAGGTACTTTTTTGTAAAAGACTACAACCAAATTTAAATTGCGTTTGACAGGTATTGAAAAGGTATAAACATATTTTTGGCCCTTTTTAGAATATTAAATCCCAAGGGACAGGGTAAAAGCTATATTTTGATACTGCTTAGGTCCATTATATAACTTCTGAAGCAATAAATATACTTGAATAATTCAAACTACGTTCGACAGGTCTATATAAAATATAAATATTTTTCCCAGACCTTTTTGAAATATTGGACACAAGGGGACAAGACCGGGTAACAGCCATATTCTTATACTTTTTAGCTCCGTTTTGAAACTTTTTTACCAATAAAGATAGAAAATTATAAAAATTGCGTTCGTCAGGCTTAAAAAAATATGAATATGTTTTTGGTACTTTTTTGAAACTTGAGATCCTAACAGGCAAGACAGTGTAAAAATAAATATTTTGATATTTCTTAGGTACATTTTGTAGCAACAAATATAAAAATATGTTACACATCGTGGTCGACAGGTCTCAAAAAATATAAAAATGTTTCTAATACTTTTCTAAAATATTGGGCCTTAAGCGAAAGGACTGGGCAAAAGCCACATTTTGATACTGCTTTGGTTCATTTTGAACAAATACAGATAGAAACATTAAAAAATTTCGTTTGACAGGCCTAAAAAATAGGAATAAGTACCAATACATGATAGGGGCTAAAAAAGGGTTTCAATTATATTTTGGTACTTTTTAGGTACTTTTTGTAACTTTAAAATCAATTAAAATAAAATACAAACTTCAATTTGCGTTTGACAGATTCATTGCACAGGCGTAAAAAATATGAAATTTCTTTGAATTTTTTTTAAAATTTTGTACCCTTAGGGGTAGAAAATAGGGTAAGACTTATATTTTATTAATTTTTAGGTACATTTTGTAACTGTAAAACTAATAAAGATAGAAAAATATTTAAACTGCATTCAAAAGGTCTCCAAAATGTATGAAAACTTTTTGGTACCTTTTAAAAATTTGGGCCATAAAGGACAAAAAGCTAAAATCATATTTTGTTACTTTCAATAGAGATAGAAACACACTTGAAAATGCTTTCGTTAGGCCTCAAAAAATATAAATACCTTTTCAGTATTTTTTTTTAAATTTTAGAGGGGTAAAAATTAAAATTTCGTACTTTTAAAGGTACTTTTTGTAACTTTTAAACCAATTAAGATAGAAACAATATTCGAATCCTGTTGAATAGGTTTTGATAAATCGAAGATTTAAGGGAAAAAATTTGTACACATTTTTTGTGCTTTTTTTAATTTTGGTGCTTTTTTAAATTTATTTTTAATTTTGACGCAACTAATGGAAAGGTTTGAAAGGCATTCTACAGCAGTGCTAACGTCAACTAGCAAAAAAAAAAAATTTTTTTTATGCTAAAATAGAGGTAATAAAAGAGCCAGAAAATGAAGGGAACATAAATAAAATTAGAGGCTTTTTAATCTGCTTAATATACCAAATCAAATGAGTTGGCAAAAAGTACCTTCAAAAACTGGGTACTTTTAAGACAGAATGTAATTTTATATATATTTTTGAAACTTTTTTCATTCTTTAGATCACAGATTATGGTCAAAAAATTAACTAAGCTAAAAACGGTACATTTAACATATTAAAGGTATTATTTTTTGCATATTCCTAGGTAATGATGATATTTAAATACGAAATTTAGGGCTATTTAAGTAGGCAAAAGGCATTATTTCACGTTTTGGTTTTTGTTAATTTTTAAAATTACGAAATAATATAAAAACCAACTAAATGGATAGAATGTTCGTCCAACATATTTTTGGTATTTTTTCCAGGTGTCGAGGCAATGATATTAAAATGCACAATTTAAGAGTAATGATCCAAATTGTTGTCAGGAGTCAACTTAGTGACAAAAAAGGGGTTTCTTATATAATTATTTGAGTCTGTTTTAAATCTTAGATTTAAGTGAACTAATGTCATAGTCGTAGTAAAATTAAAAAGGTTACAGTTTTTTACTAAATATTATAGTGCAGGGTATAGTACGACTAAGCTCAATCAATATTAACATTGTTGCTTGTTTATATTCAAACAATTGTATTTAAGTTAATTTGAGGCGTATTTCGTATTAATGCAAAACCACTTACCGATTACCAGCATTTGCAATTTAATAGCAGCGCAACGAACAGCAGCAGATATTAAACAGCAGATAAGCTTTAAGTATTTGCATTTTATGACGTGTTTGAATATTGATGAGAACTTAGTAAAAGTAAATAAAACGAGAATTTTTATTTAAACCAATCGAACGAACGTTTTAGTAAATATTTGTTTTGTCAGTCATAAATAGTAGAGGCCTGTAATTCAAACTGCACTTTTTAATAAAATTAGAATCTTAATTTAAAATACAATAATCAAATATTAAATTATAAAACATTTTTTTATTGAAATAAAAAAATCATAAAAGAGGCGAAAAAAAGCTAAAAATAAATTGAGAGACAAACAATTTCTAAGTATTTTAATTTTTTACCAAAATTTTTTTTTATTAAATATTTACCTTAAAAAACATTTATGATAACAAGTGCAAGTTTCAAGTTTTTTCAAATTTTGTATGGCAAACCCTTTAGGAGGTTAAAATAGGAGGTAAGTATGTTCTAAGAATATGCTTTAAAGGAGAAACTAATATCGATCGATGGTACATTTAATTTCCTTAAAGCTAACTCCCTTAGGTGATGTAGATAGGGGCTAAGTTTACTCTGTAAATATGTTTGGGAAGGAACATAATGGGAGCATGTGATACATTTTATTCTTCGAGCGGCAACTCCGGCGAAGTTGTAGGGGTTTTTACCAAATTTTGTTCAAATTTTTTATGGCAGCCCTCTTAGGGAGTGCAGAAAGGGGGTAAGTATGTTTTAGGAATATATTTGCGAGGAGAAACTAATGGGGGTTGGTCGTACACTTTATTTCTCTAAGGTGAAATCTGGGAGCGTTTTAGGTGTTTTTTCATAATTTTTGTAAATTTTGTCTGGCAACCCCCTTAGGTGATGGAAAAAGGGTTAAGTATATTTTGGGAATATGTTTGCAAGGTAATAGTTATGGGGGTTTGTGCTACATTTTATTCCTCCAGGGGCGACACCGGAGAGGTTTTAGGGGTGTTTACCCTATTTTTTTTAAATTTTGTATGGCAACCATGTAAGGGGCTGGAGGAAAAAATTATTTGTGATTGGTCTTACATTTACCTTCACAGGAGCATCCTGGAAACTGAGGGAGCAATTAAAAAGTTAAAAAATAAAACTTTGGATGGCCACCCTGTTAGGAGGCGGAGATAGGGTGTAAGTATGTTCGTGGGGAAGAGTTATTGGGAAGTTTTTATGTAAAAATTTTAGAGAAATAAACACAGGTAGTTTTGGTTTTTGGCTTATATCTCGGTCAGTTATCGGGCGATTTTTGCTAAATTTTAAAAAAGCGATTTGTTCGCAGATATTGCTGATAATGTGATACCACTAACGGGTATATGCGACATCGCAGGGCCTAAAAAAGACGATTTCAACCGGCTTCAGTAAAAGTATTAACTGGGATACAAAAATTAGAAAATATTCATATAGTTTATCCTGAAAAACTGGGACTAAATCTCCGCATTTTATTCAAATCAAAATTTAACAATTCTTGTTAGAACTCCTTAACTAAAAGATTTGAGAGCTTGATAAATCGAGTTTAATTTAGATTTGAATCGAATGCGACGGTTTGCCCCCGGTCTGTAGCTGACGGAGTTTTCTGATTTTAAAAAGTGATTGCTTCAGAGAAATATCCTAAGGTTTAAAGGAACACATTGTGCTGGATTAGAAGCTCGATTTTAAAAGACAGACAGATGGACACACAAACATATGTAACTATAACGGGGTTCTTTACTATAAGGACTCTGAATTCAAATATATTTATACTTTATGGACTCTCAGTTATTATTGTTGATTTCGGAAATTGAATGACAAACTATGTTAAGGGCAACATTAGGTAAACAGAAATGTTCTGGAAACACTGAAAATAAGAGACTGAGCGCACCGGGCTCAGCTTAGTATTAAAAACCATAGCATACCTTAAGGTTTCAATCTGTAATGCAGTTGCTGTAATTTTGCAATTGCAGTAAATTTTTTAAACTACTTTTTTTTAATTTATCTTAAATTCTCTTAAACTTTTATGCTAAAAAAAACTTCATCGATTTTAGAATTTATTATATTTTATTTATTTTTATATATGTATGTTATAATGCATTTTTTTATTATTGTTGTTGTTTTTTATGTACACATACATGCCATAGATACATATAAATTTATTTTTTATATAATATTATATATTATTTATTTGTTAATATATTTATTTTAAATATTTAATTGATTTGTAATAATTGAAATTTTTTAAATAATTTAATTCTCGAAAATTCTAAATTGTAAATATTTTTATTTTATTTTTCTTTTAATTAGTTTATTATTTTCTATATGTTATAATATTTTTAATTTTTATTTATTTTAATATAAATCATATACATACACATCCATTCTCTTACGTACGTACGTTTATCATAAGGAAAGGGAAGATATAGGAAATACTTTTTTAATTAAACTTGTTAAAAAATAATTGACACTTGTTATATGCGCTGGGAAAATAGGCGGAATAAAATTAGATATGGGCATTTCCAGCAGAAGTTCTACCGCAACTAAAGTTTAAATGTGTACAAAGAAGTTTGCATTCGGAAATTTTAAAGTAAAACAAGAAAAAGCTAAAATTTGTAGTAAAACATTTACCTCAAGAAGTTAGCACATTTTGACGTTTTTTTTTAATTTTATTTATTGTTTTAAAAATAAACATATGTTTAAACATACAATATTTACTAATATATACAAAAATATATGTATCGCAATATTACAAATGTGTATATATATGTATGTTTTATTTAAAATTTATGTATGTATAAATTGCATTTTTAATCCTTTTGTATTTGTTATTTATTGTCTATAATTTGATTTATTTTAATACATATGTATTTAAATGCCCATATACATAACAAATTTCTAAACTGTAAAAAAGTGGGGTTTTAACAAAATTCTTATGCAAAGTCAGTATTTCAAACCTATTATAAATTTAAAAATTAATTATGATATGGGTATGTTTCTTTTATATAAATTTTTCCAACCGATCTTTCTAATTTATATTTGAATATTTCGCTCATTTTTTTTCTATATATTTTAAGACATCCGTTTCATTTGCTATTAATAGAATTTAAATTAAAATTAATATTTTTGTTGATAATGATTTAGCTGATGTCTGTTGTTGCTATTTGTGATGATATGCAAACAAAATTTTTTTATTATCATTAAAATATTTATGTTTAATTTCAGACATATTTAAACTTAGTTTTCTTTTTGTTTTTACTTTTTGTTAATTTTGTTTTTATTTTTAAATTATGTTTGTTAAAAAAATTACTCGCATAAATCTCGCTTTTTGCAATTTTTTGTGTTTTAATTACTTAAAATAAACTGAAATTAAAAAAAGCAATAATGAGGCCATGTGTTTATGTATGTACAAATATAATTAAGAAAAATTGGCAAAGGTAAGATAATATAAACAATTTCTACAAAGTATACGAGTATGACATGTGACATGTCTATTAAATATGCAAAAATGCTGATAATCCAGTAAATGGAATTTGAACCTGTTGTTGAATTGATAAAAAATAATATATGAATCATTTGTGTTAAAAATTATTTTGACTTAATTTTGGGCGTTTTGAGTGGAAATGCCCGCAAGTAAAGTTTGTTAAAGCTTTTCTTGAAAAGCTTTAAAACAATTTTTGGAAAGCTTTTGAAACTTTTGTGTAAACAAAAATGTTTTAATTGTTATAAAAATATGTAACAAAACTTTTTTGAAAAAAATAATAATATTACAATCAAGATACCTAAAATATTGAAATTAAATAAAGTTTTATTCCTTTTAGTTTTATTTACAATTGATTATAAGAAAGAAACAGTTGATATAAATTTTTATATTTAACATATATTATTTTATTTTATTTTATTTTATTTTATTTTATGTTATTTTATTTTATTTTATTTTATTTTATTTTATTTTATTTTATTTTATTTTATTTTATTTTATTTTATTTTATTTTATTTTATTTTATTTTATTTTATTTTATTTTATTTTATTTTATTTTATTTTATTTTATTTTATTTTATTTTATTTTATTTTATTTTATTTTATTTTACTTTATTTTATTTTATTTTATTTTATTTTATTTTATTTTATTTTATTTTATTTTATTTTATTTTATTTTATTTTATTTTATTTTATTTTATTTTATTTTATTTTATTTTATTTTATTTTATTTTATTTTATTTTATTTTATTTTATTTTATTTTATTTTATTTTATTTTATTTTATTTTATTTTATTTTATTTTATTTTATTTTATTTTATTTTATTTTATTTTATTTTATTTTATTTTATTTTATTTTATTTTATTTTATTTTATTTTATTTTATTTTATATAATTTTATTTTATTTTTATTTATTTTTAATTCAAATTGACCTGTTTCACAGTGTAATTTTGTGTTTAAAACTTTTTATTTAAAAAAGTAGTTATATTATTTACTATTTAGTTTATGTATTCTTTTATGTTTTAATTTTTTTTATTTGAGAAAAACTTTTCCTTTGAACCGTTTTTAGCGAAGTATTACCACTAGCTAGCTAGCGTTAGAAAAAGTATTAAAACACAAATTATAACACGTTTTATAGCATAATTTTAGGGGCTCATAAAATTATGCATTCAACCGTTATTTAATTTTTTTCGGAGAAATAGAAGAAAACAAATTAAGTTAAGTATTAAAGAAACAAAACAAGAAGAAAAAGTTATTAAATACTTCGGTAAAAACGGATTCCTCCTTGTTTATTGTGTTTGTGTCAGTGTTTTTCCTAATTAATAATTATGCTTTTAATTTTTTTTTAAACTTATTAAAAGATAAATAAAAGATAATCATTTTGTCACTATAAACTTAAATATTATTATTTTTTTATCTATAAATATATTGTAAAATATGTATGTATGTACTAACATTTCATATAAATCTATTTTATATATTTTTTAAATGTTTAAAAAGTATTAATTTATTTTTGTATTAATATGTGTATGTGTGTGTGTTTTGCACATGGACATGTGTGCTTGCATGTATTTTAAGTAAATTACAGATAAAAAGTCTTTGTTGTTGTTGCATCTTCTAGTTATCAACTTTAATAAGAAAGATGCAACTTTTTTATTTTAATGTTTTCTTTTTGTTTTAATTTGTATGTTTTTGTAAATAATTTCTTAACTTTTGTATATAAGTATAATATAAATTCTTAAATTATTATTATTATTATTGTTATCATTTAAGTCATATGCCAATCACCCTTGAGTATTCTTGTGAATGTCTTTTTAAATTGTTGATTTGCTAAAGCGTAACAAAATGGATTCATGGGACTGTTGGCGTAACATAGAAAATAGGAAAACATGTATAAATGTTCATTGGTACAGGGAGGATTACGACAGAAACCTTCGACTAAGGCTAAAACATGATAGGGCGTCCAGCAAGCCACAAAACATCCCAGTATAAAGGAAATGGTGCGAAATGCTTTACGGGCCCGATTTTCAGATTTAGATTTTTGTCTACCAATTCCAATTACCAGAGGTATAGTGGCTTTTTTACTTTTGAAGTGTTTGCCTATGGAATGGATAAAGGCCCGCTTGCTGGAACTACGATTGTTACTAGAGGTTGACTTCTTTTGAGACTTTACTGAGCCACTTTGTTGTTGGGATTTTTGTGCTTCCGTACCAGCCAAAGTGATCTGTACGCCTGTTGATAGCGAGCTTGTTGTACCTGAAGTGGAGGCATTTTTGTTAGTACAATCGGAGGTCTCTCGTTCTTCAATTTTTTCGAGACTTTTATATTGACCAGTGATTAAAGTTGTTGTAGTTGTTACTGCCGTTTCTGTTTTAATGGTAGTTGTAGTTTGCTTGGCATTACCATTGCTGGACAAAGAAGTGGCCATTGGTGAGCTGGAGCTACGTTTAACTTGGGCTTCTGCTTTATGTAATTGGTCTTCATGCGCCAAATCACTGCAGCTTTCACGTCTTGTCTTCTCAAAGTCTTCTGAATCTGTATAGGAAACAAGTAATTGCTTTTCAGTTTCAACATCTCTCCAGGGGTTTTTAAAACTGGGAACAAAGCGTATTGTGGGGGATATTAGGGTAAGGAAATCACCTGGTATAGTTTTGCTATTATTATTATTGTTATTGGAATTTGGCGACTGTATTGGAAGAGGTGGTATGGTTTGCTGCTGCTGTTGGGCTTTTTGTAACGTAGAACTGCTGGCAATTTGATTGGCACTCAAAGGAGAACTGGCATTTGAAAGTTTCTTCAAAGGTTTCTGTTTACTTTGGCATACTGGAAGTTGGTAAGAGCTGCTCTGACTGGCATCGTTTAGTGTGGGTAACATAATAGAGCTCTCGTCCATATAACGTATTTCGGAATTATTGGCCATCATGTCATAGGTCAATTGGAGTTCGCTATTGCTACTACAATCTTCAAAGGGATTTTCAGAGCTTTCGGAAAACAAAGTAGCACCTTGAAATGGTTCTGGAGGAGGTAATATAGCTTGTACAAGGCTTTGTTGCACTTGCTCACGGGGCACATTAATGGGAGCCAAATTGACAGGTGATAAGGGTGAATTTATTTCTAAGTTATTGCCATTTTCTACAAGGCTGGACTTACGTTCATTTTCAATGATTTGGGAGAGTGTGGCACATGAGGTTCTTTTGGGTTTCTCAACTGGTGTTAGGCGATTAATGTCTTCTTTACTATGGGTTTTCTCCAGTTTATCACTTAAATGAGGCGAATTGTTACCAGAAAACAAAGGCATTGCTTCATTTGATTTTGAGGTGGGTGTACATGAACCTTTACTACGTGTAGCTATTAAAGCTGCTTGTGCTCCAAATACCAATCCTATAGAGGATCGCTTACGCAAATTGGCCAACTTTTGTTGGTTTTTAAGTTGTTGCACCTGATTAACAGAGGATTCTTCGTCTGAATCAAAAGCCGGACTGCTCGAGCGTTCACTTTTCTCCAGTTCCTGGTTGTCGTTTTTGGCTTCTTTATTACCTTTGACATCAGATATACGCCGTGTTTCATTGACTGCCTCAACTAAAGCGCCGTTAATAATTTCGGCCGCCTGGGACAAAGGATTCGATTGTGCCGAGCTGCTATGTCTTTTTATCAAATCCTTAGTCTCTACAGTTTCTCCTTCTGGCATTTCTACATTGGTCTTAAGTAGTTTCTCCTCTATTACACCTATACCAGCAGCATGACCCGCCATACCAGACATGGCTCCTGCACTTAGAGCCACCATTGATTGCATTTTACGCTGTTTCGCTTCACTGCGTTTTTGCATTTCATAGGCCGTCTTGTAAATGCCACCATAAAGCACAAACAATACAATCAAAGTCGTCCAGTAATAACCAATTATAAGAGCTGTATTAAAAACTGGATCCTTAAGAAACTGCACAGCACATTGGCCGGGCAGCAGGTCACGTTTACCCGTGAAATGCTCCCAACCAAAAATCGATATAAAAAAAAGTAAGGCTGGTATAATCCAAGTTATTGTCACCATGTATATAACACGCCGCTTAGTTCGCCAACTTCGATATTTGGCTGCTATCTTTACCGAACAATAACGATCTATTGTAATAAGCAGCACCGTATATTGAGAGACCAAACACACCGTATAATCCACCGAAAGCCAAAGATCGCATAACAGTGGGCCTAAATCCCAGTAACCCATTAAAACATAGACAGTATAGAAGGGCATGGATACAGTTCCTTTTAAGAAATATAACAAAAATAAAAACAAATGTTTTATTTAAATTTAAATTCTTTAAATAGACCTACTTACCTATTAGCATATCTGTGGCAGCTAAGGAAGCTATAAAATAATTACTTGGCTGTCTAATATTACGATCCACTATAAATGCCATCAATACTAAAATATTGCCACCCACTGTTAGTAAAATACAAATGGCTAAACACACTGCTATGACTATTGTCTGCCATAATTCAAAGGGTGGCAATACCAAGTTAGGTCCCTCGGCTTTGCTTGATATATTTGTTAGGGTACTGGTGCCATTCGAGGTATCATTAATATATGCTGCCAGTTGTTTAATATTATATTTACTCCACAATTCGAAATCATCACTGTTGCCTATAATAGCTTGCAGTAGACGTTTACATTCATTATGGTCTACGAAACGATTGTAAATCGCTTTGCAAAGATTTTCTCGTTCTTTTTTTAGGCGCCTATAAGGGGAAGATGGATAAAGTGTTTTACAAGTGGAATTGGGGTTTCACATATTTACCATTGTGTGATAAAATCCGGTTTAATTGAGTAGATGGGATCTGTTCGATTTGGATAGTCTGTTGAGTCTACCTCATACTCCTCGGCAGAATGTTCGGCGTTGCCCAATTGACTGTTCATCATTTTGTTGTTGTTGTGTTGAATGGTTAAGTACTTTTGTTTAACGTAAATTTATATTCAAAAGGGTAACCATGTTTTCCCACAATTTAAACTTGGGGTCCTAAAAGAAGAAAAACAAATAATACAAATTACTAATGCTTGTAAAATAAACAGGGAAAAAATAAAATATTTCTAATATTTTTAACCTCTTGTACGGGGCTTTACCTTTATTTGTTAAAATGCTGTATGGCAACCCCTTAGAGGGGGTGCAGATGGGGAGTAAGTATGTTCTAGGAACATGTTGGAAAAAAATTGAATTGGTGCCAGTCCTACATTTGACCTATCCACGGGCACCCTGAGAGCTGTAGGTGGGCTTATTACAATTTTGTATTGGAGCCCCCTTAGGCGATGCTGATAGGGGGTAAATATATTCTAGGTATCACAAAGGGGCCGAGAAAACGGACCCAAGTGAGCTGCTCAACTATCACTTCATCACTTCCGCAGCTGTCTGTTTTACCTATCCTAACCTATTCTAGAAATATGTTTGGAAGGGAAAACTAGTGGGATTCGGCCATACACTTTATTTTCCTAAGGCCGATTTGGGGAAAGTTATGGGCGTTTTTACATAATTTTTATAAATGTTGTATGGCAACCCCCTTAGGTGATGGTTATCGGGGGTGAGTATGTTTTGGGGGTATATTTGGGAGGGGAAACTAGTGTGGGTCGGTCGTACACTTTATTTCTCTAAGGCTGACTCTGGGGAAGTTATGGGCATTTTTACATAATTTTTGTAAATTTTGTATGGCAACCCCCTTAGGTGATGGTTATAGGGGGTAAGTATGTTTTAGGGGTATATTTGGGAGGGGAAACTAGTGGTGGTCGGTCATACACATTATTTCTCTAATGCCGACTCTGGGGAAGTTATGGGCGTTTTTACATAATTTTTGTAAATGTTGTATTGCAAACCCCTTAGGTGATGGTTATAGGGGGTGAGTATGTTTTGGGTGTATATTTGGGAGGGGAAACTAGTGTGGGTCGGTCGTATACTTTATTCTTCTAAGACCGTCTTGGGGAAGTTATGGGCGTTTTTACATAATTTTTGTAAGTTCTGTATGACAGCCCCCTTAGGTGATGGAGATGGGAGGTAAGTATGTTTTAGGAATACGTTTGCGAGGAAAAAATAATGAGGGTATGTAATATATTTTTTTCCTCTAAGGGCGACTCCGGGAATGTTGTAGGGGTATTTACCCAATTTTTTTAAATTTTGTATGGCAACCATGCTAGGGGCTGGATATAGAGGGACATTTAGTTGAAGATCTCAATCAGATTTAATAGCCATTAATTCTTGGTCAATATTATTCAACAGTATTGATTTTATAGAGATATATCTAGACCTATAATTTAAAAAAAAAACGAAAAAACCACAAAAAATTCAAAAAAAGTACTTCTGGTCCTTAATTTCATATTTCTAGGCTCATAGACCCAAAAAATGACGTTTGAGTTTAATCAGGGTCAAAAGTTCTTTTTTCTAAAGCAATATTATTGGGGTTATCTTTCTATACTTGAAATTTTAAAATATGCAAGAAAGTACTAAAAATGTCTAAAAAGTACTTTTTGTTCACTTAGTTGGCTTTCGACTTCAATATGGTCCAAAAACCATAAATTTAATATTGTAAGATTTGTAATTTAAAAAAAAAAACAAAAAGGTACTTAATTTGTAACATATTACTTTTTGTCTACTTATTTGACTTTTGACCTCTGTTCGGGTCAATAGTCCTTAGTTTCATATTTACAGCCTTAAAAAGAGCAGAAAAGGTACTAGAACAGTAAAAAAACTTTTTGTCCACTAAGCTGGCTTTCGACCTCAATCTGAGTCGCTAGTCTAAATTTTATATACATATGTGAACTTAAAATTAAAAAAAATGCCAAAAAGTACCAAAAGTGTAAAAAAGTACCTTTTGACCCATATATGTTTTTAGGCTTATAGATCTATTTTTATTAGAAGTCACTAAAAGTATCTGCAAAGTTCTAATATATAATTTTGACCTTTTCACCTCTTAGGGTCAAAAATTACAAAAGAGGGATAAATGTTTTCCTATATGTATTTAGATCGCATTTTGCATTATGTTTCAATCTTAATTACTTTTAATTTTGCAATAAAAGTACCAAAATAAAATTTTTACCCAAAAGTTTCAAAAAGCCTGACACGGTGTTGTTTATTTTAGGAGTAAAACATGATATTTTTTAAAATTGTGTTTATATCGTGTATAGTTAAGGATAAAGCACTTAACTGATTTTTCCCCTATTTCGGCATTTTTTCCCCTTAAGGTCAAAATTTTCTAAAATTGCATATGAGTAGTTCTGTACATTGGGAAAGATGCCAGCAGTCTAAACTTCAAGTCAAAAGTGTTATCCTTTTGGGCTGTACGATAACAAATTAGTCTGTCAGTCAGCCAGAGATGTTACTCCTTTATATTGAACTAAAGATAAGTTCTGCTTTATAATTAAATTAATTTTGTGCTGTTATTTGAGTTGCCTATTTTTAACTTTTAAATTAAGGTTTATGCCATGTTTTTTTTAACAATTTTTGTTATTAAATTTACATCACGAGTATTTGCCATAAATAAAAATGGCAAAAGCCACTTAAATAAATTGAGAGAAAACCTGAAAAACATTTTATGTAAGGATTTATTGTAAAACCATAAAATTCCAGCCACTTTTCAATCAACCATAAGCCACTGAATGAATTTATTTTAAACTTGTAAGCCCCCTTCAGCTGCTGCAATCACTTGTGTATACAAAACATTTATACTGAATTTCATTTAGGTAAATAAAACGTCTGTCATTTATGGCCAAACGACGCTGGTAATTTTGTAAATTAAAGAAATCACTAGAGCACACCATCAAAATAGAAACAAGGCCACATGTGTTACGCTACTGGGGCAATCAAGCCATCAAAGTGAAAGCAATGCAGCTCGGGAAATATGTCGGGTCTTATTAACTACTGCACACAGTGATTAAAGTAAAATAAATATTTAAAAATTAAAAAAAATTAACATAAAAATGTAGAAAATTAACAATTTGCAAATTTTTTTTAGGATTTGATTTCAATTTGCTCATTTTTTTCATAGGGTTTGTTGTAGGTTATTAATCTTTGCTAATAGAGAAAAATGTTTGGGTTTGTTTATTGTAATTCTCAATAAGTTTATGGAAGCTATTATATAAACTCGGAAAATTATTATAAGGGTTTCTAAGAATTCAGTTAAAGCCTACTGCTGATTTGGTGAAAGAACCAATAAAATATAGACCAACTTTACCTACAACAAACCCTTAAAATGTTGTATACAATTATAAAAATATCGGTTTACTCAAAAATACTTCCTTAATCAAAAAAATCTTGTCAGTTTGTATATTCTAGGAATATGTTTGGGAGGGTAAACTAATGGGGGTCGGTCGTACACTTTATTGTTCTAAGGCCAACTCTGAAGAATTTGTGGACATTTTCATATCATTTTTGCAAATTTTGTATGGCAACCCCTTTAGGGCGTGGAGATAGAGGGTAAGTATGTTCTAGGAATACGTTTGGAAGAAGAAACTAATAGGGGTCGATCGCAAAAACATGGGAACAATTTTTTGTGTGTAGTCTGCCCACAATTTATTATATGGTTTTATATATGTAAGTCCCACAACTTTAAAAATATTATTTAAGTAAAATTTTGGTTAAACATGTACCATAAAAGTAAATTGTAGTTAAAAAAAAACTAGAAAATAATGCCTTTTCAAAGTACTTAGAATCTCCATTAATTTTGTGAAATATTACCACAGTGCATCTTTATTTATTATTAAGTGTTTTTCTGTAAATAAAAAGTTAAAGTTTTGTTTTTGTGCAGAAACAGAATTTTAAGTAAAATAAAATTTCAATGAGAAAACTTTTTCATATTATTATATCTCTACTACAAGTTAAAAGCTAAGTCGAAAAGGGGGAAAAACAGAAACCGTTGCCAGCACACTAAATAAAAAGAAAAAAAATCTAATAGTCACAAAGGAAATGCAACAGTTTTCAATGTAGTTGCAGCCGCAGCAGCTGCATCACCAACTGCGGCGTTTTTCTCGTTATAAAATCTAGCGTTACCATAGGGAGATTTTGCCAAAAAACTGATGTTATAAAATAAATAAGTAAGAGCGCTATATTCGGCTGTGCCGAATCTTATATACCCTTCACATTGACCTTTCGCAATCCCAAACTTTTTTTGTTTTTATCCATTTTTTTACTTATGAAATATTTCTAAATTTTTAATTGGGGTCGGTGTCATTTTTTAACGCTCCACGGGTGACGGGGAAGTTGTAGGGGTTTTTATTCTAATTTTTAAAAATTTTGTATGGCAACCCACTTAGAGGGTGGAGATACGGGGTAAGTATATTCTAGGAATATGTTTTGGAGGGGAAACTAACGGGGGTCGGTCGTACACTTTATTGCTCTAAGGCCAATTTTGAAGAAGTTGTGGGCATTTTTACACCATTTTTGTAAATTTTGTATGGCAACCCACTTAGGGCGTAGAGATAGGAGGTAAGTATGCTCTAGGAATACGTTTGGGAGGAAAAACTAATGGGGGTCTTTGATACGTTTTTTTCCTCTACGGGCGACTCCGGGGAAGTTGTAGCGGTTTTTACCTTATTTTTTAAAATTTTGTATGGCAACCATGTCAGGGGCTGGAGATAGAGAGTAAGTATGTTCCAGAAAAATGTTTGGATGGAAAAAATAATTAGGGTCGGTCTTACATTTTACCTTTGTAGGAGAACCCTGGAAGCCGTAGGAGCGATTTTAAAAATGTTTAAATTAAGCTTTGTATGGCAACGCTGTTATATGTATGAACACTTATACTAATAAAATTTTTGTTTTGGGTGTGTTTCAATAATATCAACATGACTGATTCTGTTTTTTCTTTTTTTGTTGTTTTTTTATTATTACATGTAAAAGTATGTTCTTTGTTGTTGTTGTAGACTCAAAAAAACGAGGTAGTCTTGGTTTTTTGCTTATATCTCGGTCATTTTTGGGCGATTTTGCTGAATTTCAATACCGATTTTCTCGCGACTATCTGTGACAGTTTGATACCACATTCGGGTCTATGCGATATCGGGGGGCTTCAGAAAGTTGATTTCAACCATAACACGGACAGACGGACAGATGGACAGATGGATAGACGGACAGACGGACATCGCTAAATCGGCTTCCCTATCTATAAGGATCCAGAATATATATACTTTAAGGGGTCCCAAATGGATAATAAAGGAATTACAAACGGAATGACAAACTTATATATACCCTTATCACTTATGTGAAGGGTATAATGATGAAAAGCTAGACTGAATTGATAAAATTTTTTATCGGTACCAGATTGGTTAAGATTTACATTTGGGCCGGTTATAGCTAGTAAAATAGGTATGTACTAAGTATTGTTAAAAAATGGCAAGACTTCGTACAATCTTTTTAAAACAATATAAGTAGTGGACTGGAGCTTGAGCATTGTTCGAACTAAATTAAGGAAAAAAAATTAAATGTCATCGAATTTGGTTGCACCCACCGCCTACTTCTTATGCAACCCAAAGAAATTCCTTTGCATAACTTTTTCTTAAAACCAAAAAACATGCTTTCCGAGTTTTATTAATATCAGCCACGCCCATATCAGAATTAATATTTTTGGTAAAAATTTTTTTCTTTGCTATAAACAAGTAAGAGCGTTTTATTCGACCTTGCCGAATCGTATATACTTTTAACAACGTGTAGAAGTTTAGGGGGTGGAGATGGGGGAAGGTATGTTTTTGGAGAACGTTTGGCAGGGGAAACTTATGGAGGTTGGTCGTACAATTTGTTTCTCTAAGGATGACTCTGCGGAAGATAAAGGAGTTTTTACAAAATTTTTGTAAATGTTGTATGGCAACTCTCTTAGTTGAAGGGGATAAAAGGTAAGTATGATCTGGGAATATGTTTGGAAGGGAAAACTAATGGGAGTCTGTAATACATTTTATTCCCTTAAGGGCGACTCTGGGAAAGTTGTAGGGGTTTTTATCCCGATTGTTTCAAATATAGTATGGCAACCCTGTAAGTGGCTGAAGATGGGGGATAAAAATGTTCCAAAAAAATTAATAATTGTAGGAGTACCCTGGAAGCTGTGGGAGCGATTAAAAAAAATTTAATCTTGTATGGCAACTCTACTAAGAGGCAGAGATAGTATGTATGTTTGTTTTACAAAAATGTTTATAAGGAAAAATTAATGATAGTCAGTCTTACATTGCACCCTTGTAAGGGCAACTCCAGGGCAGTTGTAGAGGTTTTTATGTAAATACTTTAGAGAAATAAACAGAGTTAGTCGCGGTTGCTGGCTTATATCTCTGCCAGTTGTTAGGCGATATAACATCACGTGCCTGATTTTTTGATACCACAAACCAGAGGAATATCAAGGGGCTTAAGAAACTTGATTTTAACAGATTAACGGACAACAAGGATCAAAAAACAGACGGAAATCGACTTCCCTATCTATAAGGACCCTGAATATATGTATGTATATAATTTATGGGTTCTAAAGTGAATATTGTAGAAATTACAAAGGAAACGACGAACTGATATACCCTTATCACTATGTGAAGGATACTGGGTAATAAATAAATTATTACAATTTCGTATCAAGTCTTTCCCCTCCCTAAAAAAATAACTCTTTATATTTTCTACCAGTATTTTTTTGTGTTTTTAAAATCATTTAAATTTTTTGATTTCTATTATTACATTTTTAAAATTTTTTCTGGCAACGCTAGTTATATGTAGCTTTTGGTTGAGCGCTAAGTTGTAATAACGTTACACACTGTTACGCAGCCAAACGCACTAACACTTCAATAATACAAAATTTGCTTTTGTATGAAAAACATTTACACATACACTTGTACTTGCTTAAGTGAGATTCCTTGGTAATGTATTGTGAAAAGGAAGAAAAGAGTAGAACATAAGAATAAAAGCAACAGTGTACAACAATAATAAAGAAACTTAAAAATTGAATAAAGTCAAAAAGTTAAAATGATATAAAAAACATGATGTAAAACATTTGCAAAAAGTTTTTTTTATAGCGAAGGATGTTACTGGTTGGTTGGTTGGTTCGTTGGTTGCATGTCTTGCAATAAAAATTGATTGAGTGACTGTATAAAAATAAAATTGTTGTTGTTGCTGTAGTTTGATCTAAAGAACACCACTTGAAGCAATAAAGAAAAAAGGATATGGATTCTTTATTAAATTATTGCTAAGCTAAATTCAGTAAAGAGAAAAGAAAAAAAAATATACAACAACAGCAACAACATTTCTAACTGCCTACAACAAATGTTTATCTGTAACAGCTTCTAGGCCAAATACGTAAGTAAATCCATTTAAAAAATTCAATTGCGTTTCTAAAGTATTTTTTTTAATTAGAAGGATAAGATAGATAAAGAGAGGAAAAAGAAAAACATAATTGGATTTTTTATGTGGCAAATTTTATTAAAATTTTCTCTTGCAAGATTTAAATGAATTATAGAAATAAGTTTTTAAGTGACAAAATTAGTTTGTATTACTTTAATGAAGTTTATAATTTATGTAATAAATATTATTCAGGCAAAGAAGTCGCCACTAGAAGATGAGTTTTTTTTTCAGAAGTAAAAGTTAACATTAAACAAGGAAGTAAGTTATAGTCGATCAAGCCCGATCATATTATACCCTACGCAACATGAATGTGGGGGCTGTATCAAAAGTGGACCGACCATACTTATGTTCAGCATTCTACAGGGTTTTTGGTGGCCGATTTAATAATAGCTTACACAAAGTTTTATCAAGAGCATTTAATGATAGAATGGAAATGCGGATTTATTTTTTGAAAGGTTATGTCATTTAAATGTCTTCCGTCGAGTTGAATATACTGTTCAAAACGAAGCCTTGTATTCTAGCCACACGCTGCGGTAAACTTGCGTCAATTGAGCTGATTTTTCGACGAATATTTTCCTTAAAAGCCACAAGAGAGAAGGAATCGCTAACATAAACCCTCTAAACCCCATAAAAAAGCCCGCGGGGGTTAGATCGGGTGGCCTTGGGGGCCATAGAATGTCCCCAAAGCGACTGATCAGTTTTTGGGAGAAATTTCCCAAAGCAAATTCATCAAAGCTTTGGCTGTGTATGCAGTCACCGTATCCTGTTGAACCCGCTATGTGAAAAGCACGAAGGATAAACTCGTAGGTTTGACAAAAAGAATTTCGTAATCACACGTCGCCTGGCCTCGAGAATTTTTGAACAAAATGATCCAAGTATCTCATGCATGCATAAGGCACACCAAACACCTGGGGAAATATAATGGTTTCCGATGCTTCAACGGAGGGTTACTGGATACCAGTAGCGGCAGTTTTGCTTGTTGACGTGGCCGCTTAAGTGAAAATGAGCCTCGTTGCTCAAAGAAATGGGATTTACAGAATGAAAACGCTCCAACATGGTTTTGCAAAAGTTTTTACGTGAATCGAAGTCTTTTTCTTTCAGTTCTTAAACGACTTAAATTTTAAAAGAATGGAACTTCAGATCCTTTTTTCAAAATTCCATGAATAATCGCTTTAGGAAGTCCAAGTGAAGCTGCTCTTTTCCGTATTAAATAATGCGGCTTGTCACGTAAACTGCCTCCAGCCAGTTGAATGATTTTGGGAGTCCTTAAAGATCGATTGGGCACTGGCCATGGGACATTCACAGCCGAAACAGTTGCGCGGAACCTCTGCGCCCACAATGAATTAAATTTACATTCGGTCCGTCACATATTCGCCGAATACCGAACTTTGAACAAAACTGTCGACTGGCAATTACGTACGAATCAATACTCTTAAAAATGTCTCCACAGCGAACGCGCGATCCTTACTCGACTACTACAACATAGTGGCTGACAAACCCGTACAACCGATAATCTTAACTACCAAAATTTTATCAAAATATCTTTCAAGTTGCTATCTATAGCGCGATCACAAAATGATAAAAATTTTAAGGGTCACGAGAGTGACAAACTGGTCAAGCATGAGATATCCTTAGCGTGAGCGTGAGTGAGTTAGTGTGGATAATAAAGAGGAAGTTTTCCTAAGAATAATTTAAAAAAAAAATTGATTTAATTGCTCCAGCTGTTTTAAAAAAAAAAACGAATCGAATTACAAACCGTGTACTTGAATTTCGTTGTAACGGGTGTGACAATTTTGTTCACAATTTTATATATAACTCAAAATATTCAAAATTTTGGTTTGACAAAAATGCAATGATTTCCAAGAATGTTATATTTTTAAGCGATTAGTAGTAAGTACACACTACAAAAATCACTTTAAGACTGTGACGGGTGTGTCCTTACAAATTTGAATTTAAGAGAATTTTGAGTTTAGGATCGAGTGGTGTGAAAATTTCTTAAAAAAGGGTTTAGTTTGTTGGTTTTTGCGATTGTTAAAATTATTTTTAATCGCATTTGATTCATTATTTCCAAAAAAAACTATTTTTTCTTCAGGAAACCCGTTTAAAAATGTGACGGGTGTGACACTTTCATCAAAACGTAAAAATATATAAATCAATGTTTTTGTATTTCAAACATTTTCGTTCCCTTTAAGACGTAATTCATCAATTTTTTTATAAAGATTAAATTGTTTCTTTCCCGGTTTTTGACCGTTTTACGTGGAATTGACGATAAGTATGTGAGTGCACAAGTTTTTTGTGAAGTTATTGCTTTTTAAAGGCATTAAGATAATTTAATTTAAAATAATAAAAATTATTTAAAAAAAAAGTTAATTATTTTTAATTTAAAAACAAAAAAGGATTTATTTACCGAAAATAATTGTTTGAAATTCTTTACTCTGGTAGCATTGACCAATCGAAACCTTTCTTATTCAACATAAAAACTTTTTAGCTAAAATTCTTTACACACTCAAAGTCAAATAAACTTTCTGTGCATCGTTGCTTTATAATTCAAAAAAATTTCTGGTAATCAGTAGTTAGTAAAAAAGTTAAAAAAAATGAATAAAAAAAAAAGAAAATAAACTAAATTTTTCCTTTTATTCCCTTTATATTTTCCTTTAATCCATGAATACAACACAAAAGGTAAAAGTTACAAAAATTAAAACGAAACTATATTTAAGATTCTTTACGAATTTCTCAGAAAATATTTTTGTAACCAGCATTAAGATATTGTTGAGTATTTTACTTAATCAACCACGTCGCACAGTAATTCGTGGCAATAGATAAAGCGATTGGGAAAGGTTTGGCAAAGAAGAACAAAATAATATACGAAAACAAACATCATTATACTTTTGTTTATTTTTTTTACCGGAGCGAAAGTCCATAAATGTATACATTTTTATTTTTTTTGAAAAGGCTTTTATTATCAATTTGTATGTAATAAATGTTTGGCCATTAAATTTTATTGACAGCATCAGAGCTTGTACATAAAACGTTATTCTAGAGTTTGTATGTTGCGAGTAAAAAATATTGCTCATACGCCCAGTGGCAAACAACCAAATTTAATAAGTCCCACCAGCAAAGAAAAAGTGTTTTTATAAAAACACTTCCCGTTTTGTTTAATTTTTTTATCCTTAAACTTAAAACAACATTTTTAGATTAAACATCAAAGTATTGCCTGTATTATTATTAATAATATTTTATTGAAATTAAACTGAATCTCATTAACGCCCAAGTGAATCTGTTGCTTGCATCTTTAGTTCTTCTTTAAAATCATGAAAATCTTAAGACTTAATCCTCTTAAATTTTATTTATTTAATTACATCCTTCACATACTTCCATCTGCAACCCCATAAGGTATATATTTTCTTACTCCTTATAGATAGGGAAGTCGATTAAGCGATGTCCCTCTGCCCATCTATCCACCTGTCCGCCTGTCCATGTTATGGTTGAAATCAACTTTTGGAAGCCCCCTCGATGTTGCGTAGACCAATAAGTGGTATCAAACTAACAAAAATATTTGCAAGCAAATTGGTATTGAAATCCAGCAAAATTGCCCAATAACTGACCGAGACATAAGCGAAAAACCAAGACTACCTCTGTTTATTTCTCTAAAATTTGTACATTGAAACGTCTAAGACTGGCCCCGGAGTTGCCTCTACATGGGTGCAATGTAAGACCGATTTTTACTTATTTTTTCTCACGAACATCTTTGTGAAACATATTTCAGCCGTAACAAGTTTGCAGTACAAAGTTTAAATTTTTTTAAAGTTTCTTTAAATCGCTCCCGCAGCTTACAGGGTACTCCTATGAAGGTCAAATATAAGATCGACCCTAACAGGGTTGCCATACAAAATTTAAGAAAACGATGAGAAACTCCTACAACTTTCCGGAGTCGCCCGTAGGGGAATAAAATGTATCACATACCCGCATTAATTATTCCTTCCAAACATATTTAGGTGCGCTTAATCTTTAATACCCTTCACATTGGCCTTTTGGAACCCCGCGCTTTTTTTAGGTGTCATATTTTAATCCTCTTAGGGTAGTTGTAGTGGTTTTTACTCTAGTTTTTTCAAATTTTTTATGGCAACCCCTTTAGAGGGTGGAGATAGATGGCAACTATATTCAAGAGAAATGTTTGCAAGAAAAAATGAGTTGGGTTAGTCCTATATTTGAGATTTCCACGGGCACCCTGGAATCTGTAGGGGGGATTTATTACAACTTTCCAAATTTTGTATGGGAGGCACCTTAGGCGATAGACATAGCGGTAAGAATATTTTAGGAATATGTCTGGGAGGGAAAACTAATGGGGTAGGTCGTACACTTAATTTTTTAAGGCCAACTCTGGAAAAGTCATGGGCGTTTTTACATCATTTTTGTAAATTTTTTATGCCAACCCTCTTAGGCGATAGACATAGCGGTAAGAATATTTTAGGAATATGTTTCGCAGGGGAAACTAATGTGGATAGGTCGTAAACTTTATTTTTCTAAGGCCTACTCTGGAAAAGTTATGGGCGTTTTTACAAGATTTTTGTAAATTTTTTACCCCCTTAGGTGATGGTGGTAGGGGGAAAGAATATTAAAGGGATATGCTAAGGAGGAAAACTAATGGGGGTTGGTTTTACACTTTATTTTTCTAAAGCCAACTCTAAGAAAGTCATGGGCGATTTTACATAATTTTTGTTAATTTTGTATGGCAACCCCTTTAGGTGATGGCGATAAGGGGTATGTATATTCTAGGAATATGTTTGGGAGGAAAAGCTAATGGAGGTCTGTGATACATTTTATTCCTATACGGGCGACTCCAGAAGTTGTAGGAGTTTTTCCCCATTTTTTTAAATTTTGTATGGCAACCCTGTTAGGATCGATCTTATATTTGACTTTTCTAGGAGCACCCTGGAAAATGGGAGATAAATTAAAAAAAAAAACCAAAAAAAATTAAACTTAATATGGCAACCATGTTAGAGTGTAAATATGTTCCGCAAAGATCTTTGTGAGAAAAAATTAATAAATAATTAATGGAAGTCGGTCCTACATTGCACCCGTTAAGAAGCAGCTCCGGGGTAGTTGTAGAGATTTTTGTGTACAAATTTTAGAGAAATAAACAGAGGTAGCCGCGGTTGTTTGCAGTATTCGAAAAAAATTAAAAAAAAAAATTGTCGCGGCCACGTGGTGGACCTAGGCTTTCGGGGTCAAAGTTTTCAACTAAAAAGATAGGAAGTAGCCTTGGTTTTTGTCTTATATCTCGGCCACATATCGGGCCATTTTGCTGGATTTCAGTAACGATTTTTTCGCAGATATTTCTGATAGTTTAATACCATTTGCGCGTCTATGCGATATCGGGGGGATTTATAAAGTTGATTTCAAGCATAACACGGACAGACGGATATCGCTAAATTTACTTTGCTATCTTTAAGGATCAAGAAATTATATACTTTTTGTAGTCGCAGATGGATAATTAAAGAAACTGCAAACGACATGACAAACTTATCCCTTATCACTATGTGAAGGGTATACAAATAGAAAACATACCAACAACCTAAACTTCATGCGTACATATTGAAGTACTTGTTATGCGTTGCAGTCCAGTCAAGGAGAGATTAAGGAAACCACTTACACATAAACAGACACATATACACACACGTAAGCTGAAAGTATTGATTGTACTGCCTGGTTTCTTTACAAACTTGTTTTGTTTTTGCTCTTTTCAAATTGAATATTCAATCCTTCTTCCCTTTTCTTGTCAAGTATGTATGCGGTTTTGTAAGTCAGATTAAGTTTTAAAAATCTACTTTACTTCAGTCGTTTAGAAAATTGTTTTTAAAAAGCTGGACAAAGAAAATGGATTTTTTTTTATTTAAGCAAATCTTCTCTATTATTACTTGTTAATCAGCAAAATATGATTTTTGATTAAACACAATTACCTTCAAAAGGTTTCAAATATTCCCAGGTGGTAAGTCTTTTGTTTTACCACTGAAATAATACAAATTTAATGTGAACCTATTGTCTGTAAGTATTCAGTAAAGTAAGTAAAAAGATTCATCTTTTAACACAAAATTAATCATAAACTTTTTATGAATTTGCATGTCTGAAAAGCGAAGTTGAAAAGAGCTTAAGAATGTGATTAATGTGTTTTTGGTTTTTGTTTGGCAAAACTTTAATTAAATTTTTACATGAAAAAGTTTATAAAATTTGCAACATAATCCGATAAGACACAAAGGAATGTAACAAAAGTGGTTAAAATGAAATTTTATAATTTGAAAACACCAAAGAATAATTTTTGACTTTTATGTTAAAAAACATGTCGTCCTTAGCAAGGTTTTGGGTTCTAAGGGACAAAAAAGTTTTTTTGTTTATAAGCTTTTTGACTTGCTTTATTTAAAGGGTTTATTGTAGGTTAAGTTTGTCTTTGCGCATTTCATTGGTTCTTATACTAAATTGTCAGTAGATTTTAACCAAATTCTTGAAAAAACCCTCATGAATAGTTTCTACTTTTATATAAAAACGTCAATAAACTAATTGAGAATTATTATAAATAAACCCAAACATTCAAGAGTTCTTTTAAAAGCCCAACAAACCATTTTTCGCTATTAGATGTTTCAATTTTCTTTTTCCATTTTGCATTTGGATAACTATTGATTATTACTTTTTGACTTCCTTTTATTTCCGGTTGAAAAAAGGTCCAATTAAGTTGCTTTTACAGACATATTTACTTCTAATATGGGTTTTGCATATTCAAATTTATTGTCCATGATACCTTCTATTTCTCATAGGTAATAAGATTAATGGCTGGACTGATCTCGACTTGGTGACATTTCATCTTACAAATATATTAAATGACTTTAATTTTGTTCCAACAATGTGTACAATATTAGGTTGAGTCAAATTATAGTTAGATTCCCTACTAGGGTAGGTTAGGTAGAGCAGGAGGGTGCAGTAGAAATAGAGTAGCGAGGTGCAAATGACTTTGTTCCATTACTTTGGTTCCTTTGTGATACCCATGAAAGAGACGCAGATAAAGAAAAAGGAATAAAACTACGGAATTTCAATAACCAAGGGTCTTCGCATCATAAGCAAACCAACCACTATCCCTTATGAAGTGTGACAGACTTGATAGTTTACTGGGCCCGAAGTGTCTAGTTCAGACATCTTCTGGTGCCAGACAGAGTGTCGAAGATTAACGTGGATGCCTGCCGCGTTGGCCCAATCCCACGGTGCTCTCGAACACAAAGTGAAAACAATGCGTCCACCAACGCCCCCATGGATGATATTTTGCCAACATGGCAAATTATCGCCCATGGGTACCAATTCGAAGACATACATTTGGGTATGCCTTTCCCCTTGGTGAGGAGCGGAGCCCATCTAAAACTCCTACCGTTCTATGGGTCACGGCACCCGGTTGCAATGCAACTCCACATCGAGCAGAAGCTCTCCCCGCGATTTGGGCTTAAACCACAACCACCACGTTGCTCCCGAAGGGGCCTCAACCGCCGTCAGGCTAGAACCGAGGTTCTAGGGGCTCCTGACACCCGTGGTACCAGATTTAGAATGACAAGCTTCTGGTCAGGCCTCGTAGCCAAGGTCAAGCCAAGGCTACTTCCAGTTGAACTCCAAACAGTTCAGGGACTGGTAACCCCTCGTAGCCGAAACCTGGTGCCGGACAACAAAAAACGAGAATTGCTTAATACTTTCAGCGTCCTCTGCTCCTACGGAAGTCCTTAAAAGGCTACCGTATTCTTCTGGTATGGCCATTGAAAGTGATTAGTAGCTAACACGGTATCTCTGTGCTTGTGCTTTTCTCGATCGAAAAAGCTTTTGAAACGTCTTGGATCAAGGCCTAGTTAATTAAGTATTTCTGTTTCAAGATTCGTTAGTTAGATCATTTGGTCTCAGCGGTTTTGCTTGAACGCATATACGCCAAGTTTGCAGGAGGAGAAGGGAATTCTAAAGGAATGGTCATTTACCTTGTCATACGATTTTGCACCATTCTTCATAGATATCAGTGATGTAATTGCCTACATTGTCTTATTGTCTCCGTACGCATACAACAAGGATTTAAGAGTGTATTTCTACCCAGTTTAAGGATGTCCGGTATAAGTCAACAAGTTGTGATACAACGTGCACATCAGTAAGGAACCTAATGGTGGCTCGACTGGCATTCAAAATGACCGATTTTTCTGGCAAATAAGCTGTAGTATTGTGGCCAGTTAGCCGTTATTTCAATCGCTGTTCATCCTGTACAACATTACATCATTAGAAAGTTTGAACAAAGCCCGGATTCCTGTCTGTGCTATAAATATGCCTCCAACAACACCGATTCTCCACTTGTGCCTTCAGATCAACATGATCTGAAAAGGTGATTTTACCCGCCTCTTGCTTTGAAATGTCAAAGGAGAACTTTTTTGGAGTTTTAACTTCTGTGAGCAGTCGTTATTTAAATTGGAAACAAATTTTATAGTTCTAATAAGACTTGCTTGGTTATGTTCCTATTCAGCCACAGCATGTAGCCTTTTCATGGTATTCGGTACCAGGTTACTCACCAAAAGGATTTCCAATAGCTTATTGGGAAGGGTCAAAAACAAGCCAGTTGGAGTCGGTCCCATTGCGACTGAAATAAGAACCGTCACATTGCGTATCATCCAAGCTATTACAAATGAAAGAGAAACAGTTCTATCTCTTGAGGCATGCTTGCCCATACATACTTCGTTGTTTGTGCTTTCGCCACTCTAGTCGCTACGTTTAGCCTTCAGGACAGTTTACAGTTACAGTTTAGAATAAAGCACAGATATGTTGTGCTGCCTGACATATTCAGTGCTCTTTTGGATGGATTGATAGATAGCCCGTTCCATGTTACCCGCTCACTCATTGTTCTCAGTTTCAATTATCGGAGATAGTGTTCTCATTAGACACACTCTTATTAGGCCGTTCCCCAAGAGGCAGACGTCTTTTGTATGCGCTTGATGCAAGTACAGATCTGCATTATCCTTTTTTGTTTCATTAAACATTTTTTATTTTTGCAGTACCTGTCATATCTGACGAGTATGTCCATTTACTACCTAGGATATCGGCAAGGGTGTTAAGTTTAAAATAAAGCTACAAAAAAATGTAAGCCTCCCACCAAATCCTTCAAATCATTCTTATTCTAATTTTAATATTCTGCGTTATAGAACACAGTTACTTGCGTACCACGATATGAACAGACTCAGATACTTTAACATGTAAACACATGAATTTATTAAAGCCGCTTGGTTAACAATTTTCTTATAAAGATTTAGCTGAGTTTCAAAGTAAAAGTGAATTGCCTTGATACCGTTAGTAGTGTTAATCCCCAGAGAAACATTTTTCTTCATCATAAATTTGTGTGAATCTTAAATTTAGCTGTCAATGGCGAAAAGAAAAAAAAACAAAAGCAAAATTCTCGCAACATATAAAAGGTGTAAATTTAAATGGAAATTGAATTGAAAACATGTTTTACATTAATTTAAAAGAGAACTTTTTGTTGTTGTTTCTGTTGCCACGTATGTACATACATATCTAAACACGTGTACATACATATGTATAAGGATGTGCGTAGTTATGTGTGTTTCCCAACAGACCATATTTAAAGCGAAAGATAATTGTAGTAGAGAACAAGCTTATCATAAGAAATTTTATATAATTTTAAATAAACATTATTGTTATTTGCTTACTTATGTAGAAAATAATAACAGTTTTTATAAGAATGCTTACTAAACACTTTTCGTAGTAATAGTTTTACAAGCATAATTGTAGACGACTAATGTTTTATATTTAAGTGTTTTTAAGTAAAAATTATATCCTGTTATGTGGCGCCGGCGTATATAACGAACTATCTGCAATATGTCTTAATCTAACTTTAGATAGGGGGCATGAAAGGCATCCGAAAGGCTGTACCCCTCATGCAGTCTTTACTGATGGATCGAAGATCGAGGATACGGGAGTAGGAATGCCATACATACTTCCGATCGAGTGCATCGTTTTTCAGGATAAGATTCTGGTGGTGACGAGGGCCGCAGACTTGATAGTGGAGGACGCGAATGGAAAAGGGGCATGACAGTAAACGTTGACAGTCAGGGCGCGCCGAAGGCTCTAGAGAGGCATTATGTCAGGTCTAGACAGCTATCGATGTGCTCTTAATGCGATCTTGGTGCGCGGTTGGGGCGGTGACAAGGTCAGGCACTGTTGGGTTCCGAGTCATTCCGACTTTCTCGGCAATGAGACTGCCTATTAATGGTAAAAAGCTGATCGGCTCGGGATTTTGGGTTCGGTTGTGAGACTGTAAATCCACCATTGAGTTTTTATGATAAGCTGATAGGGATTTGGTTAATGGACAGGGTAAGCCAAACCTGAAGGAGCAGGGCTGATTGCGGGTTCACCAGACATCCGTGGTCCAGGCTAGGGAGAAGATGCATTGACCTGCTGCTAAAAAAGAGCAGGAAGGGGAGTTCTGTGGTACATTATTGGTACTTTCACAGGGCATTTCAATGTGAGATAAATGGCAAGTAAATGGGATAAAAACTTTCCGGATTTCTCCAGGTTGTGCGGGGATAAGGAGAAGATGGAGACTGTGGAACACCTTGTCTGCCACTGCCTTAGGCTGCGGATCCACCGACAGAGGTGGCTGGTAGGGCGCTTCTTAGATAGACTTAGTGAGTTCTTTGGCTGTGGGCTGGGGAGCATCATAGGATTAATAGAATGTTTTGGGTGGCTGGTTTGGTAAGTGGTTGAGCGTATAAGCATAATTGACGAATACTGACTTCTTTCGGCTTCTTGCGGACAGCGTTCTTGCTTTGTCGTCTTCTTTCTGTATCGCTCTACCTACAAATTTCTTTGGCTTTTATATTTCTAACCTAACCTAACCTAACCTAACCTTACCTAACCTAACCTAACCTAACCTAACCTAACCTAACCTAACCTAACCTAACCTAACCTAACCTAACCTAACCTAACCTAACCTAACCTAACCTAACCTAACCTAACCTAACCTAACCTAACCTAACCTAACCTAACCTTACCTAACCTTACCTAACCTAACCTAACTTAACCTAACCTAACCTAACCTAACCTAACCTAACCTAACCTAACCTAACCTAACCTAACCTAACCTAACCTAACCTAACCTAACCTAACCTAACCTAATCTAACCTAACCTAACCTAACCTAACCTAACCTAACCTAACCTAACCTAACCTAACCTAACCTAACCTAACCTAACCTAACCTATTTGTTTAGAATGAAGAAATTGTTGTAAAATATTGTTTGCTTATATCGCAGGCTTAATTTGTATTACCTTTCAATTTAAATTTATTTTAATTGAAATTTAATTACAATTCAACTTCTAAACCTTTCATAAGCACTGACAACCAATTTAATGACAAGTAATCGATTTGCTTTATTAAACAATTATTAATCAGCCTTTTGCAATAGATTTCACAACGAATTTATAAGCTTAAGGCTTATGGTAATAAACTTATTATAAGCTTTTTTTATATAGTTTTGGTTTGTTGGGCTGCTTTCAACTTGTACAACATTACGTGTTAACAATTTTATTACTAAAATGTCTGTTTGTTCCTTTGACTGTCTGTCTATCGATTTGTCTTAATACGTGCTCTGTAGATGTTTAATGTTAAGGAAACCCCTTCGTTTGCGTAAAAACATGTTGTACGTGTGTATGTGTGTACATTTGATATATTTGATATATATTTATTGCGTATGTGTTTGTAATAGTAATAATATTTACTCCTTCTGGTAATTTATTTATCTATTTCATCTATTGTTTTTTGTCTTGATCGGCTTTTTTTTTGTTTGTTTCTCATTTTCTTTTATTTTATTTTATTTTACCACATTTCATTACACATTCTTACCGCAACCATCGAACGACATGTAATAATAATATAATATACTTCACTCCGTTTATTTGTTCATACACTTTAAAATGTATTAAAGACATTAAAGGAATGACATTGAAAAGCCAGAGATTACCTTTGTTATTGTTATAAGCAAGAAAACGAGTGAATCACATATTGAAATCAGGCGTGGATCAAAGAAAAAAAAGGATTAAGAATGTATTTTTTTCCAATAAAAAATATTAAAAGTATTTATAGGTAGTATTAAGTTGAAATATTTTAGTTTATCCAAGCCTTGGCATTTAAAGCTTGACTTGGATTTGCGATTGATTGAAACAGCTTTTCCAATAGCTTGTACCCTATTAGCGGATGTCTATTTTAGGTTAATTTTGCTATTTGTAAGGCGCATTAAAACGCTTTTTAATTCAGGGGTGTGTGTTGTCCAGACGAAGCACAGTTTAGTAATTTTAAATAACCGACCAACGGAAGGAGTTATCATAAAGTGATCAAATTTGGCACTCATACATAAATTGAAAAAATATAATTAGACCCATAATTTTTAAGAACCCTTGACCTCTCCATACCTCATTAAAATACAAAGTTGCCAAAACGAAGAGAATTGTCTGTACGTTAAACCAGGGATTTGCATATCGTCCTCTACTTGGTCCTTTCAACAGAATCAAACGTGCCCATATTTGACCATAAATAAACATATAATGCAAAAGGTTTGGAGTTCTTCCCAAAAGGCTTGTTCTTAAATGGACTAAGCAGCCCAGCAATCAGCCTTTTTGAAAGTCTCAAACAAGACGGAAGGATTAACCTTTTTTATGTGCTTTTTTCGAAGCCGATTTAGTGATCATCTAGGACGTTTTAGTTCTTCAGTTGTCTTGTGTCAACTTTATATTTTTAAATATGATTATTTTCAAAAGTAATAAGCAGTGCGGTGAGAGGGTGGAATTATCGGTTGAGCGGATTTGTCAGTTACGATATCGCCGTGGTCGAACGAGCATTGCGCGTTCACTGTGGAAACATTTTTAAGAATAATGATTTTAATGTAATTGCTCGTTGACAACTTTGTTCAAAGTTTGTTATTAGGCAAATACAGGGTGGGACGGGTTTAAATTTAATTCGTTCGTGGTTACAAAGATTCCGCGCAACTGCTTCGGATATGAATGTTCCATGGCCAGCTCGCAGTCGATCTTCAAGGACTCCCGAAATCATTCAATTGGTTGGAGGCAGTTTACGTGACAAGCCGCAACATTCAATACGGAAAAGTGCAGCTTCACTGGGACTTCCTAAAGCGATTAATAATGAAATTTTAAAAAAGGGTTTAAAGTTTCATCCTTTTAAAATTCAAACCGTTTAAGAACTGAAAGAAAGGAACTTTGATTTACGCAAAAATTTTTGTGAAACAATGTTGGAGCGATTTCGCCCTGTAAATCGCCTTTTTTTTTAAAAGACGAGGCTCATTTTCACTTAAACGGCCACGTCAGCAAACAAAACTGCCGTTACTGGTCCCCAAGAGCCCACAATCCTCAATTGAAAAACCAAAAACTATTGCATTGCCTCAGGGTAACTGTTTGGTGTGCCTTATCCACGCATGAAACAATTGACCATTTCTCGAGGCCAGGCGACGATTGTCAACGGTGAAAATTATCGACGCATGATTACGGAATTCTGTTTGCCAAACCTACAAGCTCGTCCATCGTACTCTTCACACACGCCGTTTCAACACGATTCGGAGACCGCACACAAAGCCAGAGCTTCGAAGAATTTGATTCGGGAAAATTTCTCCCAAAAAATGATCAATCGCTTTGGGAACAACCCATGGGCACCAAGGTCGCTCCCATGAAATTTTTATGGGGCTAACTCAAAGAGAGGGTTCATAATGACAATCCCCAATCTCTTGTGGCTTTAAAGGATAATATTCGTCAAGAAATCAGCTAAATTGAACCTTAATTGAAGTTTACTGCAGCGTGCCAAGGCTCAGTTTGATGACTGGATGACATACTTTTAAAAAATTAAAGTCCGCGTTTTCATTTTATCGTTTAATGCTTCTAATCAATTATTGCGTATTTTCTTTAAGTTTGAAAATGCAAATCTGCCACTACACACCCGCTATTTTGTTATTGTAACAAAATACGCATGATGTTTAAATTACACTTACAACAATGTGGGATGAACAACAAGAGTACGCTTTTTAAGAGAGCCTGAACAGCACAAATACCATTGCAATGTAATCGTATAGGTTGCCTATGGCTGGTCTAAACTGATTTCAAGCAATATATTTCCCTGTATTTTGTTGTTTTATGTAAGTTAGTCATAACATAATACTTTAGAAATCCTTACAATCCAATTGACACCAGTTGGTTGTTTTAAGTTTGTTTAGCGATGGCAGCAGATTGTTTACCTTTTGACTTGTGGTCATTATATCAGATGACGCATGTGAGTAAAATAATGCTGCTGTTGGTTACTTTTTTTTTTAATTAGAAAAGTTACAAATTTTTGGCAGGATTTTCATTTTTTTTTTTGTTTTTGTGGTGGAAGATAAACCAAAATTAGGCAAAAGAAAAATTTTATAAAAAAGTTTTGCATAAATTAATTGCTCACTTTGTTTACATTGGTTGGGGGAAAATCAGTAAAATTGGTTTAAATGAAAAAAATATAAAACAAACAACAACGTTGTTGAAAAACATTTTGATGAAGGTTGCAAGTCAATTATTGCTTCATTATTGTTTGCTTATTTGATCCATCGGTTGTTTGTATATAAAAACAATTAAATTTTTAACATTTTAACGGAATTTATAATAAAACCAGATTTTTTTTCTCGCTTGCTGCTTAATTAATATCATTTGTGATACAAAAAAAAATTCTTTTTAAAAATATTTTTATACCCTTCACATAGTGATAAGGGTTTATATCAGTTTGTCATTCCGTTTGTAATTTCTACAATATTCACTTAAGACCTCATGAAATATATATATTCTGGATCCTTATAGATAGGAAAGTCGATGTAGCCATGTCCATCTGTCCGTGTTATGGTGGAAATCAAATTTTGAAGCCCCCCGATGTCGCATAGACCCGCAGGTAATATCAAACTATAAGAAATATCTGCGAGCAAATCGCTATTGAAACCCAGCAAATCCGTCCGAGAGCTGACCAAGATATAAACCAAAAACCCAGACAACCTCTGTTGATTTCTCTAAAATTTGTACACAAAAACCTCTACAACTGCCCCGGAGTTGCCCCTACATGGGTGCAATGTAGGAACAACTGCCATTTATTTTTTTCTCCGCCCCATATCAAGGTTTCCATACAAAGGTTTTTTTTTTAATTTTATTTATTGCTCCCACAGCTTCCATGATGCTCCTACAAAGGTATAGTGTACGACCGACCTCAATTAATTTTTCTCCCCAAAAATTTTTTTGCAATATCTTCGCCCCCAAAAACCCCTAAAAATTCTCTAGAGCCGTCCCTAAAGGAATAAAATATATAACAGTTTTCCCTCCTAAACATATTGCTAAAACATATTTACCCCCCATCACCATCTCCTAAAGGGGTTGCCATACAAAATTTACAAAAATGATGTAAAAACGCCCATAGCTTCTTCAGAGTTGGCCTTAGAAAAATAAAGTGTACGACCGGCCCTTATTAGTTTCCTCTAGCAAACATATTTTTAGGAAATAGTTACCCCTTACCTCTATCGTCTAAGGGGGCTCCCATACAAAGTTTGGTAAAATTGTAATAAGTCCCCTCTACTATAGCTTTCAAGGTGCCCGTGAATAGAATCAAATGTGGGACTTATCCCAACTCATTTTTCCTTGAAAACGTTTTCCTGGAACATATTTTGCCCCTATCCCCACCCTCTAAGGGGTTGCCATAAAAAGTTAAAAAAATTTGGGTAAAAACAACTACAGCTTCCATAGTCCCCAAAGGGGCTAAAACTATAACACCGACCACTATTTAAAAATTGGAAATATTTCACAATTAAAAAAAATGGTTTAAAAGAAAGTTCGGGTTTTAAAAGGCCATTGTGAAGGGGATCGAAAATTCGGCACAGCTGATAATAGCGCTCTTACTTGCTTTTAATATATTCTTTTTCATTGGTTGCAAATCAAATATTGACAAGCGGCTGTTTGTAAAACATTTTAATTTATTTTGTTCCATGAACATAAAGTATGTAAATGCTTATGTGTGGGTATATGTTTTTCATAAAAATTATCCTTCAAATCGTATATTGTGCTGGTGTTGTATAAAGGTATGCATAATATTATACTTTGACTTAAAAAAATTTTAAAAATTATATTGAAAAATAATATTGCCACTTTAGAATATGAATATTTGGTTGGTTTCCATGCATTTTTTTGTATTGATTGGCCAATATCAACAGATGTTGTTGCTTTATAATTAGTATTTTTTTGGTTGTGAATTAAAGATAAATAGGCAAATTCTTTAAAAAGAAGACTAAAATAATGAAAATAAAAAACGACTAAAAATAAATAAAAATTGTTTTATAAAATTGATTACAGTAAGAATTTACATGACTTAATAGTTAACATGTATTTGCTGTTATAATAAAAGACACATAGTTTGTTTAGAGAAAACTTTCAGATATTAAACCAGTTATTATAAATCATGAAAACTGTTTGGTCCTTCGAGTCACAAATACACGTTTAAAAATTCAGCATTTTATTTTCGTGGGATTTTTTTTCTTGCTTTTGTTTTTTTCGTATTTAATTTTTAAAAAACTATATTTTTTTTAAATCTGGATAATCTTTTATCCAAATAAATACATATGTAAATGCAATTCTTTTTTCATATTCTCTTCTGACTGCAAGGCTTCACGAATAATTGGGCCAACAATCGCATCACTATTATCTGCATATCCATATAAGGCACTTCACTGCTTTTGTTATTAAAATACTTTTTATGTATAAAAATCCAATTGTTTGTAAAAAGAAAATACCACTAATGTTTATAATTCTTTGCCTTTCAAAATTGTTTTTTTTTTTTTTATAATTAAATCGTTGTTCACATAAAATGCGGCTGCTCAAAAGTTTTGGGCTTAAGTTAAAACCCAAAAATATTTTTTTAAAGGTTTTGTAAAAAAATTAAAAAAAAATTGAGAAATATGTAGTTTTCATGTAATAAAAATGACAGTGTTGCCAACTTATTTAACAAGATTTTTGCGGTCAATGCACACTGCTCCCAAAACAAATTTTTTTGGCATAAATTCGAAAAGAAAAATTAAGACCATTATGTTTTTCCCACCCACACGTTGAAGCATTTAAAAACCTAAAAAATGTATTTAAATTTTCGGACCACGCCCACCGCCTTTTGCCCCCAAATTCCGTTAAAGTGCCATATATGCCACTCAAAACATAAAAAGATTTTTTTCTTACGGATATTTTTCTCAAAAAATTGTATTTACAAACTCACAATAAAAGGTTTCTTGATGATGAACCTGTGAGTAAAGATTATGTTATCGTCACCGGATTTTATGTGAACATTGTTTTAGAAGTGTTGCCCTCATACATTCATTCGCATTCACAAGTGAATACGCTAAATTAAGCAGACAAATGCTGGATGGTTTGTTTGTTTCCTTTGTGCCTTTTTTACGTTGTGATGCAAGAAAAACTGAACGACTAACTTTATGAATGGGTTGAAGAGGAGTTAATGAATGAATGAATGAATGAATGAAAATATGAATCTGCATTTATGTTAAGAAGTGTTATTGTACTAAAAAGCAGACATAAATTTGTATGATTTAAAGATATATTTTATGATTATTTTTGAACTTTTTACTTGCTTTAGAATAGAAACTTTTGTTTATTTCTCTAAAAAGAATAAACTAAAAATGATTTTTTTAAGTGTTGCCAGCCTGGTATTTTTATGATTCAATTAAGAAGAATTACTTCTAATAAGAAAATAAAAAATTATGTAAATTTTCTTTTATAGCTTATCAGCTAATTGGGGTGCAATTTTATTGTGATAAGATTTTCATTGAAGAATTATCTTGAACAAGTTCATTTTTCCGAGGCCAACCTAGTGGAATGAATTTTCGGAGACCGATACAACTCCTCATCAGCACTCTTTGTTCGGTACTGAGGGTTGGTAGTAAATTTCTTCTTTTTAACCAAAATTTAATTAAAATTAGAATTTATAAATATTTTTTGTATTCACATCTATTTTTTTAACAATTTTAAATCTTGGGTAAATAATAATTATTTTTGAACTTTCAATGACAAAAAACACGTTCAAGGAAACAACGGAAAATCAAGTGAGGTACAACCATTTTGAAGGTATTAAAATAGTTTTTTTTAAATCAAATTTTTTTTAAATTTTTGATTTTTAATTAAAAAAAATCAATTATTTTTTTTATTTTTATTTTATTTTGCAAAAATAATTGCTAAAATTTCAATTAATGTAAAAATCTATATACGATCATTTTTGTGATATTTGTATGAAATTAAAATTTTAAAATAATTATTATTTCTAAAAAAAAAATAAATAAAAAAATAATAATTATTTTATGCCAAGAATTTTATGTATTAAAAAATAAAAATAAAATAAAATTTATTAAATAAATTTTTTTTGCATAATTATTACTGTTCCTGCCCAAACATATGGATAAGCAACAGGGTGATTCTGTTATTGATTAAGATTCAATTGAGAGTTAGAGAGCGAATCGTATAATGTATCCACTTGAATAATTATTGTTCGATTAGTCGAGAAATTTTCATTCAAATAACCGTTCGAGTAAGAAAAACTTAAAATTTCGATTAAAGAATAACTTGAACAATATACGCTGAATAATCGACTACTCGAATAATATTATTTTAACTTTAAATTCTCCTTGTTTTTACCAATTATTTTACCTTCCGCTGCCTCTCTTTAAGAATAATTACCAAAACGCGTTTTTTTGATGTAAGTCTTTCAAACGTAGTTTTGCCTTTTATTTAAGTTTTTATATCCTTCACATAAGTGTTAAGGGTATATATAAGTTTGTCATTCCGTTTGTAATTTCCTTAATATCCATTTGAAACCCCATAAAGTATATATTTTCTTTGTCCTTCGCCACTTCTAGAATTTTTGAAATATTTTTGGTTCTTGCATAATTCTTATGTGTAAAATTTGTGATTTTTTTTCAAATTGTATTTTGTATTTTATTCACAGGATGAGGAGAAAGTTAAGTAAGATTATGAAAATTATGTGCATATACATGCATATGTTCCACATACATATGTATAAGAAATTGTTTTTCAAAAATAATTTTTATAAATTTTTATATATTTTCAAGCTTAAATAAAAATCGTAATAATTAACACAAAGTTTTATTGAATAATAGAATGGAAATGCGGATTTTATTTTTTAAAGATGTATGCCGTTGAGTTAAACACATTGTTGAAAACGAAACCTTGTCTTCTGCGCCACACGCTGCAGTAGATATGATTTATTTAAGCTGATTCCTCGACAAATAATTTACTTTAAGGCCACAAAAGATTGGGGATTGTCATTAAAAACCCGCTATTTGTGGTAGCCTCATAAGAAAATACATGGGAATTAGATCGGGCGACCTCGGTGGCCACGGGATGTCCCCAAAGCGACTGATTAGTTTTTGGGGGAAATTTTCCCGAAACAAATTCATTGAAGCTCTAACTGTGTGTGCAGTCTGCCCCATACTGTTGAAACCTCATATGGGAAGAGCACGATGGGTGAGCACTCAGGTTTGGTAAAAAGAATTCCGTTATCATGCGTCGATAATTTTCACCGATGATATTCGTCGCCGGCATCCACATGCGTAGATAAGGCACACCAAACAGTTACCCTGGGAGAATGAAATGGTTTTTGATGTTTCAGTCAAAGGCTACAAGCTCTTGGAGACCGGTAACGGCAGTTTTTCTCGTTGACGTGGCCGTTTAAGTAAAACAAGCATCGTCGCTCCAAAAAATGGGATTAACAGTGCGAAAACGCTCCAGCATCGTTTCACAAAAATTTTTGCGTAAATCAAAGTTACTTTCTTTCAGTTCTGGATCGATTTAAGCTTTTATAGGATGGAACTTCAGATCCTTTTTTAAACCTCGTGCGCAACAGCTTTTGCTCTTTTCTGTATTGAAAGTCGCGGAATATCACGAAAACTGTTTTCAGTCAGTTCATGGTTTTCGGGAGTCCTTGAAGATCGAATAGGCCCTGGCCGTGGGAAACTCTGCACCCACTAACGACTTTAATGAACATTTGCGGAATACCGATGTTTGAACAAAATTGTCGACGAGCAATTACGTAAGAATCAATGTCTTCACAGCGAACGTGCGATACTCCCTCGACAACTACGAAATCATGACTGACAAATGCGCACAATTGATAGTTCCAACGGCGCCACCCTTCCTCCGCACCATTTTTTACTTTTTGAAATAATCGCTTTTAAAAATATAAATTTGCCACCAGACACCCTGTATCAAATAGCATTTCGCTATTGCAAATCTTGCCATAATATTATTCATCTCATTTCTTTCAATTTCATGAAAGAAATTCGTTTGTGAATCTCTTTCTATGTAAGGTTATTCATTACGGTATTGCATTGTCTGTTCACAAATGCTACAAATTATTTATAACTTTTCATTTTGGTACTTAAAAGACTGTAACACTGCAACTGACATTCATATTAGTCCGCCTTTAAAGACAACGGAAATGATACCAGCCCATTATCACTTCTGGTAACCAAATGAAATACTTGCAATGACACACGCGCTTACGCACACACACACACACATACACATACGCACGCACACACATACACACACACACAAAACTAACCAAAGCATACACGTAACATGTACTTGAAAGTACGTTGCGGTATTACTGGTGTTAATTACTCCCTGTGAATAGAGAAGTCGGTCTGTGAATATGTGAAATGGGATGTTGCATGTGTGTTTGTATGTGTAGACATGCGGAAATGTACCTGAGCTCATTTTAATAAACTGTTTTCTGTAAACACAATCAATATTACAAAAAAAAATGTTAAAAAAGCATCAAAAGGTGTTTTGTAACACAATTTTTATATGGGTATGTGTGTATGTATTTGTATTATTGCCACAACAGGTTGCATTAAATAATACCCTTCATAAAATGAACCCTGAACTGTTTTATTCATAAGTTCAAAATCGGTTATCTTCTATGAATATCTGATATCTGAAGTGGTATCCTGAACATTAGTTTAGTCGGAAGCAAATATGCCCCAAAAGAAAATATGGATTATGCCCAATGAACCTAGGGAGGGTTTGGTTGTCCCCTGAACGGTGATATCATTTATGAAAGGCATAATTGTTACAAGTTGATTTGAACAGTTATAGGCTTAAAAGTTTCATTAACTGTGATACTTTTATTTAAATTTAGGCAGAATATGGAGAACATAGGAGCGGAAAAGGTAAAGTTTGAGAATACAGAACTATATTACGGAACAATAGTATTGATATTTGAGCTTAAAAAGATATTTTCCTACAGAACTGACTTAATTTGGGCAGGATGTGAATTAAGACAAGGAAGCCATCTAATGAGCAATTGTACACAGGAAAAATATTTTACACTGTTTAAGAAGTTATATAAAACTTTTCTAATATGACACTTTAATTTTATAAAAACATCCAGCAAAGCGGGCTGGGTGAAGCTAGAGTTAGTTAAACCGTGTTGAAAACTTAAGCTTGTCGGTATGTTTTTGTAAAAGTAACGATTCTTAAAAATTTATCTTATCATGTAGAGTTTAGCCAAATTCCAATTTTTCCCTTTTTGACGCATTTGTAATCCCTGAAGTTAATTAATCGGGCACTTGTGGCAGTTGGTATTGCACTTTGCCTAGTAGACTGGTTTGATATCATGCTGAGAAGCCAAATAATCAATGCGAACTTAAATGAGGTCTCAGTAGGAAGGGTTGTCAACAAGGGGGGGCCTTCTCACCGCTAATGTGGTTTTTGGTCGTCAAAGAGATTTTGAGAACCTTTGAAGGGGAGGAACTGAGAGTGATAGCCTATGCGGATGACGTGGTAATACTTAACGGAGGTAGTTTCAGACTACCATGACTGATTTCACCCAAGAAGCCTTAAGAGAACTCTCACGCTATGCCAACTCTAATGGACTTAGAATAAACCTGGCAAAGATCGAGTTAACACTATTAACCGAAAGACCTTAAATCAGATAATTCAATGAAACGATCCTCAATGACAAGAAGCTAAAGCTCTCTTTGGAAGCTTAATACTCTTGGTATCACACTAGGCCTGTTGATTTACTGGAAAAGAAGCATCGAGGAAAAGAAACAAAATGGCTAAATGCTCTCTACCCCTGCAGAAACTCAGTTAGACAAAGTTGGGTACTAAGGCCTAACTATATCCACTGGATGTACACATGAGCACAGCGAAAGGCTGACCTATAATTATCAACGGTTGCTTGGTCTGGTGGGATGCTGTCTCAAGGAAATGCAACCCCACGATGTTGAAAAAGGCTCAGAAGAGTGCCTCGGTTTGTATTACAGGAGCTTTCGTTAGTACTTGCCTTCGATATAATAAAGAACCTACTGACTCTGCACCAGCAGTGCCTTGAGACTCAGGCAAACAGGTATATAGCGTGGTTTTCATTCAAATTATTTCAGCTTACTAGCTAAGGTAAGAAGGATCGAAAACCTGTGGATTATAGCCAGTGAGTCTAACTACTTGTCACCATATCTGGAGCCTGGAAATACTCATCCAGGACAGCTGAACATGGTTGATGGAATTCAATCTAGACGATCACTCTAGTGATTTTCAAGCATAGGTGCTTGCGATAATGCGAAGCGTGCTTTTATCTCGGCGGAACAGCAGTCTAAGGGGAGAATGTGTAACCATATATGTGGATGGTCAAGCTTCTCTTAGGGCACTAGGTTCAAGCCTCGTGAGGTCAAAGGCTCTCAGGAACCTTAGAGTAGCGCCCTAAGTAGTTGAGGGAAATACACTCTGTTGGGCTGTGGGTCTGTCTAGTTTATCCGGAAGTAAGACTGCAGATGAAGTGGGCGCAAGGTAGATTTGGGAAAAATTCCAATGTGGTAAATGATATATCTTTCCTGTGTGAATTCTATGTAATGTTGATATATATTTTAGTCACTATGACAATTGCTGCTAAAAAAAATTTCTTAAACAGACAGGAGACTTTGGGAAAAAACTTTTTGAACTGCTAAGGGGGTATCAAAGAACTATTAAAACAAAAGCATACCCCATGCAATGATTTATTTTATTTTTAATTTTGTTATATTTTGCTACGATTTTAATAGGGAAAAATAATTTTATTGTTTAAACATTTTTCGTTGCCAAGATTCCTCTAAGAAAAAAAAACACGTTTGTGTATATGAAAATGCACACAAACAGTGCGTCGACTAAAATTCATCATGCGTCACGAACTCTGCGAAAAGTTTATTTATTTTTTTACGCCGACGAACGACAAATAATTCGTCGTTCGTCCCAGTTGTGTTTAGACCTTTATGGGATATTAGCCCTGAAAGCGTATGATTAATATTTATTATATAAAAACAAATTCAGAGGGCCCATAATAAAATCGCTGGTTCAATCACTCATTTGGGACTAACACTTTAACGAAATGTAATTTTGCTACTGTTACTGCAGGGTATACAGGGTACTTACTCCCAAACAATATATCCTCCCTTGAATGTGTGCACATACATATATCATTGTTAATGACAAAATAAAAATGAAAATATAATGTTTTGTTATTGCCATTATACAGGCTGTCGTATCACTTTACATCGTTCATTCATTAACTTGCTCGACGGTGCTTTTATAAATAATGTTTGCCCTGAAAAACTGTATAAACGTTTTACCTCCTCTTTTTTTCTAAGTTTTTTGTTTGTACTATGCTACGTTATCACCTGAAAAATAAACAAAAACCTAACGACTACAACGACAAGAAAAAAAGTAATAAAAAATCATTTTACATGATAATAAAGTAGAGAAAAAAAACCTATAAAATAAGCTGTAAAATAATGTAACGGATGTTAATGGCTGCTGTCGTTACATTTAAACAATACGTTACACCATTCATTCATTGACTCCCTTTTTCATTATTTTCAATGCAAAAAATAGAAAATAAACTGTTACAAACCACACACACACACGAAGAGCCAAGGTAAACTGCATTTAGCAAAACCAAATGTGTTTATACTCAACTCAAAGCAATTCCACTTAAAATTAATCAAGTTTTTGAAAATATACTTTAAGTATTTGTAGTTTTTAACTTTAACCAGTAGCCGGAAAGGGTACCAGCAAAGCATTTGCTTACCTGGTAGGTTAGCAAGTAATGTTGGAGATAAAGAAACACTAGTTACCTTTTAATCGAATAACTAGTTATTTTTGTTTGAGTTGTTTTGAAACTCACGGCTCCCGCTTACAAATGTGCTTACAACAAACAATTAGGTAACAAGTTACAAAGCATTTCCTGAAAATTTATTTAAAATTTTAGGATTTTGAAAACTTAAATGTTCTCTAAAGTGTTCTTCATTAATAAATTTTTCCATTTGTAACTATAAATGTTATTATTAACGCGCTTACCAAAAGGTAATTTCTCTGTCGTAGCGACCTCATTACAGTGTAATCTATGAAATAATGAGATCCAATTGTACAATTTTAAAGAGATTTCAAGAAGCTATCTAGTAACAGAATAGAATGAAATTAAAAAAGTTAATAATTTTAAAAATGTTTGTGTTAACTTTGGAGTATAAAGAAATAAACAAAACACATGCTTATGACTAAAAAAAAATTAGGGGATTCACAAGGAGTCATATTATGTTCTATTGTCATATTGTTATAAAATTTCACAATGGTTTTATTGTCTTTCATACAAAAATAGTCCTTTTAAGGTACCACTTCGTTTAATATACTTATTAATTTATCACAACAACTCCACTTACACTTGCGCCGAGTGTCCAATAGTTGGTAAAAGTTGTTAAACCATTGTCAAAATTTTATGACAATATGACAATAGAACAAAAAGAACACCTTGTGAATCCCCTCAATAAAAGAAAAATTTCATTATTTCATTAGGGAAAATTGGGATAGATGTTACATATATAATAACTTACTTATTTATTTACATTTTTTCTATATCTTATCATAATTTCTTTTGATTTGTTTTTAAATTCATTTAAAAAATTGTTTTAAAAATTTTATAATAATTTCGATATTTGCAGAGTGCAATACATTTTCGAAACCAGCTACGATTTCTCGTCAGCAATTTTCTATTCGGCATGTGAATTTTGTTTTATTTAAACAAAGTTTTACTAAAATTAGAATACTGGAATTATATTTATATTCTATATTGGTTATACCGAACATACAACCCTATGTTCTCGCATTCTCATTTAATTTTCATTTACCACTAGTTACTTCTATTATTTACTATTATTTTTACTTTGTTTTGGCGGTCAATTGGATGATACTAAATTTATTTATTTTTTTTACTAATATTCGATTAACAAAAATTTTATCTTTATTTTTATATATTGGGTCCTGTTTTTGTAATACATTTATAATAATTTATTTCGACCTTTTTGGATATTTTATAATAATTTCCATTTTTTGGGCCTTAAATAAGAGAAAATATGGCTGCATGTGAATTTATTTTGGTCTTACCAATATTAAATAAAAATATAATTCCAAATTTCCAATTCAAATATTAGTAACAGGTTGTTAGAAAAGAACAAACTTACATTCAACTTACACTAGCACCAAATAGAAAGGCGAGAAATCTTAGCTAATTTCGAAAGTGCATAAGACTCGGAATTACTTAATTTTCAATAAAAATTTCATATTTAAGCTATCACATATTTAAAAAGAAGCTTAAAACCGAATAAATAGAAAGAAATTATTATAAAAGTTGTAATAAAAATGTGTAATAAATATTGAACGCTTAGCATGCTTTGAACTATTATTTTGCGATGTTTTGGAAAACGATAGAAATAAATTAAAAAAAGTGTAAAAAATTAGGAAAGATTTTGTGATATTTTTAAACGACCGGCATCATAGTGACAAAATTTATCAGGTGTGCTTAATTCAGAGAGAATTTTCGGCTCTTTTGCTTTTCAATTTTTTATATATGAAGTTTGATAAAATAATTAAAACCAAATTGTCAAACTCCACATATAAAAAGGAAAAAACCAAGAGAGCCGAAAATTCTCTCTGAATTAAGCACACCTGATAAATTATTTCAGCATGACCCGCATAGTGCAAAGTTAATGAAATACTGACGTAATAAATACTAAACACGTATAGCAATATCCATGTTAAAAAACAGAAAACCGTGTTGTGTTACCAAAGAGTGTCCATTCTGTTTTTTTTTTCAAATATATGTACGTACATACATACTTACTTATTTTATTTCCATGTTACGCGAGGTCAAATTCATTTGGCCATGTTATGAAACCTGAATTTGAATGAATTTCTCGTTAAAAAACGAACTCACATTTTCTGACGTTCTACAAAACGAATTCACATATGGTCAGTTCCACGTAAGGCTTGGGAAAAAACGATTTTTTATATAAAAAAAAATGGATGAAGTTACATCTGAAATAAAGAAAAATGATTGATATATAAATAAATTGATTGATATTAAATATTTATTTTGAAATATGTAATTTAAAATTATCACACACTGAATAATCGGCTCTCTTTTTTTAAGGTTTTGATGAAAATCCTACACCCCGTCTCATTTTATAAATGGGGTTCCTTAAGAAAAGATATTTTTTTGTAGAACTAATGAACCAAATACAAATAAGACTACTTCAATGTAGCTTTATTTAAATTTGTAATTTGTGTTTTATGCCCCGGTAGATTAGTGGTAAGTGTACGAGTGTACCAGTCTGAGGGTTGGGTGTTCGATTCCCACTAGAGACCCTGGGGAGTCTGCTTCATTTATCTGTTCTTTCTTTCTTTCTTATCCTTCTCTAAAAATTCTTCTTTCCTTCCATCTCAACCTATTCTATCTGCCACTCCAGGTAACACAAAGAGACCGAACTAAGCGGACCCCAGTGAGCTGTATCCTTTCCTTCAACGGCTGCCTGTTTTACCTAACCTACCCTTCACATAGTGATTGATGAGAATATATTTTAGTTTGTCACTACGTTTGTTATTTCTTTATTATCAATTTGCGACCCCATATATTCTGGACTCTTATAGATAGGGAAGTCGACTTATCCATGTCTTTCAGTCTATCTGTGTATTTGTTGATGTCAAGGTTCCAGAGTCAATTTAAGTACTACGGACCAGACATTGGTGTTAAGCTATCAGAAATATTTTTGAGATAATTTAAAAGTTCGGCTCACCATGGGCCTAGATATGGGCAAAATACCGCGAATGTCCCAGTTTTTTTTAGAACAAAATCCATACAAAAAATGAAACAATTGTAACCATCTGGCAACGCTGTTAAGCATAAATATGGATGTGCATAAATACGCATTAAGTGCCTGTGTGTATATTTGGACGTAGGTAAGTATGAACATGTGGTGCTGAATATGGCACACGCTTGACAATTCAACAAAAAAAGTGAAGACTGTTTTTATGAAAGGAGTTTAACAGTTATAGCTTATTTACAGTGAAATATTTTTGAAGTTGTGTAATGGGCTCCCATTATTAAATAGGTTACTAGGTAATGAGGTCGCTGCTAAAGAAAAATTACATTTTGCTAAGGGTGCTTATAATTATATTTATACCTATGAATGGAAAAAAATATTACCGGAAAAGACTTTGTAAAACATTTTCGTTTTAAAAACCCTAAATTGTTAATATTACTTTTAGTTAATGCTTGACAACTAGTTACTTGATGGTTTTTTGTAAGCACATTTGTAAGCGAGGGTAGTGAATTTCTAGGCAACTCAAACAAAAATTACTAGTTATTCAGTCAAAAGGTCACTAGGGTTTCATCATCTTTAATATTTTTTACTTACTTACAAGGTAAGCAAAGGTTTTGCTGGGCTCTCGTTGTTAATACTCTTAAAAAGACAATATGTATCATATGTTAGGTACAAACCTTGCAACATGTTTACGCAACCAGACATATTTTTAGTTATTGGCTACATAGTTTGTATCTATGTTTATGGTTTCATTTCATGTTGCATTCGAGGTTTAAAATATATCAAAATTTTTTGATATTTAATGGTAGCATTAATGATGGTTGCATAGTGTGAATATTGATTCATGTGTTGCAAAAACACGTTGCAAAGTGTGTATTTAGCAATATGTGTATAGGTATATTGTTTTTGCCTCATTTGTTTTCTATTTTTAAGGGCCACAGTATGTGTGTGTTTGTGTGATTATTGTTATACCTTTTACGTAGTATTTACATAATATATTTTAACATTTGCAACCCCATAAAATTTATATATTCTGGATCCTTCAAGATAGGAAAGTTGATACAATTGTTCAAATATTGTTAGTTTTCTGTTTCAAAAACTATGATATCTATGCACTTCAAGCCCACCGCAAATAATTAAAGTATTTACGGCTCAAAAACAATTTGCCTATATCGAGTGATTTGGTAAACAAAATGACCAATGTGAAGGTTATATGCAATTCGGTACAGCCGAATATAGCGCTTTTACTTGTTCTTACTGGTTTTATGGCTTGTTGCTGCTATTAAATTGTATTATATTGTTCAACCATATCTGCACTTAATATTTTTATACAGATATATTTATGCAATAATGCAATAAAGAATACATACTTACAAACATATCTTCACAAATATATATAGATGCATGTGTGTATGTATTTTATTTATAAGTTTGTTAGCATTATATGTAAACAATATTGCAGTTTTTGGTTTTAATGTTGTTCAGCTTATCTTAATATTAAAAACAGTACAAAATTAATATGATTAAAATTGCTCGAACATGATTTTGGGATTAAAAAGGAATCTATGACATGGTTCTGAAACGTAACAAGCTGTTAAAAAGTTTTTAATTTCATCTACAAAATAAATCTATTAAGCCAACATGTAATTGGATTTATTGACATGCCAAAAAAATTAACAAAAATTAAAAAAAAATGATTTTATGCAGAATTATAAATGGCAGACGGATGCTGAAAAAGGCAGAACATTAGCAAAAGGTAAAGGGTTTGCAGAAGACAGCAGCATATGCCATATGCTAAGAGGCAGAATATTAATTAAACACTTAACCGTGATTTAATGCCCTTAAGACCCAACGTTGCACTGTGGATCATGTTGCATTTTCTGTAATAATGGATGTTATAAATGTTCGGGGATAGAAACTCTTGATGTTCTTAGCATGAAAATCCAGTGCGATGTCCGTTAGACGGAACACGTTTTTTTTGTATAGAAAGAAGCATCCAAGTGTCTTGGTTTTTTTGAAACGGTGTAGGAATTATTTAAGCCACCTACTTTCAGACGAACACTAAATATAACCCTCATGTATGGACAGGTGCCCAAAAGTCTATTTTGGAGCTACTTAAGCTCGTGCAAGAGCTGGCGAAGGTAATTATGGGTGACGTTGGGGTAGTCGACCGCCTCAGTTAACTTTAAGATCGCCGCAATGCGGATTGTATTTTACTATTCTATCAATACTATAATAGAATATGCTCTAAAGAAATCAGGAAGTTATTCCTTATATTCAGGGTTTTTTGCGTTATACGCGTCTTTCAAGGAAAGGGACACCCATTTGTGGTCGACTGGCCAGTGTATCGCACTAAATATTGCAGAGAAAATTCGTTGTTTAGTAGCAAATTTCGTATGTGGATTAAACTGCTTAGAGATGTCTTTTCTGTCATAGTTAATATCGAGAAATTTTAATCAAATGTTTAAAAAAACTACTTCCTTTATCCTCCATTCCATAACCAATTTTCTTGATCCCAACAAAATGCAATGCATGTATAGGGGCCATCCCCTGAGAGCTGGTTATTATATATAAAAAAAATTGAGTTGTATGATAATTAATTTTTTTACTGGTGTTGACAGTTTCTCACAACAGCGACTTACACAAAACAATAAATAATAAACTTCGTTCTAACTTGCAAAAAAACAATTTCCGTTTGCGTTTTTGGATAACAAGTTAGTTTAATAAGTGAGGTTAAGATACACATATACCCTTCAAAGAGTACTGATGAGGAAAAACTATAGCGGGGTTTCGAAAATGTATTCTGTTTGGCTGGTGTTGACCAAAAAAATCGGCTTTAAATAACTTATTAGTTGATTTAAATGATATTTTTCTGTGATAACAGAGTGTTATAAAGTTAACATCGTGGTATAAAGCTAAAGTGATAAAACTGGTTTCGGTTTGTGAAATAAAATAAACGGTAATATACTCATACTTAAGTACTGTGAGTACTGTGTCTTAATTTTTACATTGCACTGGCTTATAAATATATTAAAATAAATTAAAATTGTTTGAAACTTAAAAATGTAACAACATTTAGTTTCATTTATTTTTTGTGATATTAAACACAATACTTTTCAACTAATTAAAGCACTCTTAATATTTTTTCCTCAAACAGTAATAGAAAAAAGGTTTTCTCTAATCTAAATTAAACACCTTTACAGACTGTAATAGTTTCTCCATGTGATTACCTTTTGTCTTTTAGCGTTTTTATTGTTCTTTTTATTGATGTTCGACGCTTTTCACGGTTAAATCACTGATGACGTTAATATTGAATTTCGTGTAGAAAACTAATAGGAGTGTTCAAGGTACAATTCATGGTCAGCAAGTTAGTTTTTAAATCGTAGAAAATAAAGAGCGAAATAAGTGATAACAGAGACTCATAAAAGGATTAATCGAGGTAGCGGGGAGAAGGACTTTATTTTTGTAGGCAGATGGCATAAAACAAATAAACTATAAACACTGATACAGTCACCCATATTTAAGGACGGGCAAGACACAAGACAAAAACATTTAGAATAATAATAATGTTATGATAAAAAAAAATTTTAAAGTTTTTTTATTTTCGTTACAAAAAACTACTTTTAACAAGCAAAATAAATTCCAAATTCTGTTATAAAATATATAAAATGTAAATAAAAAAATGAGAAAAAGTCTTCTCTGTCTCAAGCTGTCCTTAAAAGATGAGAGCATGGGTTAAAGGAAAGTGCAGAAACCCCGTTGTTTCTGCTCCTAAATTGACTGAAATTTCTGGGACTGAAGTTGACCCTGAAATAATAAAAAGGCTTTTTCGAAAAAGTTATATTCATGGCCGAGTTGCTCGGAAGAAGCCCCTTATCAGAAAGAAAAACCAAATTGAGCTGCTTGTATTTGCTCATCAATATATGCTAAAGGATTTTAAAGTTTGAAGTACTGTAAATAGGGACAAAGATAACAATTTTGTGGGTATAATTCTGAATTTGAAGGTGTTCTTTACTGACGCAATTAATAAAAGGGGTGTCATAGAAACCAATAGGTTTCAGAGTCTGATTTAAAAGTGACCAATAAATAATTCGGTGTAACTTATTTTCGAGTAATGAATTAAGAACTTGAATTAAGATCAGTATTTCAACTCAGAAACAAAAACATAACATCAAAGTTTTTAACACCGAAATATCCATTGCTCATTTTCAAATCCGATTCCGACAGCTATTGGATTCCATGACAACCCTCTTAATTTTTTTGGGGGCAATGAAAAAGGTAAAGGTGTGGCCCAAACCAAACAAAGAGCTGGAATGAAAGAACTAAAAATAAAAAATTAAACAGTGGGGTGGTCGGTTATGGTTTGGAGATGCATGGCCGCTTTAGAAGTTGGCAATTCTGGAGTCGGTAATAAATTTTCTTGATTTATATCAAGTTTCCTCAGAGATCGCACTATTTGCGTTGTTATAGATGGGATCTCTTCCAATGAGTTTTAAATCAATTAAAAGGTAACGCAAGGCTCCATCCTCTCTCTCTCTCTCTCTCTCTCTCTCTCTCTCTCTCTCTCTCTCTCATACTCTATTTCTTATCTTTCTTAATGACCTTCTATGCCAAACTTAAAATCCTGTATATGTATTTCCTTTGCAAACGACAGCAGAATTACCATTCATACTCATATGACTACAGGCCTAGCTTTTTGGAGATTGAAGCTATGAGTCAGAGTATGAATAAAACACTTAATCGTAACTTGAAGTTAATCTCCGATTAGGGTCGTGCAAATAGGGTCGATTTTAACGCTCTTAAGGCGAAATTTCGTTTTCTGCATATAAACGCACAGTAGATCAAGCTGCATTGTCTGTGTTAATGAACGGGAGATAGAAACTCTTGCTGTTCTTGGAATAAGAATCCTGGGCGATGTCCGTTTTACGGAACACGTTTTTCTTGTATCAAAAGAAGAATCCAAGTGTTTTGGGTTTTTGAAACGCTGTAGGAATTATTTTACGCCTTCTGATCTTCTTACCATTTATATCACCTATAAAAAACGGGATAAGACTTTCTTGTATGGGCAGGTGCTCCGAAGTCTATTTTGAAGCTACTTCTCCGCGTTCAGGAATGAGTGAAGGTACTCATAGGTGACGTCGGGGTATCCAACCGCCTTGATTCACTTGAACATCTTCGCAATGTGGGATGTGTTTCACTATTCTATCGATACTACAATGGAATGTGCCTTAAGGAAATCAGGGAACTTGTTCCTAAGACGCGGGATTTTTTGCCTGATACTCGTTTTTCAAGAAGAGCACATCCTTTTCTGGTTGATTGGCCCTGCATTGCGCTACGCATTTCTTTAGTTCTTTAGTGGCACGGTTCGTATGTGGAATAAGCTTCTTAAGGATGTCTTTCCTATTACAGTTAACATCAGGAAATTTAAATCAAACGTCCGGTAACACTACTTCCTTTATCCTTTTTCCCTGAAGATATTTTGCTGATACCAGCACAATGCTTTGCATGTATAAGGACCAGCGCCTGAGTCCTAGTTAATAGAAGGAAAAAAAGTTATATTTCATTGACGAAATAATAATCAAAAACATCTACTTAAGAATTTTAAAATAAAATATGAAAGATTGAGTTAAAAAGTAATTGAAAGTAATTTCACATTCTACAAGGATCCAAAGCATTTGGCATATGATTTAAAGAATTTGATCCTGTAATTAGAACACCTGAAAAAAGTCCCGATTTCAACGTCATTGAACATTTGTCAAAAGAGTTGGGTCGCCGTATGCAGGACAGAAAGTGAACTTCAATTCAACTCTTGAATATGGCTCTGCAGAAAGAGTGGAATAACATAATCCCTGATGTTTGCAAAAAATTAGTGGCATCGATGCAGAGCCGGTTACAAGCTGTGCCCGACTTTAAATGTGAAACTGAAAAGTGACCTTATTTGAGTTATGCCTTTGTTTTCATTTAATAAGAGTATTTTTAATGAATTGTTTTCGTTATTTTTGAATGAGAGTTTTTGTTATAAAATAAGAAACAACCTACTTTCTTTAATTAGCGCATACTTGTTATGACTAAAAATTGTATCAGGCCTCTGCCCAAATTTAAATGTGAGTGACTGTACAAATGAAAAAAATGCATATATAGGGAAGGTCTTGTTATAACATGTGTGAAATATGCACATAACAACAGTTACTACCAATCGACCATTGAATAATTGTATTTTTAAATGACCTTAAAATCGATAGGAAACAAACACTTCATACCAGTCATGGCAGAAAGTGTTAAGGTGAAAGAGAAAACCCCAGTCAAAATCAAACAAAAAAAAATAGGTAAAAATAAACAAATTTATGACCAGCTGACTAAAAGACTAATTTAATGTATTGTTTTTACATTCATATGAAGTAAGACATTTGATGGAAAAAATTTGAGTTCCTGCAACTTTTACAAAAAGTTAATGATAATGTTTGGTGTAAAGGTTGGAAAGTAAATCCTACTTATTACACATTTAATAATTTCTTTTAATAGGAATTACAATATCTAGAGCTTTTTTTTATGTGCTCGTCCTAATGTCATAAATTATTTATACTCGTATTTGATCTCAAAATTCTAAGACCAAACATTGGCTCAGGGTAACTGTTTTGCGTGCCTTATCCACCATTTACCATTTTGTTCGAAAACTCTCGAGGCCTTCCAGCGAATGTCAACGGTGAAAATTATCGACGCATAATTACGGAATTCTTTTTGCCAAAACTTGCGAGCCTTTCCATCATACTCTTCACACACGTTGATTCAACAGAATGGGGCGAGTGCGTACACAGCCCTGGCTTGGACGAATTTGCTTCGGGAAAATTTCCCCAAAAACTGATCAACCAGATGGGACATTTCATGACCACAAAGGTTGCCTGATCTAATTTCCATTGATTTTTTTTGGGGGAAGGGGGTTTCCACAAAGCCTTTTGTAGCTTTAAACGATAATATTTGTTGAGAAATCAGTGTAATTGAACCAAGTTTCTTGCAGCGTGGGGCGTAGAACAAAAGTCTCCCTTTTGAACAGTGTGTTCTACTCGGCGAAAGATATCTGGATGGCGGTTTCTTGAAAAATTAAAATCCACATTTCCGATCTATCGTTTAATGCCCTTGATAAAACCTTGCGTTAATTATAACGTTTTTTATTTAAGTTTGAAAATATAAATCTGCCACCAGACACCCTGTATTTAAAGAACGAAAACAAGGTCTTTTAGTTAAGAGTATTTTTATTTTGTTCATTACCTGCATCATACCCTGTAGAAAAGAAAATGCAATTGTGTTTGTAATAAAAATTAAAATGTCTGTAAGTGATGTGTGGCTTTGAAAGTTGTTTTAACTTTGTGGTATTAAACAAGAAAATCTGTTTTTGTATAGTTTACCCTTCTCTATTTCAATTATGTTATTGTACGTAATATGTTTGTGGTTGTCTTTAGTATGGATTTTTAGTGTTAAACGTAAAACTCTGCGAAAATTTATAATATTCAGATCTATTAAGTAAATTTATCTTTAGTTTGTTGGAATAAAAAAATCTTTAAAAAAGTTTAAATTATTTTTTATGGTGAACTTTTGTTTTTTGGCGTTACAAATATCCGCACAAAAGTATAAAATACGTCTACCACGTATGTGGTGTGAATTAAAGAGCCTTACAATTCATTCTGAAAAGGTTTCCAATGAACTAAACACAATTTTTGGCCCAAAAATCTGTCAAACGCTAATGGCCAAATTTTTATGGGTATGTGTTTAGGACATAAAATAATTATTAATTTAAAAGAAAATTTCTTGTTTTCGTATAATGTTGCATGGATTATTTTCAGTGTAGAAAGTAACATCGTTGTAGCGTAGCAATGTTTGCAAATCGAAAGATAATTGGATCTATTGCTGTAATGAATATAAAGTAATTTTTCGTCCAATTGTGTTTGTTGCAAAGCACGTGTACATATCAGAATACATATTAGAATAGACAAATGTCTTTATCTCTTGCCAAAAAAGAAAAAAAATATTCTTCAATATTTAATAAATAAATTTGTTTAAGATTTTAAATAAATTAAAAAAATAGGTTCGAAGTTTGTATTTAATTTTGATGTCATACAAATTTTATTTTTTACTCAGGCTTAAGTTCATTTATTTAATAAACTTCTTTATTTACGAAGAAACTAATATTTTTCTGTTAAAAATAATTAAAAGAAAGTAATTATCTATTTTTTCTAGTTTTTTGACCTTTTTAATGTTAATAAATAAGTTAATATTATAATCGTTATTCGAAAAGCCGAAAGCTAATTTTAAAACCAAAATAACAAATTTAATATTTAACTGAAATAACCTCCTAATGATGCCACATAACGGAGTGGCAAAATATTGAAAAAATTTTGCAAAAAAATAAACATAAAAATAGACCTAAAGCTTAAAAAAATAGACTTATTTAATTAAAAGAAACTTTATTAAAATTTGAAAAAGCTAACTGTTATACCAATACTACCAATACATGTACACAATACACCAAAAAGGGAACAACAACAAAGATTGGTATTTCTATGCCCTTCACATTAGTGAAAATGGTATATTTAAGTTTGTCATTCCGTTTGTAATTTCTTTAATATCCATTTGCGACCCCATAAAGTATATAATTTTTTGATCGTTATAGATAACAAAGTCGATATAGCTATGTCCGTCTGTCCGATAATCTGTTGAAATCAAGTTATTATGGCCCCTCGATATTTTTTGGACCTGTTTGTGGTATCAAAACATACCTGTCAAAATTTTGCTATTAAAAATTTAGCAAAATCCCCCGACAACTAACAGAGATAGAAAGATATAAGCCAGCAACCACGACAGCCTTTGTTTGTTTCTCTAAAATTTTTACATAAAAGCCTTAACAACTGCACCGGAGATGCAACTTCACGGATGTAATGTAAGACCGATTTCCATTAAAGTTTTCTTGGAAATATTTTTGTGAAACATACTAAATAAATTTAAAAAAATTTTTTTTTTTAAATCGCTTCCACAGCTTCCAGGGTGCTTCTACAAAAGTATAAAACCGATCCAAATTAACTTATCCTCCCAAATATTTTGTGGAAGATACTTACCCCCTATCTTCAGCCGCCAACAGGGTTGCACCACAAAATTTAAAAAATATTAGGGTAAATACCCTACAATTCCTCAAAATCACCCTTAGAGGAATAAAATGTATTAGAGACCCTTATTAGTTTTCCTCCCAAGAATATTCCTGCAGCATACTTACATCCTATCTCCATCATCGGGTTGGATTACAAAATTTACAAAGTCATCCTTAGAGAAATTAAGAATTCGACCGACCCCAGCTGTTTCTCCTTTGGAACATAAACCTAAAAATGCTTACCCCCTATCTCTACCGCTTAAGGAGGCTCCCATACAAAGTTTGCGAAATTGTAATGAACTCCGCCTACAGCTTCCAGGGTGCCCGTGGGTAGGTCAAATGAAGAACTGACCCCAACTCATTTTTCTTTGCAAACATTTTCCTAGAATATAATTACCTCCTATCACCACCCCCTAAGGGGGTTTCCATACAAAATTTGAAAAAAATTAAGATAAAAACCCCTACATGTTGTGAAAGGTATATAAGATTCGACACAGCCAAATATAACACTCTTACTTGTTTTATTATTATTCTTTGTATATTTTATAATTAAATGTCTAAATTAAGGAATCATTGACGTATAGATAATATTTACTTAGGTAGGGATCCATTTAAAATTTTAAAAATTAAATATTCTAGATTAAGGTTGCATAGAAGGTCATGCAATTTTTCCTTTTTATAGCTCATAGTACTCTATTGTACAGGGTGGCCACTGGCAAGGTATACAACTTTGTTTTGCCGCCATCTTGGTAAACATTAGTCTTGACAGTTCATATATGGCAGTCGTGAAGTAGAGACGTTGCAAATTTAATATAAAAAATATTCGGTTAACCACCGTGTTTTAATCGTTAAAACATTTTATCAAAATCAATCCCCAATTTTCATTAAAAAACCATAATAAGTGACGAGGCACAATTTCATTTGAATGGACATGTGAATAAACAGAAAAGTCGGTTCTGGGCAATGGAAAACCCTTAAATTCTTCATAACTAACCTTTGCATTCAATAAAAATGACATTATGGTGTGCAATTTGGTCAGGAGCCATCATTGGGCCTTACTTTTTCGAAACTGAAAACGGCGTAACGGTAACTGTCAATGGGAAGTGATATCGTGATATGATTGAACATTTTTAATGCCAAAAATGCATGCTTTGGGCTTGGTTAACATGCGGTTTCAACACACATCTCATACAACCAGGATTACAATGGAATAACTGCGAGAACTCTTTCCACAACAAGTTATTTCAAGAAATGGTAATGATGATTGGCCTGATTTGACTGCCCTGGACTTCTTTTTGTGGGGATATCTGAAAAGCAAGGTTAATGCCAACAAACTAGAAACGCTGAAGCAACTTAAACAAAATATTTGTGATAAAATTATTGAAATGTAAGGCGGACATTTATCTGAAATTGTATTTCATTCTGTTTCATTTAATCAAAAATTATAAACAAAGTAGTATACCTTGCCAGCGGACACCCTGTATTTAGTACTTTGTTTAAATCAGTATTCAAAGCTGCATTATTAACTGCTAGAATTTATCATATTGCAACAGTAGAAAAATTTATTTTTAATTTTTTAACATTTTTTGCTCTAGTAAGATTTTTCTTTGACTTTGTTTTGTAGGATTGTCATCCTTCTAAGTATCCATTTCTTTGCACTAAACAAATGAGACGTCTTTTTGGATTTAGGTGACGGTATATATTAATTGTTTAATGTGTTATTTCTGACTTGAAATATTTTTTATATAAATTTGAAGCGAAATATTCCAAGGACGCATAAAAATGTCAAATATAGGGTTTTCCATATATTTGGGTTGCAAAACAGGCTTAAATATTAATAATAAAAAGATGTGGAAATTATACGTTTTCATTGGCATTGGAAATATATATGTATGTATGTCCAGGGGGCAAATTACCGCATTCGATTCGGATCGAAATTAAAAAGTTCAAATTAGAATTCCTATACTAAAAGCATTGACAACTCGATCGATCGAGTAGAATTTCGATTCGAATCGAATGCCGTAATTTGCCCCCAGGCCATTAGTTCTTGCTTGTCTACTACACTTTTGCTTCTCTCTAATCACTGTAATGAAAATAATAACAATTATTTATGATACTAACAAGGATGTCAATTGTTTCTTTTTTCCCTCTGCTGCTCCTCGTGATTGGTGTTGATGATGGTAATGAAATAGTTGTCGGCAACGCGACTTTGTTTTAGCGTAAATGCGTTTAATGTTCTACAATCATAATGGTGTTGTCTACTTGTTCTTGTTTTTTTTTTGGTAATAATAATGACAATATTTTTATATAATTTTAAGAAAGCAACATGACAGCAGACAGCCTTCAAATCGACAAGCTGTTAAATCTATATTCGTGTAAACATACACACACACACACACAACGAGCATCATGGAAGTATACAACAACTAGACAAATACAAAACACAAATAAACAACAAAAACAAAGCCAAAAAAGGGAGCCTTTTTTATATTTGTTAAAAGGCAAAGTTAACAAACAACTAAATATTAATAATGTCCCTCCTTGCTAAGTTAAGGTTTTGTTTACATACAATTAGGACTTAAGGATTTTTTATTTGTTTTGTTGTTGTTGTTGTTTTTGGGGTATTATCAAAGTCAAATTTTGTTTGGGGCCCACAAGAAGAACATCTGATACATTGCGGCTTTTTTTTTGTTAAGAAAACCATTAAGTAAGGCATTACCTGTCAAATGAATATTTAAATGCTTGCGTATAGTATTTCCTTAAATTTCTTTACTAAGTTTGTAAATATCTAAGTTAAAATTATTATTAAGACCCCCAACGTCTTTATAGATGAAGTAAATTAAAACAGTTCATATTTACATTAAAGTTATACGAAGATGCCATTGCGAGTTTTTATAAAAAAACCCAGTTTGTTTAAAGGCAAAAGTCGATAAGATTAATAAAAATAAATGTTTAAATTTAAAAAGTCGACTTTCTGTTTTTACTAAATAAATTGTGTTTTTATTTTATTAATTTGAATTTCTAAGAAAAAAATGCTAAAACCTTTAAGCAGCCAAGCAAAAGAACCATTGAACCAGTGTCCTTGTAAAAATCCTTAAAAATTTGTTTTGACACCAAAAAGAAAATTCAATTTTTTTTTATCGTAAGGGTTTCTATTTATCAAACGCTTAAATAAATAATTTGCCATTACAGTAGATCCCATTGAAATTCGAAACACTTCATTCTGTTGATAAATCGAATTTATGAATTTTTTTCTAAAGTTGAACTGTAGTATCCTTAAGCATAAAATACGCTTCACGTAAGTAATAAGAGTATATATAGGTTAGTCAATACGCTTGTAATTTCCTTAATATCCATTTGCGATCCCATTGAGTATATATTTTCTTGATCCTTATAGATAGGAAAGCTGATGTAGAAATGTCCGTCTGTCCGATAATTTGTTAAAATCAAGTTTCTAAAGCCGCTTGGTACTTCTCGGACCTGTTTGTGTTATCAAAACATCAGGTATTCCTGCGAAAAGTTTGCTGTTGAAATTCAGCAATATCGACTGATAAGTAACAGAGATAAAAGCCGGCAACCACGACTACCTTTGTATTTTTTTCTAAAATTTGCACATAAAAACCTCTACAACTGCCCCGGAGTTGCCCCTAGACAGATGCAATGCAGGACACACTCTTATTACTTTTTCTCACAAACATTTTTGTGGAATATACTTACACACTATCTCGGCTTCTTAACAGGGTTACCATACAAAGGTTATTTATTTTAAATCGCTCCCACAGCTTTCAGGGTGCTCCTACAAAGGTTAAATGTAAGACCGGCCTCAATTAATTTTTCTTTTCAAACAATTTTCAGCCCTTACAGGGTTGCCATACAAAGTTTGAAAAAATTAAGATAAAAACCCCTTAAACTTCCTCGGAGCCACCCTTAGAGGAAAAAATGTATCACAGACCCCATTAGTTTTCTCTCCCAAACATATTTCTACGACATGCTTACCCCCTATCACCATCACCTAAGGGGGTTGCCATACAGAATTTATAAAAATGATGTAAAAAGAACAATAACTTCGCAAAAGTCGGCCTTAGAAAAATAAAATACACAACTGCCCCCATCAGTTTGCTCTTCCAAACATATTTCCAGAATATACTAACTCCCTACCACCATCGCCCAAGGGGGCTCCCCTACAAAGTTTTGGAAATAGTAATAAATCACCCCTACAGCCTCTCGGGTACTCCCACAAAGGTCAAATGTAAGACTGACCCCAGTTAGTTTTTTCTCTGAACATTTTTGTGAAACATACTTACCCTCTATCCAACATACCTAACCTCCAACAGGGTTGCCATACAAAATATAAAAAATAGGGTAAAAACACCTACAACTTCCCCGGAGTTGCCCTTAGAGGAATAAAATTGATCACAGGCCGCAACACAACTTCCCCGAAGCCGCCCTTAGAGGAACAAAATGTACAAAGATCCCATCAGTTTTCTCTTCAAAACATATTCCTACAACGTACTTACCCCCTATTACCACCATCTAAGGGGGTTGCCATAAAAAATTTACATAAATTATGTAACAACGCCCATAACTTCCCTAGAATCAGCCTTAGAGAAATAAAGGGAAGTACCGACCCCATTAGTTTCCTTTCCCAAACATATTCTTAGAAAAAATTTTTCCAGAACATACTTTCCCGCTATCCCCACCTCCTAAGTTGGTTGCCATACAAAATTTTAAAAAATTAGGGTAAAAACCACTACACGTTGGTTGCCATACAAAATTTTAAAAAATTAGGGTAAAAACCCCTACACGTTGTGAAGGGTATATAAGATTCGGCACAGCCGAACATAGCTTTCTTACTTGTTTTTTTTAAGTGGCACTTGCCTACACAAATCAATATACATACACACACGTTCACTTGCAGCCTGTTTAAAAAAAGTAAACAAAACCGTTTCCAATAAACTAAACAATTTTTTGATGGGTATTTATTTGCTTTATCATTTAATCCTTATTTCTATTCAAATATGTAAGTTTATTTGAAAAAAAGGTCTTTTTTAAAGCAAATTATTTTTTCGTAAATATTTTAACAAATTATTTTTTTTTTTTTCAAAGTTTATCATAAAAAATTTATTTGGCAACTAAGTAGTCCGTCCTAAGGCATAATAAATCTTTTAATAATCTGTTTCATCTTGCAATTTTTTCGTTTTGCCCATCAGACTGGTTATATGGCCTCCTTGAATGGCTATTTTTCAAAAAGGAGCAAAAAAAAAAAAATGTCAAATAACTAAAATAGCAAAAGAATATCGAATAAAAAATAAGTAGAAACAACCAGCCAGCCGTAACATTAATATACATAATTTGTTGACCTCCCCACACTGCTTCGAATACACAATCAAGTTTTACATATGAACGTGTTTATGTACATAAAACAAGTTTTTTTTAGCTTCTTGTGAAAAAACAAATTTTTATGCGTAAATGTAAGAACAATTTAGAAAAAACTTTATGTAGTGTCCGAATAAAAAGCTTAAGGCAGTGGATTTAAAGGGGTATGAAAAAAAGATTCGATTATTGGCAGTTAAGATAAAGAATCAAAATGGAGGGATGTACCGTAATAAAAGCAACTACCAACATCATTATTAAAATGTTTTTATTTGTTGTTATGGCTGGTTTTCATATTGCAGCACTTGACATATATTGTTCACTTAAGCATTAAGCAGTGATTCCCAAATTTTGCTCTTCGTTCAAAAATAAACTTAAATTTAAAAACATATAAAAATTTAAAGTTATTTTAAATGTGAAACAAAACGAAGATTTTTTGTTGTTGCTTACTCTTTTACATTGTGATATAAAGATATATGTATTTCAATAAGCAATTACATTTGAGTTTTCTAATATACAATGTGACCCCATATAGTATTTGTATTCTAGTTCCTCATGTATAGAAAAGTCGATTTACTAAGCACGGTTAGTCTGAAAGTAGATATTGACAAAAAAAGAATACCCCACAAATAGTGAGTATAGAGTTTGAAAGCACCATGTATCGACATTCAAAAAAGCCCAAATTAATAAAAATCGTCGAATTGAAATCAAAATTTATGACGATTTTTAGGATAGGGTGTCCCCTAAAAAATATAAAAAAATTAAAAAGGTTAAAACAGTTTAAAGCAATAAAAGTTTATGCCCCCTGTTTGGTGTTTTACTTTTTGGTAGAATTTACAGGCTTCGTTTTTAATCCACTCTTGGGCGGTTACACTAACACCATCTTAGTTAAAAACACACACATACAAACAGCTACAAATTCTCTAATTTTCTACATATTACCGCAGGGATATTGAATATACATATGTATATGTCGCAGACAACCGCTAGCAGTTTTTCGGCATATTTTTTTTTCTTTTAGCAACTACGTATCGTTACATTAATATAGAAAGGCCCTAACCTGTTATTTTTTTTTAAGTTCACATATTCGTTTTTTCGATAAGTAATCTGCTTATATATCACAATTAACCAAAAAAATCTCGACTGAAAAAAATTACAAGTTAGGGCCTTTTTATATTAAGGTAACGATATGTTGTGAAAATTTATACTTTCGATGAAAAATATTATTAAATGAAAATTTCATTCTAAAGTTAATTTTGAGCCAGAAGCTTTATTGCATTCTTTTATGACATTGTTGTTGCTTTATGTTGTTGCATTTTTTGCTTAACAAAATAAATTGGTTTAAAAATACACGTAGAGCAGAAAAAACATATTTATCAGGTTAAATTATTTATAGTTTTAAATTTATTTTGGTAATTTGAGCATCAAATTAAATTTGCCAAAACTGTTTTACAAAATATTTTCATCCCTTTATAAGCTTTGCATAGGGTAACTAAGGAATTGTTTCTTAATTCAATTATCAATTCCTTCAACGTACTTATATGTAGTTAAGTTTAACAAATTAAAGCCGCTTTGTTAGCCTTAAAGGGACTTAAGGGGTTTGAGTTTATTTCAAGCTTGAACCAATAAATATATGCAACGTATATCCTTATAAAGTCAGTCGTAATCTTATAGGTGGCATCTTCACAAAGTTAATGTTTTAGTCATGGGCAGAAAATAATAATTATATCCGAAACCTTAAAGAAAAAAAGCAAGGACAGGGAAACTTTAGAGAGTCAAGTAAAGTAGTAAGTAAAGTACACCCGAAAATATTATCCTTGATTTTTTTGGAAATCAAATGCTTTTAAATTCACGGCAAGAATTGTTATTTTTTAATTTTTGGAAAAGTTATTTCTGACCTGGGTTAGGTCAAAGTTTTACTATAATTTTTTAAGTAAATTGTAACAAATGTCTTCAATAATTTAATATGTTTGTCGGTGTGAATTTCTTCCTACAAAGGCATTAGTTGTGTTAAACGTTTCATTACTCACTTACATACATGCACATATACATACATCAGCATCTATTAAGACAAATTTTTCCAAAAAAAAAAGGAAACCAAAAAAATAAGATATTATTAAATATTTGTGTTTTAAAGACATGAAAACATTATGTTGTTTGTAACTATTAAAATTGTCACGTAAACGCTGGGAAAAAAAGTTTGAAAACATCCCTATATATATTATAAAATCAAGGTGTAAGTTTGTTTGTTTGTTTGTTTGTTTGTTTGTTTGTCACGCAATCACGCCTAAATGGCTGGACCGATTTTCATGAAATTTGGAATGTAAATACCTTGAAGCCCTGGGTGTGCGATAGGCTATACGTTTTTGGAAAAAGGGGAGGTGCCACGCCCACAGCACTTAAAATCTAACTGTACTTCTACTGCAAAAAACTAACTTTTAATCCTGGTGCATATGTTGCACCGATTTTTTCAAAATTTTGTACACATTTATAAGGCCTCTAACGGAAAAAAATTTTAAGGAAAAAAAGAGGCGGGACCACACCCCCTAAAACAAAAATTATGTGATAGGCACTTATTCCAGACCAATTTTTTTGAAATTAGTTCGCATATAAACGGCTTCTAAAGTTAAAATTTTGGAGGTAAAAAAGTGGGCGTTGCCACGCCTACCAAAATTAAACTTTTTTTCGCTGGTACTTTTATTGCACCGATTTTTTTTCAAACTTGGCGCACATATAAAAGGCCTCTTATTCTAAAATTCTAAAGGACAAGAACTAGGGGTTGCCGCGCCCACAAAAATTACAGTCTTCATACTGGTTCTTCTATTGCTGCGATATTTATGAAGCTCAAAAATTGACCTATAATTTTTATTTTTTTCGGTACAATAATTAGTGGCACAAAGATGGACAAACGTGCAAAAATATTTGAAGATAGAGCAATATTTGAGCCAGTTATAGCCTAAAACGCTAAATCCGGGAGGACTTTTGTATGGGAGCTAGGTCAAAAAATTAACTGATCATCACCATAAACAACATGCTTTTTTGCCATGCCAAAATACGTATCTGTTCCAAATTTCATTGAAATATCTGCAAAAATGCGGTCTCTACATTGTTTACAAGAATACATTAACTCCCAGCCGGACTGACGGACTGACATGTTTTAATAGACTCAGGAAGTGATTATGTGGCAATCGGTATAATTAGAGGCAGGTCTGAGACCTTTGCTTTTGTAAGGTACCAAAATTTTTTACAAAAACATAATAAAATTTGGGTATAACAATATAAGAGAACTTTAAACTCCTTTTGAAAAACACTTGAAATGTAATTATACTATAAATTAAGAACGATAGATATATACAGGGTGTCCGCCGGCAAGGTATACTAATTTATTTTACCGCCATTTTGGTAAACGTTAATCTCGACAGCCCGTATTTTTCAGTCATGAAGTAGAGACATGGCAAATTTATTATGAAAAAATATTCAGTAACCCAACGTGTTTTAATCAATAAAACATGACAACCCCGTTTTTCATGAAAAAATAATGAGTGCCGAGGCATATTTTCATTTGAGTGGATATGTCGATAGCCAGAATAGTCGGTTCTGGGTAATAGAACCCCCTCAAATTATCCATCAGTCAATTTTGCATCCATTAAAAGTGGAAGTCTGGTGTGCAATTTGGTCAGGAGGAATCATTGGAGCTTACTTTTTTAAAACGGAAAACGGCGTAATGGGAAGCGATATCGCATACAGCTAGGATAACAATGGAACTTCTCCGAGATCTCTTTCCACAATAAGTTATTTCAAGAAATTGGCCTGATTCGACTGCTCCAGACTTCTTTTTGTGGGGATATCTGAGCAGCAAGGTTTGTGCATATAAACCACCTTTCCGGCGGACACCCTGTGTATGGCAATATTATTGGAGCAACAATACCAACAGGATAGTTCTAAGGGGAAGATATTTTTAAGCTCCATATACTAAGTAATCCAAAAGGTTTGCCTTCCAATTCTTAACGCTGGCAGTTTTCAAACAAACTAGCCTTTGCTTTAACAATCAAATAATCCCAGCTTTCTGGTTTGCTGGATTTTCTGGCTTGCACTTGGAAATCCCCCCCTCCCTAGGAGTACTAGGGTACTAAGTGGATAAAATTTACAGATTTTTGCACTAAATGCAAAACTCCTAACAGAGTGTAAAATAGCGTTTTATGAAGTACCTAACTACCCGTCATTTTTTTTATAAGATACAAACTTAACTATTAATTTTTGTATAGTAATTTAAAACTTAATAATCCAGATTTGTTTTGTTAGGTTTTGTTTGCATAATTTCACACAATATTGTTTATGGGTTTAATGTTTATGTAAAAGTTTTATTAACAACACTAAAGGGTATTTCGTGTAAAAATTTACATACCAAAAGCATAAGCAGTTCATCAAAACGATCAAAAGTTCGAGTTGAATCGAATGCCGTAATTTTCTCCGAGTTTTATATGCACTTTTTTAAGTAAGACAATTGCCTTCAAACTTTACCTTTTAATATTATTCCCGCGCAACGCCGGGACGGGTAAGCTAGTTAATAATAATTTTTTTCGTGTTGTCATCGTCTTAATTTTTTTATGTTATTTTCTATGAGTTTTGTTTAATATCTTTTTGTAAGCTTTTTGTATTTTTTCTTTTGCTAAATTTTTCTTGATAAATAGGAGTATATATATTTAAGGTTTGCCGGTTTAACCATTGTTTGTAGCGGTTTGTCATAAACTTAATGAGAATTATTAAGAATTAGTGGTTGATGTTAACCAACTTGATGCAAAGCAATGTTAATTAAGGTCAAGGCCAAACTGTTCCGAAGTCTTAACCTACTTCTTGTCTTTGCACAGCCTAAAAAAGTCTGTCTGACATAGCAGTGCCCTCCAGCGTCCAAGCTATGCACTTTGGATATCTCCTGCTCTTATTGAGAAGAAAGTAAGTGCTTTTTTTATCTAGTCTAAGCCACATAAGTCTAAAGGAGTCGTAGTTAGACATGTATCTTAAAATGTGTGATATCTTATCCAGTGTCTATATTAAACAACAATAAAAACCCGGCCACCTGCTCATATACTAACTTAAAACCCTGGGTTGATCTCCTCCATGTAAAATTTTTGGCAATTTAATAACGCCACAATGATAAGACACTGGACACAGAATTACATTGCATGATGCCGTGATTATCTTGAGAGCACGGTCAAAGCGTGTTCTGTTCACTCTGCCTTAGCATATTTTTAAACTGAATTTTTGCCTTTGATAATAAGTAAACATAACTTAAAGCTTAAATATTAATAACAGTCTAGTTCAGACGAAAATCAAAGTTCTCCAATTAAAGCATAAAACAATTCTAAAGGTTTAAACTAAGGGCAACAGTGTCCTTCCTCTTCAAGCATGTATGCCCCTCATGTTGAAACATGTTTCAAGCCAACCGATTTCGATGTGTTTCCAGATTATTTAGGATCTGCTTCTAATCCTAAATAACTTGGCCCATATTTGTATTAAATTAAAATTAATTGAACGAAAAATATTTGTAAGATAAGTCTCAAGAAACCAGTGCCCAGACGCTGGATAACGTAGTTTACTATGAAAAAGAAACAATACTGTAGAAGTCGCGCGAATAGTTTGAGTTGTTCGAGTTATTCGTGTTAACCGTGTGGTTTAAAAGCCCCAAACGATTATTTGACCAAAATAAAAATTCCTAAATCTATTTAATATTTGATCAAACCCCGATTAAATGGATACTCTAGTCGTCATCCTGAACAAAATGTTACAAATTCGTTTTACAATTTCCATACTTTTGCTTAACGTTTTTCTGAACTAAAAAACAATTTTCAGTTTTTAACTTATTTCAAAAGCAAATAACAAATTTTACGGAAAATGAAGAATTAAATAGATGAAGAAAAATATGAAAAACCTTAAGTAAATATTTAGTTCACTACGTACTACTGATGGAGCGTATTTTATTTGGATGACTTTAATAAAGTTTTTTATTTGTGTAAGTTTGTGATTAAGGAGAACGGCTGAAAGTAGCACACAAAACGTCCTTTCAAGCTTTATGATTTAGTTGTTTTATCCTCCGCAGGGTAGTCGTTTCAAAGATAACAATGCAATATGGCCACTGGGAACTTAAAAACCAAAATGTAGCAGAATTGTTGTTGATTTTGTTTTTTTTACAAATTTTTGTTGTTCACGTTTTCCTCTTAAAGGCAACTGCTTCTGCTGCTACTATTAGGTATCCATTATTTAAGTTAATAGTTTTCCAACTTTTTTTAATACCAAAAAATTGAAAACTATGTCCTTAAGCATTTTAGTAACAAAAATAATCCATTCCTTTCGTAACTGAAAAAAGTGTCAAATGAGTAGACAATTTTTTAAAAGAAAAAATCATATCTGGAGACTAAAGACATTTACTCTAAATGTTGGTGGTGTCCACTTTATTACTGTTTATGAATGCCTTTGTTGTTTGGGGCTTTTCTGTTTGTCTTTAGAAAGAATAAACAATGTTTAAATAATAGCACGTATTTCAATTGTTAATCACATTAACTTAAATATTCATTAAAAAGCAATTCACAAAATATTTTTGTTTAAGTAAATGTTTGTTGTTTCTTAAGTAAATAAGTATGTCCACCCAAATGCGTAAAAATCAATCACAATATTCTCCGATTGAAACGCTTAATATTTAATCAATATAGAAATGATGACAGACATTGGTCACGCAACTAGGCATGAATACACATAAACATATGCATATTTATGTTTAATTATTTCGAAAAATTAAGACAGTCCTAAGATTATTTTTTTTGCTTGGAAAAACAATTATTTGAATATTGAACAGGAGCCTTAAGAGGGTGGCAAAAGTACATATCGTTTGAATTTAAAACTTAGTTTAAGGAATGCACAAAACGTTTTAGAAATTTACTGAAGGCACAAACAACATCGCTTAGATAACACTGTAAAGGGATAAATATAATTCCTCAGACAAATTTTTAACTATGGCGTCTAACTGCTGGTTTAAACCGGGCATACGCAAACCACTCACGCGTGTGCATGCTTTCTAAGCATTGAAGAGAGTAAGAATACAAAAATTGGTTTTTTAGTCTCTTTTTCCAGATGACCAGTGTAACCAGTTAGGATTTTCAAAATGTTTAATGGACATATTTTTAAATTACATTCAATACTTGGTTTAACTTATATCGTCGAGTCTTCATTTTCGTTATAAAAAATAATTAAAGGAAACATCAAAAATAAGTTTAGTAATAAACATGTTAAAGGTCTTATCTATGAAATTATGCAAAACTAACTAGCATAGCAAAAATATTTTGTATATATGAAAATTTTACTTTAACATCATCGGCTTAGTTTTTACTATTACTTTCCAAAACTTTTTAAATGCAATTCTATCATATTTTTTAATTTCAACTAGGGTGCCATTCGAGACAAACAATTACTCTCAAAAACAAACAACCAACACAATCAAAATATAAGAATGTATGCGTGTGCCGATCACTGGTTTAAACAGACCCGTTATCACAAAACCACCACTACGTAGATGAAAAGGATCTTAAACAAAGAAACATGTAATATTTTCGCATATTATTTAAAGAAAGTGTTAACTCCCAATACATTTTCTTCATGCGCGAATTACCTTTACTTCTTATTAGAAGCGTTCACACACAAAATATAAACCAAGCCGTATCGATGCCAAAAGTACGGTGGTTATAGATTTTCTTAAGCCAAGTACAACTTATTTAGCATGTGTTTCTTATTTTTTAAAATATTTTTAGGCCAAAAAAGCGCTGATTTAAGTTCGAACCCGAGCTGATGTAGGCTTTAAAAAACTGACTTAAACGTAAAAGTTATTAACCCAAAATTGAAAACTAATTTTTTGACTTACGGAGCCTTATTCAAAAAGAAGAGTTTTATATTTTATTTTAATTTTATACATACTTACTTTTTGTTATTTGGAAATTTTTTTTCTGTACTTGCCGTACCTGGGATTTGAACCTGGGACTCTCCGAAATGCAAGAACATCGAGAAATTTTGATTTAAATTTATAAAAGCAACAAGTTTTTTCTACTTAATTTTTTTGAAGTAATACCGATATAGATATACGATTCTATTTTCATGAAGCCAAAGGCGTACAAAGGCTGATAATTATTTATATGTAAAAGAAGTTCCGCGTCTTAAAAAATTAGCAACAAGTTTTCTACCTTGGTCAGCAGCTTGCCTCTTAGAAAAAATGGTTTCAATGCCTTGAAAGGATTTCTTAGGCTTTAAAGTCTGTTACCAAATTTGTCAAAACGGTTCGTGAATTGTCTAAATTTACCCTTACTCCGATCTTGATATAAACAACTGCATTCACAATTACTAGTCTGGATTAGGGCGACAACATCGTTTAATCGAAAAAACCCAAAAAGTGGTACAAGTTATAAGAAAAGCCTTTGAGCAAAGAAGAATTTTGTGTATTTTTTTATAAGTGTCTCTCAAGCATTTAAAAACGTTTGGAATGATGGTATTGCAACTAAAATAAATTTAAATTTGCAAGTGATCATTCGTTGCAGTCGTATGGCAACCCCCTTTAGAAGTTCGAGATAGGGTGAAACTATGTTCTGGGATAATGCTTGCAAAAAAAAAAAGAAGTTGGGGCAATCTTGCATTTGACCTGTCCACGGGCACCCTGGAAGCTGTTGGTGATAGGGAGTATGATCTGGAAATATGTTTGAGAGGGGAAACTAAAGGGGGTCGATCGTACATTTTATTTCTCTAAAGCCGACACTGGGAAAGTTATGGGCATTTTTAGATCAGTTTTGCAAATTTTGTATGACAACCCACTTATGTGATGGTGATAGGGGGTAAGTATGTTTCACAAAAATTTTTGGGAGGAAAATCAATTATGGTCAGTCTTACATTTAATTTTTGTAGAAGCATTTTGAAAGCTGTTGGAGGGGTTTTAAAAAAATTCAAAAAATATTTATATTTGTATGGCTAAAAATTAATCGGAGCTAGTTTTACACAGCATTCGTGTAGGGGCAACTCTGGGGCAGTTGTAGAGGTTTTTATGCACAAATTTTCGAGAAACAAACAGAGGTAGCCGTGGTTGCTGGCTTTTATCTCTGTCAGTTATCAGGCGATTTCGCTAAATTTCAAAAGCACAAGCTTTTGATACCACAAGCAGGACCGAGATATATCAAGGGGTTAAAGAAACTTGATTTCAACAGAATAACGGAAGGACCGGTATCGCTAAGTTAACTTTCCTATACATAAGGTGGAAAAAAACCACCCTATTGAAAGATGTTCTTATTTTTCAACTGCCGGCCAATGTCGAATCTCTTTTAACATTTGTGAACAAGACAGATGTAGAATTTAAGTAAAGAAGCGATACACTCCTCAAGAACGCGGAGTAATCGCGTCTATTTTTTTGCATAACAATTCGTTTGTGGTGTTGGCGCAGTGCGAGTTACGTCGCCGATTCCCGAGTCGTCCGGCACCGACTGCGCAAACACTGCGCCGTTTGGCCACCAACCCTGAAAACCCGAACCCGGAGCCCCCATTTTGCCGAGAATATTGCCGCTGTTGGCGAGGGTGTCGAGCTGTCGCCAGAAACATCGATCAGATACCGTGCCTAGCAATAAGCCATCAGCTGGTCGTCCCTGAGGCGAGTTTTGGTCAGAGACTTGCGCAAAGTCCAGTCCGTGCAACAGCTGCTGCCTGTTGACCGCCAAACACCATCAGATGATTTCTTTTGGCCCACCTTGCATAAGGATCAAGAAAATATATACTTTATGGGGTCGCAAATGGGTACTAAAGAAATTACAAACGGAATGACAAACTTATATATCACTTACGTAAAGGGTATTATTTCATTTCGAAAAATGTTTTTAACGCTTCATTTACAAATTGAATTTTAAAATTAAAAATAAAAAAAATCTTAACGAACTTCTAAATATAAAGAACCCACTAAAGATTTAATATAAATTTATTAAAATAAAAAGTGTTGTTGTCAGTTTTAATTATATTTTGTCATAATCAAGGACTAACTAAAATAAAAAATAAATAAAAAAATAAAACTTTAGCAACAACGTTAAAAGATTTATTAAAGAAATATTATATTTGTTGGGAATCTTTGCAAGACGACTTCCTGACTGACTTACTCACTTAATGGCTGCCTTAAGTTATTCATTCAACTTATTACCTGGAGTACCTTTTTTTTAATAGAAAAATATAAAAATATTTACATTAAAAAAGGACTTGACTAGTTTTTAACCATATTTTACGCTGGACTGAATATTTTTATTACTTTTAAACAAATTTTCTTTTTACTTCTTTTTCACTGGAGACTGTTTGTTTGTTTGATTCTTAATAACTTTTATGGTTTATTTCTGTGTGTGTATGTGTAACGTTGTAAAATTTTATTACCTTTTTTAAGATTTATGTAGACTACAAAATATCTTTAATATATTTGCTTAAACCTTTTTTTTCGCCACAAAATATTTACAAAATATCAAAGGAAAACTACCCAAATAAATAAAAGTTAAACAAAAATTTTTTTAATGTGTCTCCATATAAATCAGTAAAAAACCTTAAAAGAATTTTTGATTTAAGAAGTAGGGGTTTGTTTTTCTCCTAAAAAAATGGTTTTTCTATCAACTTAGTTTGTTAAAAGTTGCTTTATTATGTCAGCAACACCCACACACTAGATTTTTTTTATTCTCATTAAGAAAAATTTACAAAAGCCCTGTCATATAACTGTTTTTTAGATAAAAGAACATAATAAAATTGTAAAAAAACGAAATAAAACTTAGTTTTTTAAAATGAGAACAAACGGAAAAACTATGGAAAAGCATATGACGTGATGTAGCGAGTTTTTAATTAAAAATGTTTTCTGTTCTATTTATGTGGTTTGGGAAACTTCTGGACTTAAAAAGGGGGATTTACAAATTAAAGGATATTTTTTTAAATGCCTTTTACTTAGTGATAAGGGCATGCATTAGTTTGTCATTTCATTTGTAATTTCGTTAATATTTTTTGCGACCTAATAAAGTATATACATTCTGATTCCTTATAGATTAGGGAAATCGATTTAGTGATGTCCGTGAGCTGAAATCAAGTTTCTAGCGCGAAATAAAATAATATTAGAATAATTTTAGGCTGAAGGCTAAAATCAAGTATACACAGAGATATGAGCAAAAACCAAAAATATCCCATTTTTTGGGGTCAAAATCCATGCATTTTCTCATATATACCTCGACAAATATAACCGCTGGTGTCACAAAACCTCTCACATATACTGAATAGACAGTGCAGGGGACGGCTGAGAATTTAATGTAAGAAACTATGACGGCTATCGAATTGAAAATAGGCACAAATTAGTTAATGTTAGTTGAATAAAAGCTGAGGGGGGGGGGGCTGACGATAGCCCCTACATATATATTCTATTTGTAGAAACTTTTGATGCGCTTTATGTTTGAAGCGATAACAGCTATCGCCTTCAAATGCTTCAAAAGAAATAATTGAAAACTAATGCCTACATTCTGAAAACATATTTGTTGGGGAGGAGCAAGGGGGGGGGGAAGTCCCCACACAAATGAACAATATTTGCAAAACTTATGATACGCTATATTTTGGAAAATATAAAAACTATCAACTTCAAATGACTTACAGAAAGTAATTGGATAACAATGCCTACAAATTGGAAATTACCAGGGAAGAAGACGTGAGGGGGCAGCCCCCACACAACTAGCAAATCGTTAAGAAATTTTCGATATGCTTTATCTCGGAAACTATAACAGCTATTGCCAGGAGCCGGGGAATTGAAAGCCCTAATACAAATGAGCAATTTTAATTCAAACTTTTGATACGAAATATATCTAAAAACTGTCGAGCTTAAACCTTTTACAAGGTAATTCTATTATGATTTTTTTATTATTCACATTGAGGTAAGGGTATATATCAGGTTGTCATTCCGTTTGTAATTTCTACAATATTCATTTTGGGTCGCTCTTAGAGAAATAAAATGTATCACAGACCCCATTAGTTTTCCCTTCCACACATATTCTTAGAACATACTTATCCCCTATCTAAAGCACCTTAGAGGGTTGCCATGCAAAATGTATGAAAATGCTGTAAAAACGCCCATAACTTTCATAGAGTCGGCCTTAGAGAAATTAGGTTTAGGAACGACTCCCATTAGTTTCCTCTCCCAAATATTTTTCTAGGACATACTTACCCCCTATATCCATCACTTAAGGGGGCTCTTATACAAAGTTTCGGAAATTGTAACGAATCTTCCCCTACAGCTTCCAGGGTGCTCCAACAAAGGTAAAATAAAAGATCGACCCCAATTATTTTTTCTCCCAAATATTTTTGTAAAACATACTTACTCAATATATCCAGCCCCTAACAGGGTTGCCATACAAAACAGAAATAGTTAGGGTATAAGCCCCTACAACTTCCCCGGAGTCGCCCTTAGAGGAATAAAATGCATTATTGGTCCCCATTGGTTTTCACGCCTATGCATATTCCTAGAACATACCTTCCTCCTATCTTCACCCCCTAATTGGGTTGTCGTTCAAAATTTGAAAAAATCAGGGTAAGAACCCCTACAACTTCCCCGAAATCAGCCTAAGACGATTTTAATATGACACCGATCCCTATTTAAAAAATTAGAAATATTTCATACATATAAAAAATGGATAAAAACAAAAAATCTTTAGGTTTTCAAAGAGGCAATGTGAAGGGTATAAGATTCGGCGCAGCCCTTACTTGTTTTGAAATATAATAAGCAAACATATCAAACATAAACTCTTTTTTAAAGTTGTTTTTTTTCAACTTTCCTTGCGGTAATAAAAACTCTCAAGCGATTAATCCCATTTATGTATAAATATTTTAAAATGGTAATAAGCGTCCAATTCAAAATTCAAAAATATCGTTTGTGGGAATTTGCATTCAACTCCCTTATTCACTGTATTTTTAACGAGTATTAAACGATTTTTATACAAATTATACCAACCTACACCAGCCAGTTATATAATTTAATTTTTAATGCTGTAAGAAGTTGTTAAGACTGCTAATAAAACAAGATCTTAACTTAATTTAATCTTTTCGTATTTAGACAAAATGTAAAAGCCATCAACACCATTTTTTTTTTGTTCACGATGCAAAGAACTTTTTTATGGTATTTTGAATATTTTTCAAAGACAGATTTCAATTTAATGAACAATTAAAAACTTGACGGTTTTATTATCTTTATATCTAATCATGTTTATGTATTAAGTTACGGTCGTTACTAATGCTCCTGCTGCCATAAGCCGTTGCCGTCAACGCTCTGATTGTGTATATGAAATGTTTTAAGGAAGATAAAGCAACATAATTTATTTTATGTAACGATTTCAATCGTTTGTCACATTAATAAAATAAAATAATGAAAAAAAAAATATAAAAAAGAAACTGTTTCTTTACAGGCATGTTGATGTAAATTTTTCACGTTAATGAAATGGGTGTTTAAAAAAATTAAAGAAGAAGAAGAAGTTCATAAACGTTATCTAAAATGATTAAATTCTTTATTTTAAATTAAACTTAAAATTTAATGACAATTAGTTGTTATATAACCAGTAAAAAAGAAGTCAAACCTTTGAAAAAAGATGACATTATTATGACAATATTAAGCACAATTCCCAAACCTCTTTAAGGCAAAGAAAAAAATTTGAGTTTAACATTTTGAAACATGAACTTACAAAAATGAAAAGAAGTGCGATTTTCAAAGAAGGAAGGAAAATAATAAAAATAGATTATTATTGAATTTTTATCCCAAAGAAGTTATTATAAGTATATGATAAGAATGTACCAAACAGGAGCAAATATTCATATTCAAAATGTCTAATCTTCCTATAATTTTAGCTCCTTTAATTTATAGGGAGAAAAACGGGTGTAAAAATATCTCCGAAAGTTTTAAATAGTGGCAGTCTTACATAATGAAGCGGGGCCTTTAGACCTTCGCTTCAATGGCGTTAAGTTAAACTAGATATCTTAAGTTAGTCCTTGAAATGCAAGTTTTTAAAGAAAAACAGTGCACAGAAAAGAGTCAGAATGGGTCTTTTAAGCATGATATATGTACCTGCAGAAACTCCATAGGAAAGAGTCACGGCTTGCAACTAAGGATGGAAAATGGATTTTTCATAGCGGCCTTGGTGATAAAATTCGGTGGCAAATAGGCTGTTAAAGGGAGATATTCTGCCAACGTCCAAAAATGTTTTTCATTTGATTTCACTAGTTCTATTGAAAGCCTAACTCAAGTAGGGCTAAGCATCATTCTACCCAGGGTATGTGTTGAATACTGAGTAATGGCCAAGGCAACGCATTGCAATGTTGGCAATAATCCTTAAAAGAAAAGTTGCTTAACAGTGGCTATACCAGGATATCACAGAAAATTGATGTTGAGGATCTTAGTAACAGCAGGAGATTTAAAGAGGGACTACATTGTGATTGGAGCCAGTTTTGAAAGAAAATATTAACGATTAAACTCCCTCAGAGGAATTGTTGATAAGCGTTTAATAGATTGTACAAGAGGTGTTCAGTTTTCACTGATGGATCTGAGATGGCTGTGGGCAGCAGATTTGTTGACCATTCTATGGGAAAGTTGTCCTGTAGGCGAACTGATAGGAGTAGTGAATTAAATGCCTGTTTTGAGGACAACAGATGTCCAACAAATTTCAAGGATTAGTACGGTCGTTATGTATATTGACTCACTGTTATGAGAAAATTCGGGCGTGGGTATTTAACAGCGTGACTATAGGGCAGCTGGACCATATGGCTTGGGCTAAGCCCCGAGAACTAGATTGTTTATAAACCTAAGAAGATTGGGTTAGAGGACCACGACATAGGCGTTTTCTAGGCTTTCCCCGGTAAGGGCTAGGACGAGCGAATATGACAGCATCGTTCTGGATTTTTATGGAATGTGTGAGAATTAGGAGGATTTTGGAAAAATAGATCATGTTGTCTGTTGCCCGAGAGCGCATACCCCTAGAGTCAAGTGGTTGGGTAAAAGAATCCATTAAGAAGTAAGCAATGTCTTGGAGTATGAGCTGGAAAACATAATAAGGTTTATCAGGGGAAGCAGTTGGTAAAGGAAAAAGTGACTTTGAAAGTGTTTTGCATGGGTACTTGGTTTGCTTTTTATACCGTTTACATTAGTGGTAAGGGTATATGTGTTTGCGACCCCATAAAGTTTATAAGTTGATTTAACGAGGTCCGTTTGTCCGTTAATCAACTGAAATTAAGTTTTTAAAGTCACTTGATACTTCATGGATCTGCTTGGAGTGTCATAACATCAGGTAATTCTACGAAAATTTTAAAATTCAGAAAATCAGCCCAAAAACTAACAGAGATATAAGCCAGCAACCTCCCTAAAACTGCCCCTAAATTGCCCCCACATGAGTGCAATGTAATACCGACTCCGATTAATTTTTTTTGACAAAAATTTTGTGGTACGTACTTATCTCCAGTCCTAATAGGGTTGCCATACAAAATTTAAAACATTTTCCCTTCCCCCCTATTTCCATCATCTTAGAGGGTTGCCATACAAAATTTACATTAATTTTCCTCCCAAACATATTCTTAGAACATACTTACACCGTATATCACCTAAGGGAATTGCCATAAAAAGTGTAGGAAATTTTAATAAATCTCCCCCTACAGCTTCCACTTCATACTTGTAGCTGTACTTTAAAATTACAAGGTCAATCGACCAGATATACACGCTATGCCAAATCCTAAAAAAAAACTAAAAAAGACAAATCGGCACATACCATCTATTTGTCCACTATGAGGCCGCTTTCGACAGTCTAATACGTTCAAAGGTGTTTTAAGTTATGTTTGTCTGAATCTGGTATCCTTGCGAAGCTGGTACGACTGTGTAGGATGCCCTCAACTAATACGAAATCCTCAATAAAGAAAGGCAGGAATATTTTTGAGATTTTCAGTACTAAGCCAGGTTTCAGACAAGGAGATAATATTTTGTGTGATCTTTTTAACATCTCCTTAGAAAAGGTTATCCGAAACGCAAATGGGAATAGAACTGTCACAATATACACAGCGTCAATGATATTGGCATCATTGGGTGAACATTGCGACTTGAAAAATTTGAGAAAGAATCAGCCAAAGTGGTTCTTGCCGGAAATAAATATAAAACCAAGTTGATGATATCAACGCACAAGACGTCCAGTAGTCTAGGGCAGACACTGTAATGCCGTCTTAACAGAACAAACAACATCAATTTGGAGATAAGAAGAAGAACAATATTGGCTAATAGATGCTACTTTGGACTAAGTTAGTAGTTAAAAGCAAAGCCACTTCCTGAAAGACAAAACTCACTCTCTGCATGGCACTGATACTGCCCGTGTCTATATATGGCTCTGAAGCATGAGTGCGGGCGAAAGCTGATAAGGCAGTGCTTGGAGAATTGAGAAAAAAAGTTTTTAGAAAGTTTTGAAAAAAATTCTTTAGACCAATCTGCTTTGAAGGATAATACCATTGTCGTATGATCCACGAGCTGCATGAGCTGTTTGCTGACGTTGATATATTTACGGGTCTAAAACGTTTGCATTTGCCAGGTTGCGAGAATGGATTAAGATGCTTCACCTAGGAAATAATTTGAATACGAACCTGGTTGCGAAGCACGCAGAAGAGGAAGACCGAAACTTGTTGTCAGTAATTGGAGAAGAAGCACCTCGAAATCGATTCTATATTCGGCAAATGGGGCCGCTTAAGTAAGTAAAAAAGTTTCTTGTTTGATGATTAGCTAAAAGCTTGGAATTGTAGCGCTTGAAACAAAGAAGTATTTGAAGACTTTTATCAAATAGTTCTGAAGTTAACTTAAGTTTATTTAAGTAAAAGAAATAATGCTGAAAATTAAATAAAGACAAATAAAATTTTAAAAGTCCTCAAGACAGCGGCTTTTTGGTATGAACTGTCTGTAGTGTCTATCTATTGCTCTGCCAAAGAGCCATAAAACAAAAAATTTATTATAAAAAAAGTTACGGCAACTAAAATAAAATTATAACAGAAAAGTTTTTAAATTTTTTAAACTTTAACATAAACAGGGTGAATTGTATAGACATATTTCATTCAACATATTTAGGATGCGACAAGTAATTCCCCTTGTTTCAACTAAAAAGTTTCTTAATTGCATTAGAGGGTATAGTGTCAAGGAAAAGATTTTTCTTTTCTAGTTTTTCATCTTCTTTTATTTATCTATTAAATTTGTCATTTTTTTGACGGAAATCTATGGAGAAGCATTAAAAGGACTGGATCTTTAATACTGTTTTTGCTTATTAAAATATTCATAAACATTTTTAACGAAATAAATATGTTTTAAAAAGATGCTGCCGTTGTTCGCTTAACAACGTATAACATTAAAAATTCAAAGCCATTTCTGATGTCATGGGAGGCATCTAATTTTAAGTTTTTCATATTTAAATTAAGTAAAATTATTATAGGCACTTCTTTATATGTATCTACAGGCAAAAGGATAACTTGTGGCGTACATACTCACAAGGATATACACTCACACACACGAACAGAAAATTGAAATACATTTAGACTAGAAACTATAAATACAAATATTTGTTTAGCCTGTAATATTTCTCTTATTATTTTCTTATGTAAATGCTATTCAAAATCAAATTATTGATTAATGCTAATTTGTTGAACCATTTTTTTTTCTGAAGAAAACTCATCAACAGAAAGTCAATCATGCAGACAATTTCGATACAGTAATCACACGTTAAGACGTACTAATTAGCTCAGACCGTAAAAGTACTTAACAATTGTTTATTGGTTAAAATGAATGCAAGAGCTTTGATTTTCGTCCTTTAATTAAAAAATAACTTTTCTTATTGTAGAGAGCAAAAAGTTTTGCATTAAGTTTTTACTTAATCTGATCTTAATTAACTACACAGAAAAAAATGGCAAAAGTTGTAAATGAATGTATTTTCTTTTTAATTTTCTCCATTGCTTTTTACAGTTTTTAAAAATAAATTTTCGACTGCTGGCAGAAAATATATTAATTGTATTTAAGATTTCAGTTTTAAGTACGTTTTGCATTTTTGTTGAAAGATTTTTGGTATTAAATTTATGAAAGAAAAAGCTTTGAATCATCATTAAAGTTGGAAGTCAACTTGACAGACAAAAAGTACATTTCTGTCATTTTTGGTACTTTTACCCATTTTTTGGGGTTATAAGCAGCGATGCCAACTTAGTGCCCTTAGCACTATTTTTGGTGCTTTTTAATGACTCAAAACGCCAAATTTTTAGTTTTAATGCCAAACTGAAAAACACTAGGCTGGTGCTTTCTTGATTTTTCGATAGCGCCTTTAGTGCTTTTACAAGTTTTAAAACTTATCAGCAAAAATAATGTATGCAGTGACTGTTTTTGCAAGTCTCACAAATGTTTTTTTCGCCTCTTTGTTTATCTTACACCATATTAGATTTTAATTAAAAAGTGTGTTTACCGCTCGATTAACAATTAACTTCAACATATTTTAGTCAAAGCAACATGTTTTATAAAAAAAATATAAGTGCGTAATGTTTAACTAAAACTGAAAACTTCATTGATTCTTACGCCATATAATCAGTAGACTTTAACCAAATTCTTAAAAAACCGCATGAATATTGTCTGCCTTTATATAATAACTTCAATAAACTAATTGAAAATTATTATAAACTAGCCTAAACTTTTAAGAGTTCTTTCAAAAATTCAACAAACCATTTTTCGTTATTCAACTGTTTTGATTTTATTTTTTCCCTTATATATCTGGATAACCATTGGTTACCACTAAATATATTATAAGGGGGCTACTGAAAACATAACCTTTTCGTATTGCAAAAATTTCTAAATATTGGGAAAATTAAGATCAAATCCTGAATAATATTTGAAAATCGCTGTAAAACTGAAATTTTTAGTTTTTGTTTAAGAAAAGACTTGTGGGGGCCACATGGTGTATAATGAATAGGATTCAGTTTAAAACAAGGTTATTAAGGTTTGAAAAATTTTGTGGAGAGTAATATTTAAAGCTGTTTTAGCCCTAAGAAACACAAGTACAAACAGTCGGATGGACTAGCAGATGGACGTGCTTTAAGCGACTCAGAAAGTGATTCTCAGTCTACTGTTAATAGAACAAGTGGGCCTTAGACTATTTCTTTAGGGCGATATAAACATCTGCACAAATTCGTAACATCCCTTCCACGTTTATAGTGTGTTTATAATAGGTCTAGTGTTTTTTTACGCTTTTCTGAATGCAAAATTACGCTTTTTTGTGCTTTTTTCGTGTATAATGTGCTTTTTGCTTCCAAAAAGTTGTCATCACTGGTTATGAGCTTACATATATGTAATAAAAGACTTTTCATCGAGGCAACTGTTTTAGCTATGAATGTTCACTGCCAGGGCCCAGTCGATCTTTAAGGACTCCCGAAAATATTAAACTGGTTGAAAGCAGTTTGCGTGAAAATCCGCGACTTTCAGTACAAAAAAGAGCAGCCTCACTGGGACTTCCATGAAATTTTTGTATGAAGGATCTGAAGTTCCATCCTTTTGAAATTCGAATTGTTCAAGAACTGAAAGAAAGTGCCTTTGATTTACGTAGAAATTTTTGTGAAGTAATGTTGGATCGTTTTTGCACTGTGAATCCCATTTTTTTTGGAGCGACGACGTTCACTCTCACCTAAACGGCCACGCCAGCAAGCGAAACTGCAGTTTTTGGTTTACAAAGACCCGCAACGCTGTTTTGAAACATCGAAAACGCTTGCACTGCCCCAGGGTAACTGTTTGGTGTGCCCTATCCACGCATGAGATAATTGGACCATTTTTTTTAAAATTCTCGACTCCAGGCGACGAATATCAACGGTGAAAACTATCGACGCATGATTACGGAATTCTTTTTGTCAACGCTGCAAGCTAATCAATCGTACTCTTCAAACACGTGGTTAAAGCAAGAGCTTCGATGAATTTGCTTCGGGCAAATTTCTCCCAAAAACTGATCAGTCGCTTTGAGGACATCCCATTGCCACCAAGGTCACCCGATCTAACTTTCATGGATTTTTTTATGGGGCTACCTCTTTTGTGGCCTTAAAGAAGCATATTTGTCAAGAAAATAGTTCAATTGAACCAAATTTACTGCAGCGTGTGACGCAGAACATTAGGCTTCACTTTAAACAGTATGTTTAGCTCGAGAGAAGGCATCTGGATAACGTACTCTTTAAAAATAACATCTGCATTTCCATCCTATCGTTCAATGCTCTTAATAAAACTTGGTATCAATTGTTACGTTTCTATTAAAGTTTTAAAGTATAAATCTGCCAACAGACACCCTGTATAGGGCTCTAATAAATTTGGTTTGAAACGGAGTGAACTTTAACTAAATATTGTTTTATTTCTACTAGAAATAGAGTGAGCCAAGTAGCTATGCTCGAGTAATAATCAATGAAAATTGAATTTAAATAATAGAAAAGTAAAAATCTCATAAATTTTAAAATTTTTTGTTTTTTTTTCAATTCGGCAACATATGTATACATGTATGTATGTATGTAAGCGCGATTTTTTACCCTTCACATAGTGATAAGGGTATATATCAGTTTGTCATTCCGTTTGTAATTTTTATATTATCCATTTGCGCCCCATTAGATATATATATTCTGAATCCTTATAGATAGGGAAGCCGATTTAGCGATGTCCGTCTATCCGTCTGTCCATCTGTTGAAATCAAGTTTCCGGAGTCAAATAAAAAGATACAGACCAGTTAATGGTGTCAAACTATTAGAAATATCCTGGAGACAATCGCTATTTAAAATCAGCGAAATCGGTTCTCTATTGACCGAGATATAAGCGAAAACCAAAAATAACCCATTTTTTTAGGACAAAATCCGTGCATATATCTCTATATATCTCAGTAAATATAGTCACTATTGCCACAAAACTTGGCACAGACTCTTCTAAAGTATGGATCTTAATAATGAAATAGTTTTTTTTCAGATAGGATCAGGAAAAGTGGCATTTTTCCTACAATTGCACAAATTCGATGAAATATTTTATGCGCTATATCTCGGAAACTATAACAGATATCGAAATCAAATGTTCTACAAAAAGTAATTGGGCATCAAGGGCTACGGTCTGAAGAAAAAAATTTTTGGATGGGGGGTGAAGAAGGGGTAGCTGCCATACAAACTAAGAATTTTTATGAAATTTGCGATACGCCACATCTGGAAAACTATAACAACTATCGACTTCGAATATTCCACAAAAAGTAATAATCAAATAATTCATTTATTTTGGAGAAAAAGTTGGAGAGGAGCAGGGGGACTAGAACATCCAATAAAAATTAACAACTTTTATTTACCTATTAATATTAATAATGTCGAAAAATTTTATAACTGTCGACCTCAAACGTTCCTCATCTATTTCTATTATCCATACGAACGTTAAAATTTTCTAAAGTTTTCTATGGACCTTAAAACTCGTTGGGTATATGAAAAGACCAATGTGAAGGGTATATAAGATTCGGCACAGCCGAATATAGCGCACTTACTTGTTTTACTTTATGAAAACAAAATTCTTTAAAATTCTTCTCGCTCATTTTTATTAAAAGGTAATGTAGCACCCTACACCTGTCTTTAATAAAGGAATACAAAATTTGCGTTTAACAGAGGAATGAAAAAATTATGGTATAAAATTGAAGACCTAAAATCTTATAAATCCCTAAAATAATTTTAATTGTTTAGAAATTATAGCCTAAATATATTAGTCGCATAAATATAGTATTTCTTAAATATACTCCTTTAAATTATTGACAAGAATAAAGTTCCCTTTTAATTATTTATATCCTAAAATATAGAATTTGCTAAGGAGGCTTGGCAGTACAAAGCATATCTAACTTAACACGTAAACATTGCTTATGTGTATGTGTAGGTGTGTGTGTGTGTGTGTGTGTGTAGCATAAATGAAGGCACAATCAATTAATGGGTTAATTAAGTGGTGATGTTGTTATAGAAAACAGGTGTTTTAAATTTGTAAACATTTATTTGAACTCTATACAGACACACCTGAATACAAATTTACACACGTACCTTAATTTGATATTGCTTTTGTTGTTAATAATGATGTTTTTCTTAATGTTGTTGCTGTTGTTGGTAGAACATAAAACTTGTGATAATCGATGAAATTTACTTTTTCAAATTTTTTATGCGCTAAAACTATTTATAGAATTAAAATCATGATTGATTTAATCAATATTTCTTTTAATAATTTTTGTTTCTATCAAAAAGGAGAAGAAATCTATTTTAATTTAATATTTGTTAAAAGGAAAAAAATATAATAATTTTGTTGGCACTACTAGTATTGGCATTAATTTCTTTTTATTCTACAATATTGTACGTGATATTCACATTTATGTAGATTAACGCGCACAAATCAAGTTGCTTAATGTTTCCTTTGGCAAATAATTTTCGAAATGTTTCGATTTCCGTTTCCGTTTAATAAATCAGGCACAATTTCCTTTATTCACTACATTACGACAGCGATAATGCAAAAAATCCATTAGTATTTTCAAAATCTATTTTTAGTTAAGAATTATATAGGATTTTTTTTTTATTTACTAATTAACATTTCAGGAGCTTAAAAATTAAATTAAAAATTATTTATTAACAGTTAAATTTGCAAAATTCGCTTTGTCGATTCCATCATATTTTTTTATTAATTTGATTTGTTTTTTCAATTTATTAATTTTAAAAATATTTATATTTATTTCTACTACTTAAGGATATTTTTAAAAACACGTTTGAACAGTTCGGCAGACAAAAAAGGACTGTTGCTTAAAGTATTTTTGTTTTTAATATGAATTCAAAATTATAAAATATTCGTTGCTTACGTCTGCAATGATTACCAACAGTTTTCTATCTGTTTCTATGTCCATGTGTGCAGCGTCCTTAGTTGTAGTTGTTACAAACAACTGTTGGAATGTTCAGTTTATTGTGTTTTTTTTGAAAATATCGTGAAAAATCCTTTTATCTCTAATATCGTATTTAGAGCAACTTCCTTTGTAACACGCACACTGTTTCAACAGGAGAGAGCATTTTTAACACTTCTGGACAGAGTTGCCACTAAAATATTTCTTCTCAACCAAAGTTGTCTTTAAAATTCACTAAAAATCTTTAAAGCCCACCAATGTTTTTTTAAATAATATGCTTATGTGTTTTGATTTAATAAATCCTCGTGTGAGGTTTTATTTGGCGCATGGCACACTAAATTGATTTCAATAAAAATAATAAAAAAAATTTTGGCTTGGTTTATACATAAGTAGAACTTCTGTTTTAAATTAAGACATTAAAAAAGACATTTGTTTCTAAAAAAGCCTTAACTTCTTATAAATTTTGAAACATTATGTAAAAAGTTAAGATTTACCCAAAGAAAAAAAAATTGTGCCGCATTTGATCATTTTGATCACTAATAAATTTTTTTTCCTTGAAGATGATGTCTCCATATATAAAAAACGAAGAACAAATAATGGATTAAAAAAAGCACACTTAGCTTAATATTTTTTTTTTTTTGGAAAATGCGCCATGCAGCATATATGAACTCACACGATTTTGTTTTATTAAAAAGCTTTAAAACAATTTCAATGATTTTAAAATCAAACCAGTTAATAAAAGGGTGCAGCTTACCAATGGACCAACTAAATTTCATCCGACCAAATAAATTTCATGCGACCAAATTTGGTTGCAAGGGACCTACTATGGCAACTCTGCTTCTGGTATAGATAAAAGCAAGAGAGAGAGTACATGTATTTATGTGTTTCCCTTTGTATGTATTGTAAATGCCTAAACATGAATTTATCGTAAAGGTACCCAAAGGCGAGCTGCAATGCTTGTTTTCTAACACGTGAAAATAAATCCTGCAGACTTGTTGTTAAGTATGACCTTCTAAGATTGAAATTTTATTTCTTGTGTGTGTTTTACATTATGTGTGTTTCTGTGTTTTTTGTTATGATGTCGTTTCCTTTTTGTTATTATGAATATTTGTTAAACCTGTTTAGTATAAATATAAAAAAATGGCGGGTCCTTCGACCTTCTTTGTATAAGTAAAGGAAATAAAAAAAAACAGTTGAGAGATAATAATATACAAGAATCAGTTTTGTGAAAGTATTTTTTTCAAAAACTTTTTTTTACCTTTAATAACCAAAAAAAGACAGATATTTGATAATTTGGAAATTTAATAAAGACACTTTGTACACACACACACTGATTTTAGATTTTCTTTTGTAAAAATATATATAAACTATGGAAAACACAATTGTTGATTGTCAATTGATTTTAATAAGAAACTCGTTGGTAACCTTTGAAAGGGAATTCTTTAGCTATAAAGTAAATTATTGTGCAAAATGTCAAATATATTTTTTTTATAGAAATTAAAGGCAGATGTTTCTAAATAAAAATTATCAGTGTAAATAAAGGTAAATAGCTCAACCACGAATATTAACTTATGGGAAACTGAATTTGTTTAAAGGAATGTAGGGTGTTTCTTTTTGAGGACTACTTTAAAACTGCATAATTGAACCTAAGGCTTCACTCAACATGGTTGAGTGTGATGATTTCCCCGCAATTAAATTATTTTAACGTCTTTTTTACGATAATCAAGTATATAATTACATTAAATCTTTATATAGCTACCGCGTAAGAAATCTCTAATATGATTACCTGCGAATCATAGTATGTCAAAAAAATTAGTTTTGCCAAACAAATAATGATTTGTCTGCAAAAATAATATGTTATTGGTGGTATTAAAACATGCAAATAAAAAGGAAATGATGGAAGGCAACAACAATATGGTGAAAAGGAAATCAAATACTATTTTAAGCTATGTGCTGTCTGCATATAAAAAATTAAAAAAAAATAAAAAAAAAAAATATATTAAACAGTTCATTATTTAAATATAAAAAACTCTTTTTAAAAATACAATTTAAATGGTAAATATAAGTGGCAGAAAAAAAAAGAAAATATAAATTAAAATTGTCAATTTATACCCTACGGGAAAGTGGACTGGTCCACGACTATTTACGTGAACGGTCCCTTAGGGTAGGGACTGGTTCTAGTTCCTGCACTTTATATGAAGAGAACCTGTCACTTTTACATTGCGTTGTCATTGGAGGGGGCAATTGGTTCAAAACTAACACCATAGAACGGGTTAGAGGCCAATCCTTGGTAAGGAAATTTTGCATTAATTGTTTAAGATCCTGTTCAATCTACTTTGTTTGTATTAACGCGTGTGTGTGTATATGTAAACAGATGTATGTTTATGTGTAGGGACCCACATTTTTATTTTTTTCCCTAAACTCTTTAACACCTTTCAACCAGTTACTTGATGTGTGCCTTTTTAACCAATCACGACTAACAACTTTTGTGCAATTCATGTTTTGTACCTGTAACAAGACGGCCAGGCCAATTGACACCCATTTCCCGCAGGGTAATTATAAAACGTATGTGTATAGCATAAACATATTTTTAAAAAAAAACAAATCATTTATTTATATCTGCTATTTTTTTTATTATTTAAATAATTAATTGCATCATAAATTTGGTAAATACTTGGAAACATATATTTGTTTCTAAAGCAATCAAATTATGATTTCTATGCAGTTATGTTTTTTGAAACTTGTTGTGATTGGAAACATGTCTGTGACATTTGCTTCTAGACAGATTATTTCCGAAAATATTTATTATAACGAAATATCATCGAAATTATTATGTAAAAGAAAGTTTTTTTTATTAAAAAATTTTTTTATTCTTGAAAAATTTCAAAAAGTTTCATGTTGCTTACATCTAAAGTATTAAATCTGGCATCTTAGTTTTCACACTTAGTTGTGCATTTTTTAAAAAGTGCAAAAGTGATTTTTTATATCAATTTTATTTAGTCATATTATTATTATCTGGAAAAATAATATGGTTTTGTAGGAAAATATTATAATTACATTGGATCAAAGAAAAGCTGTGTCCAATAATATTATAATGATGCGATAAAATTTTTGAAACTTTGGAATTATATTATGGTAACAAACCATCACGTTATGATTGTATGAGATTATACAATGACTACATATTACTATTTTGTGATCCCATCAAACGATGTTATGGTAATATGGGATCATTTTTTACTTTGTTCGGAAACAATCATACAATGCAATCATGGTATAGTGCTCTTAGATTATGGTTACCTCGACCAAACTTTTTCTTTGCGAGTACCTTTTTGTTATTACAAGTATTATTCAGGCTAAAGTATGCAATAAGCTAAAAGGAAGGATGAAAGTGATCAAAGCACAGGCCGCACTTTTGAAGATATTGTTCCTAATCTAAGAACGAATATCTCTATTGGTACAGGGAACAAGGCTTTCAAAACAGGTGGTGACATTAAAGGCCTTAGATTCCGCAAATATTACTTTATCTTTACAATTTTTGTACACGTTAAGCTGCATACATTTATTTTTATGACAAATTCCATGTCCAATGGCCCACATAGGCAAAATAAAAATTATTGATATATAAATAAAATGGTTTGTTAATTAAAATGATTTGTCTGTTTACATTTTGATGAGCAAGTCACACCCGTCACATATTCTTAACGTTTTTTCGTACCGAAAAAATATTTTTTTTTTGTAGAAATAAAGTTTCAAATGCAACTCAAAACATTTTAAATCGCCATATTAGTTAGAAATATAAACCCCTTCTAAAAAATACTTTAAACAATAACATCATAAAAACCAAGTTTTTTTAAAATTTAAGTTTGTGAGGTCGCACCCGTCATAGCTTTAAAGTGATAATTTCTAGCAAAGACCTGCGTTTTCTGTGCCTACCTACTCTTAGAAGTTTAAAAATATATCATCCTTTGAAATCAAAGCCTTTTTAAATGAGTATTTTGAAAGTTTTAAGTTACAAGCAAAAATATGGGTAAAGTTTTCACAATCATTTCAATGGATTTACCACCATCTTGGTTATTAACACCTGCGTATAAAAGTGGTTTTGGAGGATATAATATATTTGAGCTAAGCTCACTACATTTTTCGTATTTGTTCAAATATAATTTCTGCCATATGTCCGTCGCGGCTTTTAATTAATTGTCCATTCAATCAGTCCAGTTTTTGGCATAATTCTGGCATAAATATTGGCACCCAGTGCTTTAAGGGTTGCTGGTTATTCGGTATGGGCCAACAATTAAAAATAGTCCTATAACAAGTAATCCAGAAGCGTTAAATCTAACGACCAAGGAATCAAGAAAACAGAACCAATTCTATAAATAAAGTTTTAGCAATAAATTGATTGCTAAATGTGCTGTGCTTTTTGGAACTGAATGTCATTTATGTTTCGCTGATTAATTTTTGAAAAGAAATTTAGTCAACATAGCTCGTTTGCCATTCATTTTAACGAAAGGTTCATGGTAATTTTTAAAAGAAATTAAGTCCTTTGATACCGCTAGCATATATACCAAAGTAATCTCCAATTTTCATAGCTATTTTTAGTGATTCACCAGTGGCTTGAGAATTGTCTTCGCTCCAAAACAATCAACAATTTCATGATTTGTTTACGTACTAGTCCGAATATATTGACCGTTAAAGGGGAAAATTGTTCAAGGCGTTTAAACAATTTATGATGACTTGTCCAACCTTACTAAACAAAAATGTTAATACAGTTTGATATTCTTAGCTGTTATGCCACGGTAGTCGATATCGATATATTTAATGCAGCTTTAGAAAAAAATGTTAAGTAAGATTTTGTATTATTCAAAAATAAAATTTTTAATGTATACACTTGATATCAAATATATCTATTTAAAACTTATACTTATTTCACCTTTTAACCAAATCAACCTCTGACGTATGAGTAACATGAAATAAAATAAAATAGTTTTCTATAACTCATACGCATCCTATGTACCGACGTACATAAACACACACACGCATGTATCCTATGATTTATCTGAAATTCTTTTCGTTGTTGTGATATGGATAATATTTCTTTATTGTCATGAAAAGTTTTTTATTTGCACAAAGTTTTATAAATTAACCAAATTGCTTTACAGTTGTTGTTTCTTCTTTCCTCATTTATGTAGATGTAAGAAAAGTTTTCCGTATTGTTTTGCTTGGCTAACTGTTGACATGTGTTCAATAATGACTTGCTTTCTTGCTTTTAATATAAAAAAGACCTCAAAAACACTTGGAAAAATATCAATTAGTCTGAATAACTTTTTAATGCTGTTTTCCTTTGATTTTATTTTCTATGTTTTTCTTTTCAATATCGAAAAGTTTTTCGAATGATAGACACCCACAAACTAAATAATTCATGCTCATACAGCCTAATGACATTCAGAATTTGCAAAAGGAAACCAACTTTTGGTTTGTGTGTGCATGTATGTAGGTGTGTGTGTGTGTCTGTGTGTGTATGTAAAATATAATCTAATAATGTTAAATCTGATTGAATGTGTTGGACTCAATGTGATATTGGTGATTTGTTTTGGTGACAACAACAACTTTTATATTTGTAAATTAGTTTTGATTCTGTCTGGCTTTTTCTATCAAATAATTTAGTTGACATCACGACTTTTACCGCACAGTAACCATAAGCAAAAAGTAATTTCTTCAAACTACAATATTTCATATAATGCATATTGTCGTAAACAGAAATTCAATAAAAGATTTTGAAAAGAAAGTCTAAATTACCTTAATAACCAATCAGTATTTTGTTTGTTATAAAAACCACTCAATGCAAGTGTCGTTTGTATATTGAGTGACTGTTTTGAAATTCTAATTAAAGATCTTAATAGTATTATATGCGAATATTAAGGACAGTTCAAATGACTTTGATTTATTTAAATGTGAAGGACCATGAGGATTTTTTGAATTTAGTTTTAAAGCTGCTTCCTCTACTTTTGATCGAGATGTTTTTTGTGCATAAATCGTTATTAGAAAATGAGAAGAATAAAATATTTGCAAACAAAGAGGGATAATATGACGCAGATCCCTTTTTTAATGAAAATTATTAAGTTTATTTAAATGAAAAGTTCATATATGTATATTAAAACAACGTGTATTGGTATTTAAACAACAGCAAAAACGTAAAAAAATATTGGGCAATTCGGGGCCTAAGACCCCTTCCTTTAACAAATACGGTTACATGTTATGAAAAAACAATTTTTCCTGCGCTGCTTCATGTTTAAAACTTGTTGTTCCAAATAAATTAAAAAAATAAATAAAATAAGGTAAGGTTTCTATCACGGCGCCCCCGTAGGTCAGTGGTATGTGCACGAGTCTATCAGTCTAGGGGTTGTGGGTTCGATTCCCACCAGAGATCCTGGTAAGTCTGCTTCATTCTTCTGTTCCTTCCTTCTTATTCTTTTTCAAATTTCTTCTTTCCTTCCATCTCAACCTATTGTATTTGCCTCTCCAGGTAACACAAAGGGACCGTGTTAAGCAGACCCAAGTGAGCTGTATCCTTTCCTTCAACGGCTGCCTGTTCTACCTAACCTAACCTTAGGTTTCTGTAAGAAGGCTTTTTTACCAGGGAGTTCTTTCCCCGCTATTGTGTGTCCTGGTCGCCAACGAAACTGTCAGGACCTTCGAAGAGGGGGAGGAAAAATAACTGCCTACACGGATGACGCGATGAAAATGGTTCCAGGTATATTTTGTACCTCATGCAGGGATCGCCAGGAAAATTTTTCACTGGGCCAATTCCAATAAACTTTAGGGGTACCCAGCAAAGAACGAGTAAGTTCTTTTCTTCCAAAGGCAAAAGGTCGTGGACTGAAAAGCTAAATCGAGGAGAGGGGGAAGAAGGGGCTGAATGCTCTCTACGCCTACAGAAATACGGTAAGAGAGAGTTAAAAGCTTAGGCCTTCCTCTGGCTGCTTTGTCAGGCGCGATGCTCTTCCAAAGAGCTGTCATCGTAGAATGTTCAGTTTGGCTCTAAGGAGCCAATGATTTAGACGCGGATACAGCTCAAGCTTTTGGGAGGGGGGGGGGGGGGGGATTATCAATAAAGCATACAATATAAAACGTTTGTTTCTTTGCTACGTATAAAGTTTTAAATGTTTTGGGGGGTGGTGGGGGGGAATTTCCTTTTTCCTCCCCCCCCTCTATCCGCGCCTAAATGATTCTTCCTGACCAAATTGCACACCAGAATGTCACTTTAAATGGATGCAAAAGTGACTGATAAATAATTTAAAAGTTTTCCATTGCCCAGTGATAATTATTCTGTTTATCCACTTAAAAGGAAATGTGCCTCGTCACTCATTATGATTTTTTTATGAAAATCGATGATTGATTTTGATAAAATGTTTTAACGATTAAAACAAGTTGATTTGCCGAATATTTTTCCATTATCTACTTAAAGACTGCCAAATATGAACTGTCAAGACTAATGTTTACAAAGATGGCGGCAAACCAAAGTAGTAAATCTTTCTGGCGGACACCCTGTATTTCAAAAACACGATTAAGAACTTTGTGAGTAAAAATATCGTATGTGTAAAAAATCCTATTTTATTGAAATTTACGAACAGTTTTACAAAAATTTTTATTTATTTATATTTAAAATTAATTTATCATTGACAATTTCGTGCTGGTGCTGTCAGCCAAAGGAAAAAAAGAAAAAAAATTGTTCTTCTGTAAAATTTAATTATGGTGACATACGATAATTTCGCATACAAGGGTCGACTTAATAGTTTGTTGTTGTTTTGATTCTTTAGAAGTGGGAAACTTCTTATATTTTTTTTTACTGTTGTCAAACTTATTCTTAGCAAAGGTTTTTATTTAATAAAATTGTATCTACATGTAAACATACTTTTATTATTGACATTTTTTGAAATTTTTTTTATGTGAAGACATTTCCATTAATATTAATTATTATGACCTATTTTAATTAAAAAAGGGTCTTTGCAATTGTTAACAAAAATTATCACATTTTAGTATCTTTTTCTCGTACAAACACTTAAAGCTGGGAAATTGAAATTCTAGAAAATGTTTTTTACAACAAATTACAACTTTATTATCCACCCAAGAGTTTTATCCCTTGTCTTAGTTTGCAGCTGCTCTTTCTTTTTTTATTTTGCTCCTTCGAAGGATAAATTATTTTAAAAGTGTTTTTATAGGACCGTTTACCTGTAAGTTGTAGAAAATTAAATGTTAAAAAAAAGGTTATTAAAAATGCAAATAAGAAAACTTAAAATACGCAACATCTTGTTATAAAGTTAACTGCTGCTATTTATGGAGTGAGTTTGAAAGGAAAACATCGTTGGGTCATTAATTTGTTGACCTGTCAACATCTTTAAACAATAATAATAATAAAAATTAAAAAGGAAATCAAAATTTTGAAAAAGTTCAAGCATAAGCGAGCAGTAAAATAGCAGTAAGTAATTCTGGTTCCCAAAAAATAAATAAAAAACAAACAGGTTTTTTGATTTTTTCATAAAAATTGATATTAAAATTGAAATTTTAGCAAGTTTAGTTACTGCAATGAAGAAAAAAAATTAATAATGTCGTTACTAGACTTAAGAAGTCAAAATGAGCATGAAATTGTAAAAAATAAAATAAAACAAGAAAGAGCGCTATATTCGGCTGTGCCGAATCTTATATACCCTTCACATTGACTTTTCGAAATCCCAAACATTTTTTTATTTTTTATCCATTTTTTTACTTATCAAATATTTCTAATTTTTAAATAGGGGTCGGTGTAATTTTTTAACGCTCCACGGTTGACGGGGAAGCTATAGGGGTTTTTATCCTAATTTTTACAAATTTTGTATGGCAACCCACTAAGAGGGTGGAGATACGGGGTAAGTATATTCTAGAAATATGTTTTGTAGGGGAAACTAATGGGGGTCGGTCGTACGATTTATTGATCTAAGGCAAATTCTGAAGAAGTTGTAGGCATTTTCATATCATTTTTGTAAATTTTGTATGGCAACCCCCTTAGGGCATGTAGACAGGGGGTAAGTATATTCTAGGAATATGTTTGGGAGGGCAAAGTAATGGGGGTAGGTCGTACACTTTATTGCTCTAAGGCCAATTTTAAGGAAATTGTGAGCATTTCCATATCATTTTTGTAAATTTTGTATGGCAACCCCCTTATGGCGTGGAGATTGGGGGTAAGTATATTATAGGAATATGTTTAGGAGGGCAAACTAATGGGGGTCGGTCGTACACTCTATTGATTTAAGACCAACTCTGAAGAAGTTGTAGGCATTTTTACATCATTTTTATAAATTTTGTATGGCAACCCCCTAAGAGCGTGGAGATAGGGGGTAAGTATATTCTAGGAATATGTTTGGGAGGGCAACGTAATTGGGGTCGGCCGTACACTTAATTGCTCTTAGGCCAACTTTGAAGAAGTTGTGGGCATTTTAACATCATTTTTGTACACTTTGTATGGCAACCTCCTTAGGGCGTGGAGATAGGGGGTAAGTATTTTCTAGGAATATGTTAAGGAGGGCAAACTAATGGGGGTCCGTCGTACACTCTATTGCTCTTAGGCCAACTTTGAAGAAGTTGTGGGCATTTTAACATCATTTTTGTACACTTTGTATGGCAACCCCCTTATAACGTGGAGATATGGGGTAAGTATGCTCTAGGAATACGTTGGGGAGGAAAAACTAATGGGGGTCTGTGATACATTTTTTTACTCTAGGGGCGACTCCGGGGAAGTTGTAGCGGTTTTTACCTTATTTTTTAAAATTTTGTATGGCACCCATGTTAGGGGCTGGAGATAGAGAGTAAGTATGTTCCACAAAAATGTTTGGATGGATAAAATAATGCGGGTCGGTCTTACATTTTACCTTTGTAGGGGAACCCTGGAAGCCGTAGGAGCGATTTTAAAAATGTTTAAATTAAGCCTTGCATGGCAACCCTGTTATATGTATGAACACTAATACTAATAAAATTTTTGTTTTGGGTGTGTTTCGATAATATCAACATGTCAGATTCTGTTTTTTTCTTTTTTTGTTGCTCTTTTTTGTTTTTTTATTATTACATACATAAATATGTTCTTTGTTGTTGTTGTAGACTGAAAAAAAGGAGGTAGTCTTGGTTTTTTGCTTATATCTCGGTCATTTATGGGGCGATTTTGCTTAATTTCAATACCGATTTTCTATCTCTGACAGTTTGATACCACTTACGGGTCTATGCGATATTGGGGGGTTTCAGAAAGTTGACTTCAACCATAACACAGACAGACGGACAACGCTAAATCGGCTTCCCTATCTATAAGGATCCAGAATATATATACTTTATGGGGTCCCAAATGGATAATAAAGAAATTACAAACGGAATGACAAACTTATATATACCCTTATCACTTATGTGAAGGGTATAAAAAGGGGGGTTGACGATTTTATCAACAACTGGATGGTATCGATGTTGAGCTCGCGTATAGTTACAGCAAATCTTGGTAACAGCACTGAGTCAAAGCAAGTGGAGAGAGGTACACCCCAGAGTGGTGTTATCTCGCCTTTGCTCTGGCTTATTGTTGTTGACAAGATCCTCAGGGTACTGGATGGTAAGCGGATAAAAGCCGTTGCTTATGCGGGCAATGTCGTGATATTGGCATCGGGAATGTTTCCGGATGAGATAAGTGATATCATGTCCAATGCCTTAAGATTACTTTGCAACTGGGCCACAGATAGCGGTCTAGGAGTAAACCCTGGCAGGTCGGAACTGGTACTGTTCACAGGAAAGACCAAGGTTCCGAGCTTTAGACTCCCGCGGTTAAGGGATTGCGAGATCCCACTATCGGAAAGTACTAAGTATCTGGGAATTGTCCTGGATTCGAAATTGTCATGGAAACTAAACATTCGGCATAGAGTCGAGAGGGCAACGGTAGCCTACTACACGTGCCGGAAGATGTTTGAAGCAGGATTAGGACTTAGTCTCAGAATTGTTAGGTGGACGGACATGGCCATAGTACGTCCGATACTTACTTTTGGATCTCTGGTTTGGTGGACTGCTACGGAGCGTAGATACGTAGTGGAACAGTTGTACAAAATCCAAAGATCCGCATGCATTGGAATTTCGGATGCACTGCAAACTAGTCTTTCTGAGGCATTGAATACTATTTTGTATCTCGCTCCAATCGATCTTCACATTAAGGTCATATTTGCTTGTAGTGCAGTAAGGTTTAGATCGACTGGATGTTGGAAATCGATGTCATATGGGCATGCGATAATTCTGTAAGGACTGCCCCTATTCGGGGACCAACTTTCTGACTAAATTGCTCCCTACACGGACTATGAGTAAGTTTTTGAAGTTTTAATTCCCTCCAGGTGTGAATGGTGTAGGGGTAACCTTGGGGAAGCTTATGACATTAGGATCCGATGTCATCTCAGAGGAGCTGTCTTCCAAATGAATGTAGTGTATTTCAGGCCGAAATACATATTTGCCATTCGGGGGGCATGTACGCTACTACAGGATAGAAATATCCGCGAGAATATTGGTATTTTTGGTGACAGTTTCTGTTACTCAGATCATACACTACCACGTCACTATTGGTCAGTCAGTGTAGAATAGAATTGACTAAGCTAAGGCAGCTGTCTGACATTGCTCTGGTTTGGGTCCCTGCGCATAAGGACTACCATAGTTATGAATGGACAGATGAGCTAGCTAAGAAAAGATCTGCTCTGAATATTTCCCATGTGAATACAGTCGCAGTTCCGTTGCAGACTATTAAGATGAGCATCTTCCGATTCTTTCTTCGCATTTCTGATGATAGGGGGCAGAGGTTCGCCAGACAAACGTGGCCCTCTTTCAATGTCGTTCGTACTACGCAACTTATGAATCGGAATCGCTGGCGGTGCTAACGGTTCACTGGATGCTGGAAAGGCATGCAAAATAACTTGGCCTCACGTTCAACGATCACTGTTGCAGCTGCAAGAATAGGGAAAAGGAGGAATCAGTTTTTCATCTTCTCTGCAAATGCCCTGCTCGGGCTGTGAAGAGGTACAAATTTCTGGGCAACCCTGTACTGAATAGCCTAAGGGATGTCGAGATACATCAACGCGAAAGGGTGGGTCTAGTACTCCATTTTCCCTTGGACCATTGTTTAAGGGGACCTATCACCTATCGAGTGGTGTGGTGTTGTCAAAACGGGGTCATTTAGACCCTAATTGACAGTTTGCGTGCAGCGAACTACCACGGAAACCAACCAATCATTTTTATTATTATTATCAAAACTTCTTTTAAAATACACTAAGCTACTGCTAGTGAATTGATTAACATTGTATTTTGGCTCGTAGACACTGAACAAAAATTAACCAAAATTTTTTTAAACTCATTTTTCTACATTTAATGATAGAACAAGTACAAATAATAACTGACATGAATTATGCTAAAGAAAAATGAACAATTGGCTGCTCTAATTAAACGTTCAAAAAAGGAAAAATTAAAATAAAAGAAACAATAAAAGAAAACATAGAAATAGGAAAATTAACTTAATTAAATTTTAGTCACCAGTCTCTTTAAGGAAGTTTAAAAAGTTTTTAAATCAACCCATACATTTTTTGAAGTTATAAAGAATTTTATGTTTCCCTTGCAGAAATCCATTTAATATTACATTCAGTTTATTTAGATAAAAAATCAGCCCAAAATAATAAAAAAATTCAAAAAAAAATAAACAAAATATTTAGTACGTTTTTGAAATAAATTAGTAAATAATACGCTTCGTTTATTTAAATGTTTTTTGCATGACACCCCGCTGGAAATGTTCATATTAAAAACAATTTGCAAAGTATATTTTTTCATCTTCCAATAAGTCATAAATAACCTTAAATCGATATGATTTTTTGAAATACTTTGCAAGATTAACTTTACGAGATAAAGAGAAAAGTAAAAGCAAAATCTGTTTATGAAAGTCATAAATTTTTGGTTTAAAAAATAAATAAAATTTTTCCTAATAAAACAACATTTTTTTCGTCAGCAGCTTTACCGGTTGTAGTATATTATTTCCGAAAGCTTTGAAATTTTATAATATACATTGTGTTGCTCTTTTCTCTTTTTTTTTAAATTAAATTAAAATTTTGCTCATAAAGTTTGCACTGAAGTTGTTGTAACAAAAAAAAAATTGAAAATAACCAGCTTTAAGACACATGTATAGACTTGCAAATGAGCGACCTTTTTTTTTTGACAGTAAGTGTGTCAGCAAATTCAATCACAGATAATATTATTCAACAAAGTTCCTTCTAAAAAAGGAGCCCAAAGCAAAGGAATAAAAAAAATATGTAAAATAAGCAAATTATTATCTTTATATTATTTTGCGTTTTATTTTGTAATTTAAAGCTGTAACAAGTGTTAGGGAGTTCTTTAAACAAATTATTTAGATAAAGTTTGCTGCTCCTTTTGCTTCTGTTCCAGATACGGCCGAACGGATAAGACTAGGATTCTCAACTGGTTGCTAAAATTTGATTAAATCCGCAACTTATCACTAAAATGAAAATAGATACATCATAAGTACTTACCTAAAGTAGCATTTATTTGAATTAATTGGGCTTAAATTATTTTATGTATCAAAAGAAAGTTGTAAAAGAAGACCTAAATCTTTAAGGTTTTTAAATGAATAACCAAAGAAAATTGGGATTTTATGTAACTCTGTTGTTTTATCTATGAGTTTTTGAATTCAAAGTTTTATGCAAAATGTTATGTAACATCTACTTGGTTATGAGATGTAAAGGTCCACTACGTTGGGGCTTTAGCAAATTTAAACCCTAATAGAGTAAATATAAGCCAAATTGCAAAAAATCGGTTTTTTTTCTGTTAAGCATCGTGAACAAATTTAGGGGCTTAAACGCTATTTACATAAATGCAGGCAAAATGTACTAATGGCAGTTTTTGAATTCTCTTTGGACAAAAAGTACTTTTTCTATATTTTAGGTACTTTTTGAGTTAAAGCAAAAAATAAAAAGGCAACAGGATCCGATGGGTTGCTATCGCAAGACCAGAGGTAATACGCCGATAAGGCGTATGCATTAGCTTGTGGGAAAGAGCGCACATCCGAAGATTGGATTATTAGTGTTTCACGCATTGTGCACAAGAAAGGAGACAATATAGTATGTTCCAGCTTCAGATGAACAAGTCTTCTTCCCATTGGTTACAAGACACTATCCAGCGTATTGTGTAAAACATCAAGATCTTAAGACGACAAAATAATTTGACTACATAAATGCGGCTTTATACCTGGCAAAACCACCAATGACCAGATATACATATTAAGCCGAAGATTGGAAAATACTTGAGAAAAACAGATCGACAGATGTCTGGGTTTGGTATCCTTGCAAAACTAATTACACTCTACAGCATGACTTTTACTAATACACGATCCTTAGTTGAGACAGGAAAGAATATCTCTGAGCCTTTCAGTACTAAACGAGGATTCAGACAAGGAGACAGTCTTTCTTGTGATATTGTTACCATCCTCTTGAAAAAGGTTGTACGTCTCGCAGTAACTTTAACCTTTGAAAATGTCAATAAATAGTCAGCTAAAGTGGGTATGGAAAAGAATGCACATAAAACTAAGGGCAGACAATTTTAAAACTGTCAAAGATTTTTGTTTACTTCGAAAACACCAAAAATAAAACAAAGAAACAAAAAACATCAAAAAGGAAGAACAATGTTGGCCAAAAGATAATACTTTGGACTAAGTAGGCATTTTAAAGTAAAGCTTAATCACGGCAAGCAAAAATCACTTTCTGCAAGGTATTGATACTGGCTCTAAAGCATGGGTACTTGCAAAAGCAGACGAGACACTGTCTTTGAGTGTTTTAGAAAAAATTCTTCGGTAAATCTATGGAACAATCTGCCTCGACGCAGAATGCCGGTGTTGTATGAATCGTAAACTCCTGGTTAGGTTATGTTATGAGAATAGATAAAGATGCTACAGCCAGAAAGTCGTATGAATGGAAATCTGGTGACTGATGAGGCAGAAGGTGAAGTCCGAAACTCCTATGGAAGTTGAAGAGTAAGCTATCTAGAAACCTGGAGTGAGAAATTAGAGAAGAAACAAAGATGTTTGAAGCGTCTGGAAATCGTTTCTTAGTTCAGCTAATTGAAAAACTTTCTTTTATAGCCCCTTAAGCTAGTAAGTAAGTAACTGTGGAGACATTTTAAAGGGTAACGATTCTTACGTAATTGCTATTCGACAATTTTGTTTAAAGTTTGCTATTCGGCGAATACGTGGGTGCAGAGATGCCACGCAACTGCTTTGGCTATGACTGTTCCACGGTCAGGGCCCAATCAATCTTCAACGACTTCCGAAAACATTAAACTGGTTGCAAGCAGCTTACGTAAAAAAAAGAGCAGCCTCTCTGGAATTATTCATGAAATTTTAAAAAAGGATCTTAAGTTCAATCCTTTTTGAATTAAATTTGCTTAAGAAATGAAGGAAAGGGACTTTGGTTTACGTCAACAAGCCAAACTGCCGTTTTTGTTCCCCCTTGATAAAAACATGTACATATATAAGTTTGGTACATTTGTAATACAAATTTTTATTAAACTTATGTATGAAGTAGAAAGTTCATATTTGTTTGTTAAAAATAAATCTCAAACATTAGTTCACCACAAAACGTTAAGAAAAAAACAAAATGTTGCTTTAACTTGAATTATATTTTTTCATAAATAGACCAGCCAAACACGAGTCTAAATAAAAACAAGTAAAAGAGCTATATTCGGCTGTGCCGAATATTATATACCCTTCAAAACGTGTAGGGGTTTTATCGCTAATTTTTTCAAATTTTATATGGCAACACCAATAGTGGGTTGAGATAGGGAGCAAATATTTTCTGGGAATATGTTTGGAAGGGAAAAGCAATGGGGGTTTGTAATAAATTTTATTCCTCTAAGGGCGACTCCGGGGAAGTTGTGGGGGTTTTTACTCCAATAGCTTTTAATTTTTGTATGGTAGCCCTGTTAGGGGCTGAAAATAGGGGTAAGTATGTTCTGAAAAGCTAATGGAGATCCACCGTACACTTTATTTCTCTAAGTCTGACTCTGGGAAAGCTATGGGCGTTTTAACATAATTTTTTGTAAATTTTGTATGGCAGCCCCGTTAGGTGGTGGAGATAGGAAGTATGTTCTAGAAATATTTTTGAGAGGGAAAACTAAATGAGGATTGTTTTAAATTTTATTTCTCTAGGCTAACTCCGGGGAAGTTGTAGGGAGTTTTACCCTTATTTTTTAAAGTTTTGTTTGAAAACCCCGTTAGGGGTTTGCGAAAGGGGGTAAGTATGTTACACAAAACTGTTCGGGAGGGGAAACGAATGGGATCGTACACACACTTTGTATCTCTAAAGCCGTCTCTAGGAAAGCTACTGGCGTTTTTACAACTTTTTTGTGATATTTGTATGACAGGCCTCTTAGGTGATAGAGATAGGAAGTAAGTATGTTCCAGGAGGAAAAACTAATGGAGTTCTGTGATACAATTTATTCCTTTAAGGGCGATCCTGGGGAAGTTGTATGTTTCTTACCCTAATTGTTTTAAATTTTGTATGGCAACCCTGTTAGGGGCTGGAGGTAGGGAGCAAGTATGTTTCACAAAAATGTTTGGGAGGAAAAATTAATGAGAGGCGGTCTGACATTGCACCCGTGTGAGGGCCACTCCGTAGCAGTTGGAGACGTTTTTATTTACAAATTTGAATGGAGTAAACAAAGGTAGTCTTGGGGCTTTGGGCGATTTCGCTAGATTTCAGTAGCGATTTGCTTGCAGATATTTTTGTTGATTTGATATCACTTTCGGGTCTGCGCAATATCAGGGGGCTTCAAAAAGTTAAGATCAACCATAATCTGAACAGAAGAACATCGCTAAATCGACCTGCCTATAAGGACCATTATTATATATGTAACCTCGTGGGGTCGCGGATGGTTATATAACAATTTACAAACGAAATGACAAACTTATATGTACCCTTAACAGTTATGTGAAGGGTATAAAAAAAGGAAAAGACTTACAAATGTTTTTAATGTTAAACATGTTGTTATGCTTAATGTATTTGAAATAAGAATTTGTGCGCTTTTCATATTTACATCACAAAATATGATTTGTCATATCATTTGTAAATCGTGAAAAGGCATTTTTGGAAAGAAAAACTTTTGTAGTGTTTTCTGTGATCATGTTTCCGTGACCATACTTAACCACGTTTTTTTTTTCATAGCGGGCACTTAAGAAAATTTTAACTTTAAGGTTGCTTAAAGAACGATAGAAAAAAATATGGAAATATTTTTACAAAAAGTACAAGTAAGATAAGTTAAAAGAAACCGAGTAGCCCAAATAGGTGTCGCTATATATTGCACTTACATATGAACATATATTTTATTTTAAATTTCAAGTAATTTGTTGGTTGAAATAATTTAATTTAGCTTTTGTACGTGAGTTTGTTCATAAGTGTGAATGGATGGCTGCTTTTGAATTAGCATCCTTTTTTTTTTGATATTCTCCTACTGCTTACCTCCTAATACAGGTGCGTGTAAACGAAATGTAAAACATATGTCAGAAGAAAAAAAAATGACAAACATTAATTTTCTCTTTTTACCTTTAAATTATTATTTTCTTTTTTTTTCGGTACTTTAAAATTTGTGTTTTAACTTTAACCATTATTTAACAGAGAAACATATTTGATGCAAATTGCTTTATGTTGTACGAATTGGTGTTGTTTATGCATGAGCAAATAGGATAATAATGATGCCAGGGTAACAAGCAAGTTTTTATGTTCTTCCGTTCAACATGATGTATATAAAATGTCAATATTACCACTTTTATTTTGCTCCTTTTTACATGTTTGTTATTTTTGTGTTCAAAAAAAAAAATATTTTACGACTTTTGTGTAACTACAGGAGTAAACTTTTTTTTATCCTTCTCTTCATTCCCATCATCATTACCGCTCTGCTATGTTGCTATCATGTGTGTCATCAAGTATAAAACTGTCACTTGTTGGTTGTCTCTTGAAAACATAATGATGACGAGTATAAAAACATATTTAAAAAGTACTAAACATGGCAGATTCCTCTTATATTTTAAATGTTTAGAAAGTTGACTTAATGAAGTACTCGCCATAAAAGGTTTTTATTACGTCCTTTTTTTGTGAAGAAATACAAAATGTTGAAGCAATATAAGTTTTTGCACATGAAATCGGCTCTAACTTTATGCACTTAAAGAATACTTAAATTGTCTGTTGCGCTACAAATTAAAACTTCTAAAACTAAATATTTGATTTTTATTATATTTTTGAAATGATGATATACATATTTTAGTTTAATAACAAAACAATTTTTATGGATAAACTTATCGTATTACAGAAATCCAAAAATTCAAATTGGAAAATAGACGTAATTTATACAACAATAACCATAACACTTTGAACAGCTTTTACTACTTAAATAAGCTTTAAGCCACGATGTGAATACTGTGACTCGTTGTTAGTGTTGCCAGGGGACTTTTTTCGAAATACTTTCGCGTACCAAAAAAATTTGTTTTTTTTTTGTTAAACATTTAACAAAATTTCCCCTATAAACGCGTAGGGAAATTAAGTCATTGAAATTTTAGAGAAAATAATTTCATTGTGACCACTTTACCCACATTTTTAATCATAATTCAAACATTTTGATTTGTTACTTGATTTCTAAAACCAGGTTCAGATTTAAACCAAGTACGGCTTATCTTGTTCATATTTCTTACTTATAAATACGATTTTGGCTAAATTTAAGAATAAAATCCTTTATTTTTGAATGTGTTTTTTTTCTCTGTGTATAACTCCCAATGCTCATAATGGCCAATAGAGGACTGTGACAGGTGGGACTTTTAACAAAAGGTGATAAACTGGATTAATACAACGGTTGTAGGACTTTTTCTGACGCTTGGCTTCACTGTCAGGCGGGAGGTGGGGGATGAAGGCAGCAATAGGAAGCTTCTTCCTAAGGTCCAAATATGCGCTGCACTTAGCATTACTTGTCCCATGAAAAGTGCACCTCAAGCTTGCCTGATGTCATTTTTCAGACGGTACTTATTGAGTATTAGATGATGGAAGTGGCAGCAAGAAGTTTGGTCAGACAAGGCAAGTCAGCATTGGGTAAATTTCTGAATATTGGTCACACAAAAATATTATGGGAGATTGGTCTTGCGGATCTTAGTTTAGTCTGGAGATCTAGGACGGGCTATGTGTGGCGGAGGTCAGTTTTAAGACAACACTACTGATAATAATCCCTGAAAGGAATTGTAAGTTGGGGTCTAATAGTCTGCATGAGCAATATACAGTTTTTTACTGACAGACCTAAGATGGATATAGACATCGGAGACGAGGTCTTTATAATGTAAGAGAATTTCAGATTATCCTACAGACAATCCGGACGGAGATACTGGCCATTTTAATTGCAACGGAACTTATAGTGGAACATGTTCCAAGGATTAATGAGGTAACTATTTACGTCAGGCAGGCCTAATGGCCTTGAAGATACATGGGTCAGTTCTGAGCTAGTAGGAGACCTTAGGAGGGACTATGAACACTTTCAACGCCGAATTTTGTTGGGTTCCGGAAAACTGCTATATAGGGGGCAATGAAATTTCCGACGAACTTGCTCGTTGTGGCTTGACCCTGTGTGTGAAATATAAGGAACCAGCTGTGAGATCACCAATGGGTCACTACTATGGGAACATTAGGACCTGCATGCTTGACACGACGAATTTTTCATGAGACTTTGTGGCCGAAGCTGAATTCAGCAGGCAAAAGGTTGCTCATGGACTGAGGGAGAATGAGTCAAACGCCATAATTTGGGTTATAACTGGGTACTATCCGGTTTAAGCTATGACGAGCAGATGAGCTTGCGGCCCTCCAAACTTTTGTAAAATGTGTGAGGATAAAGACGGACTAGAGACCATAGAGCATGTTATCTTTCACAGCCTGTAAACGCAAATCCAAAGAGTGAAGTAAATGTTTCACAGTGTAAACTGGAAAAAATCATTAAGTTCATTAAGAGAATAAGATGAATAAGTGATAAGCAATGGAGAGGCGTTTTCACAGGGCCACCTAAATTGTTTTCTTCTTTTTTTGTCTTTTTCCTCTTTGTTGTTCCTACTCCTTCTTTTCCTCTTTACTTAACGTCTTATTTTTGCTTTTGCTTACTTTTCTGAAAGGAAAAGGTTTTGCCTCTTTTTATCTAATATAGTAATTCTGGGTTGATCAGTGAAATTGAAGGTGGGTCCTAGATTATTACTTTTTTGCGTTACAAATGTGTGCGCAAACGCATAATACCACTTCAACACATGTGGGGTAATTACAATGATTTTGCTTTAAATATCAAAAATAAATATTTTTTTTTTCGGAATACATATTTTCTTTGTAAAAAGTTTTATTTCTGCATGTTATTTTTTGCTATTGTAATGTTTTTTCTAAAAATTTATGACATATATTTAGTACATGCCAATTTATGTGCTAATTTAATTACAACACCCTCTCCTTTAAACACACACACCAACAGACCGAATTCTGTTCATGTTATCAATAGTACGTGCCGCTTGTGATAGTGTGTTTTAAGAAATTCTATGAATGTATGTACTTTCAATTAACCCGGTACTTCGTATACGCGCTTTATAATACTTTTTAAATACAAGTTCGCAGTTCTGCCTGGGTTTTGCACTGGCATTGCCGTACTTCAAACAAATTTTTGGTTAAACTTAATAGGAGATTGTATTAACAAAAAATTTTTAAAATCACCTTATTATTTACTTTAATTAGAGCTAACTTTAGTTAATATTTTTCTTGTATTTAAGATTGAAAAATAATGTTGAATAAGAAGAAAGTGTAATGGTAGTTTTTATTATTAAAAAGTATATTTTTGGAAAACCTGGGGCCAAATCGTCGCATTCTATTCGAATCAAATATTCACTCGATCTATCGAGGAGTCAATGCTTTAAGTATATAAATTCTAATAAGAATTTTTAAATTTCGATTCGAATCGAATGCGATGATTTGGCTTTAGTGTTTAATTAAAAGATGGAAAGTATAAGATATTTCAGACATTTTATAAGCTGAAGAGGAGAATCTAACCTTAGGGCAAACTGAATTTAAATAAAAAATTTATTCATTAAAATTTAGATACTAATGTCGGGTATTTTTCTTCTCTTTTGGTATTTTTCGGCTGAAATTTTGGTTAAAAAACTTACTTTTTATGACAGCAGTGCTTATAAATAATCTGCAAAATAAAACTTCCGGGTGGAAATAAATTTAAAACTTCAAACCTAAAATTTAGAAAGAACTGCGTACCGGTCTTAGGACCGAAATTTATATACAAAGTAGCAGGATTTTCTATGCAATCCTTAGCTAAAATGTCTTTTTTTTTATATTTTTAAGGGAATATGCTTTAAAAGTCCTTTCTGCCTCACTATATGCCATTTTACTGTATTGCAGTCGAAAATATTTTTATTTTTAGATTCGTAAAGAGAAAATAGATATTCAAAAAGAGCGGGGACTATATTACGGCATTTGATTCAAATCGAAAATTTACTCGATCGATCAAGTTGTCAATGCTTTTAAGATATGAATTCTAATCAGAATTTTTTGATTTTGTTTCGAATGGAATCAAATGCCGTAATTTGTCTCAAAAAAAAAAAAAAACAAATAAAATAAAATAACACTTGACTGATTCTCGACCTCTATGTATCTGGGTCACCAGTAATTGAAATGTAAAATAAATACCATTTGTCTGTGCAGTTTTTCTGAAAATTAATTCATGGCATTTAGCTTTATGGTCAACGCTGGTCTTATTTTCTTCTATAAAGGGCTCAGTTTGGGCAATAATAAACTTGCAGTTAGTAATTACACGTTCAACTCCTGCATCACTAAACGTAAGTTTACCTTATTGTTATATTTGTTTAGAAAATTAAAAACTTTTTTAAATTTATTCATTATATGATTTATTTATTTAGTTAAAATACGAAAAAATTGTTGCATTATTTTTTTTTTTTTTTGTTAAAATCATTGTTTTTAAGAAAAATTTTCTGTTTTCAATTTTATTGAACTACTCATTACTAAGAATAAATATTTAATAAATAATTTTTATAATTTAAATATAAAGGATCTTAATAAACATATATACATAGTACATGTAACTTACTTATTCCTAAACGCAAGCTCGTTTTATCAACACCAGCCAAATGGAATGCATTTTCGAAATCAGCTCAACATTTTCTCGCAGTACTCTTTGAACGGCGGTTGTGCTTGGCTGTAAATAACACATGTTTAACTTACATGCTTTTAAAAAAGGCAAACGGGATTTGTGACTTAAATTCATGTCAACCGATTTTCAAGAACTAACTAAGATTGAACACTCGTTCAGAAATCTTAAACGAGGTGTTTGGTAATGTGTTAAGCTAAACGTGATATTGTATATTTACTAAATGTTACATTCAGTTAATTTAAATGAAAGTTCAGCCAGATATAATAAAAAATTAAATAAATAATAAACAAAACGTTAAGTTCGTCTTTAAGATAGCTAAGTGTTTAAAACGCTTCGTTGAGACAAATATTTTTTTGTGTTTTTTTTAACAGCTGAACACCGCATAGTTAAACACTAAACGAGCTTTTTTTTTAAACGTTGCGTTCAATTAAATTAATTTTTCTGTGTGCGCCTAAATTGCGGATCCTGAAGCTGTTGAACGCAATTTTGAATATAATCATTGTTTGTCTATATATGATTTTAAATTTTTTCCTTTCAAAATCCAAATTTCAAAAAGGACCAAAAGCGCGATTCAGTTTTAAAGGACTTGGGGAACGTAAATTGCTTTATAATTCCATCTTTATCACGTCTAAAGTTACAAAAAATATCTTGAAAATTTCAAAAAAGTGCCTGATAATTTAAATTTTTTTTTCTATCCTGTATAATTAAGCAGATAGCAAATTACCGGGGTTTCCTATTCGGTTAATTTTTACTCATTAAGGTCTGAATCTCCAGAAATCTTTTCCTACTGGATCTACACATCGAGAGAGGTATTTACGGTATAAACTCTAAGGTTCAACTATGCCTTCTTACCATAACGCGATAACCATAACCATTGCCATAAAAATCAGAACTCAATTGGTGTTTATGGTTAGGGCTATAGCGTAATGATAAGTCACTTATAGTCAAATACAGGTTTCTTATAAGTTTAGTTTAAAAAACTGTTTTTAATGGTTAGGGTTATGTCACGTATAATTGAACCTTTAAGCCTCTAGCTTTACACGTTTAGGCTTTACGATAGTTAATCAGTTAGTCATTCTGTCAGTCAGTTATAAACGTTATTCATTTATTTATTTATTATTTAGATGAATTCTTTTAGTAAACTAAAACAATGTTGTTATTTTGATTATTAGATTTGTAAGTTTATGTATGAATGTATGAAATCTGTTATGCAAGTAAGTTAAGTTGGAAATTTTTTTGAATACTTAAATACTTATTGATAGTAAATTTTGCTTAAAAAGCTCAAGAAATACATAATTGTTTTTGAATTATAAAATAATAAAAAAATTAATTTAACACCTTGATACTTATTTTATTTCTTCATTGCTTTTTCGTGTATTTCTAAAAAAATTTATTAAAAATTTTCAAGATATTTTTACCCAAAACGAAGTTTATTACTAGTAGAGCGTAAATTTTTTATTTTAGTTTGAAATAAACATCGTATGTATGTAAATACAAGTTTGAAAAAAAAAATTCAAACCATAAATTCTTAAAATTTATTTGTTTCGAACTAAAATTCTAATTGAAAATAATTTGAAACACCATCTTTAAATTTCCAATTGACCTTAAAAAGCTTAAATGCAAACATACACACATATGAATGTATGTATTTGTGTTTACAAATATTTACTAGTTTTAAGCTACAAAAATATTTATAAGCTTTTAGTGGCATGTACTATGTTGAAACAACAATAACAACAGCAACAGCTATAAAAATAATAAAAACAACATGACAACATATTACAACAATTAAACCAACAAGAACAGCAATGACAAACACAAACCTAATGTGATTATGAAAAGCCTTTTAGAGGGCTTCCTTGATGTGTTCTATAGACATTTTAATAATGTTGATGTAAATGATTTTTAGCACTGTGTTGTATTTAAGTATATGTTTGTGTAATGTTAATCCAAATCCCTGTAGTCTTTATAAAATGACTTTTTAGGTATTATAGGAGCTGTATTAACAGGAAGACACAAAAAAATATTAAAATTGTTAACAAATTTGCATGTGTTTCCAGCATTACATCCGTATTACGTAACTACATAACAAATATTTTCTTATACCCTGGCTTCTTTAACATTGCCAGAACTGTAAGGTTTTATGTGCTACTCAAGGTTTATATGTAAATTTTTTTTGGATTTAAATCATAAATGTGCTTAAAGATTGTTTAACAATGTTAAAACTTTTAGGGTCTTGTATCCAGACTGCATACAAACGTTTAAAGTAGGAGTTTTATGAATTTTTGCCGTTGTTTGTTAATCAGAAAAATAATATACATTCTGAGACCCACTTTTGTTTATACCAATTCATTTGAATTCACTTCCTGAGACGATTAAAAAATGTCCGTTTGTCTATCTGGCTAGCTGTTCAGGCTTAATCAAAATTTTAATTAAATTTTTTTAAAAAAATAATAATAAATTATTTTGGCACAACGAAGCTATTTGTTATAGAACCAGTAGTGGTATCGAGATATAACTGTTTAGTTATGCACATACTTGCTTTACCATCGGTCTATTGAAGACCCACTTTATAAGGATTTTTCCCCACGATTCTTAGGAGTAGCAAAGGGTACTTGGTAGATGTTATTACAGGCATGTAGTGTAGCACCAAATATGGGCGGCTCTTACGCGCCATGTCTGGTTGCAAATTTATATTTTTAAATACGATTATTAAAAAAAGAGAGGGTGGCGCCGTTAAAATTATTGATTGTGCGGATTTGTCAGTCACGATGTCGCAGTAGTGAACGATTTTGTTCAAAGTTCGGAATTCGGCAAATACGTGATGGACCAAGTATAAATTTAATTCATTCGTGGGTGCAGGGATTCCATGCAACTGCTTTGGATATGAATGCCCCAAGGGCAGGCCCCAGTCGATCTTCAAGGACTCCCGAAAACATTGAACTGGTTGAAAAGAGCGACGTTCAACAGGGAAAAGAGCAGCCTCACTGGGATTTTCAAAAGTGATTATTCATAAAATTTTAAAGAAGGATTTGAAGTTCTATCCTTTTAAAAATTAAATCGTTCAAGAACTGAAAGAAGGTGGCTTTGATTTGCACCAACGTTTTTGTGAAACGATGCTGGAGTGTTTTCGATTTGTAAATCCCATTTTTCGGACCAACGAGGCTTACTTTCCTTTAAACGGCCACGTTAACAATCAATTATGCCGTTATTGGCCACCAAGTATCCGAAACCCTCGATTGAAACGTCAAAACCATGATATTGCCCCACGGTAACTGTTTGGTGTGCCTTATCCACGCATGAGATAATTGGGCCAAATTTTTCGAAAATTCTCAAAGCCAACGGTGAAAATTTTGACACATGATTACGGAATTCTTTTAGCCAAACCTGCGAGATCATCCATCGTACTCTACACGTGGTTTTAACAGGATGCGGCGACCACATACGCAGCCAGAGCTTCAATGACTTTTCTTTGGGAAAATTTTCCCCAAAAACTGATCAGTTGTTTTGGGTACAACTCATGGCCACAGAGCTCGCTCCTATGGATTTTTTTTATGGGCCTACCTTAAAGAGAGGGTTTATAATGACAATCCCGCGGCCACAAATTTCCCATGATTTGTCTTACTTCATATGTTTTGAGGTAACAGATCTGATAGGATTCTTTAAGAATTCTGCCACTTCGGCAAATTTTGCAGGCTGGGTAACAATCACTCTAAGACTGTGACGGATGTGATCCTTCAAAATTAAATTGAAAAAAATTTAAAACTTTAGTATCGTATTGTGTAAAATTTTTTTGAAAGCGGGTTTCATTATTTTTATTTATTTGATTGTTTAAAGCGTTTTTAGGGTTAGAATCCTTTTTAAAACTTTTTTTTTACCTAAAAAATTTTTTTTCAAGAAAAACTTTTCAATATCAATTATCAAAAATTAATCGATTTTTTTATTAAGAAAATCATTCTTTGCCATTTTGGGATGTTTCAAATGGAACTGCCCATATGTATTTAATATGCAGCTATGTAACACATTGATGTAAATAACCATGACAGCGTTTAGTACAGCATCCATCACTTGTGTTACACTAAAAAGGTTCAATTAAATTTAACAATTAAATTAATTAAAGAAAAAAATTACAATCACTTAAGGCTGGGATTCACTATCAGAATTAAGCGAAAGTTCAATTTAAAAGGCGTACCTGTGCTCAAAAAGTATGATTGTGTCGCCTAAAAGCAAATATGTGTGACAGATTTTTAGACAGATCTGTCAACTGTGTAAATAATTTAAAAAGGTTAAAAGAAGAGTTTATCCAATCAGATCTGATCAGAGTTTTAATATTCAAAGAAGTATTTTTCTTTGCCTGATAGTGTGGCAACGACGACACAATTAGTTGCATTTCTTTAGGTGCGACAGAATTTTATCAGATTTAAATTTGACAAATACATATGATTGTAAGAGATAGTGAATCCTGGCCCTTAATTCTTTACCTTTGCTCCTATTTCCGAACATGATGGTTTAACTTTGGAATTACTCAAGTTACATTCGGTCGTGGGTAAAATTTTTTCATTAACTTTTTGTTGCTGCACATCTTTATCTTCTTCTCCCAGACGATTTTCAATTGTAGCTGGTGTGGTTTGCGATTCGCTTAAGCTATTTAGGGTAGTTGTTTCGCTTAAGCTATTTAAGGTAGTTGTTTGGCTTGTAGCCTCTTCAGTCGTATACAAAACAGTTTGCACTTTGGTAGGCTCTGCCGTATTAAGAGCACCAAATCTGCTGGCAAAATTTGGTCTTGGCCGGTTGACAGGTATAGAATTTGGATTAGCAAAGTTATGCTCAAATATTTGATCCAAGGTTACAGTTGGCTTATAGCTGACGCCCAAAAAGGGATAAGGGTAGACATTGTAACCATTTGTACAGCGATACATATAGCTCATGCAACTATTTGAACAACAGTCCCAATGATTCAGGCACTTTATTTTAAAATTTAAAAAAAAACAATGAAAATTAATATAAAATTTAAAATTTTTTAACAATAGAAAAAATTGGAAAGTGAGAAGTCAAATCAAAAATTATGATAGAATTGTTAATCAGATTTATGATTTATACATTAATCTCTGGAAATTCTCTTTAATATTTATTTTCTTATTGAAACTGCAAATTCTACCAAAAGCAGCAACAACAGTAATCGTTCTGCTACTTTCGTAGAGTATAAACTTTTTCTTGTAAATATTTTGTAAAATTAAATACTTGAAAACTTACATATTCATTATATTCTGCACATTTTTTAGGCGCCCGCCTCGCAATCACCACCTCACTTGACACAAATACAAATATCAATAAACATTGAAAAAAGCGATAAGATTTAAAGCAAAATGTAAACATCTTCTCTTGTGTAACTTGTAGCAACAACTGAAAGTAATTTTTGTCTCATATCAAGAGTAAACCAAACAAGAGCTTAAGTGAAAGCGGGACTATTTGGAACATTTAAATTGAACTAGAAATCTTTGCTTGATTTTACACAGTGTTACCGTTTTGTAATTTATGCGCACAACACATACGTGGTAAAGGTATTAAGCCTTTGTGCAGATATTCGTTATGCCCAAAAATAATATGCTGAGACCCAAATGCAATCATAACGATCGACTCAGCATCCCTTTCTGAGATCGAATTTTTGATAAAATTTGTCCCCGAAAGTTTTTTTTTCATTTAGAAACTAAGATGATTCTACTTCTTTACACAGGCCCAATGATAATGTTCCCTCGGAATTTGCATTTTGAGATGTAACTACATTGAAATTTATTTTGTCGCGCAAAATTTTGCATATGGCCAATTCCACGTAAAGTGTTACAAATCGCCTTTTTTTTAAATCGATGAGTTTACTTCTAAAGGAGATTGAAAATGATTAAAATGCAAATAAATTGGTCAATAAATTATTTTTATTTATTTTACTAGAGTTTAAAAAATAAAAAATGACGTTCCTTTTGCGTCTACTTACTATATAATAATCGCTTAGAGCAGTCGTGCCCAAGCCCAATGCGCCCTATGCGCTTGCTGCTCATTTGTTTTTGTAAAATCAGCTATTGTCTGTGAGCACCCAGCACTCAGTACTAGCAATACGAAATACATAAACAACTTTGTCTCATACGTTTTTTTTACTGTCGCTCTTCAGTGTATACATATACGCAAGTGCAGAGCAACAACACTTTCTTTCGTATGCTTTGCTGGTAAACATTGACGACACCAGTCATCATTGTTGATTTTGTTAAACGTATGGAACGTTTAAAAATATGTATTTTTTGCAAAAAAAATTTTAAATAAAAACTAGTTCTTCCCTGCGGTCTAAACACAAATGGGACTACAACGAATTTCGCAATCAACGACGAATTTGTCTGTCAAAATTCGTTCCGTAAATTTCTCAATTGAAACACATTTAGAACGAATAAAACAGCTGTGATAGAGTGACCATATTTCTTAAAAAAGAAGAACTAGTTGAAAAAATATTTTAATTAAAAAAAACTATTAAAAAATATAAATATAACATTAGAAACATGTTAAGTGTATTATACGCAACAAAAAAATTGAAAATAATTCTTAAAATATAAAGTAACATAATAAAAATATAAAAAAAAAATAATAGAGAAATGGTCACTCTGTGCCGAATAATTAGTCGTTCGTCGGCGTAAGAGATAGAAATAAACGTATCGTAGGTTCGGCTACGCACGACGAATTTTAGTCGACGCACTGTTTGTATGAAATTTTATATACACGAATGTGTTTTATTTTCTAAGACGAATATTTGCAAAGAAAAATTCGTAGTTCGCCCCAGTTCTGTTTAGAACATTCAATGTATTGGCGTTTGCCCTTCCATTAGGAACTTTTGGGCACCCCTGGCCTAGAACATACCATGATTGGAAACCATGACATTTTTTATGCCCTACTTAGTGATAAAGGTATATATAAGTTTGTCATTTTGTTTGTAGTTTTTACAGTTCTTACTTACAACCCCATGAAGGGTATTGTTTTTGTAGTTTTATAATAAGATAGAATTTTATACAGCCCATGCCCGTCTGTCCGTCTACGTATCTGTAGCATTAATACTTTAAAGGTGGGGACCTTAACTTGGGGAATTTGTTTTTAGATAAAAGCAGCGGAAGTGGTATTTCCCTTACATTTTTATAAATTTAATGAAATATTTCATGCGTTTAACCTGAGAAGCTGAAACAGCTGTCGACTTAAAACTAGGTACAAAGAAAGTCCATTATGATAATAATATTTTAGGAAAAAATTAGTTAAAGGGCAGCGGGTGGGAGGGAAGCCCCTAAATACATATATTAACAATTTTTTTGAACTTTCATACGTTATATTTTTGAAACTGTTTTCGATTCAAACATCCCAGGAATTGCTCAGCAATGCATACAGTTTGGATAAAATTGGTTGGATGGAAGCTGGAGGAGAGGTAGCCACAAAAAACGAAAAATTTTTGTGAAATTTTTGATACGCTCTATCTTGGAAGCCATAGCAGTTATCAGCTTCTAATTTTCTATAAAACCAAAAATATGCGCAACAATGCTTTCATGCTGAAAAAACTAGTTGGAAAGAAGCAGGGAAATGGTAGTCCTCATACAAATAATAACTTTTTATTAAATTTTTGAAAGCATAGATAACTATCGGTCGGTCCACGATTTACCAAGGGCCATATATAACTCCCACTCCCGACACCACATTATTCTGCATAATTTATTTACATATGCTGGTGCTTAATACAAAATAAGCTGCAGTGTAGGGTATAATATATTATGGTTTGACCGACTTTAACTTTTTATTTTGCTCAACATGATTTTATCTTTAACCTGATTAAAGAAATAATAATTTATTCAAATTCTGTTCTAATTGCTGAATCTTTCGTAAGGATTTTATGATATTAAAGACGTTAAACTAAATAATTTAATGCAACTTTGAGGTTCTTTTCTTGTTAACCAGTTTCGTTTGAAGCATTATTTTAGCTTTGAATGTATTACGCGAACATTGAACTCTATATTTAGAATTGTGTTTACCCATATGCACATAAGATTGGTCTTAAAACCAAAAAACCAAATTATCAGTAAGAAGAGACTTAAAGCAAAAATGGTCATCAACTTAAGATTGATGTTCAAGAGCAATCCAGAGTAATTTAAGAAACCGCTTAAGTTAAATAGATATATGAAAGTCAGGGCAATTATTCTGTTTAAAGTTTCTTGTTTATATTTTTTTTTAACGAAAAAGCTTTAATTACAAAAACTTATATAATAAAACTTAAAAACTTTGTTTCAAAATCAGCTAGAAATTCTTAAGACACACTTAAGAAACTTGAATAAATTGAAAAAAAAAAACCCGGTTTAATATAAATCAACTTAAAGAAGAAATGAAATCACATAAACTCTATGAGAAGTGTTTGATTATTCTAAAACAGCTGGAAAAACTGAAATAGTAAAACTGAAGTTGGACTGATTTTCATAAAATTTGGAATAAAAACATTTTTAGCATTGAGAGTGGGAAATTCTTTTAAATTTAAAAGTCCACATGGCACCATCTTCCGTAAAAAATAAGAAGATTCTGTAAAGTGGGCGTATAACCTTCCACACAGCTAAAATAAATTTTGATAATATTTGCTGTGATTTTCAAACATTTGCAGACATTTGCTAAAGCTCTTAATGGTGGGTATTAGTGCAGGGGGAATAGGGGCACCACATGTAATCAAATAAATATTCAATAATAAATATGTATTCAGCAAAATGTTATGAATACATATGCTGTTAAACTTGACAAACAAATTAATTAAGCATATTCAACTAGAAATGTATCCTAAAGCAACTGGGTATTCATTTAAAATCCCTCTAATAAGGTATGTACTCAATCACTTAAACACAGGCTTGTCATTTTTTTTTCAGGGTCCATCGCCAGAACGGTTATCAAAAATCGCCAAAATTCGCCAAAAAATATTTTTTCGAGTTTAAAAACAAAAAAAGTCTCCAAAAAATTCGCCATAATAAATATCTATTGTTTTTGACGAAAAAAAACTCAAAAATTATTTTACTTAAATAAACATATGAAATATCAATGTTTTTTTATGAAATAAATTATATACAAAGAAAAAATTATTTAATTCAAGCAAAAATTAACTTTTTTTGTACACCAAGAAATTCAAAGGAGGAATTGAAAATATGTATAACGAAAAGCATACGTAGAATGGCAGTTAATTTGTTAAGTAACATGTTGTTAAATATTAAAAATTTTGATAAGTTAAAACACGAAGTTGCAGCATTGGTATTGTAGTAATTTTGTATGTAAGGATGCATTTAGTAAGCTATAAACTTCAGCTTCATCTGTTTCATCTGTACCATTTTGGGTAACATACATAGTACATATTTGTATAAAATATATTTTTCATTTATTTTGTTAGTTTAAAAACTTTGCCGTTTGTTAAAAAAATCGCCAACAATATCGCCATGGTGCCAAACCTAAATTTCAATAGCCAAGAGCACTAAAATATCGCCACATTTGGCGTAAAATCGCCATAACTGACAGCCCTGCTTAAACAGGCACTAAGCCCAACACAGGTCTCAAAACAATGTCATTCGACGCTGGCGTGTTTATTCTCTAGCCTTGTTAAGCAATATATACTGTTACGGGGTATTCCCCATTTGATGTAAGGTGGCTTATGTTACGCCGATCCCCAAAAAAGGAAATTCGGAAAACCCTGAAAATTACCGCCCAATAGCTATTTGTTCAGCACCCTTTAAGGTTATGGAGAGTATGGTTAATTAGCACCTTGTTAACTATTTAGAGTCCAACAGCTTATTAAGCGACGCCCAGTACAACTTTCGTAAAGGACGTTATATAGGGGTCCTACTGGCAATTTTAATAGAAAACTGGTGTAGCTCGATCCAACATTTTGGAAAGTAAAGTGATGGTCCTAGACATTTCCAGTGCCTTTGATAAAGTCTGGCATTGTGCGCTTTTATCTAAACTTACTGTTTTTAGAGTCAGTGAATAATTTTCTCGATTTATATTAATTTTTTTAGAGATCGCACTATTCGTGTTGTTATAGATAGGATCTCTTCCAGTAGGTTTAAAATGAATTCAGGGGTACTGCACGGCTCCGTCCTCCCTCCTGCTCTATTTCTTATTTTTCTTAATGATCTTCTTTGTCAGACTTTGAATCTTATCCATTCCTTTGCAAACGACAGCAGCATATGCCATTTATACTCACTTGACTACGGTCCTAGTCCTTTGGAAATGGATCTATGAGGCACAGTATGAATGAAACAATTAACCATTAATTAAAGCTAATCTCCGATTGGGTCGATTTAAATGCCCGTGTGTTGTCTTCTGACACGTAAACGCACAGTAGATCATGCTGCATTGTTTGTATTAGTGGATGGTATAAATGTTGGGGAGGCAAAAACTCTTAATGTACTTGGCATGAGAATCCAGTGCAATTTCACTTTTTTGTGCATCGAAAGAAGCATCCAAGTGTCTTGGTTTTTTTTAAAGGTCCAGGAATTATCTGACCTCTTCACCATTTATACCACCTTTATCTGGCCAAAAATGAAATATAACTTTCATATATGGGTAGGTGCTCTGAATTCTATTTTAAAACTACTTGATCGCGTACAGGAACGGGCAAAGGTACTTATGGGTGACGTCGGATTATCCAACTACCTTGATTCACTTGAACACCATCGCAATGCAGGTTGTCTTTCACTATTCTATCGATACTACAATCGAATGTGCTCTGAACAAATCAGGGAACTTGTTCGTGAAAGCCGGGATTTTTCTGTGATACTTGCCTTTCAAGAAGAGCACACCCATTTGTGGTCGACTGGCCAATGAATTGCATTACGCATTACAGAGAGAATTCGTTTTGTAATGCACAGTTCGCATGTGGAATGAACTACCTAAGAATGCCTATCCTGTCACAGTTAATATTAAGAAATTCTATTCAAAAGCCCATAAGCACTGCTCCCCCTATCCGCCATCTCCTTCCCCCTTTTCTTGATATCAACACAATGCAATGCGTGTATAGGGGCCATCCCTTAGCTGCTGGTTATTAAAAAAATAAGTTGCAAAAAATGCTAAAATTTTTCATTTGTTTTTAATGTCAGTACATCAGTATAGTGCGGGAGTTGTTGGTTTCAAATTTCTTTAAAGTTCTTTGCTGCAATACTTGAAAATAATTTAAAGAAGTTTTAAAAATAATAAATTGAGAGAACTTAAGAGCCTTTTAATTATTTTGATTTTAGTTAATTTTTAATTTATTTTTATTCATGTTATTTGAAACTTATTTTTAAAGCTAATTTTTCTTACACTGAAAATAGTTTATAAAATAATATACGAAAAAAATTCTAAAACTTTACAAAATTAATAACAAACCTCCCGTTATTTTGTATTAAAACTTAATTCAAGCTCGATGTAGAGTAATTCGACGTTTCCGATTAGAAGAGAAAAAATTAAAAAACCTGAATGGGTTTTTTGCAAATTTATAAAACAGATTTTTAAAATGATTCATGCTTTTTGGCTTAATTCAATGGTGACAGTTTTTTATACGTTTTATTTTTATTTGCATAAAATTTCTGAAACTGAAATACATACAGATTGTTTTATGTTCATATATAATAATAAAAATTAGAGAAAATAAATCAAATAATTTTTATATGAACCATTAAAAGGTAAATAAATTCTGGTTTAGTCAACCATAAACGTCACTGAATATTCATTAATTTATGACTAATAAATAAAATTGATAAGTGTAAAGACCCTTCAGGAAATTTGTTTCATTTGCCATTAATTAAGTTGGTAAAGCAACAAAAGTGCATTCAGAACACCAAATGACCGATGATGTCGGAATAAAGAACTCAGAGCTTAATAACAGGTTAAGGTGAACTTTGTGGGTGGGGCTAAGATTACTTATGGCTTAACTCCTAATTTAATAATTGACAAATGTTTGCAGCATTTGGTACACAGAGAAATTATAAAATGTTTTCAATTAACAAATTTTCCTATTTTAATTAAAAATTAAATAGACACAATTAAATATTTAATTGCTTTTGAAAAGTAAATGCTAAAAATGTTGCTTGCATACAAATTCTTTAGGATAACCAAAAATTTTTGATCAAAATTTTGTAGTTTAACACTTTTGTACACAACAAGAAATACATGGACATCCAGTCAAAAGAACGGACATGCTTTAATCGGTTTAGAAAGTGATTTTGAGTTGTTTGGTATAATTGAATATGCAAGTGAACAAACGATACACTTGCCAAGAAAGCGGAATGATCGTTTGCGTATCAATTCGTCTGTGGTTTTGGCGCAGCGCAAGTTCCATTGCCGATTTCCCGGCCCTCCGCCACCGGTTGCTAAAATACTGCGCCGTTTGGCCACCAATCTTGACAGTATTGGAACACACGAGACGCTGCCAAGAGTGGCCGACCCAATAACGCCCGTTCTGTCGAGAATATTACCGCTGTTGGCGAGGATGTCGAGCTGTCGCCAGAAAAATTGACCAAACGCCGTGCCTTAATACTAGCCATCAGCCGGTCGTCCCTAAGGCGAATTTGGTCAAATACCTACGTGTGTTCCCGTACAAAGTCCAGTCCGTGCATCAGCTGCCGCCAGTCAACCGACATACGCGTGTAACCTACGTCCAAGCCATCCTCAATCTCTAGGCCGAAGTGGACGATTTTTCGACCAATATCATGATGAGGCCCATTTCCACCTAAGCGGATGCGTGAACGAGCAAAACTATAGCATCTCAGGCACCAAAAATCCACGACTGATGTACGAGGAGCCATTGCACCCGCTCAAAATGACTGCATGGTGCGCTGTTCATGCTGGAGGAGTCATCGGGCCATTTTTTTCGAGGACGCCGCTGGTCAAACGACAACAGTGGACGGTGCGCGTTATAGGGCCATCTAAGCCGAGTTTTTTCTGCCGAAATTTAACGAATTAGGACTGAAGGACTTGTGCTTCCAAAACGACGGACCAATGGCACATACTGCGAGAGCCACAACTGATATTCTGAAGGCGGCTTTCCCAGTTCGCCTTATCTCTTGTTTTGGCGATTTACATTGGCCCGCAAGATCACCTGATTTAACCGTTCCGCGCTTTTTTTTAGGGGCTTTAAAGTCCAGTGTGAACAAAAACGAGACCCTGAAAGACCTAAAGGATAATATTTGAGACGAGTGCGAGAATCTGTCACCCGAAGTTCTCGCCGAAGTGGTGAAAAATTCCATAAAATTAGTCCCCATAGCAATCAATTATGACTGCGTCCATTTGCCGAAATAATCTTTTCGACTTGACCAATAAAATTCTAAAGGTTCAAACAAACATAATCAAAAACAGAATTGAAGTTTTTCATTTAGAAAAAAATGACAGCCAAACAACCTCGCATGATTTCCTTTGGCCCACCTTGTATTACCCATCTCTATTGATGTTATTATTGTTAAGTTTTGAAACGATTAATTTTAGTTAAAACCAACAAAAATAAATCTCCACCAGACCAATGAACCTTTATTGCAAGAAAAAAAATTTTGATTTTAACATTTAAAAAAAAACAATTGTTGATGGAGATCAATATTTTCTTATTCTCTCGAATTAATTACGAATAACTTACTGTTGTCCGCTCTTATACCAAAATGTCTACACAAATGTCCAGTTTTCTTATCTTATCGCTTAAAAAAAAAGTCAATTAAATTCTACCATTTCGTTTGTATATTAATTGAATATTTTCAAATTAGTTGCGGTTTTAATCTTAAAGTGAACAGTTAAAACGATTAACACTAAGAATACGAAAAAAAATTATTAAAAGACGTTTAGTGGTAAATGTTGCGGCAACATTACCAAAAGATGATAAGTAAAAACAATAAATTAGCGATATTGTTACTAATTAATGTGGTGCTTTTTATAAGTCCAGCCTTATGCCTGGAAAATACTACAGATATAATAAAACTGTCAACAACAACACCCACACCAACTGCTTTTGGTAAAATCCGTTCAATACGTTTACCCAATGCAACATATCCCTTACATTACCATTGGCATGTCACGACCAATGTCCACAAGGGCGATTTGGATTTCAAGGCCAATGTTACCATAGATCTCGAAATTAAAGAATCGACGGATGAAATTGTTTTGCATGCCAAGAAATTAAGAAATTTTAGAATTGCCTGCTATGATTTACAAACCGGAACACAGTTACAGGATCTTACCTATGACCATGACAATCGCACAAATTTTCTTATAATTCATGCCTTAGAGTATTATCAAGTATTTGAGGTGACGAAAAGATATCGCCTAGAAATACTCTACGAGGGCAGTATGAATGAAAAGCAAGCTGGACTCTATTGGTTGGCCTACAAGGATCAAAATAATAATACCATGTAAGCATTTATTATTTAGAGGTGCTGGAACATTTCCGGAAATAATAAATTTTAAGAGGGGGGTGTAATAATATCTAACACTGTGACTGAGAGAGAATGTTTTTTTAAAGGTTTTAAATTTAAAATTAACACACAACGTACAAACGGACATACATATGTACATATGTTTGTGTCGCAACTTTTAAAATAATTAATTCACTGATAAGAAATTAAAAAAATATATTTGAAAACTTGCTCCATTAGTGTCGTCATTAAAAGACATGCCCACAGACTTTGTGACACACAATTTAATTAAATGGAAAAAATCTTACACTTTGAAATTCTTTTTATAGAGATTTTAAAGTTGATAAAAGTCTAGCCATACTCGTCTTCTATTTAATTGAATATCGTTTTTATATATTCTCTAATTCAATGACACAATTTTTTGTTTGTTTATGTTTTTTTCTGTCATAATTTGCACATTTTAAATAAAACAAACAAATCAAAATTGATATGATTTCTGCGTTATCATGACCCTGATACCGGTACTTCAGCTAAAATCTGATAACAAACACACTTAAGCACACATCCATTATCACAATCTTACTTAATCAATACACTGAGTGTAAACTTGAAATATCCCAGCAAAAAAAATTTAAAATTGTTTTAAAATCATAATATTTTCAATGAGTAACAAAACATTTCCGAATTTAATTTTTTTAAATCTTTTTTTTTAATACAGTATCTTAGAATTTTTAAAGATGCCCAAGGACTTACATAAAAGGAATTACATATTAGAAAATATTTAGAAATAACAGAGAGATTATCAAAGATTTCTTACTTTTCAATTCTTGGGTCACTTACCTCGATATGACAAGCACGTGTTAAATTAATTAATGTTTCCCCAAAAATGAAACTACTTCGGGGTTCCCTTCATAAAAAAATATATAAATAGTTTGTTTGTTCTTATTTTGCTGGGATTTAAAAAAAATTAAAAAAAAAAAAACAAGTAAGTGCGCTATATTCGGCTGTGCCGAATCTTACATACCCTTCACATTGGTCTTTTGATATACCCAGCGAGTTTTAAAGTCCATAGAAAACTTTACAAAATTTTAACGTTCGTATGAATAATAGAAATAGATGAGGAACGTTTGAGGTCGACAGTTATAAAAGTTTTCGACATTATTCATATTAAAAGGTTAATAAAAGTTGTTAATTTTTATGGGATGTTCTAGTCCCCCTGCTCCTCTTCAACCTTTTTTTCAAAAATGTAGGTCTTATCATAGAATAACTTTTTGAAGAACACTAGAAGTCGATAGCTGTTATAGTTTCCCAGATTTAGCGTATCGAAAATTTCATAAAAATTGTTAATTTGTATGGGAGCTACCTTGTTCTGCCCCCCCCCCCCCCCCCAAATATTTTTTCTTTACAGTGTAGATCTTGTTGTACAATTACTTTTTGTAGAACATTTGAAGTCGATAGCTGTTATAGTTTAGCGCATAAAATATTTCACCAAATTTTGCAATTGTCGGGAAAATACTACTTCCCCTGATCCTATCTGAAAAAAAATTTCCATTATTTAGGTCCTTACTTTAAGAGTATCTGTGTCAAGTTTTGTGGCAAGAGTAACTATATTTTTTGAGATATATAGGGGTATATGCACGGATTTTGTCCTAAAAAAAATGGATTATTTTGGGTTTTCGCTTATATCTGGGTCAATAGTGAACCGATTTTGTTAATTTTAAATACCGATTGTGCCCAGGATATTTCTAATAGTTTAATACCTGTAACTGGTCCGTATCTTTTTATTTGACTCCGGAAACTTGATTTCAACAGACGGACAGACGGACTGACGGGCGTGTCTATTACAACTTCCCTATCTATAAGGATCCAGAATAAATGTACTTTATGGGGTCGCAAATGAATAATAAAGAAATTACAAACGGAATGACAAACTGATATATACCCGTATTACTATGTGAAGGGTATAATTAAAAGTGTATGTTCGGCTGTGCCTAATTTTGTACACACGTGTAGGGAGAGTTACCCTAGGCATTGTTGAATAATTAATTTGTTTAGAACACGACAATTTCTTAAACAATTTTTTTATATAAGATTCAATACATATTTCCCTTTTGAAGTTTTAACCAATTGGAGACATGCGTTGGAGTTGAAACTGTGCCAATCAAATTTTCTGGCTTACTGGCAATACAGGGTGTTCGCCGACAAGGTTTACTATTTTGTTTGTTTATAATTTTTGATTAAATGAAACAGAATGTATCTTATATTGTTAAATGTTTTATTTAATTTCGACAGTTATTTTTGGAAAAAATTATCAGATAAATGTCTTCCTCTGTTAGACCCACAAATGGGACGCCTTTTGAGCACTTTTTTCATTACATTCTCACACATTTAACGCGGTATTTCATTAATTTCATCACGAATATTTTGTTTTAATTTGCTCCAGCGTTTTTAATTTGTTTGTATAAACCTTGCTTTTTAGATATCCCCACAAAAAGAAGTCCAAGTCAGTCAAATTAGGCGACCGTGGAGGACAATCAACATCACCATTTCTTGAAATAAATTGTAGAAAGAGTTCTCGCAGTCGTTCCATTGTAATCCTGGTTGTGTGCGATGTGTGTTGAAACCACATGTTAACCAAGTCCAAAGCATGCAGTTGTGGCATTAAAAAGTGTTTTATCATATCATAATACCGCCCCCATTGACAGTTACCGTTAAACCGTTTTCAGATTTAAAAAAGTAAGGTCCAATAATTCCTCCTGACCAAATTGCGCACCAGGCTGTCACTTTAAATGGATGCAAAAGTGACGGATGAATAATTTGAGATTTTTCCATTGCCCAGAACCGACTATTCTGTTTAATAATATATCTATTCAAATGAAAATGTATCTCATCACTCATTAGGATTTTTTCATATAAATCGGGGTTGTCATGGGTAAGCTGTAACATCCTATTGGTTGTCTGGAAAAAGCTCTTGTGTCAACTAAATTTTAAATTTAATTAAATGCAAAACCTCGTGCAAAATTGTGGCCAAAGTTTTTTTTAAAGACAAAGCTCCTGAGCACGGTGTCAAATTGAGGTTTGGATTGTTTTGAACACTTTCTTGAGCAGCAGAGATGGTTTCAGCCAATCTTGCAGTACGTTGTTGTTCATGCTTGTGCCTACCAGCTTTAGTCCCTCTTTCTTTGAAATCATTCACTACACGATAAATAGTGCGTCTTGTTGGCACGTTGTTTCTCCAAAAATTTTCACGCAACTTTCGCATCGTCACAGTAATCGATGATTGATTTTGATAAAATGTTTTACCGATTAAAACACGTTGTTTTACCAAATAATTATCCTTAATAAATTTGCCACGTATCTACTTCACGACTACCAAATATGAACGTTTACTAATGTTTACCAAAATGGCGGCAAAACAAAGAAGTATAACTTGCCGGTGGACACCCTTTATTAGGGAGACAGCATAATGGAAAATGAAAATTTGAAATCTTGTTGCCACCCTAAGCTCAGATCCAGAGCCAAGCCACTACGACGAGCTCGTCTGCCATTTTATTGTTGACTATGTTGCAGTGTCCTGAAATTAATCAAAGTGTGATGTTGGAGGTGTCCATAGGCCTACCAAGGGCCTTCCTGCAGTCCCTTACCGGCCTAGACCAGATGCAATGCACCTATAGGACCCTAAGTTCCGCTTGACCATCAACATAAATAGTGACTTTACTATCCCTTGAAATATGTTCCCCTTTAAGATTCGGGGGCCTCTAAATAGCCAGCAACTCCACTTGAAACACGTTTCACTAATTTAAAATGTCACTAGGATAATCTATTGTTCTCTTTGGTATAGACCTTGGCTCCGGTGCTTGTATCCATCTTGGATTCGTCAGTAGAACCGCCCATCAGCTGACTCAAACGGTTTTTTTTAAATGGCAACAACAACATTTGACTGAATATATTTATTAAAACATTTTGTGGGACCCTTGGCCATTGCACAAAAGTTCCAATATCTGCATATCTGCATATGGGCATTTCCATGTCATCGTACGTGACATTTGTACGCCTACAAAGTGGTGTAGATTTTGCAAAAAGAGTGGTAACTGAAAAATTGTTTCGTCAATATGTTACATTTAGAAGGTACTATAATCTAAAAAAAAAATCATGACTTTGAAAACCTTGCCGGCCAAAATATCGGTCGAAAAAGGCGCATATCGTACGTGACAAAAAAAGGAAGTGATGTCGAGGTGCATGCACATATATACGAAAATCTGCGAATTGTAAAAGTTTTTTTCCTTTCTTTAAGTTCTTTCACCAAGCCAAATATTTTTCCTTGATAATCCATCATTTTTAAATACAAAAAGATTTTTAGATGATTTTGTTACAAACAAATCTCAATATCGTTCGTGACATACCGTATGTGACAGATTTTTCTCTTATAGTATTTGTCTGAAAAAAATAGGTTTTTTTAATATATGTATACATAACAAATTAAAAAAGAATTAAAAAATGTTTATTCGGTGATAATAGCAATAAAAACAATAAAAGGTTATTTTCATTTCTTACCATACACTATGTACTTGGGCGCTGGCACTTAATTATTAAATTTTAATTTTTTCTCTTACTGAATACGCAGTTTGAGACACATTTATATACTGACTATCATGATAAGTAAACGAATAAAGTATTCTTATTTTTGGGATGGGCTGGACATTTTGCCATTTTTCATGGAGATGAGCAGAAAACCCTTCAATCTCTTCGGTAGCAACCTAAAACAAATTAACTCCTTCCACATATTTATGAGCACATTCATAAAATGAGAAAGCATTTGGCAAGATTAATTTATTTGCTTTTACAATTTGCCAGACCTTTCTTTTAACAGTAGCACCCCTTCCATCAACTGCACCTTTACCATGGGATGTGGCAAAGAAGTTCCATTCTAAATGTTGGCAGCTAAATTTGTTTACAAAAGAGGGAATACTTTTTAAAATGAATTTGTTTTTAAATTGAGCGCTACTCCAATCAGAAAATATGTATATAGACGATATATCTTCATATTGTTCGCTTATTTCAAGCATAGTTTTTGTAATAAAATAGTAAACATCAAACTTATTGTGTGTTAATTCGTCGTTAATTATTTTTTTGTCTTTTTTGGCTGCATCTGCGAACTTTTTTCGATAGATATGCTGTCTTTCAGCCTCCTTTTCCCGGTATTTCTTTATTTGTTCTTCGTTTTTCTTCAAGTCCTCCCTCCATTACTTTGTAGTCTCATAGCTATTTTTACCCATCTTAATAAAATATTTATATTTATAAAGGAATTTGAAAGTATTAAATTGAATTGTGTTACTTACAATATCGTATGCTACAAACTTTGAAAGACTATAAAATTTTTATTGCATCAAATTTAAAAAAAAAATCGATCAATATTTGTTTGCGAGATTTATCTTGCTTTGAGCTTTTATTTTTAAATACTTGCGACCGGTCGAATTCAAATGATGACGACAAATAACGTTTTTGCATTACGTACGTGACATTAGAATATCATTCAAAGCAATCTATAAAAAATACCGCTATTCGAACTCTAAATTTTTAATTTCATAATGGAACTTGGCCACTGATGTTGTAACATTATTTTTAAAGTATAATTGGAATATAACAATTACCTAAATTTAGCCACTAGTTAAGACAAAATAGTTAATTTCAATTTCTGGAAATTGATCAAAGAGATTACCAGTTTAATCTGCTATTTTTGCTCTTTTAAAATTATAATTAGCTATAAATACTTTTACATAATAAAATTTAAGTGCTTTATTGCTCTTTGGTATATTTAAAAAAAAGTTGCGATGACTTTTATTTTTCCAGCCGTGGTTGACATATTCATGGAAATGCCCATATGTAATTAAGGGTTAAGTTTATTAAGTGTTTATAAAAAACAAGAATAGAGCTTTTTTATATTATTATTTTTAAGATACATATCGTTACCTTAATATAGAAGGGCCCTACGTCGTCCAATTTTCTGTTTATTTCGATAAGTTGTCTGTCCCAAAAAAATTTCGACTCAAAAAAATACGAGTGTATATTTAATTAAAATTTAAAGCAAACATTTTAAATCTCAAAACTTATTGCAGATATCATGCAGCAACTCAATTTGAACCAACTAGTGCCCGTTTAGCGTTACCTTGTTATGATGAGCCAGCTTTTAAGTCCAATTTTACCATAAGCGTAACACATGGCAAAATATACAATGTCATCTCCAATATGAAGGCATTAAATGTCATACAGCACAGGTACATATGTACTTATATAAGTTTGTTCAAAAAACTTAAAATAAAAAAAATACTCAAACATTAATTATTTTTACACATTTATTTTGCTTTATTTCATACCTACATCGCAGCGATAGCGACTTGTCTACGACCACATTCTATACAACGCCAGTAATGTCAACATATCTGGTGGCATTTGTCGTCTCAAATTTTAATTATATTTCTGAAGAATATCGCAATATAACCCAGCGACTCTACACACCTCCCACCAGTAAAAATAAGGGACAAAAACAATTAAAATTTGCCATTCGTACCATGGCTGTTATCGAGGACTACTTGGGGATTCCTTATCCGCTCGATAAACTAGATCATATTGCTTTAAATAAGAACTATGGTGCGGCCATGGAAAATTGGGGTCTTATAACGTACAGAGAGGACTATTTGTTATACAGAGAAAGTGATTTGCATCGGCAAGTTAAGGACACCATGACAATTGTCCATGAGATATCACATCAATGGTTTGGTGATTTAGTATCACCTGAATGGTGGTCTTATGCCTGGTTGAATGAAGGATTTGCCACTTACTTTGCTCATATTTTTATTGACCTGGTAATACCTATGAGCTTAAAATTAAAACTATTATTTAAATTTGTTTAAATTTCAGTTACATCCTGAGTACAAAAGTATGGAATACTTTTTAATTGAAACAGCCGATAGAGCTTATAGTTATAATGAATTCAATATGAGTCCTCATCCCATGACACATTATGTTGAAAGTGAAGATAATATAACAAGTATTTTTGATATAATATCTTATTCGAAAGGTGAGTATATATAGATAAATTTAAAGTTATAAATTAAAATTAAATTAATTTAAAATGTCTGCTAAAAACGTATTCGCGGGGTTTGATTTACAATTACTTTTTTATGTTAAACTAGCAGTTAACGCGCACTTTCAATTTTTTTTTAAACAGGGTGAAGGAGTAACATTACCGCTGAAATTTATGCAATTCGATGCAATCTTAATCTAGAATCTAAAATTTTCTATTTCTTCGACTTTGAGTCAAAAGTCCTGAAATTTATATATATGGGGTCATCATTTTCAATCAAGTAAAAAAGTACCAAATATATAAAAAATTATTTTTGGTGTACTTAGCTGACTTTCTAATTCCATGTAGATCAAAAGTCTTTAATTCTTAAAAATGAGGAAAAAGTACCAAAAATTTAGTCATATTTTTAAGAGCTGTTAAGAGCCAAATTCAAATTATGTTTTTATGGCTTAGAAATTACAAAAGTTACCCTAAAAGTACAAATATGTATATGCTACCCTTTCTTTTACAGCTAAGGCCCCACAAATTTAAAAAAGTACTAAAAATATCTCAAAATATGTATATGCATTTTGTATTACTACTTTTCTGTCTTTAATGGTTTGGAAGTTGAAAAATTGAACCATGAAGTATTCATATATAGTTTTTACCCCACGGGGTTTAAAATTTCGAGAAGTACCACACAGGTATCCGTTAATGTTTAAATTAAAATTCGTTATTACTTAAATTTTGTTAATATCGTGTACAGTTTATATATAAAATTTATATGTGATCCGTCCATTTTTTCTCACAGGCTTCATACAAATGACCTCCAACTACTTTGAATAAAATTCTGTTGAGGTGCATTTTCGAAACCAGCTACGATTTTACCAGCATTTTTTTTATTCCCTACTATCGTAGGTTCAATGTAAATTTGTTTTATTTAAACAAATTTTAAATAGAAATAGAATACTGGAACTATATTCATACATTGCTTAGGCTGAACTAAGCCCACATACAACCTTGTATTCTCTTTATTCTCATTCTATTATCTTTTATCAATAGTTACTTCCATTGATTACTTTAATTTAATTTTATTTTATTTTTTTTTATTTTATTTTATTTTATTTTATTTTATTTTATTTTATTTTATTTTATTTTATTTTATTTTATTTTATTTTATTTTATTTTATTTTATTTTATTTTATTTTATTTTATTTTTTTTTATTTTATTTTATTTTATTTTATTTTATTTTATTTTATTTTATTTTATTTTATTTTATTTTATTTTATTTTATTTTATTTTATTTTATTTTATTTTATTTTATTTTATTTTATTTTATTTTATTTTATTTTATTTTATTTTATTTTATTTTATTTCTTGTTTTTGCTTTTGATGTTGTCAGCCATCGGATAACTCTTAATCCATATATTTTTTACTAATATCTATACTAAATAACATCCTGTTATTCGATTAACAATAATTCGATAATAAGCATTTTCTACTTATTTTTATACATTGGGCTCTTTGTTTGCAATACATTTATACAAAGTGTCTGTCTAATGGCCTCAAGAATTTTCGAAAAAAATTGTCCAAATATCTCATGCGTGAATAAGGCACACCAAACATTTACCTTTGGGTAATCCAATGGTTTTTGATGTTTTAATCGAGAACTGCGGGTTCTGGAAGACAGGTAAATTCAGTTTTGCTTGTTGACGTGGCCTTTTAAGTGAAAATTAACCTCGTCGCTCCAGTAAATGGGATTTACAGTGCAAAAACGCTTCAACATTGTTTCCCAAAAATACAAAGTTTCGGATTTTCACGTAAACTGCTTTGAACCAGTTCAATGTTTTTGAGAGTCCTTGAAGATTGAATGGGACCTGGCCGTGGGACATTTATAGCCAAAGCAGTTGCGCAAAATTTTTGCACCCATGAACGAGCTAAATTTACACTTAGTCCATCACGTATTCGCGAATACCAAACTTTGAACCAATTTGTTGACGAGCAATGGCATAAGAATCATTACTCCTAAAAAATGTCTCTACAGCGAACGCGCGATCATAACTCGACTACTGCGACATCGTGACTGACAAATCGATAATTCAAACTGCGCCACCCTCCATCGCTTATTAGTTTTTGAAGTATTCGTATTTTAAAACATAAATTTGCTACCTCCCACCCTCTACTAAACAATCTGCTGTTTGTTTTTTATGTTTTCATACAAAATATTAAAAGCCGTCAGATTTTCCTAAATATTTTTTTAAAAATATAAATTTTTGTGGTTAAAGTTAGATATCAAATCTGGGTCAAAAACACTTTTAGTAAAATAAAATCTTTAATTTTTAATTTTTTCAAAATATTCAAGGTCACACCTGTCACAGTTGGCCAAATGTTAAAAAATAGCAACCTTGGGATTCATACCTTTTTTTTGATCTAAAAATTTTTAAGGTTTAAATAATAATAAAAAAATCTGAGGAAAATCTTCACACCCCCGTCCCAGTTGAAACCCAAAATTTGTTATTGGTTGGTTAGGTATATTCATTATGACTTTATTAAAAAACAAGAAATGAATTTAATACAATAATAAGCCCATAATAACATAAATTCTAAATCGGTTTGCTTTCAGCGGCATGTGTCATCCGAATGTTTCATCACGCCTTTAACCAGAAAACGTTTGTGCTGGGTATTCATTCGTTTCTTATGAAATAGTAAGTCTGACTTTAAATTTAATTTTACAAGAGAATGGTGTATAACAATTAATTTATAAAAGCTTTTTACTTATTCAGCCAGTATTCGGTGGCCAATGAATTTCAATTGTTCGAATGCCTGCAAGAGGCATTAGAAGAAAATTCAACACTACAAAATGCCGAATGGGTGTCGTCAGTGCGTGATATAATGATGTCATGGACCCATAGCAAATGGATACCAATTGTGAATGTGGTGCGCAATTATAAAGACAACACTGTTACAATCAAGCAACGTTCAAAAAATCCAAATTATCAGGAACATTGGTGGATTCCATTGAACTTTGCCACTGCCTCCAACCACAATTTCAACCGTACCACTGTGGATTACTTTATGCCACCGATACAGGAAGTCACTTTAAACATTTCAGATTTTGGCATAGAATTGAAAGAAGATGATTGGTTGGTGGTAAACAAACAACAAACGGGTTTCTATCATGTTCTTTATGATGATGAAAATCTACGCAAGATTGCTTATGCCTTGCAGCAGGATCATTTGATTATACATGAATTTAATCGAGCCGATTTATTTCAAAATCTTCATTCTTTAATAGAACATAATCAATTCTCCATAGATGTTATCTTTGAGTTACTTAAGTATTTGGTCAAGGAAGACAATTTGCTGGTATGGCATTTTGTTTCACCCACAGTGGAGTTGTTGGAGCGTAATTTATATGGCACTGATTCTCATGAGATGTTTAAAGAATTTCTTAAGAAAATCATAGGACCCATTTATCACAAATTAATTTCTCATGCTCATACTTCGGGCAAAATGATTACAGACATATTGCATGCACCACTTTTGCGAATGGCCTGCATTGTTGACTTAACCGAATGTCTAGAATATACCCGAAGATTGGGATTTGATTACATCTTTCATGATATAGACTTTGAGCCTGAACAAAGTGGTTTCTTTGCCACAAAGGATATTGTTCTTTGTTCGGCCTTTCGTTACTTAACAAATGACGAATTTAATGCCGTAATACGCGTAGTTTCAGCAACCGATCATAATACAAAACAATATGAAGATATTTTGTATAATTTACGCTGCACACAGAATGCTGCCCAAATACGTCACTATTTAGATATTGTTTTTGGCGAAAATTCTACTCAATTTATAACGAATCAAAGTGAAAGTTTAATTTATGTCGTCTATTTGTTTCGTACGAATATAATGGCTCGTAATATCGTATGGCAGTATATAGCGACATATTATGAGAGTTTGGTGAAGTCACCATCGTTTGTGGATATATTTAATAGAATTGCGGAATTTGTGCCAACGCATCGCCGAAGTCAGGTATGTCTGTTTAACATGCCGTTACCTTAATATAGAAAGGCCCTAACTTGTATTTTTTATAAAAAACAGAAATTTTCTTTTATTTCGATAAATGGTCTGCTCTTATATAAGAATAACCAAAAAATATTTCGACTGAAAAAATATGAGTTAGGGCCTTTCTATATTAAGTTAGCGGTATATATTTATATATGAAGTACAACTCACAGTACACAGAAAGAATTATTCCTATATTTTATTCAATTAACGAACTTTTTAAAAAACCAAAACAGTTTTTAACTAGTTATTCAATTGTCCCAATAAAATATAGAAGTTTTTATAGAAATTCAACTAAAGCAGTGAAGGTCATTTAAAAATTCTTTAAAAAAAGCAGTCGTTTTGCCAAGAAACTTTGTAGTTTCATTTCTTCAAATATGCAACACTTTAAGTTGAGTATACAAAAACAAAAAATACACATCAACGCTAATATATGTAAATTAAAGTTGTAGCTTGATATAAAGAAAAATTTAAATGTTGAAAGTGCAATGTCTCTGTAGTGTAGTGGTAACAGCCTCAGCCTGGCAATCAGAAGCTGTCAGGTTCAATCCTTGATTGGGTCAATAAATTATTTTACTTCTTTTAATTTTTGCTACCTTTTTGTCTGTTTTGTTTTATATTTTTTTTTTTTGCTTCTGTTTTGCCTTTACTTATGATTGTTGGGGTGTTTTGAATAAAGTTGTGTTCAAGTCGCTGTTGGGACAGACTAGTAGCGTAAACTAGTTTTTTGTAAATTAAATATTAAATATTAAAAATTCAATTATATGTGGCTTACTTACCATAACGCCATAACCATAACCAAACCGTTGCCATAAAAACCAAAACTCCATTGGTTTCCAAGGATATGTAGGGTTATGGCGTAATGGTAAGTCACCTATAATCAAATGCAGTGTTGCCCATAAGTTTGGTTTGCGAACAGCTGTTTACTGTGGTATGGTTAAGTCACGTATAAATAAACCAACCTTAAACTATTAAATGAAACGGATTAAATTAAATACATAAATGGTTAAATTGATAAATAAATTAAAAAAAAAAACTTTACATAATTAGGGTATTCACAAGGTAGTCATAAAGTCATATGTCTTAAAAAAATAAAACGAAAAAATACTACTGTTGGGAGCATCCGCTCATAATCAAGTGTGCTATTTTAAATTTAAATCAGCTGCTAGAGAAAACAGAAAAATAAAGTAATTTCAAAAATATTTTAAAAGTAATAACTGCGACTTGTTAATTATACCAACGGTTTCACTAAAGAGTTTCGGCCGCCCGGCTCAGGTTTCTGCTGTTTATGACAAAACAATAAACACAGTTAAAAAAGTCTCATTATTATAGAACTTTTTTCTTTTAAGCACAACAACAATTTTTTTAAGCTATTGTAAAATATTAAAACTTTAAGATAATATGCTTTTTTATTGAAAATTTATATTATTTTGCAGGACTTGCTTAAGATTTTACAAAAAAAAAACATGGTGAACTCCTTATTTAATTTGGTAAAACCATATTTTTTCTAGTATTGGTTCCGATATATATCAAATTTTGTTTCAACATTTTAAAAGAAATGTTAGACAAACAAATTTAAAAGCGTAAAATAGAAAGCCCTTAGCAAAATCTTTTTTAGGCTTTAAGTCATACAACTTTGAATTTGACAATTTAAAAAAAGTTAGCTTTCATAGCTCAAAAAGTACCCGCATTCTTTTATCTTTAAAAAATATTTTTAACAATGCATAACTTTTTCATATTAATCTAAATAAAAAACTTATAAAATTTTTAATACACTTGGGCCTGGGTGCCTCGATCATCAACTTGTTTTAGAAAAAAAATAATTGAATTTTGAAATCTAAGGCAGTGGCTTAAAGAAAAATATGGTATTAGAAACCTTAGCATATGCCTAATTACATGCAGGGACTTTAAATAACTATTATTTTTGAATTTTCAATGAATAAAAGAAAAAATCAGAAAGTCTTTTGAAGTACACCATCTTGATCGTATTAAATTAGTTTTTTTTTTTTGAAACTCAAGTGCTATTTAAATTTTTCCAAACAAATAACATTCTTTTTATTATATTTTTTATCTAAGATAATAATAATTTTTTGATATTTATTTTTTTACAGAAATAATTGTTATATTTTTATAATATTATAATAAGCAATTTAATAGTAATAAGTAATTTTGCCAAAAAAATTAAATTAAAAAATGTGAATTAAGAGTTAAAACAAAAGTTATAAACTTTGAAAACTAGCGTATTTATTACGGCCCCTGATTATTTGTTAAAAATGTTTAATGAAAAAATATTTTAAAACATTTATTTTGGGATTTTTTAGGGTCTATTGTAATAATGGGTTTTGCGTTTTCTTATTTAAAATTTTTGTCCTTGTATACACAAAATTTCTTTTAAAATATTTGTCCAAAAACTTAGTTTTTACAAAAATTTAGATTATCCTCAGACATCTGACGATTTTGGTTAGATTTTTAAAAACTTTTATTTTTGACGTAAAACAATAAAATTTTCTATTAAATGAAAATTAAGTTAGCTCAAATATATCTTTTCTGGGTTCAAAATATTCTGAGTTTTTATACAAAAAGATTGTTTTAACCAATTTAATGTCGGGACCCTTTGAACTGCAACACCAGCGCGCTTTGTTTTTTTAAAATAAGTATAAAAACAACAAGTTTTTTCTGCTAGATTTTTTTAAGTATTCCGGACTATATTTGATTTAAGAAAATCTAAGTTCTGATCGTATTTAAAAATTTCAAAATCGATTTTGGATATATTCAAAAATAAAATTCTTATTTTAAGAACGTGATTTTTCTTTCTGTGTACTACTATCGTAATTCGCTGATTAAAATATGTTTTTGACGATATTTTATCGCTGCAGCGATAAACCCAACTTGTGAATTAAACTTACCCGCTCATGAAATTACTTCCATGAAATTTGTGCTTGTAGACCAAAAGGGTGAAGAAGAGCATCTTTTTCTATCCTCTTTGTCAAGAAACAATATTTCATTAAAATAATTTCAAGTAAATTGCTCATGCGTATTTAGTTAAGCTTTTGTCGAGTACTCTCCTAAAATCTAAAAAATCAGTCAATTTTATAAAAATTTTACAAACAGATAGTTTCACAAAATAATAATTTTTAAATTTACTTACATTTCCTGTTTACAGTTTTACGATTTACATCATAAAATTTTTCGCGAACTGCAATCAATGGGTGAAGAGTACAGCACCGGTCTTATTGATATCAATTCGCCAAAAATCGGAAAAAAGATAAAAATGAGTGAATCATTTTTAGAAAAGTTTGGCCATGATATACACGAATGGTTGTTGGAAAATCAGATGCATTCAACGACGTATGCCGCTTCAATTGTGGACGTACAGCAAAACAATAGTGGAGCTCAGCGTTTAGGAAGTTTTTTTCGTTTAGCAGGAAATCTCTATAAACAATTGTACAGCCATATATTTTAATTATATATATGAATGTGTATTAGTTAAATATTTCAGTTAAATAATAAATTAAGTGTTATTGTTTGTTTAATTCTTGTATGTCACATGAAAAAACATAATTTATGCATCAAACTCTTGACTAAACTATCGTTTAAAGAAATAAATATTTTATAGATAAACATTAAAGTAAATACATTTCTAATTATTTATTTGAACTTTCATAGGGGTTTTCGTAGATTAATTTTACCGAATCATCAGTGAACTTTAACCAAAGTTCTAGAAAAACCCCCATGAATATTTGCTGCCTTTATATAATAACTTCAATAAAGTTATTGAGAATTATTTTAAACAAACAAAAATTATTCAGGACTTTTTTTAAAAAACCAACAACCTTTAAAAAATATTATTTTAAATTATTGGTCTTTATTTAATCTTAGAGGGTGTGTGAAACGGTAGCAGAAGTTCTATGGTTAAATATAAATTATTTGTTGTAAAAAATTTTCGGTTTCTGCTGTGCGAAGCTAAGTAACTTTCAAGTTTATATTAAATAAAAAAGAAAATAAAAATTTACTGATATTATAAACTTACTAAATATTACTTTTATTTAATTACCCTACGGGGAAGAGAACTTACTGGTCTAAGGCAATTGGCATGACCGGTATCTTAGGGTAGGGACTGGTTCTAGTTCTTGCACTTTATATACATTTGTGCAGATCTTTGAAGCTCCAAATATAACGGTCTTAGGCCCACCATCATTTTGATCATTTTCTGAGTCTATTTAAGCACGCCTGTCCATCCGATTGGGTACCCATGTATTGTTGTTAGCACGCTACTGGCCGCAATTTTCACTTTTTTTGTTTAAAAACATGGTGGAATTATAAAGGGTGTCTTGCTAGATAACAAACTGTGCGCGATATTCTTCTTATGTCAGAATTTTATACATCCTCTATTTTATTTTAAATAAAAATTATGAAATTTTATATAAAATTAATTTTGTCACAAAACTCTTTTAACTGCAATCACCTGTAATTATTCCACCATGTCTACAAACAAAAATTTTGTTCAAGTAATTTTATGAAAAATTTCCTTGTGTAAGTCTGGTATAAAACTGGACTTACACGATGAAATTTTTCATGAAATTAGTTCCATTAAATTTTATGCTTCTAGAAAAAGGAGTTAAAAAATAGGTCGTAAACAAACAAATTATCATGGAAATAATTTCATGAAAAATTTAATCGTGTAATACTGGACATAGTCTACAGCTTTTATAGTTTCTCAGATTTAGTGCATTAAATATATCCCCAAGTTTGTGCAATTGTAGAGGGGATATCACTTACCCTGCTTCTATCCGAAAAAATTTTCTCTAATTTTGATTTAAGGTCCCTATTTTTAAAGTACCCTTGCCTAATTTTGTGTGAAAAGTGGCTGTATTTACTGAGATATATTGGAATATATGCCCGGTTTTTGTCCCAAAAAGGGGTTACTATGGGTTTGTCGTTATATCTCAGTCCATAGTTAACCGATTTTGCTGATTTTTAAAAGCAATTGTCTCAAAAATATTTCTAAATGCTTGATACCAAAATGTTTTCTGTGCGAGTTTATTTGGCTTCGGAAGCTTGATTTCGACAAACACATGCATAGACGTACATACGGACATGGTCATATCAACTTCCCTATCCTTAAGGATCCAAAATATATACACTTTATGGAGTCGCATGGTCATATTAAGAAAATTACAAACATGAGAGTGCATGTATGCATGTATGTATGTATACCCTTATCATTAGATGAAAGGTATAATAAAGAAAACTCTTTGTATGAACTTCATGGTACAAAATTAAAATCAAGTATATCCCGATTTAGAAAAATCAAAACAAAAAATTAAGAACTTGGCAATTGCCTTAAGGATTTTTTTAATTTTATAACAAAAAAATAATGAAGTTTGCAGTTTTTTTGTATTTTGGTTGAAAAGTTTTTACAATACCCGATAATCAGTTGACCGTCAGCTTTACTTGTTCTTTTTTCCTTATAAAATACCAGCGATAAAAATAATCTTTCTATTTTAAAATGACTATTTAGTCAAAAAGTTACCGAATCGAATCCGATAAGATTTATTAAGTTGGCGGTGAACACATATTTTAACGGATTATCGAATATTGATAACGGACTACTTATGCATAGAGTTACTTTAAAAATTAAGTTTATAACACTGGTTTACAGCCAAAAAATACCAAGAACGCCACATGCCTAGATAAACTAATTGGGACCTCCTGAACACGAAAAACGCTGTAATTTTTTTTTTCTAAGTACCGTTTTTTAGATAACGGTACTTTTGTGTTTTTCGGTGTATGGTCCCACTCAAACCCTTGTGGAGCCCAACCAAAAAGTCCGATCGAGATAAATGGCATATCGTTGGAAAGGTAATTAAATGTCTTTTCCGTCGATATGCTGCAAATTTCTATCTGATAAGAAATGGCTGAGTTATGGCACCTCAAAGTTCAAAAATTGCCTATTTTTTACGTTTTTTTCAAAATTTTTCATTTTTACTTCGTTTGTTTTCTACGTTATAGTAAAGATCTGGAATGTTTTATTTTTTTACCAAATAGCTTATTTAATTACCAACATTTTAAGCGTAATTTGAAAAAAATCGGATGAAAAGTAAAGTTTTTATTAAGGATTTTGTGGAACGACAATATTTTCATCTTCATTGCTCACACACTATATTCGGCGTCCATCAGTTTTGGAATTTGGGAATTTACGTTTGGGAATTTACATTGAAACGACCATAAAAAAATAAAATTTGTTTTTGTTTTCAATACAAGTTCCCGGATTTACATTTTAATTTTAAAAAACAGGCAGGTCTATTATATTGCATCGGATTTTTAAGCAATTAAGGTTTTTCCAAAATTTTATGGTCCTTTACTGTTTAATAAGCGTGCGTGTTTTTTACAGGTAACAAAACGCGCGAAACACCATCATAAAGATGTTTTTTTTTTTTAACAGTTTTCCATGAAAATAAATTTTTTAAATAATTCTTTCAGGCATATAAAAAAAACACATTTTGTAAAAACATGTCAGTTTGGCTTTGTACGTGCAAAAAACAAGATGTGTTCAATCGATCCCAACGAATTTTGTTATGTTTGTGGTGTTCTTGTGAAAAAGAAATCACAACATTTGATGCGAAAAATGAATACGAAAAATTTATCTGAAGCGTATAAGAAGTATTTCGGCTTTCGACCTGCGTCTCTCGACAAACCGTGGACACCGAATAGTGCATGTAACAACTGCCGAACAATATTAAATAAAATTGGTAAGGGTCAAGAGTGTTTCTTCACATTTGGAAAGCCAATGCAATGGAGAAACCAGATCAACCATACAACAGATTGTTATTTCTGTTTAACGGAAAAGGCTATCGGACGTAGAATTGAACCAGTTTATCCAGTTGTTAGCTCGGTGACGTTACCAGTGCCGCACTCAGTATCGTGCCCCAAACCACAGCTGATTGTAGCGGGCCCCACAGAAATACGAAAAAGAACGATAAAAAATGATTCATCAGATGAGTGCAGTGAATCAGAAATGCAATCAAATAAGAAACCCCATTTACTTACTCAGGCCGAGCTCAATGATTTGTGCCGAGATTTGTATTTGCCGAAACAGAAATCTGAATTACTTGCATCACGATTGCAACAGTGGGGATATTGTGCTCCTGAGACACGTGTTACATATTACCGTGATCGCAGCAAACAACTTGCACTTTTCTTCGCAAAAACGACAAACTTTTGTTTTTGTGCCAACATATGTGGTCTTTTCTATGCTCTCCAACAAAATTATGACCCAGAGGAATGGCGTCTTTTTCTGGATGGAGGCAAGGATAGTTTGAAGGCAGTCTTACTTCATAAAGGGAATACGAAACCATCAATTCCAATCGGATATGGAAAATACATAAAGGAAACATATGAAGCAATGAAAGAACTTCTCGATCTCATACATTATGACCAACATCAATGGAAAGTTTGCTCTGATTTTAAATTAGTTGCTATACTATCTGGATTGCAAGGGGGCAATACGAAGTTTCCCTGTTTTCTATGTCTATGGGACAGCCGTGACCGTCAGAATCACTACACCCGAAAAGTTTGGCCCAAGCGAAGTGGACGTACGCAAGGAGTGTACAATATCAAAAATGACCCACTCATTCCTCAGGAGAAGATAATACTTCCTCCATTACATATTAAGCTTGGGTTATTTACAAATATTGTGAAAAAGTTGCCAAAAGACAGTCTTGCCATGAATTACCTTAAACAAAAATTTCCTAGAGCCACAGCGAGCAAAATTGAAGCTGGTATATTTGATGGACCTCAAATTCGGGCTCTGTACGGTGACCAAGCATTTAATGAGCGTTTAGGTCCAGCTCATTTGGAGGCATGGGAAGCATTCCAGGACATCGTTCACAACTTTCTGGGAAACTACAGAAGTCCTGATTACGCAGAGAAGATCGATACATTACTGCAAAAATTCAATGCCATTGGTAAGCGTTGAGTGAAAACATGTATATCAAAAAGGCCGTTATCATTTTAAAATTTATTCTTTTTAACCTTCAGGTTCAAATATGACACCTAAATTACACTTCTTATTCAGTCATTTGGATATTTTCCCCACGAACTTGGGCTCCGAAAGTGATGAACAAGGTGAAAGATTTCACCAGGAAATGGAAGAAATCGAGAGACGTTACAAAGGCTGGTGGGATGAACAAATGATGGCGGACTATTGTTGGTTCCTCATTCGCGAAGATCCATCCGAAAAAAAACGCAACAGTTCAAGTCGCTCGTCATTTTAATTTAATTTTTTTAATTTACGCCGAATATAGTGTGTGAGCAATGAAGATGAAAATATTGTCGTTCCACAAAATCCTTAATAAAAACTTTTTCATCCGATTCTTTTCAAATTACGCTTAAAATGTTGGTAATTAAATAAGCTATTTGGTAAAAAAATAAAACATTCCAGATCTTTACTATAACGTAGAAAACAAACGAAGTAAAAATGAAAAATTTTGAAAAAAACGTAAAAAATAGGCAATTTTTGAACTTTGAGGTGCCATAACTCAGCCATTTCTTATCAGATAGAAATTTGCAGCATATCGACGGAAAAGACATTTAATTACCTTTCCAACGATACGCCATTTATCTCGATCGGACTTTTTGGTTGGGCTCCACAAGGGTTTGAGTGGGACCATACACCGAAAAACACAAAAGTACCGTTATCTAAAAAACGGTACTTAGAAAAAAAAAATTACAGCGTTTTTCGTGTTCAGGAGGTCCCAATTAACTTATCTAGGCATGTAGCTTTCTTGGTATTTTTCCAAATTAAAAATTTGTAAAGCAGTGTAATAAAGAAGAATGAATAAAAATCAAGACCTAAATATTTTATTTAAAAACTCGAGCGGATTTTTTACACAAGTGTCTGAGTAGTGGCAGAACCCTTTGGAATTTGTATAATAAATCGCCAGTATTTTAAAAACTAAACGATAGTGAGTAGATATTCCTGACATCATTATTTTCAAACACTGAATAGAGGCATATGTGTAGTAGGTTTAGTAATTACTTGTTTTTCCCCATCGCAGCAGTACCAAACATAGCAGTTACAATTGAACAAAATTTAAATTAATGCTGAATAACTAGTAATTTGGCTGATTTTTTAAATAGTTTTCTATGTAGGTCAAAATTTTTTGGGACACCTCAAACGAGAATATGTGTCGTTTGATCAAAAAATATTTATTTATTTATTTAGTATTTTTTCCAATTTTATTTGCTAAACCTTAGTACAAGGTAAGCAAAGGTTTTTTTGAGTTTGTTCTCATGTCAGGCGGTTTTGTGAACAATAATTAAAAAAACTTATAAATAGTTTTGCCAAAAGAAATAAAGTTGGTTTAAGAAGAAAATGCTTAAAAGTCCATATTATATACTAAGTTAAAGCCTACAAAAGACTAAGTACCAGCTTAGAAATAAACAAGTACGACTTTTGAAGCCACGCACCTTTTTTTTTTATTTTTATGCATTTTTTATTTATGAAATATTTCTAATTTCTAAATAGGGGTCGATATCATATTTTAACCCTCTCGGGGTGATTAGTGCAACTGTAGAGGGTTTTCCCCTAAATTTTTTCAAATTTTGTAGCGACTTTTACTCTGATTTTTGAAAATTTTGTATGGCAACTTCCTTAGAAGATAGCGGTAAGTATATTCTAGGAATACGTTTGGGAGGGAAAATTAATGGGGATCTGTGATACATTTAAATTTTCTAGTGGCGACTCCGGAGAAGTTGTAGGGTTTTTAACTAGTTTTTTTTTCTAAATATTGTATGGCAACCCCTTTAAAGCGTAGAGATAGGAGGTAAGTATATTCTAGAAATATAATTGGGAGGGGAAACTAATTGGGGTCGGTCCTACACTTTATTTCTCTAAGGACGACCCTGAAGAAGTTGTGGGCATTTTTACATCATTTTTGTAAATTTTGTATGGCAACCCGATTAGGTAAAGGATATAGGGGGTAAGTATGTTCTAGGAATATATTTGGGAGGAAAAACTGATAGGGGTCTTCTATAGGTACATTTTATTTCTCTAGGGGCTGCTTCGAGGAAGTTGTAAGGTTCATAACTTTTTTAAAATTTTGTATGGCAGCCCCTGTAGGGCAAGGAGACAGGGGTTAAGGATTTCCTAGGAACATGTTTGGGACGGGAAATTTATAGGGGCCAGTCGTACATTTTATTGCTCTAAGGTCGACTCTGAGGAAGTTGTGGGCATTTTTACATCATTTTTGTATACATATTTTGTATGGCAACCCCTTAAGGTAAAGGAAATAGGGGGTAAGTATGCTCTAGGAATATGTTTGGGAAAAAAACCAATGGAGGATGTTGTACATGATATTCCTCTAGGGGCGACTTTGGGGAAGTTTTAGGGGGTTTTACCCAATTTTTTCAAATTTTCCATGGCCACCCCTTTTGAGCATAGAGATAGGGGGTAAGTATGTTCCTTTTTTCCCTCCCCCTGAATCCGCGCCTGGGTTTTGGGCATTGTCGGATGATCGGGCCAGGTTTCAAAAGTTCGTTATAAGTTATAATCTTTCAATCTTTACAGATCCATGGTAGAATAATAAGGTGACCTAGTCCCTACAACAACAGCTTCCTGTAAATATGAACATACATTTTGTTGTTTCTAAATTCTAGCGCAGTTGTCAAAAATATTGCTACCACACCTACACACAGTATACAAAACAAAATTTAGGATAAAAAATTTGTAGAAAACATGCAGCGGAAATAAAGGTCATCTGATTAGTTGGTTGAATGTATTTCATACAGATCATAGCCTTGGGGTTTTGACTTTGATGCTGTTTCAGCTGGTTAGCCGGTCACTTTGGGTTATCTACTTTTAACTGAAAGTAAAGGACTGGTGCAAGATTGATTTTTTTTAAAAGCGTTAAAGCAAAATTTCGGCAGAAAAAAACTATTAAGGTCCCTCGGTTTTAATTATTTTTCATAACAAAAGCCACCATGAGCTTCAATATTTATTTAAAAAAAGGAGAAAAAAAAATTATTTTAAAATTAATTTAATTCGAGTAGTCGATTAGTCGGCGAACATTGTTCGAGTTAATCTTTAATTGAAATTTTCAGCTTTTCTTACTCGAGCGATTATTCAGCTAAAAACTTTTCTATTAATCAAGCGATTATTATTTGAGTGGATACTCTACTATTCAACAATTATTACTGGCACTTTTTCTCTTTTGTTTCCAAACAACTGAATTTGGGATTTTCCCATTTGAATATTCAATATATTAATCTTATCTTTTCTGAATCTTATCAACTCTATTTTGTTAAATTTTTTAATATCTTTCTGTATGGGTTAAGCCATAAAATTTAAATTTATACATATTTTTTTAAATTATTGTTTCTTAGTCTCACGAATAGGTATTTCTTTTAATAGTTTCAATGGAATTACTGCTGTAAAGCATAAAACGGATGTTATCGCCATTTCCAATGAACGTGTTAAGGAATATGTTAAATTAAATTTAGCAGGCTGCGTCATTGCTTTAAAAAATTTTTTTTTAAAAAACTTGGGCCCTTTTATTTATTTATTTAATGTAGTCTATAGAAAAATTTTTATATAATATTATATAACAAGTTGTCTCCTTTTTACCACAATAACTACGTCGTATCAAAGGCCAGAGGCAATACTGCATCTCTTTGCAGGATAATTCCGAACACGAGAGGCCCTAGAAACCATAGAAGGTAGATCTTATCAGAGGACTTTTAAGAATATAAATTAATGCATCTCACCGATTTAGGCCGACTGTATAAGGTTTTAGTTGGGCTGTGGTAAACTTAACTAGTGTCCTTTTCTTTTCTGTCAGAAATGTTGCTCTCTTGCTGATCTTCGCCCTTCTTTTGGTTTTTTTTGTGAAAATTGGTTACCATTGCTATTGGGCCATAAGCAAATAAAAAAATGCTAAATGTTTGCCTTTTAAAATATTCAAAGCATTACCAGTGAAACTGACTATCAGGTGACCGCATCAGGGAAAACATTTTAGACTCTCCTTCTTTTTTTTATATGAGCCGTTTATTTTGAAAGTCGCATAAGTCACTTTTTCAATAAAATCGATTTAATGGCAACACTGAATACAATTGAACGGTTTCTTTTCATATCTTTAAATATCTCGACTTAAAAAAAAAGGAGTTATGCCACTTTAAAAATAAACGGCTCATATGCATATGAAGTTTGACATCACGGTGGCGAAATAATTTTAACCGTGCTGTCAAACTCCATTTATAATAGAAAAAAGTAAGAGAGTCAAAGCTTCTCCCCCTAACCGTTCAGCTGGGGGCAGATTATGGCATTTGACTCTAGTCGAAATTTTAGTACTGGTCGAGTTGTCAGTGCTTTAAATATGGGAATTCTGAATACGAATTTTTAAAATTTGATTCGAATTTTTTAACTTCAAAGTAGAAATCATATATTTTAAAAATATCTACCAAGAATCGAGAAAAGAAATCCACTTCTTCGTCATTGGCTTCTTAAAACCTGGCTGGGTCTTTAGCCGAGATAAAATCGATTTCAAGACGGATTGATCATCTGCCATTTTTCTTTAATTCCGGATATTCAGACTATGAGATTTTGGACTTGATCTTTTTAACGGACCTTCGTTCGTCCACTTTTCCACATGCCTTCAGGATTGTATTGCTTAGAGCAGGGGAGAGGGAGCCGCCATAATTGTACATTTGAATGGCGGCTGCCCCTCCCTTGTTTTAATTTTTGGATACGATATGATTTGGGAACTGTTTAAATTATAGACCTCACACCTTCTACTACGTATTTATTTAATGGTTTTTTTATTTCGAAAACAACTTGGCTGGATCAGATGGCTGGGTAATGTGAAGGGTATATAGGATTCAGTACGGCCGAATATAGCGTTCTTACTTTTTTAAATTTTTGTGTAATTTAAAACTTTTTAAATAATTTTGCAGCTGGTGCTGTGTAATATTGAATCTCAAGTTTGGCAGCACTGGCCCAAAATAATATCTTTGTGAAAGTATTACCCTTCTTCGATTTACGAAGCTGGCGTCATTGACTTCATTAATGGCGGTAAAAAGGTATACAAATACTACAACACCTTTGAAATAATAGTTATAAACGTTGAAAGTTCCATTTAATTTAATAGACTTTCTGTTTGTTGAAACTATAAATCTTGATTTCGCCTTGTTAACAACAGTTACATATCGCCAAGTTCTTCCCATAATATCAATATCAGGCTGCCAATTTGTTTTTCATACATTTTTCGCAGGATTTGATGAAACGTGAGCATCTGGGATTTTGGTTTATTTGTCCGGTCTAAGACCGCATAGGAAGGGACCAATTAATTTGCTAAATTTTGTTTAAGTCGTTTACACAAAGAGCTAAAACTTTGTATACGGCATATAGACTTATAACTCTGTAGTTCCTGCAGACAGATTTATTTCCTTTGTTATGGACGGGGCAATAATTTTAAAAACTACTTGTTCCAAAATTAAGGTGAATGAACATTTTTTTACAAGGGCAAAACATGAGGCAAAATTATTAGTTTCTTTTAATTAAGCATTAGTTTTACGAATTATCATCAATGCCTACCGATAAAGAAACTTTTTCAAATACCTTTGAAACATTTACAAGTTTTTTTTTTCTTAAGAAAACACAAAATCAGTTATTAGATTAAATTTTTATCGCAAAATTGTTGTTTTAAGAACATAAAACAATTAAAAAATTTAAAATATTAAAGCTTATAAGTTCTTCATATCTCATAATTTTAAATTAAACGCATGTTGTTCTTCGGACTTTAAACAACATGCAATTATATTCAGTATTATTTTTGGCATTTTTAGCCTTTTTCTTTGCAAAAACAATTGATTCAACTAAGATTAGTTGGCCTTTTTTGCCTGAAAGTGATAGTAGTGTTGGCTTTGAAATGCCAAATGCTAGAGCGGATAATAATGATGTCCTCAATTATCGTCTGCCCAACGACACTCTTCCAGAGCATTACGAGATAACGCTGAGCACAAAGGTTCATACCGGTGAAAGGCCTTTTGTGGGACAAGTAGTTATCGATATTGTGATCGTAAATCCCACCACTAAAATTGTCTTACACGCTCGCCAATTGGATAATTTTAAAGGGAAAATTACTAATCCAATTAATAGTGCATCAGAGGAATTAGATGTAGAGTATGAGAAAGAACGAGAATTTTTAACGCTGAAACGTAAAAAAAATGTACAATTCAGTGCTCAATCGAAATGGAAATTGTCTATAAGTTACACCGGTCAGTTGCGTAATGATGACGGAGGTTTCTACTTGTCTTCTTATACTGATGCCCAAGGCAAAGCCCGGTAGGTTTTGTATTAATTTAATTTATTATAGTGAAGAGTATAAATCAGTTTATCATTCCGTTTGTAATTTGAAAAGCAAACATATTACTCCTGTTGGTATTTTCAAGGTTTAATTATATGCGACTTACCATAACGCCATAACCATAACCGTTGCCATAAAAACCAAAACTCAATTGGTTTCTAAGGTTATGGTTATGGCGTAATGATAAGTCACCTATAATCAAATACAGTGTCGCCCATAAGTTTGGTTCGAACAGCTGTTTACTGTTTTATGGTTAAGTCACGTTAAAATGAACCTTTAAGCAAACAATGTTAACTGTGATTTTATTCAACGTTAGAGTTCGCTGGAACAAATTTGAATTAAATTGTAAATCATATAATGATACTTGCAAAAATTGTTTATAACATATTGTAAAATTGGAAATTTTTTCGCGGCTAAAAAATATATTGCACTCTATGACCTGGCAGCATTGTTTATTCTTCATACAAATGAGAGCTGTTAAGTTTTTTGTTTTTGAATCCAATTGCATAATCCTAAGAATATGAGTGTTTTCTTAAAAATATGAATCAACGTGGGTACTTTTGCGATTAAAAAAATATGGGATTGTATAAGTATGAGTGCGACGAAGTACTCTTGTTCTTTGTGAGCTGTTTTTATATGTAAATCAACGTGGTTGAGAGTATGGGTACGTCAGCTCAGTTAAACTTTAATGACTTATACGCATTTATACTCTAATTTTCTAAGTCATTATGAATAGCAAAAAAAACGGCTCAAGGCTGATCCCTGGTAATGGTATATATCAGTTTGTCATTTTGTTTGTAATTTTTTTTAATATCCATTTGTGACGCCATAAACTATATACTCTGGATCCTTAAGGATAGGAAAGTTGATACAAATGTTCAAATGTTGTGAGCTTTATGTTTTGAAAACTAAACAAATTCTGTCCACTTTAAGCCCAGCACAAATAATTATTATATTTACGGTTCAAAAACAACTTACCTAGATCAGATGACAGCGAAAAAAAAGGATTAATGTAAAGGATATTCGGTACAGCCGAATATAGCGCTAGTGCTTGTTTTTTTTTTTGATTTTTTTATTTTAAACTATAAATTAATTCCAATTTTTTTGTGCATAATTTTAGTTATTTAGCCACAACACAATTTGAAAGTACAGATGCTCGACATGCGTTTCCCTGCTACGATGAACCGGCTAAACGGGCAAAATTCACCATCACAATAAAACACAGCCCTAGCTACACAGCAATTTCAAATATGCCTGTTAACAAAAAATTATCTGAGTAAGTTTATTTTGATATACATATCTATGCACGTAGGTATTTTTATGATACATATGGGCAATTCCATGTAAAATGGGGGAAAAAATTTTGTTTATTAAAAAATGAATCAACTACCATTTTAAAAAAGAATTTAAAATTTCAAAATATAAATATATTGGTTTATAACTTTTTTCAATTACTTTGCAAGAGTTAAAAATGTTCAAATACTAAATAATCTGCTCTTCATTTTCTACGTTTTAATAAATATGTTACGCCTGTTACATTTTTAAAGACCATTCTATAAAAAGAAATTTGTTTTTGTAAAAAGAAAGTTTTAATAAAACCAAAGACACTTAAAACCATTATTCAAAAAATTTTCCAAAATATTAAAGATAAATTTGTTCAAATTTGTAACGTCACACCCGTCACAGTTTAATTACTGACCAATATGCTTAGAAATCGTGTTCTTTTAGAGCCTAAATATCATTAAATGCCAAAAAAACACTTCCATATTTTGAAATCACAGCTTTTTTAGGTTACATATTTGAAGTGGTTGATTTATAATAAAAAATGTAAATAAAATGGGCGTACCCGTCACAATGGAATTTCCCATATGTTAATAATTTGTATATGGGCGTGTAAAATAATACTCACATCTAATATTTACATATTTCCGCCTTTTTTTAAGAAATGGTAAAACTGTATTCTTGACAACGGATCCAATGCCCACTTACATAGTTGCATTTATTATTTCCGACTTTGAATACAGCGAAAGCATATCAAACAATGTAACTCAACGTGTTTATTCTCGTCCCAATACCAAAAATCAACATGAATGGGCTCTTTTGTCGGGAACGCTAATGACTGAGCGTTTGTCCGAATATTTCAATGTCAGATTTATGATGCCCAAGCTGGATCAAGTCGCTATACCTGATTTTCGTGCCGGTGGTATGGAAAATTGGGGCTTAGTTACGTATCGCGAAGAAGCTTTACTATATAATAAGGCCACCTCAACTGTAGCATCTCAAACCAGCATTGCCAGAATTGTGGGACATGAACTTGTCCATCAATGGTTTGGTGACCTTGTAGCTATTGAATGGTGGATGTATGCGTGGCTGAAAGAAGGTTTTGCCACATATTTTTCATACATAGCAATGGATGAAGTAAGTTCAATTTGCCATTGTAGCTTTAAATGCATAAATAATTTTTTAAAATAATTTCCTTAGTCGTATCCAGAATGGGGTGTTTGGCAAAATTTTCACAGTAGCGAATACCAAGCAGCTTTGAATGCCGATGGCGGTAGTTCTCCTAGACCAATGACTTATTATATACAAAAACCCAAAGAAATTTCCTCTGTTTACGATTACGTTTCATATGCTAAGGCAGGTTCGGTGTTGCACATGTGGAATAATGCTTTGACTGAGAGGGTTTTCAAACAAGGAATACACAACTATTTATCGAATAAGTAAGTTTTATTTACGTTTAAGAGACTAAAGATTTTATTAAAAAAAAAAATTTCTTTAAAAGCAAATACAAATCTGCTGTAGAAGAGGACCTATTTTCGGCTATTCAAACTGCTGCAAAAGAAGAAAATTATATAGTTCCGGCTAGAATTAGTGAAATGATGGGCAGTTGGTCTCGCCAGGGTGGTTATCCCTTATTGACCGTAACACGTAATTATAATAATGGTACCTTTACCGTCAAACAGGAATCCTTTCACAACGATGAGACTTTAAAGAGCTCCAAAACATGGTACATTCCCATAAATTATGCCATTGCCTCAAATCCAGACTTTCGTGATACCGAAGCCACACACTATTTGCTAAATGTTACCGAAATCGCAGTTAATAACGCTAACATTTCTAAAGATGATTGGTTAATACTTAACAAACAGTCCACCGGCTATTACCGCATCAATTATGATATCGACAACTGGAATCTAATAACGAATGGTCTGATTGAAAGACCCTACAAAATTCACCCTCGAAATCGTGCTCAAATAATGCATGATGCCTTTCGCTTAAGTATTTCCAATCGTTTGGACCAGGCCATAGTATTGGAAATGTTACAATATTTGAAACAGGAGGACCAGTTTGCTCCCTGGTCCACGGCCAATAGCATTATAATGACTTACAACCTTTATTTAAACGCAGATGCCAGATATGATGATTTAAAATTCTTTATAGCCGAGCAGGTTGCACCCATTTATGAGAAATTAGGTATTAATGATATACCAGGCGAACAACATTATCAAAAGTTCACTCGTAATCTCGTTATAAATATTGCTTGCCTGGCTGGCATTAAAGATTGCTTGGAACAAACTAACAATAAATTAAAGGCTTTTGTTCGTGATAATATTCCAATTGAACTCAATTTACAGACACCCATTTACTGTAATGGGCTTAAGCAATCGGGCGATGAAGAATTTAACTTTTTGTACGACAAACTTTTCAATTCAACCGATCAAGCCTTACGAGCCTTGCTTATATCATCTTTAGGCTGTTCCCAAAATGAAAACCATATCAAAAAATTCATTTACAGCTCTATTAATAATACAAATAATCTTCGCCCTCAAGAGCGTAACTCTTTGCTCAAACCTGTCTATTCAAGAGGGGAAGTCGGGTTTTTGGCCTGTATAGATTTCCTTAGTGAAAATTGGAATGAATATGGTAAATTACAAGGTGGCTTTGGTGGCGAAAATCCCTTGGATAGTGATATTCGAAGCATCGCTACTTATGTGGTCAATAAGAAACAGGAGGAAAAACTTTTAGATTTGGTTGCCAAAGTCAAAAACAATCCAAATGTAACGGCAACCCTTGAGGCTAACGTTAAATCTACAATTGGCAACAATTTTAAGTGGCTAGAAAACAACCGTGATCCTCTTATGTCTTGGGTATCAAGTTATCGCGCTGGTAGCAATAGCAGTCCCACTCTAACTATTTCTACTGTAATGATTGCATCGGCTCTTGTTATTGCTCTAATGCGCCTTTTCTAAACAAGATGAGTTTTCTTACATACAAACATACATGTGTACATGCCAATGTATACTAATTAGGGATACCGTTTGGAAAATCCCGAAAAATCGATCCTGGGATTTTTCGTGATTTTTTTTGGCGGAAACAATCTTTGTTAATTTTTGATAAATTTGTGTTAAAAAAATCTATGTTTTAAAAACGCAAACACTTCGTTTAAAGTATATTTTTTCTAACTTTTCCATTACTAGCCAAATTAAATTTTAGAGTTTAATTGTTTTTTTTTATGGGTTTGTTATTTATGGGTCATTTGTTACACCTAATTTCTTTTAACTAAAAAAAGCAAAATAAAAAGATTTATTTTGTACAAACTCTACAAAAAAAAGTTTTTTAAATATGAGAAAAGTTTACGTAAAACTATAAATTAAGTCGTATTGAACAAATAATATAAATGAAGTACTGTGGATGTGGTGCTTCTCGTATTCAGGGTGACCGCTGAGAATTTTAAAAAGTGGCACAAAAAGTCGTTTAAAGCAAAAAAAGTCGCAAAAAATAGACGTTGCAAGAAAATAAAGTCACATTAATTTATAAAGCTTTAATTTTATGTTTTTTTATTATTAATTTAACTACATACTCAACATCGGCAACTTATGAGAAATATTTGTCATCTTTTATCACAAAGCAGCTCATACTTTTTTCGTGATTATTACGAAATTTCTCTAACAATCAGCTGTTTGGAAAAACAAATAAAAAGTTATTACGTGCCTGGCAAACATGTTGATGCCAGTTATTTTATTTTTTTAAAAATCATGCAAGAACTACACACAAAAAATTATCTAAGAAAACTTTACTTAAATCAAGCCATAGCGGTGTCAAAAGTACGGTGAGAACGGTTTTTCTTAAATCAAGTATGGAATTTCTTACTCCAAGTAAAATTTTTCAAGTACGAATTTCTTACTTTTAGCCACAATTAAGCCAAAAAAAAGATTGATTTAAGCCGTAAACGGGATTATTTCGAAAATGAAATGTCATTTTTTTGACTTATGAAGCTTTATTAAAGAAGAAGAATTTTATAGTTTATTTTTATTTTATAGACACTTACCCCCTTATTTCCTAAAACGCAACGCCCTAAAACAAAAACAAAATGTATGGAAAAGTTTTTTAAATTTTAATTTTTTCCATACAATTGTTTGCGTTATTATGCGTTGCGTTTTACGTAATTAGGCCATTAAAATTTATAATTTAAATTAAAGATTTCATTTTTTGTACTTACCGAAGCTGAGATTCGAACCAGGGATTTCTGCACTGCAGTACAAGCGTGTTACCTCTAGGCCACCGAGACACTTTGTTTTCAAATGTAAAATAATATATTAAAATAACAAGCTTTTTCTGCTTGATTTGTTGAAGCAATCCGAATAGGCTTGATTTAGGAAAATGTAAATAAGGATCGTCCTTAAAAATTTTCAAGAAAGATTTTGGATAAACTCAAGAATAAAATTCTTGATTTTAGAAAGCGAGTTTTCTCTCTGTGTAGTAGATTTAAATCCAACATGTTTTTTTTTTCTTGAAATTAATTTTTTGGTAACTTTTAAAAGAATTTATTTTTTAAGCTTCTCTACTTTTGTGTATCCTTCTTCTTTTGGAAAACCAATCTTCGGTTATTCATTAATCGAACTTTACCCAATAGAGCGAAAGCGGCACTTCCATTTCAAAATTGCTATAGAGATATCTATTGATTTTTTTTTTTGCTAAAGAGAAGATTTTTTGAACTCTTTTACTCTTTTATTACAATCGGTTTGGCAGTTTTTGAGAAATTTAAGATCAAAATTTAACTTCTGATGGTTTTTAGCATTAAGGATGAAAGTGCTATTGTCTGAAATTAAGAATTATTGTGTTTTTTATTTAAAAAGAGGTATGTTTTTTAGCTCACTGTTTTAAGAACTTCTCAGTTTACATTGGTGCAAAAAGTAGAGAAAGATTGCAAAATAGTATCAGTTTAACAAAGTCGCAAATTGACACTTTAGTCGACGAACGGTCACACTGGTGCTATTTTTTGGTAGAGTCAAAAAGTGCAGGTAATGCTAAATACTAATAATGCGAAACAACTTGCAGCTTATTCATAATGGTTTTAACGTGAAACAACTCATTCTTCTTAAGGTTTGGGTTTAGTTTTATAAAAACTGCTGCATTTCATTTAAAATGTAATTTTTTTTATTTAAAAAAATACCTTTCTAATGGTAATAAAATTATTGGCGAAATAATGAAAAAAAGCAATGTTCTCTTTCGAACAGGAGCCAAATCGTCGCATTCAATTTGAATCGAAATTTAAAAAATTCTAATAAGAATTTTTTTTTTTCAAAAGCATTGACAACTTTATCGATCGTGTGAAATTTCGATTCGAATCGATTGCGATGATTTGGCCTCTGTATTCTTTATCTTTTTATATAACAGTGACTTTAAGCGCGTGTAATGGCTTCTCATGCATTTCTGTTGCTTGTTCACATACCCGATGTGGTGAAAATTAGCCCAATGCTCATTAAGATTTTGGTCAAAAATCGTCCACTTCGGCCTGGAGATTGAGAATGGCTTGGGCGTATGTTACACGTGTTTGGCTGTCAACAGGCAGCAGCTGATGCACGGACTGGAATTTGTACGGGAACATGCACAGATCTTTGGCCAAAATTCGCCTTAAGGACGACCTGTTGTTGGCTAATTGAGAGTAATGGCGTCTGATCGATGTTTCTGGTGACAGCTCAACATTCTCGGCAACAGCGGCGATATTCTCGGCAGAACGGGCGCTCTGGGACCGGCCGCTCTTGGCAGCATCTCTTGTGATCCCGTATTCTTCAAGTTTGATGGCCAAACGGCGCAGTGTTTGCGCAGTCGGTGCCAGACGACCGGGGAATCGGCGACAAAATTCGCGCTGCGCCAATACCACAGACAAATTGTTACGAAAAAAATAGACACGATTATTCCGAGTTTTTGGGGAGTGTATTGCTCCATACCTTGTGCACTTGTATTCCATATCTGTCTAGTTCACAAATGCTAAAACAGACTTAACATTGGCCGTCATTTGTAAAAATAAGAGCATCTTCCAATAAGGTGATTTTCTTTTGGCACACCTTTTACTTTAGTAAAAATGCTTTAATGCATAAAATTCCGAAGAAATTATAAAAACCCCCGTTTTTGTTACTACTTATATACATATATGTATATACATATGTAGTTTATAAGCAAATATATTTAAAAGCTTTAATAAATTACTTATCAGACATTTATGACAGAAAAATGATTAAATCCGATGTCATTTTATTGACAGTTAAACAAATTTAAAATTAAATTATTATACAAATTGTAGATAAAAATATAACAATAAAATATTCAAAAAAATTTATATGAACAAGAAAACAAAAAAAAAAACATATTTTAATCAACATAGTTCTTAAATCAATCAATTTGATTAATCAAATAAAATGAAAAACACATAAACTTTATCTGCAACTACGTTAAATGACAAAAAAAATTTCCCCTTGAAAAGTATGTAAGTAAGTAGTAAGAGGCGAAGGCAAGAGTTTGTCTGAAACCGTCTTATTGTAGTTTTGCCGAAACCTTGAAATAGGTCGAAAATCTCCAAAACACATCGTTATCTTAACATAGAAAGGCCTAAGTTCGTATGTAAGTAAACTATTGTTTGTGAAATTGTTTGCTCTGCTGCGGCCGAAGACCTCCAAATGGGGCCAAAAGAAGAAAAAAAACAAGTTTTTAGATAATAAGTTTAGTTATACATACACACAAAAAATTATCTAAGAAAACTTTACTTAAATCAAGCCATAGCGGTGTCAAAAGTACGGTGAGTACGGTTTTTCTTAAATCAAGTACGAAATTTCTTACTCCAAGTAAAATTTTTCAAGTACGAATTTCTTACTTTTAGCCACAATTAAGCCAAAAAAGGATTGATTTTAGTTGGAAACCGTACTTGATTTAAGCCAAAAAAAAAAAGATTGATTTAAGCCGTAAACGGGATTAATTCGCAAACGAAATGTCATTTTTTTGACTTATGGGGCTTTATTAAAGAAGAAGAATTTTATATTTTATTTTGTAGATAGATAAAATTTATAATTTAAAAATTTCATTTTTTGAACTTACCGAAGCTGAGATTCGAACCAGGGATTTCTGCACTGCAGTGCAAGCGCGTTACCTCAAATGTAAAATAATATATTAAAATAACAAGCTTTTTTCTGCTTGATTTGTTGAAGCAATCCGAATAGGCTTGATTTAAGAAAATGTAAGTAAGGATCGTTCTTAAAAATTTCAAGAAAGATTTTGGATTAAATCAAGAATAAAATTCTTAATTTTAGAAAGCGAGTTTTCTCTCTGTGTAGGTTTGACTACAGTAATACCATAAGAAAAGAAATTTGTTCATAATAAGCTCCTTTGCCTTAAATGGCCTTCAAAATTTTATTTTTCATAAAAGGAAAGGCTTCGCCTAAGCGGCACACTGGTATCATGTTTAAGATCAGCTAGTAGACGATTCCGTTAGACGCGTTTCAAAGTTTTTGTAGTTTTGCGAATCAATCGCAACATAAAAGGATCTACAGCTGCAGCTTAGTACAATAAGTTAAACTAAAATCTGATTAATAATTTTTATAACAGTAAAATGTTAGAAGTCAGGGGGCAAATGACGGCATTGGTTTAAATAAAATTTGCTGGATCGATCGAGCTGCCAATTTTTTTTAGTATAGGAATTCTAATAATAATTTTTGAATTTTGTATCAAATCGAATTCATATAGACAAACTTAACCTACAGAAAATCCTACAAATAACCTGTAAAAATTAGGTTTAAATACTGAATAATATATTAAAAATTTGTACATTTGTTTACAAAGGTACAAATGCCCTCCCGGAATAAAAATTCTGCGCTATAACTTGGTGGGTTTTTACATTATTTACACATGCGCTTTACTTTATGCCTTTAACTGATTTATCGAATATGGGCATAATCTGTCCATATTTAGCATAGCCCCTCTACAAATGTGTCTCTGGAATAAGCCTTTTTTTGGGTATTAACATGACGTCATATTGGGTCGGCAATTTTGAATTTTCTAATTCTGATAACGGTAATCAGGAATCGAACAAACCTCATACACAAATTTGTGATTTATTTTTTGCATTTTTTCGACTTTTGGTCGCACTAAAGGGTCTTCGGCAGTACTGTGTAGTGGGCGTGTTTATGTCACGTTCATACATCCTCGTATTGCTATACAAAATGATATAATTTGTAGGTGGGCAAATTTAAAAATTTGTTTATCTTTTATTTATTTCAGAAAAGTAAAAAGATTAAGTAGTTTTCATTAAAAGCGATGTTAAGCAAAGATTTTAAAGCTTTTTCCTTCTAAGTATTTGATCCTCTATAAATCTTTTATAGTAATTAGCTTAAGGAAAAATCTCTTTAGCTCTTGATGTTTTCTAATTTGTCTTAAAAGTTATGCTTCTCATTGTCAAAAAGCGTTTATGGCACTTAATGCCAAATTTTGATAAGCATTTGCAACAAAAGTATTTTTCAATTTGCGATTATTCTTTTTTTAATGATTGTGCAATTTTCAAACATAGTCATATTTGATACCCCCCACCACCACCGAGGTGGAAACGGTTTTATGAGTTTGTGCTTAGGTTTGCAGCGTCAACAAAAATTTTTCAAGGTCCAGATTCACACATACTGATCAAATTAGGATCGGTTTTTATGTCAGCGTAATGGCATCTGTCCGATAGAATGGATAGGTGTATATCGTCACCTAATATACAAAAAGGGCGTAACAACACTTTTTATTTTTTTATAGGAGAAGCAAAAAACGTTGTATAATGAAAGATATTTTAGATTAAAAAGACATATTTTATTGTCTTGCCTAAAACACGACTACAGTATGTATGATCTAAATGATGTACTTTTAACGGATGTGGATTCCTTCAGTTTCATTATTATTATTTTAAATTTTTCTTTTTTTTTACAAATATTTTAATATTTATTTAATTTTTTCAAAATACCACTCACTCAAAATATTACCGTTAACATTAAACGAAAAAAGGACAAACACAAATTGGCAAAAAAGTCGTAGCCAACTTAGTTATTCAAAAATTAAAAGAGTCAGTTTTTTCATTCAAGTGTGTTGTTACCGATTTTTGTTTTTGAAATTTATACACTTGTTGTTACGGCCTTTTGAATTTCGTTTGTTAAATCGTTTTTTTTTGACGTATAAGTTAAAAATTCTGGAGAGACATGTAATTTAGTTTAGTGCATTATAATCAATCAAGAACTCGATTTTGATTTTTTTTTGTTGTTACGCCCTTTTGCATATTAGATGACGATATCTTAATTCTAAGCATGAAAGCAAAATGATATTCCGTTTTTCTCTCTCATTTAAATGTAAGTTAAATTTGTGACGCTTACAGCCAAACGACACTAGTATCGTTCAAAGAGTACTGATGATAAAATTGCGAAAATTCATTCTGCTCGGCTAGAATCGATAGAAAGATCCTTTCAAATAATAGTTTTTTTCAACATTAACGGAAAAAATATTAATTTCTTCTAATAAATAAAAGAAAATTATGTAATAAACTTAAGCCTTTTTTATTTTGGTAAACATCAATAATTATTACTATTAATTATTATAAAGTTTTTTTATACAGTTTTGGTTTGTTGGTACATAATTTAATCATTCCCATATTTACTGTTGTTATTCCCTCCAATTATTCGGTCGTTTCTAAACGTATGATTGATATATCATGGTGTCATTATCACTCATACACCATACGCACTGTGCCTTAATTTATTTACGTTAAGCCAGAGTAGTTGTAAAGAAATCCTTTTTAAAGCTATGATGATTGACTGTATCAAACACAGATGAAATTTTCTTCGGAAGAACGATTAAATTGTTGTAAATTTCGCACATGATATCAAGGTATATGTTGTGATTTGATGTACTTAATTTTGTAGCGATTAGTTTATAGTATAAAACAGTTGCCCATTTGAATACTACGTTTGGCTATAATCAGCTAAAAATTATCAATTGCTATCAATTAATAACGAACAATCAGTACACCTGCAAAACTCTAATAATTCTCATTTGGTTTATAACTACTTAAGGATTAAGGCAGCAATTTGTTGAAACAAGGAAAACATATATCGATAATACTCCACATGTATTTCAAAATAACCACTTAAAAAGTGACCCGAGCCTTTACCTAGACACCAGGGGAAGCTACGAAAAGGTCATGTTATTCGATAAAAAGTAACATTTACGAAATAAAAAAAATAAAATAAACAAATTTATTTTAAAAGTTTTTTTTACAAAAAAAAAATCTAAATGTGCATAAAAGTGTAACAGGTATTTAATATATTGGGTGGGCAATTTAGAAATTGCGAAAATATTAAAATTATAAGGGCCTTATATGCAAATCACAAAGCATAAATATTTAATTATCTGATATTTGGGCAATGCCACGTAAAGAGGCTTTAAAACAGAGAAACTTATTTTCTAAATTTAGAAGATAAGGCACACCAAACAGCTACCCTGGGGCAATGCAATGGTTTTTGAGGTTTCAATCAAGGGTTATGGCAGGTTTGCTTGTTGACGTGATTGTTAAATTGAAAATGAGCCTCGTCGCTCCAAAAAAAATGGGATTTACAGTGCAAAAACGCTCTAACATCGTTTCACAAAAGTTTTTGCGTAAATCAAGTCACTTTTTTTAGTTCTTGAACGATTTGATTCTTAAAAGAATGGGACTTCGGACCCTTTTTAAAGTTTCTTGAGTAATTGCTCTTGGAAGCCCCAGGAAGGCTTCTCTTTTCCGTATTGAAAGTCGTGGATTTTCATGTAAACTGCTTTCAACCAGGCCATTGTTTTCGGGAGTTCTTGAAGATCAACTTGGCCCTGGCCGTGAGACATTCATAGCCGAAGCAGTTGCGAGGAATAGCTGCACCCGCGAACAAATAAAATTTGCACTCGGTCCCTCACGTATTCGCCGAATACCGAACATTGAACCAAATCGTCTCCGAGCAATTACGTAAGACTCATTACTCCTACAAAATGTCTCCACAGCGAACGTGCGATGCTTACTCGACAACTGCGACATCGTTACTAACAAATTTGCACAATCGATAATTCCAAAGGCGCCACCCTCAATCTGCACCCTTTATTACTTTTTAAAATAATAATCGTAGTTTTTTAACTAATTTTAATTTTGAATAAAATACTTCAATTTTTCTTTGACAGCAGAAATATTAAACGTACACACAGGTGTATTTTAATGTAGTTATAATTTTAATTGGCTGTGTTTTATCAATAAAATTATTTAACTAAGCTTAAAGATGCAACTATGAAAGTAGCGAACAACTACTTTTTAGTATTGAATACCCTTACAAAACGACTAATACTTGATACTCGGTACTTACTATTCAATTGTTTGCCAGAACTACGTCTTACAACACCTCTACTTGCAATTATTAACGCTTATGCCAATATTTGATTGATTTAATATGCTTGATGTGATATGCCTTTTGCTATAACTTTTAATTATGACATTTTATTTAATTACAAAACAAAGCACTACGAAAACGTTTAATTTTTTGCTTTCAATAAAAATTAATATCTTTTAGAGAACAAAATATTTGTTTTATTGTTTGGAAAACAAAGCAAAAGTTTGTATTTCTAAAGATAAATATACTTTCAAAAACAATAAAAAACTTCATTGATATTTATCGATCAATTAATGATATTTCATTGATATTTATCAGAGTTAGAAAAAATGTTTGAACAAATTTCAAATATTATTCAGGATTTGAGCCCAATTTTTCACGGTACCGTGAAATAACTCCCAAATGAAATAACTCCCAATGAAAAAATGAAATAACTTCCAATTTTTTTCCATACAAATTGGGAGTTATTTCATAATGAAATAACTCCCAATGCGTTGGGAGTTATTTCATTATTTTTCATTGGGAGTTATTTCATAATGAAATGACTCCCAAATGAAATAACTCCCAATGAAATTTTGTTGGGAGTTATTTCATTTTTTCGAAGTGTTGGGAGTTATTTCATTCTTGTTGGGAGTTATTTCATTTTCTATCATTGGGAGTTATTTCATTTTTATTGGGAGCTTTTTCATTTTTGTTGGGAGTTATTTCATTTTTATTGGAAGTTATTTCATTTTACTAAAAGCAAGTGTATATACCAGAGCATTTAAAAAAAATTAATCACGCTAGTATAAAAGGTGACATTTATTTAAAAGTTTTGGGGTTTTAAAACCGTGGGTATATAGCCGGCCTTCGGCCGGGCGCAAGAAAAAAAAAACTCCAGTGGATTCGATCCGCCGGCTTCGCAGTAGCCTTCGGCCTGGGAATATACTTTAAACTGTAGTGCATCGGAAGTATTTGCAGCTTCATAACTAAAGTGTCACAAAATTCATGTTTTATTTGGCGAAGCTTTATATGGAAAGCAGTAGAGCTTAAAGGACATTGCCCGGCCGAAGGCTACTGCGAAGCCGGCGGATCGAATGGACTGGAGTTTTTTTTCCTTGCGCCCGGCCGAAGGCCGGCTATCTAAATCACTCCCTTTTAATAAAAAAATTATTTAACAGGTGCTTAAAGTCCACGCGCCTGTCCTAAAGCTGTAACGAAGCTGGCATATATAGCCGGCTTTCGGCCGGGCGCAAGGAAAAAAACTCCAGTAGATTCGATCCGCCGGCTTCGCAGTAGCCTTCGGCCGGGGAATATACTTTAAACTGTAGTGCATCGGAAGTATTTGCAGCTTCATAACTAAAGTGTCACAAAATTCATGTTTTATTTGGCGAAGCTTTATATGGAAAGCAGTAGAGCTTAAAGGACATTGCCCGGCCGAAGGCTACTGCGAAGCCGGCGGATCGAATGCACTGGAGTTTTTTTTCCTTGCGCCCGGCCGAAGGCCGGCTATCTAAATCACTCCCTTTTAATAAAAAAATTATTTAACAGGTGCTTAAAGTCCACGCGCCTGTCCTAAAGCTGTAACGAAGCTGGCATATATAGCCGGCTTTCGGCCGGGCGCAAGGAAAAAAACTCCAGTGGATTCGATCTGCCGGCTTCGCAGTAGCCTTCGGCCTGGGAATATACTTTAAACTGTAGTGCATCGGAAGTATTTGCAGCTTCATAACTAAAGTGTCACAAAATTCATGTTTTATTTGGCGAAGCTTTATATGGAAAGCAGTAGAGCTTAAAGGACATTGCCCGGCCGAAGGCTACTGCGAAGCCGGCGGATCGAATGGACTGGAGTTTTTTTTCCTTGCGCCCGGCCGAAGGCCGGCTATCTAAATCACTCCCTTTTAATAAAAAAATTATTTAACAGGTGCTTAAAGTCCACGCGCCTGTCCTAAAGCTGTAACGAAGCTGGCATATATAGCCGGCTTTCGGCCGGGCGCAAGGAAAAAAACTCCAGTAGATTCGATCCGCCGGCTTCGCAGTAGCCTTCGGCCGGGGAATATACTTTAAACTGTAGTGCATCGGAAGTATTTGCAGCTTCATAACTAAAGTGTCACAAAATTCATGTTTTATTTGGCGAAGCTTTATATGGAAAGCAGTAGAGCTTAAAGGACATTGCCCGGCCGAAGGCTACTGCGAAGCCGGCGGATCGAATGGACTGGAGTTTTTTTTCCTTGCGCCCGGCCGAAGGCCGGCTATCTAAATCACTCCCTTTTAATAAAAAAATTATTTAACAGGTGCTTAAAGTCCACGCGCCTGTCCTAAAGCTGTAACGAAGCTGGCATATATAGCCGGCTTTCGGCCGGGCGCAAGGAAAAAAACTCCAGTGGATTCGATCTGCCGGCTTCGCAGTAGCCTTCGGCCGGGGAATATACTTTAAACTGTAGTGCATCGGAAGTATTTGCAGCTTCATAACTAAAGTGTCACAAAATTCATGTTTTATTTGGCGAAGCTTTATATGGAAAGCAGTAGAGCTTAAAGGACATTGCCCGGCCGAAGGCTACTGCGAAGCCGGCGGATCGAATGGACTGGAGTTTTTTTTCCTTGCGCCCGGCCGAAGGCCGGCTATCTAAATCACTCCCTTTTAATAAAAAAATTATTTAACAGGTGCTTAAAGTCCACGCGCCTGTCCTAAAGCTGTAACGAAGCTGGCATATATAGCCGGCTTTCGGCCGGGCGCAAGGAAAAAAACTCCAGTGGATTCGATCTGCCGGCTTCGCAGTAGCCTTCGGCCTGGGAATATACTTTAAACTGTAGTGCATCGGAAGTATTTGCAGCTTCATAACTAAAGTGTCACAAAATTCATGTTTTATTTGGCGAAGCTTTATATGGAAAGCAGTAGAGCTTAAAGGACATTGCCCGGCCGAAGGCTACTGCGAAGCCGGCGGATCGAATGGACTGGAGTTTTTTTTCCTTGCGCCCGGCCGAAGGCCGGCTATCTAAATCACTCCCTTTTAATAAAAAAATTATTTAACAGGTGCTTAAAGTCCACGCGCCTGTCCTAAAGCTGTAACGAAGCTGGCATATATAGCCGGCTTTCGGCCGGGCGCAAGGAAAAAAACTCCAGTAGATTCGATCCGCCGGCTTCGCAGTAGCCTTCGGCCGGGGAATATACTTTAAACTGTAGTGCATCGGAAGTATTTGCAGCTTCATAACTAAAGTGTCACAAAATTCATGTTTTATTTGGCGAAGCTTTATATGGAAAGCAGTAGAGCTTAAAGGACATTGCCCGGCCGAAGGCTACTGCGAAGCCGGCGGATCGAATGCACTGGAGTTTTTTTTCCTTGCGCCCGGCCGAAGGCCGGCTATCTAAATAACTCTTTTTATTAAAAAAATTATTAACCCAAAAAGGTGCCTCAAGTCCACGCGCTTGTCCTAAAGCTGTAACGAAACCGGCGGTTCGATCCACGAGAGTTAACTTATCCTGCGTCCAGACGGAGGCCGGCAGACATCTGGTTTGTTTGTTTAGAAAATAATTTTACGTTAGTAACATCTTATTTATGGATACAAAAGGTTTTGGCATTATATATATTTTAATTGGGAGTTATTTCGTTTTCGTTGGAAGTTATTTCATTTTCGTTGGGAGTTATTTCATTATTGTTGGGAGTTATTTCATTTCCGTTGGGACTTATTTCATAAAACAATTATTTTTTTTGTAATTGGGAGTTATTTCATTTTTACCGTTGGGAGTTATTTCATTTTCGTTGGGAGTTATTTCATTTGGGAGTTATTTCATTTTTTCCATTGGGAGTTATTTCATTTGGGAGTTATTTCACGGTACCATTTTTCACAGGTTATTTATAGGGTTTGCTGCAGGTTAAGCACACTTTATTTAAAAAATAAAGAAAATTACAAACATATTATATCACTAAAATGATGTTATTTATTAGCAATAAATATGCGATAAAATTTTTTCAAAACTTTTAAAATTGGATAAAAATGCAACGTTTACTTTTTCAAGAGAAAACAGTAATACTTTAAAAAAATAATATTTACAAATTTACTAATTTAAAAGATCTGTTAAAGTTCTTTTTGTTATCTAAACAAAAACAAAAAGAATGAAAGAACATAAGATAAATAGAGGAGACAGTTTCAGTTATGATATCAATGTTGTTGCCAATTGTGTCGTTTAGCTGCGATAAGGTATATTTACAGTAGTTTAGTGCCATCAAAAAGTTTCATTTAACAATGAAATCAAAATTAGCAAGAAGAAAACGTCAGAACTCAAAATTCATTAAAATTATTTTTTTTCAGATCAAATCTTACGTCAAATGTTACGTCTTATTTATATATGTGCGGTTTATAATTTAGTAAAGCGTTCCATATAAATTTTACTTCCGAAATTCACTTTTAACCCCATCAGCCACATCCTTTATGATTCGAAGAACTTTTGATCCAAACTTCATAAAAGCCGCTGCAGGTTATTAAAACCTTTTTTCATAAGAAGGTTGTTGTGTGTCCACAGCCAAGTTTTCTTGCGAAAGTTTTTTTTAAAGAAGTGACCTTAAGAAATTTCTGGCTTGACCTTTGAAACCCGCGGCTCGCAAAGGTTACTTGAATCAATTATGGGGAAACAGGTGTTGGCTTTAAAATTTTACCATTAAAGGCTTTCAAAACCTAAATAAAATCTCAAAGAAATAAACATCACGAAAGTATTTGTATTGAGATTTTTTAGGCATGTGGCGCCGTCTAGTTTTTGTCTTTAAAATCGGGGTCTCTAGAAGTCTCCAAAACAATGTAAAAGAAGCCTTTGTAAAGGGTGTCTGGTGGCAAATTAATATTTTTAAGTGCGATTATTTCAAAAAGTAATAAACGATGCGTAGGGAAGGTGGCGCAGTTGGAATAATGGATTGTGCGGATTTGTCAATAACGATTGTCGCTGTGGTCGAGTAAGCATCGCGCGTTCGCTGTGGAGACATTTCTTAATAATAACGATTCTTACGTAATTGCTCGTCGAAAATTTGGTGCAAAGTTTGGTATTCGGCGAATATGTAATGGCCCGGCTTAAGTTCAATTCGTTGGGGGGTGCAGAGATTTCGCGCAACTGCTTCGGCTATGAATGTCCCACGGCCAGGGCCCAGTTGATCGGCAAGTTCTCCCAAAATCATTAAACTGGTTGAAAACAGTTTACGTAAAAATCCGCAACTTCTAATAATGAAAATAGCAGCCTCACTGGAACTCCCAAGAGGGGTTGCGCATGAGCTTTTAAAAAAGGATCTGAAGTTCTATCCTTTTAAGATTCAAATCGATCGAGAACTGAAAGAACGTGGCTTTGATTTATTAAAAAATTTCTGTGAAACGATGCTGGAGCGATTCCGCACTGAAAGTCCCATTTTTTGGAGCGACGAGGCTTATTTTTATTTTAATGGCCACGTCAATAAGCAAAACTGCCGTTACTGGTCTCCAAGAACTCGCAACTCTCGATTGAAACATTCAAAACCATTGCATTGCCCCAAGGTAACTGTTTGGTGTGCTAATCCACGCATGAGATAATTTAACCAATTTTTTTCGAAATTTTCGAAGCCCAGCGAGGAATTTCAACGGTGTAAATTGTCGACGCATGATTACGGAATTATTTTTGCCAAATCTACGAGCTCATCAATTGTACTTTTCACAAAAGTGTTTTCAACATGATGGGGAGGACTGCACACACAGCCAGAGTTTCGATGAATTTGCTTAGGGAAAACTTCCCCCAAGAACTGATCAGTCGCTTTGGGGGCATCCCATGGCCACCGAGGTCACCCAATCTAACTCCCATCGACTTTTTACGGATCAGTTAAACCAAATGTCCTGCTGCGTGTGTCGTAGAATACAAGTCTCCGTTTTGAACAGTATATTCAACTCGACGGAAGACATCAGAATAACAAACATACTCTTCAAAAAACTAAAGCCTGATTTTCTTGCTTTCGTTCAATTCTCTTTATAAATCTTTGGGCCAGTTTTTATGTTTTTCATTAAAGTTTGAAAAAAAAATTTGCCACCAGACACCCTGTAAAAGAGTTTTTTGTTTGGCGTAGAGGACCTTTAAACAGGTAGTAAAAATACCAAAACAATGGTTTGAATGTTTGTGAGAGTGCCAGCGCCCACTTAATTGTCTCAAAAAATTTGACGCCAGAAAACCTATCTGTGCATAAAAGCGTTTCAGCAAAAGTAAAGTATAAAGGGGCGTGAATCCACCTACTTTATTGCCTTTAAAACCCTGATTTTGAAAGTAGTGTTGATGCATATTAAGATTAAAAAAATCAGTGGCGCTTAAGTACTTGTTTTAACATTTTGATTGTTTTGGACGTGGCACTGCATAAACTTTATCTCAGGAGGGGGAAATGGTATATAACAAGCCGATCGCGATAAAACTAGGTACAACAGTTTATTGCATTAAATTTTTTTATGTTAAAAATTTCATTGAAAATAGAAAGTGAACAATAAATGGGATAAAAAAAATTCCCTGACAATATTTGTCTTACGTTGGAGAAAGTCTTGAGTTTGGCTTTACCCCTTGGGTGCTAAAAACAGCAGCACAAGTGTATAGTACCCGTTTTCAGCTGCATATATATGGTGAAGGGTATATCTAATAATTTTCCTCCACATTCTGAATGAACTTTAGTTTAGATCAAAAGCAAAAAAACCCACCACTACAACGACAAAAACATTTTTTGCTTTTACGTATTTAATATAATATCGCTCTAGCCAGGCACACGTTATAGTTATCATTTGAGAGCACTTCAAACAAATGGCCAACAACAGTTATATACTAACTACAGTTAGTATTAGCACAAATCAGCTAAATACGTTATCGCATCTCATAAAAAATAAATAAAAAAAAAATAAAAGAAATTCTTAACTTTTTCAGATAATCGAAAGTAATACATACGAACCAGTAAACCTTTTTGTTTTTGTTGTTGTATTCTTACTGTTGTTAAGTGTGTCTTCGTTATAAATAGAAGTTCTGCAGCGACAAACCATTTAGTAGGTCCACAAATATTAATCGCTTAAAATAGTGTGTGGTGCATCGTGTGTAATTGTAAAAAGTAGAAAACGTTGCAACTAATAAAAAAAAATTCAAAAAATTTAAAATTCAAATTTTATAATATGCTGCTGACATTAAAGACTACCACCATCTTGGTAGCATATTTAAGCTTAACCTTTGCTGCTCCTTTTGCAGACGATATTGAAACTTCAAAACCATTCGCCGATATAAACTACCGTTTACCTCTTAATATTAAGCCAATCAGCTATAAAATTAATCTCAAACCCTATTTGAATGAAACTCATTCCAAAGCTTTTAAATTTGATGGCGAATGTTATATTGAAATTCAAGCTCAACAAAATACAAAAGAAATTCAACTGCATATGAAAAATATAAATTTAAGTGTAAGTGAATACTATAAAAAGGATACACCTACAGTGAAAAAAAATCTTCCTGCTGCCATACCCGACAATGTGACCGATATTGTTGTTTATAACTTGGGGGAAGAATTGCAAGCCAATGTTTCCTATATTTTACATTACGTTTACATTGGCAGCTTGGACGATGATATGCACGGATTCTATCGCAGCTCTTATAAAACCTCAAAAAATGAAACCAAGTAAAGTGAATTATTAAAAGCAAAAACAAGAGTTTTATTTTAAACGTTATTTTCATACAGATGGCTTGGTTCTACACAGTTTCAAACACATCATGCTCGTCGAGCCTTTCCCTCTTTTGATGAACCAAAATTTAAGGCCATCTTTAATCTATCATTGACACACCACAGCAGCTTAACAACTGCTGGGCCTACTCGTCGTATTGGGTTTAAGTCCGAAGGGTAAGTTAACATTTTTTATTAAAAACATTTGGAAAATGTTTACGCCTTTTCTTCCTATGCAGTGAATACGAAACGGATGTTTATGCACCCACTCCAATAATGTCTACTTATATTTTGGCTTTTATTGTTTCCGAATTTTATGATCGTTTTGATGGAGAGTTTGGTGTTTTGGCTAGACCGGAATACTATACTCAAACTGGTTATAGCTATGAAATTGGAAAGCGTCTTCTGAAGGTCATGGATAATTACATGGGTATACCATACTTGACAATGGGCGATGATAAAATGCATTTGGCTGCTATTCCTGATTTCTCTGCTGGCGCTATGGAAAACTGGGGTCTTCTGACATTTAGAGAGCGGGCTTTGCTTTATGATGAAGGTGCCAGTACACTAGATGCAAAACAATATATTGCTGCTGTTGTTGCCCACGAACAGGCTCATATGTGGTATGGTGATTTGGTAACTTGTGACTGGTGGAGTTATGCGTGGTTAAATGAAGGTTTTGCAAGATATTTCCAATATCATGCTACTCATTTGGTAAATAAAAATATTTAAAAATTTACTTACATACATATCGTCATCCAAAATGCAAAAGGGCGTAAGAAGCAAACATTTAAAAAAAATTAAATTTTGAATTTTAACTTTGCAGCGCATTTAAACACAGGTCTTAAACAACTTTTGGTCTTCTATTTAAAAAGTTAAAACTTTGAAAAGGTTTTTAAAAAAGGGATTTTTATTGCTGAAAAAATTTATGGAGGGGTTCTTATAAAAAAGAAATTTTAATATAACCAAATTTGGTTATGCCCACCACTTAGCTTCCATACAATTCAAATCCATTTTTTCGCAAAAAATTTGTTTTTTCAGTGCAAAAATCCACAAATTGATGGCCTACATACACTTTTTTGATTAAAATTTGTGCCGAATTACATTGATATCGGTCCCGCAGGCCGTTCACTTCCGACTTCCCATAAAACTCAAGTGATTTTATTAGTTTTATAATTTAATAATATCATAATAAATATTCGTTATGCACTCACTCATTTAAAACTGCTGCCAATCAATTATTAACAAAACTTTTCTATAACTTATTACATTAAAAAAAATTCAGCCTTAAACTATGCAACATATTTAGCTACCAACTTGCACTGCCTGCCGTATTCGTGACCTTTTTCAAAAAAAAAAAAAAAATAATAAGATCGATTAATATGAGATGAAATTTTTTTTGATAAATTTAGAGAATACACTGTCTCCTTTTAAAAATTTTGTAAAAGAACGGAGGTAAAAACTCTGCAAGCGCTGAATTTTAAACGCCATTTTAATCCGCTAATATTAAAATGTTAAATATGAAGCTAATTTTTTGTGTCATTAAGAGAGAAATGACCTACAAACTTAGCATGCGTATACATGCATGCCTGTTTTCCTTCTCACTTTTAATACCATTTTATTGAATCAAGGCCACCTCTGTTTATTTCTCTAAAATTTGTAAACAGAAAACCTCTACAACTGCCCAGCAGTTGCCCCTATATGGGTGCAATGTACATACTTACCCCTTATCTCCAGCCCCTAACAGGGCTGTCATACAAAATTAATTTTTTTTTATATTTTTAAGATCCCTCCCGCAGTTTCCAGAGTGCTTCAACAAAGTTAAATAAAATATCGACCCCAATTAATTTTTCCTTTAAACATTTTTGTAGAAAATACTTACTTGCTATCTCCAGCTATCTAATAGGGTTGCCATATACAATTTAAAAAAAATTAGGGTAAAACCCCAGAGAACTTCCCCGGTGTCACCTTTAGAGCAATAAAAAGTATCAGAGACCCCCGATAGTTTTCCTCCTAAACTTTTTTCTAGAACATGTCTACCCCCTATCTTTGTCACCCAAGGGGATTGCCATACAAAGTTAACAAAAATGATATAAAAACGCCCGTAACTTCCCAAAAGTCGGACTCAAAAGAATAAAGGGTACGACCGATCCCCATTAGTTTTCGCTCCCTAACATATGCCTAGAACATACTTACCCACTATCACTAAACTTCTAAGGGGGTTGCCATATAAAATTAGAAAAAATTAGGGTAAATCCTTTACCCGTTGTAAAGGGTATATAAGATTCGCCACAGGGCTCTTGTTTAAATTTATGTTATGCATTTTTCTAGGTCGACAGTTCTTTTGATATGGACAAGCAATTTGTTGTTGATCAAATACAAAGTGTCATGGGACTTGATGCCACCAGCTCCGCTAACCCTATGAGTGATGAGAATACAAATACCCCTGCCGATTTGAGTCGCATGTTTAACACTATTACATACAACAAGGGAGCTACTTTCATTCGAATGACTAAATATATATTGGGAGAAGAGAAGTTTCGGCAAGCAATGAATAAATATCTTACTACTCAGTAAGTTTAACTAAAAATCAACTTAAATTTTAAACAAATTCAAAAGTTTATTAAACCTTTAGCAAATATACGAATACCATACCCTCAGATCTCTTTAAGATTTGGATGGAATATTGGCCAAATAAATATGAAAAATACGCTGACAGTTACTTTGCCTCCTTTACTACTCAAGTCGGTTATCCAGTGGTAACATTTAATCGTACTAGCGATACAGAAGTAAAAGTCTCACAGAAACGTTTCTTGCTAAAAGATTTTGAAACAGCAAATCGCACCTTAACATATACGGTTCCTATTACCTACACAACCAATGTTAAAAAGGATTTTGTTAATGCGTTTCCTCAATTTTTCCTAAATAATACTCCCGTCAGTATTTCAATTAACAAGGACATTGATTGGATAATTGGTAATATTCAAGAAACTGGTTACTATAGGGTTAACTACGATACAAAGTCGTGGCACCAAATCCATCTTAAGCTAAAGACTGAAAATTGGGATGATATTCATGAGCTTAATCGTGCTCAAATTGTTGATGATCTTCTTAACTTGGCCCGTGCAGGTGAAATTGATTATAGTTTGACCTTTGCTGTTCTAGATTATTTGGAAACTGAAACCAACTATTTGCCTTGGACGGCGGCATTTAATGGCTTTAACTTTATTACTATTCGCTTGGGTACCGAAACTCATGATTTTGCTCGCTACATCCGTCATATCAGCAATAAAGCCTACAACAAACTGGGATTCGAAGAAAAGAAAGAAGATACGAATTTGGATATATACAACCGTGCCAAGATTTTGGCATGGTCCTGCAAGTTCGGCCACCCTGAATGTATTGAAAGGGCCCAGGCATATTTTAACAAGAACTTAAAGGCCGAACCTGTTCCGGTAAATATTCGCTCAGTTGTTTATTGCACTGCTATTCGCGAGGGCAACGAAAAAGATTTCAACAAACTCTACAACAAATTCAAAACTGAAACTGTTGCTACTGAAGAAACGCTGTTGTTGAACTCAATGGGTTGTGTCAAGAACAGTCAATTGGTTTCTAGGTTTTTCCATATGATTTTATCTGATGAGGTACGTCGCCAAGATAAGTCCAGCGCATTGTCGAATCTGTATAGCAGTAACAATGAAAATGTTGAGCCTGTATTTGACTTGATTGATCAAAATGTACAGAAACTAGCAGATTCGTAAGTAAATCACCTTTTATGGGCTTTACAAAATGTTCACAAAAATTTCCTATTTCAGAATGGGTGGTTATTCTACTGTTGCTAACGTTATCTCAAACATTGCTGCTCGTTTTAACACCGAAGCTCAACTGACAAAGTTGAAAGATTTTAATGCTAAACATAAAAGTAAATTTGGCAAATCTATTTCTACTTTGGAAAACGCAGTAAAATCTTGCGAATTTAATTTTAATTGGTCGCGGACGAACTTGGAGCCAATCAACAGCTTTTTAAAACAACACGGCAAAAACAATGCAAATATAAATGGCAGCTCTCTTGCGTCAATAGTACTAATTGCATTGATTTCAGTAATCTTTAAGTGAATTTTAAAATAAGTTTTCTGTTATAACTATGACGTTTGTTATACCGTTAAGAAGAATAACTGTTAAAATTGATTTTTAACGTCTGTAGAAAGCGCAGTTACGGTTTTCTTATTTAATTTATTTTAGTCAATTAAACTTGTTTTTTTAAAAAATATTACAATCGGTCTTTTATTAAATTTTTGTATAACTTGATGTTAGTGTAAACTATTGTTAATGGATACCAGTAATTATAATACGTTCATTGTTAAACAGAGATTTGCTGGGTATTTATTAACACCTTTGAAATCCTTTATTGCATATAATGGCTTTTAATTCTCGCCCGCGTTTTTTTCCACAAGAATGCAAAATTGGAAACGTCTTAAAAACATCCAATAGATTTGGAACTCGAATAGGTTTTATTCATTTAACACCCAATTTAGTAACTGACTGTAAGTTATTTAAGAAGAGTTCCGTAAATTTTTTTTTAAAATGGAGAAACAGTCAAATTATAAATAAAATAAATCTTTTAAATGGTTTCGACCATGATACAACTAATCAGGTAATCTCGTCCCTGTAATAACTACAAATTAGTACCAAAGTGCCAAACAACAGCTCATAGAAAAAAAAACGATGAGTAATAATTTTTGTTGTTTTATTTTCACAGGAAGAACATAATTTTGACATTTTGGCACTAATCAGCTGGGCCGACGAGACTACCTGGTTCTTTGTATCATGGCTTAGACAGTTATTTAATACACTTAAAAAAACAGTGCAACATATAAACAAATTCTTTCATACTCGTACACTGTACAAAATCTTTTGTTATTTAGCACCACAAAATTGTTGCGTAAAGTAAACCAAATGTACAAAGGTCTTTGTATATTTTACGAAATAAATTAAATATTTTACGAAGAAATTTTATAAAGTTAAAAAAAAACAAACACAAAATTTTAAAATTTCAAAACTTTATGCAATTTTTTTGGTAATTGATTATTGTTACAAAAAATAATCTATAATTTTAAGAAATCGCGAATTGTTGGTCTTAAATTTGACTTTGAATTTAAGCAAAACTTTCATGTAATTTACTTATGAAAAGTTTTCATTAATTTCGTAAAATTTTAAATTTCTTTAGCCTTACTTTCCTTTGACATGTACAAAAAATTAATGCACATATTTTTTTCTATGTTCACAAAAGTATTGATTTTCTCTTGGAGTTAATTTTTTCAGATGTTTTTAAAGAAAAATTCAAATGACTATTATGGGTAGACAACAACAAAACATTTAACTTTGTTAGTATTTTTTCCCAAAACATTTTGTTAAAATGCTTTACTTTTGTAAAAACAACAACAAATTTGGTTATATGTTTTGTATTTGTCGACATTGTGTCTTAAGGTATTTATTTCAATAAACTTCATTTTAGCTTTAAAAAAAAAGAATTCCGTTTACTTTTTAGGATAACATGTCAGTTAAATAGCTGATGTTTAAACCCAAAGAACACTAATGATGAAAATCAGTTTCTGGTGTTCGTTCTAATATTGGCTAATGTTTGTAAGAAAAATTTCAAATAAGTTACTTTTAATTGAAATTAGTTAAAAGAATAACGGCCGTATGCAAAAAAGTATACATTTGTTAATAAACACATTGAGGCAAACAAACCTTTTTCAAAAAATCGTATGCAAACAAAATCCTTTCACTAATTTAGGTTTTAATTCTAGCAACATCATCAATTATTTTGTCAATTTATAGTTATTAATGATGAAGACTAAATTTTCATAAAATCCACAGCAATGCAAATATTTTATTTTAGAAAAATGTTTAATATCGAAATACGGATAAAAAAAAATACCAAAAACAAGAAATGCGTTAATAGTTTAGAAATGCTTTGAAATTTCTAAAATAAGTGAAAAAATATGAAATTTAGTTAATTTAGTTAGTTTAACAAAAAGTTAAACAAAAACCCTTCGGTTTTACGCAGTAAGAGGAAAAAATTATATTCTGGAATAAGATTGTACACAGAATCATTTAGATCATCATATTATCATAATACCTTATTTGCATTTAGTACAATTGCTAATACATTAGTAATAACAAGGCTTTGTTTGTTTGTTTGTTTGTAAAAAAATAGGTATTCGAACTACGAATTTTGTTTTGATTTTTTTAACATCACTAAAATTATGTTTTTAAAGAAACAGAAAAAATTAAAAAAATGTAAAAAATTTTGTTTTTTTAAAGAAAGCTTGCTTGATTTTTGATTTCTAATATGATATAGAAATGTTCGGCAGAAACACGACATCATTTTTATAACCTTTAAACTTAAAAATATTCATTGTTTTACAAGACACGAAAAAACAACAAAAAGCCAAAAAAGTCACTTTAACATAAGTTTAAAGTAGAAACATACCTACTTTCAAAAATATTAAAGTTAACCTACATACATAGGTACTTTCATCAGAAATTCATTTTAAAATATATTTAAAGGAATTTCGGTCAAAAAGGGTTTGTAAGGCTTTATTAAAAAGTATATAAAAGTATATAAAATGTGTATTTGCGATACACATTAAAAACTTACATACATATATTAAAAAAACATATTAACATTTAACTGAAAAAATTATTCTATTTTAACGGCAATTTTTGGAGCACCCTGTACCTCTAGCAGTATTTTGTAAATATTATTTCGAAGCCTAACGTGTTCTCTGTCAACATTCTTTTAAATCTTGAAAATATCTTAATTATTTTGCAACGAAAAAAAGTCAAAAGGCGCCACTGTGCGCCGTTGCCAATATAGAGAGTTTCCCTTTTTTCCCAAAATATATTTTTTGTGAAGCCCTTAGCACATTATTTATGTCATTTCTGTTATATGAAAAGAAGAGATCAAATAAAGTCATTAGGTATATACCCTTTGTTAAAGCATTTCCAGCCAAAAATTGGGGATAATGTGTTTTTATTATTCAATTTACGTATATTTATAGAACATAATTGTTTTAAATTATTTTCAAATATTTTTTCCTTTTGAGTTTGTAAGAGACACCCTTTTGGAAAAAGGTTATAGTGGTCATATTCTCTAATTTCGTCTTCCAATGTTTTTCAAATTTGGCTTTTTTGAGTCGATACAAAGTGCTTTTAAGCCCTCTACTCACTTTTTGTAAAATATTTTTTTGTCAAAATCTATTTCCAGATTCCCTGTAATAAGTAAATAATTAAATAGTCGTAAAATTTTTAGTGCATTAAAATTACAAATGTACATTTTTTTAAATACTTTATGTCACTTAACAGATAAAAAGCAACCACAACAAAGGCATTTCAATTACACTGTAATACAAGTTTTGAAAGTAAAACGAAAGTTCTAGTTCCTCTGAATCTCTTCAACGGGGGTGACTATTTCGGGATCATTGGCAACATTTGCTAACAATTAGTTGTTTGAAAATACAAACAGTAGGAAGAAGAAATATTGTTTAAAAGCAACAAAAATGCAAACTTAATACGTGTTTGTTTCTAAATGCTTTCAAATCTTTTTTTCTAAAATTATAGATTTGAATCTTTATTTCCTTAAGACTTACGTTTTAATATTTTTACGACTATTTAAAAAATTTTATTGTGTTGTAGGGCTTGGAATTTGATTTCTTTTGTTCCCCTACTTTTGTATTCTTATTGTTTTTGGGAGTACGATTTTCTGTTTTTCTTATTTTAACGAACTTTAATCACAAAGTTCTGAAATCAAAAAAGGGAGAGATTTAATTAGAATTTTCTACAACTGAAACAGCAATTTCCAAACTTGATTCAAAAATTTCTAAAGTTAAAATGTAAAACTCTTAAATTGAACTAGAAGGTTCTGGAATTTAATAGTAAATTTCTGAAATTGAATTAAAAATTTCAGAAATACAATTAGAAATGGTAGTTCCGGCTATTGTACAACAAAAAGTGCAGTTTGGCAATTAGATTTTTTTAAAACAAAATTTTACGAATTGTTGAAATTATAGTCAATATATCCCTAATGGCCTCCAACAAAGCAGAATTGGTATATGAGAACCAATACTCGTAAATAATTTTGTTGTAGCACAGTGCTATTGTATGGAATCTTAGTTTTAAACTAACAGATTATTCTAATCTCGTGTAGGTTATATACTATTTTGTGTGTGTGCATGCACTTATTTTGGAACAGAAAACTACTTGAGTTAAGTGCTTTACATGCTGTAACATTTAGTAACCTTTACAGTATCGGCAAGATAGAACGTAGTGTTACCCATCTAAGTTGGTTAAACGGTTCGATTCAATGGTAGCTAATACGATTTTACTAATTATTTATTTGCTTAAGGCTTCACTGGCCCAAGAATATCGTTTAAGCAAAGATATTTTACCTGATTCGTATGATATACATCTAAAACCTTATCTGCGTTTGGAAGACGCTGACAAACAGTTTACATATGATGGCGAAGTCAATATTACATTACATGTTATTGAAAACAATTTAAATAGGATTACGCTACACAAAGATCTTTTAATTATTGAAGACGTATTACTATACGAAACAAGAGAAAATATGGTGGAAATAATAAATAATATTTCTTTAGAGTATCATCCGAAAACCAATAAATTTTTTGTTAATTTAGTAGAACCGTTAGTAGTGGATACCAGATATATTTTATATTTGAAGTATGTTGGTCAAATACGTAACGAAATGAAGGGATTTTATAGAGGAACATACGATAATTTGAGGTAAGATTTTTTAAAAAAACAACTTAATTTAGTTATATATCGTCAGCTTAAATGCAAAATTACATAGCTACAGTTTCGAAAAATTTTACAGTAGAGGCAAAAATATTTTCTGTTTCATGTTTTGTTTGTGACATTATAAAAGTTTTTTGTCATGTGCCTTTTAATAAAATATAATAAGTAAATGAATATTTGTGACTGCTGACTAACTGCGAAATAGTTTTTATTTGTTGTAAATTTTTTTAATGATTTTTAATTTAAATCAAAAAAAAATCACGTTTTACTGTGATTTTGAACTTGCAATTTTCGTTTCTGAACATTAGAAAACAAAACGTCAGCAAAATGACGTTATAACACTTGTGTGTCCCTTACCTTTTTAAACGGTTAACAAAATCGCCTATTTAAGTTAAAACATAAAAGGTAAGTAACATTAATAACAATTGTAGATTTTTCTGTTCCAAAAGTTTTGAATAAATTTAATAGTGGGAGAGAGTAAATTCTGTTTTTACTCTTATATTCACAAACATGCCCAAAGTTACTTAGAACACAACTTATTGATATCTTCTTTTTATATCCTTAACAGTAATAAGGTTATATATCAGTTTGTCATTCCATTTGCAATTTCTTTATTATCTATTTGGGAGCCTTAAAAGTATATATATTTTGGAATTCTTTTATACAGGGAAGTCGATTTATCCAGCCCGTCTGCCCGTTTGTCCATGGTATCAAACTATCAGACATATTTGCGAGCAAATTTTTATTGAAGTCCAGCAAAACCCAGACAACCTCTGATTATTTCTCTAAATTTTGTGCATAAAAATTTCTACGACTGCCCCGGAGTTGCCCCTACACGAGTGCCATGTAAGACCGACCCCAATTAATTTTTTCTCCCAACCATTTTTGTGTAAGGAATTTACCCCCTGTCTTCAGCCCTTAACACGGTTGCCATATGAAATGTGAAAAAAATTAATGTAAAGATCCCTACAACTTCCCAGGAGTCGCTCTTAGAGGAATAAAATGCATTACAGACCCCGTTTAGTTTTTCCTTTCAAATTAATTCCTAGAACATACTTACCCCCTATCTCTATGGCCTAAAGAGACTGCCATGCAAAATTTACAAAAAATATGTAAAAACGCCCATAACTTATCTAAGGTCGGTCTTAAGGAAATAAAGTATACGACCGGACCCCATTAGCTTTCTCTTTCAAACATATTCCTAGAACATACTTACCCCCTATCCCCATTGCCTATGGGGGCTCCAATACAAAGTTTGGGTAATTTTAATAAATCCCCCCACTACAGCTTCCTGGTATCCCGTGGGTAGTTAAAATGTAGGACTGACCCCCAACTCAATTTTTCTTGCAAACATTTTCCAAGACCATACTTACGAAATTTTGAAAAGTCAGGATAAAAAACCCTACGCGTTGTTAAGGGTATATAAGATTCGGCACAGCTTGTTATATTGAAGTGGTGTACAACAAGTGTTTACAGGAAGGAATTAATCGAAATAAGTAGTTAAGAAAGATATACTAACTAATAACAATAACAAAAAAATTATACAATTAAAATTTATATTTTTTTTTGGCAGCTTAAGATTTTTTTAACATTATTTTCAAGCCGATTTAGCCGTAAAGTATATTTTGCCTTAATAAGCAAAAACCAAACTTTTTGCACACAACGCAGAAATTCTGCCATCAAAGAAACTTTACAAAATTACATTTAAAACTTTTTTTTAACATAAATATGTTTAATTACAGTTGGTATGTCATTACACATCTACATAGCATTAATGCTCGCACAGTATTTCCTTGCTTCGATGAACCAGAATTTAAAGCAAAGTTTCGTATGCATATTAGTCGTCCTAATGAATATAAATCATTTTTCAATACTCGACTAAAGACCTCAACAAAAGATGGGTAAGATAAGAATATCTTAAATATACATAAGTTAAACCAAACATAACATCCGCTTGTAAAAATATATTTACTTTCAGTACTGATCGTTCAATTGATCATTTTGAAGAAACCCCCTTAATGTCAACGTATTTAGTAGCATTTTTAGTTGGTGACTTTGAGACGTCTGGTGATGAAAGTTTTAAAATTATAATGCATTCTAAGTTCAAAAACAAAACCAATTTTGCCTACGAAGTAGGTAAGCAAGTACTAGCAGCCTATGATAACTATACGCAGTTACCCTATAAGGCTTTGGGTAACACAATTATGCAAAAAGCTGGTGTTAATCAATTTCCACACAATGGCATGGAAAATTGGGGACTAGTTATGTATAGGTCAGTGGCTTTTTTATGTGTGTTGCAAAGAAACCAAGGTACACGTATATCAGGTAGCCTCAGGTAAACAGCTAAGTAACGGTATTTCGTTATATAAATGTCAAATTTTGTTTATGATTATGTATTTTCTTTCTTTTTTACAAACAATAACTGTAGTATTGTTAGAAAAGCTCAAAAAGAAGAAGAAAGATTTTGTGAGTTTTTGTTATTTGTGTTTGACATTCTTATGGCGGTTTAGTTGTTTTTGTAGAATCGCTCCTACCTGATATATGTACGTGTACCCTGAAAGAAATGTAACCAGTACCTCGTTTTTGTAATTTGCGACAAGTTCTCGCATCGAACAATATTATAAGGTCAGTCATTCACAGTGTGGTTCATAAAATTTTAAAAAATGTTTAACCTAAAATTGAACAAAAAATTATCTCTTTCCTTGATTTATCCTGTCTTTGACAGGGCAACTATATATTTCTCGACTGAAGAACTTCTCACATACTTTACAATATGAGGCACAGCTTTAATTATTGTAATATGTGGTTTGCAGTTACTTTGTCTATTATAGCGTAAATATATATAAATTTTCCTTTTAATTTTGGTACATTGTACAACAATAAAAAAAATATTAAAACGTATACAATTAAAAGTTGGCAAAATTTTACTGGCAGCCATGGCGATCATGTACCTAAAATCATATTTTTGCCCAAATTTCATAACACTTTATCTCTGTTTTATTCCATTTTAAAGTTTTACGCGTCTATTTAAGACACCCTTTATAACGACTTTAAACAGGGTACAATTCAAATTTAATAAAATGTCTGCATTTTGAAACAACTAATGGTAACAGAGAAGCCTGAGGAGTGGTAGCCCTATGTAAACAGGCCAAAATCTATGACGTTTTTTGGTACTCAACATCTCAGAAACATAGTGTTGCGGATATTAATCAGTTTGTCATTTCGTTTGTAATTTCTTTATTACCAATTTACTTCGTATAGATAGGAATGTTAATACATCGGTGTCCGTCTGTCCGGTAACCTATTGAAAATAAATTTTTAAAGCCCCTTGATATTTCTTAGACCGGTTTGCGGCATCAAAACATCAGGTATACATAAAAGAATTTTGCTATAAAAATTTAGGAAATCCCCTGATAACTGACAATCTTTGTTTATTTCTTAAAAATGTTCATATAAAAACCTCTACAACTGCCCTGGAGTTGCACCTACACGGGGGCAATGTAAGACCGACTCGCATTAATTTTTTCTCACAAATATTTTTGTGGAGCTTACTTATACCCTATCTTCGACCTAACAAAATTTAATTTATTTTTAATTCTTCTTAAATCGCTTCCACAGACTCCAGGGTGCTCCTACAAAGGTTAAGTATAAGACCGACCCAATTCGTTTTTCCTCCCAAACATTTTTGTGAAACATATTACCCCCTATCTTTAGACTCCAACAGGGTTGCCATACAAAATTAGAAAAAATAAGGGTAAAACCCCCTACATCTTCCCTGGAAACGCCCGTAGAAGAATAAAATGTATCAAATACCCCCATTAGTTTCCCTCTCAAACATATTTCTAAACATACTTATCCCCAAACACCGTCACCTGAAGGGGTTGCTATACAAAATTTACAAAAATGATGTAAGAACGTCCATAGCTTCCCCAGAGTGGGCGTTAGAGAAATAACGTGTACGATAGACCCCCATTAGTTTTCTCTTCAAAACGTATTCCTAGAATATGCTTACCCCCTATCTCCATCGCCTAAGGGGGCTCCCATACAAAGTTTGGAAAATTTTAACAAATCCCCTTGTACAGCTGCCAGAATGGCCGTGGGTAGGCCAAATGTAGGACTGGCCCGAACTCATTTTTCCTAGCAAACATTTTCCAAGAACACACGTACCCTCTATTTCCACTCCCTAAGTGGGTTGCCATACAAAATTTGAAAAAAATTAGGATAAAACCCCTAAACATTGTGAAGGGTATAAAAAAAATTATTTTAATTTCAGTTAATAAAATCTTTAAAAAATGTTTAATCGAACAATTTTAATCAACGGTTATCTAAATGCATAAGGTAAAAAGGGAATCAAAGCAGCTTAAAATGGAAAATGTTTTTTTGGGGCTTTGAAAAAACTCTTAATGTTTTTTTATAGTAATTCTCAATAAGTTTATTAAAATTATTACATAAAGGCATTTAAGTATAGAAACCAAAAACTACAATAAATGCTATTTATGTTAATTGTTATTACAACTTCTTACACTTAAAGGGACTCTGTGTTGGCTCATGAACCTGGTTTTACAGATGGTTGGTCTGATAAGCAATACACGGTCGGTTTATTGGTTCATGAAATCGCTCATATGTGGTTTGGAAACAGTGTAACGCATAAATGGTGGAGTTATTTTTGGTTAAATGAAGGCTTTGCCCGTTACTATGAACATTTTATGGGCCATAAGGTTTAATTTTGTTTAATTCTCTACATTTAATTATTTCCCACTTTAACTTAATTTGCAAATTTGTTTTCGTTTAAAGCTTTATCCTGAATATGAATTGGAACAACAGTTTCTTGTAAATCAGGTCCAAATGATTTTTGATATCGATGCTACCAATGCTACACACCCTTTGAGTAGCCCTGAGGAAACCATAAGTACCCAAGCGGAAATTGGTAAAACATTGAGTAAAATAGCTTATGCTAAAGGAGCTTCTATTCTGCGTATGTTTAAAAATTTAATGGGTTTAACAAACTTTGATTTAGCCATTCGGGATTATTTAAGGCAAAAGTAAGAACAAGATTTTACAAATTTTTTCGAAAATTGTTTAAATATTTGAAATTCAATTCTTTTACAGTCAACTGCAGACCACAGTACCTGAGGACTTATTCAAAAGCTTAAAAAAATATTGGCCATCCGAGCACAACGTAAGTTCGCATGAGCTTTTTAATGATTGGACGGAACAGCCCGGTTATCCTATGGTAATGATATCATCCCTAAATGGCAGATATTCAATAAAGCAGCAAAGATTTTTGCTAAATCCTTATGATGGCAGTAATGCTTCTCTCAAATACACAATACCCATTACATTTACCCATGACAAAATCAAAGATTTTTCAAATTTGGCCCCCAATTTCTATTTGAGTAAAACTCAAGCTGAAATAATTTTTGGCAACACTACCGCTCATAAATGGATAATTGTAAATGTTCAGCAATCTAATTACTATAGAGTCTTCTATGACAATGTCTTGCTTGAGAGACTGCGCGTAGCTTTTAAAGAGTCTAATCACTCACATATTCATGTCAACAATCGTGCCAGTATTGTCGATGATCTTTTAACCTTTGCCCGAGCCGGTCTTAAGGATTACGATAAGGTTTTCTATTTTTTGGAATATTTAGCCACTGAAACTGAATATTTGCCTTGGCAAGCGGCCTTTAAAAATTTTGAAATAATTTGCCAACATTTAACATTAGCTCAGCATCATAAATTTGGAGAGTATTTAGCAGAAATATTAGATAACTTGTACAAAAAGTTAGGCTTTGGAAATCCCAATGATACCATATTAAATGTCTACAATCGCAATAAAGTTATTTCTTGGCTTTGCAAATATCACCATGAGGATTGTAATAATCAAACCCAAAAAATATTTCGTTATCACATGTCGACGAATACCCAGCCATCTCCTGACTTTCGAGAAACCTTATATTGTGCAGCAGTACGCAATGATGATTTTGATATCTACGAAAATTTAAGGAAAATATATTTGCAACAAGAATTATTTAGTGAAAAGAAAAAAATCTTGCGCTCCATGGGTTGTTCACGTTTTTTTATCCAACAGCAATATGAATTTGTGTTATCAGATAATGTCACGCAGGATTTAAAGGTGACAGGTTTAAGCGGTTTATTTAGTCAAACTCCAGAAAACGTAATGCCAATGTTTAAGTTAATGACTAAGAACGTAGAAGAGTTAGAAAAGGCGTAAGCATAACTTCCTACATACATATATCAACCTAAAGATGAATAAAAATAATTTTTAAATATTTTCTTTACATTTTAGCTTAAAAAGCTGGCCCATCACAGCTCAAATTATCAATAATATTTCCAAATATTTGACAACTGAAGAGCAAGTTGATATGTTAAAACGTTTTGTTGCAGCAAAGGGTCATCTATTTGGTGAATCTGTCAAAATTTTAGAGAGTTCTATTACAAAAGCGGAAGAAAATCTCAAATGGGCTACTGATAACTTGGATAAACTATTTCATTACTTAAATCAACGCCGTAATTGTGTAGCCTCTATTAGAGCAAATTTTTTCGTAATACCACTTCCCTTTATAATATCAAAAATCCTGTAAATAAAGATTATATGAAAAATTTATTATATGCAGTAGCCTGCAGATAACAGAACATATAACCCATTTTTGCATTACAACGTAACCGTTTCAAAACTATTGTATGATACATCATAGCGGATAAGTTTTACAACTACGACAACTCAATACGAAATCGTTAAAAAATGACCACCTGCCGCTAAGCTTCCCTGCAAAAAATCTTGGACCACATGGCCCATTTCAGCTGTAATAGACTAGTTACAATATAGTTCTATGCATTGCAATCATTTACCATTTCATTATCGAACAAGTAAAAGCGCTATATTCGACTGTACCGAATATTACATACCCTTCACATTGGCCTTTCGAAACCCCGATTTTTTTAATTTTATTAATTTTTCTATTTACAAAATATTTCTAATTTTTTAGTATGGGTCGGTGTCATATTTTACCCTCTTCGGGGGACTAGGGAAGTTGTGGTGGTTTTTACCCTAATTTTTAAAAATTTTGTATGGCGACCGCCCTAGAGGGTAAGTCTGTTCTACAAAATTGTTTGCTAGGAAAAATGAGTTGGGGTCAGTGCTACATTTGACTTATTCACGGACATCCTGGAAGCTGTAGGGGGGGATTTATTACAATTTTACCAAACTTTGTATGGGAGCCCCCTTAGGCGATGGAGTTACGAGGTAAGTATATTCTAAGAATATGTTTTGGAGGGAAAACTAATGGGGATAGGTCGTACATTTTATTTTTCTAAGGCCGACTCTGGGAAAGTTATGGGCGTTTTTACATAGTTTTTGTTAATTTTGTATGGCAACCCCCTTAGGTGATGGTGATAGGGGATAAGTACATATGTTTTAGGAATGTGTTGAAGAGGGAAAACTAATGGGGGTTTGTGATACATTTTATTCCCTTACGGGCGACTCCGGGGAAGTTGTGGGGGTTTTTAACTAAAATTTTTTAAATTTTGTATGATATGTAAGCTCAAGAAGGGACAGACAACATGCTCTATCCTTTTGAATTGCTCCTCATCTTCACATGTCCTACAGTAATCTAGGATGCCGCGACCTTATTTGCTTGCCATAGCTCTAACAAAACAGTTTCAAGCTGTGGACCTTATAATATTTCTTACACCCATTATTACTAAGTCCATGAGTAACCTAGTGCCTGCGGAGCTCAGCTTCGGCCACATAGTACTAGTAACTCCGCAGTCTTTCCTCTTCCCCCACTGAAAATTGGTCATGTTAGCATCCATATTGTAATATTCTCATTAGAGATGAGCGATCTCATGATTTTTTAAGAATACTGTAAACAGTGAATATACTCATAAGACGCACTATTTGTCAGGTAGTAAATAATTTCGAAGAAAGAGGGGCTGTAGCTGATAGGCCCAATCATGGACCAAAACGTACCGCAAGATCGGCTGTAAACATTACTGCTGATCAAGAAAGTGTTTAAAACAATCCATCAACATCAGTTCGACGCCGTACTCAGGAGCTTTGTTTTCAAAGAACAACTTTGGTCATGATTTTGCACAAGGATTTGCATTTGTTTTAATTTAATATTCAGTTGACACAAGGGCTTCTTCCAGAAGGCCATTTACGCCGAACAGTTACCAATGGTATGTTACAGCTCGCCCATGACAACCTCGATTCGATTTTTATAAATCATAATGAGTGACGAGGGACATTTTCATTTGAATGGATATATGAATAAACAGAATAGTCGGTTCTGGGCAATGAAAAACCCTCAAATTATTCATCAATCACCTTTGCATCGATTAAAAGTAACAGTCAGGTATGCAATTTGGTCAGGAGGAATCATTGGAACTTACTTTTTTGAAACTGAAAACGGCGGAACGATATCTTGATATGATGGAAAACTTTTTAATGCTTCAACTGCATGCTTTGGGCCTTGTTAACAAGTGGTATCAACAAGACGGTGCTACATCGCATACAGCCAGGATTACATTGGAATTACTGTGAGACCTCTTCCCACAATAAGTTTTTTCAAAAAATGGTAATGTTGGTTGGGCTCCACGGTCGCCTAATTTGACTGTTCCTCTTCTTTTTGTAGGAATATCTGAAAAGCAAGGTTTATGCAAACAATCTAGAAACGCTGGAGCAATTGATGCAAAATATTTGTCATGAAATACCGCGCTAAATGTGTGAGAATGAAATAAAAAATGTGCTCATAATAGGGTCCCATTTGTGAGACTAACAGAGGCAGACATTTATCTGATGTTGTATTTCATACATAATTGCCGACATTAAATAAAACATTTATCAATATGATTTCCATTCTCTTTCATTTAATCAAAAATTAAAAAGAAACAAAGTAGTATACCTTGCCGGCTGGCACCCTGTATAAGGATTTAGGATATATTTACTTTAAAGGGAATATTGTAGAAATTACAAACGGAATGGCAAACTTATTTATGCCCTTATCACTATGTGAAGGGTATAATAATCGCAAAAGAAATTAATTGGTTCATATATTACTTATATTTACTTCGCAATATTTTAAAAGGGTTAGGAAATGATGAATCAGCCATTTGATGAAAATGTCACACCCGTCACATTTTCTAAAAAAGAGTTTCCATTATTAAACAATATGTTTTTTGTAGGTATAAAGTAGCAAATACGACTAAAAACACTGCGAAAACTTTTAAAGCAGTGCTGCTCTAAAAAATATTTTAAACAACACGATCTTAAAGTCAAAGTTTTCAAAAGTTTTCATACCCGTCACAGCTTTCAAGTGGCCTTTGTTAGCGAAAATTTTTTTTTTTTTGGTGTCTACTTACTATTTAACGCTTAAAAAATATAACATCTTGGAACTTACATTTTAATTAAAAATTTTATTTAAAATTTATTTAGTTTTAAGCAAAAATGTAAGTAAAACGATTACACTTTTCACAATGGAGAAAATGTAGGTAAAACTAATTTTATATATGTGTTTGTTGCTAAGCTCTGGCCCACTTTTAAGATAAAATTTTTAAACACTACTGCTGAGGGCAACAAAAACATCCTGTCGTTTATGAGCCAAAATGAAAGATTATAAATTTTCACAAATACTTTGAAAATATTATCAACTAAAAGTAAGAAAATATTTTAAGTACAACTTTATAATATTGAGCAAGCGAAATCCTGGTTGAAGGTAAATTTTTACTGATGGTGACAGGACTGAATTTAACCATGCAAAAGCTGTTTATTGCATTCACTTATGGGCACCTTACGAGGGGCTGTAAGACAATAAAAAATTATACATTAAAACCCAATATCTGTTGCCAAATACTTATGCAAAACTTACGTTGTCCACTGAAACATGCTTCTTTTTTGAGCTTACAATCGTTAGCATAATATTAATAGATATTACCAACTTTGCCACATATAGGACTTTGGTTGGAACCACAATTTACACCACATTTGCTTAAACAATCAGCTTTAGAAGTACTGTATAATGCAGTAAAGAGCAAAGTTTTATATAATTATTGGCTTGTCATATATCTTCAGCAATTTTAATAAACAGCTTTAAGGTTTTATAAAACAAATTTTGTTTAATAAAAATAAGGTTAAATATATTCAATATTAGAACATATATTCATACATACTTTTATTATGATCATTGTTGTATTTCAGCATGTAACAATAATTACTAAATTTATAGCAATGTGAGCCGTCAGTTGCAAATACGGTTGAAAAATGATTGGAGCAGAAGATAACAGCACGTCTGATTCGATTGTTTCCATTCACTTGTAATCGATAAAAAGTTATGCCGAGGATAACTGTTAATATGAACAGTGACTTAAGGCACAACATTTTGCCTCGTATATGGTGTTGGCTTCAAGTTGAATTTGATATCACATGATCCTTTTTATATAAAACTTAACCCAATGCTTCTGGAAAATTGATGAATAAACATGTTTGAACGCTATAGTCGGCTTTGCCGAATTTTATATACCCTTCACATTGATCTTTTTTTTATACCCAGCCATCCCCAGCAAAACTTTTGCCTACCTGGTAAGTTGGCAAGTAATATTGGGGATGAACAAGAACTGGTTACCTTTTGGCCGAAAAATTATTAATTTTTGTTTTTAAGTTGTCTCAAAGTTCATGACCCCTGCATACAAATGTGCTTTCAAAAATCAATAGTGTAACTAGTTACCAATGATTAACTAAACCAAATAAAAAAAAATTTAAGGTTTTTTAAACAAAAACGTTCTATAAAGCCTGTTTTTTTAATCCTATTTGTGCATATATATCTTCAAAGTTATAATTAACGTCTTTACTAAAAGCTGATTTTAATGTCGTTACGATCTCATTACCTTGTAACTTATGAACTAATGACAGCTCGTTACTCAAATTAAAAAAATTTTCTGGGCCTGATCTAACACATTAAGTATTTCATAAAATTTGTAAAATAATAGTGGGGATACCACTTACCCTGCTTCTATCCCAAAAAAAAATTTCCCCACTTAAGGTCCGTATCTTCAAAGTATCCATCCCAAGTTTTGTGGATAGAGTGGCTGTATTTATTGAGATAAATAGGGATATATGAGCGGATTTTATCCTAAAAAATGGGGTTTCGCTTATATCTCGGTCAATAGTGAACCGATTTTGCTGGATTTAAAAAATAATTGTCTTAGGGGTATTTCTGATTGTTTAATACTACAACATTTTTTGTACGACTTTATTTAATTTCGGAAACTTGATTTCAACAGACATACAGGCGGACAGGGCTTTATCGACTTCCCTATCTTTCTGAGATCGCAAATGGACAATAAAAAAATTACAAATCGAATGACAAACTGATATATATCCTTATCACTATCTGAAGGGTATAAAAATATCAAATAAAGAAAAATTAAGTAGCGCGTGTGGATTATTTATTTTGTCTAGAAATGAGAATTTATTTAAACAAACATAGATAAGAAAATGAATAGAGCCCGACCGAACAATTAAGCTCGGAAAAAAATGTTCGGTCTATGTTGGGGGGTTTTTTAACAAACTATACCGAACTAAGTCAAAATCAATGAGCTCTGTAATATCAAAAAAAAAAAAAAAACAGATATAATTATGGCCTTAAATATTTGTTAAGACAGTTACTTATTATTACAAAATCTTAATTTAAATTATTATTTTACTGGGAATGAAATCCTTCATACCGTTAAAAAAAAAAAGATCTCTAGTAGACCTGGACACAAATTATGGTTAAACCAGACTTGCAGAGTTGCAGTCAGCCCCAGAGAGGAAGCATTGAATATTTGGCGTGTTAACAAGAATACCGTTGCTGATTCACTAAACAATTTTAAAGGTCTTCGTATGTCAAAGTGTTCAGACGCGAGAAAGCATTGTCCGAAAGTGCAAAGATTCTTGCTGTCCCCAAAGACAGCAAGAGCTTTTTGTCATTTGTTAAAAGAGTTAGAGATTACGCTGGTTCTTCAATTCCTGCTGTATATGGAAGTGAGATATTAGTATTTGAGGAGGTTAATAAAGTTAACCTTTTGCCTAAAACATATGCAGGCAACCACTGCCCGGCATTAAAAGCGTGACTGGGATTATGCCTGACATGTTCTTGTTAAAAGGGTTTAATTGAATCTCAACATAAGCCTCCTGGACCAGACAAAATACTAGCAGAGGTCTTAACACGCTACTCATCGATGTCGGCGCGTCCATTAGCTAACCTTTTCAGCAGAATATACCGTACAAGGGTTTTCCCCATATGTTGCTCCCCAAAAATGAAAAGGCGAAAACCTTAAAAACTATTGCCTAATAGCTATTCGTTTAACACTCTTCAAACTCAAGAAGAGTACGGTTAATTATCACCTTGTTAATTGCATTGAGTCCAACGAATATTTAGGCAGCCGCCACTGCAGATTTCTACGGGGGACCTTCTGGCCTTTTTAATAGTAAAATAGTGTACCTTCAATTATCATTTTTGCGAAAGTAAAGTGGTGGCAAATTTTATATACCCTTCACAACATGTAGCGGTATTTTCCCTAATTTGTTAAAATTTTTTAGGGCATTTCTATAGAGGGTGGAGAGTTGGGCTCACTCCTTTATTTGACCTATGCACGGGCACCATGAAAGCTCTGTATGGGAGCCTCTTTAGGCAATGGAAATAGGGAATAAGTATGTTCCTGGATATTTGGGAGAGAAAACTAATGGGGCTCTGTGATACATTTTATACCTCTAACCTAACTCCAGGGAAGTTGAAAGGATTTTTATTCTAATTATTTCAAATTTTGTATGGCAAACCTGTAAGGGTCTGGAGACAGGGAGAAAGTATGCTCCAAAAAAATATTTGGAAGGAAAAATTAATTTGGGTCCATCTCATATTTTACCATTGTAGGAGCACTGAAAAGCTGTAGAAGCGATTTAAAAAATGTGTTACATTAAATGACAACCCTGTAAGAGGGTGGAGATAGGATGTAAGTATGTATCACAAAAATTCTTATGAAGAAAAATTATTTGCAGGTGGTCTTATATTGCACCCGCTTAGATACAACTGTAGGACAGTTGTAGAGGTTTTTATGTAAAAATTTTAGAAAAATAAACAGAGGTAATTGTGGTCACTGGTTTATATCTAAGTCAGTTATCGGGCGATTTTGCTGGGTTCAAATAGCAAATTTGGCGCAGATATTTTCGATAGTTTGATAATTGGTTTAGCTTTTAAGGTTTTGACTTTGAAGACCTTTTATGTCAGTTCAAAATTTCAATTAAATTGATTACTGAATACCTCGATTTACATTTTAGTTTGTGTTGAAGAAGTGATCTTTATTTAGAAATTAACTTGTTGTGGGCGTGGCACCGCTCCTTTAAAAATTGAAGCCTATAGCACATTTCATTTTAAAATGTAAAAAAATTTCCTAAATTTCTTAAAAATTTCTTCAGCCCTCATTTTTCACACCTAATTTTTTTACTACATTTCAGTTTATTTTGATTCGCTCCCTTTTTCTTTCGGTGATCACAGTATGATTTTACCCTTTAAATATTGCAAGAAGAAGCATTTTCTTTTGCTTCGCAAAAATCCGGTGTATGTTGCTTGCAAATCCCTTTATTGCTGCTCTTCCTTTAAGCTTTATATCATAAATGTTTTCAACTGGAGAGGGAACACTTTCTTCGCCGCTCTTTGTCGGATCCAAAACACAAAAACTATTGTATCGGCCAGTACAAAGCTCTGGTTTATTTTGTACGCCCCTTTTTTCTCCATTGAGACTAGTGCCAAGTGGTATTAAATTGCTGATCTGATAGTTAAAGGTCGTGCTAAAAGTCCAAAGGGTTCATTCTATTGACTGCGATGTTTAAATAGACTCTTACAAATATTTCTCACTGGATTGTATCTAAGTCCTGATTTGTTTCAATGTGCAAATAGCTGCATGTGATACGCAGTTTAGGACCTTTATCTGCTTCGTGCACTTTAGGCATAGCTACACAATTTGTATAATTTTTTTAAAACAGTCCCTTTTAAATATGTATAGGAAAGGTTAGGTAAGTGCTACCAAACAAGACCACTTTGACAAACTCGATGTAATGAAATCCATTCCAAGACATTTTCTCTAGATTTTGCAACAAATAAGACAAAAGACAATTTTCTCTGGAGGCGCAGCAATTCTAGACAGTAACACAGAATATTCTCAACAGTCTCCTTGTACACCACAAAATTTAAAATCATCGCAGGCCAGTCGCCCTGCTCTTGTGGCATGAACCGCTATCAAACAACGACTTATATTATCCTCATTAAGGGTCTATAATTGCTTCTTTCCAAAGACAAAAAAAGCTTGTCGCTTTCGGGTCGTTAAGTCCTGGATAGTGTACAAGAGATGGTATTTACCCAGACTTCCGTGGCTCTGACCCTGAATACCCCATGTGTCCATGAACCCGGTAGATGTGCACTTGTTTCACGGCACACAGTCTAACAAGGGATTCTTTCGACTCCTGAGCATTTAAGGAAAAGGTAAGATTCGCGGAAATTTTTTACTAATTGCCACTTGAATTTCCACTTGGAATACACGGCAGTGATCAGAAAGACGGATTAGATATGTATGTATAAAAGTACAAAAACAAAAAGCAAAACAAAATAGGGCTAACGTACTACGTTCCCTTTGATGTAGCCTTTCTTTTTAATTGAAAATAAACAATAGAAAAGACCTCCCCGAAAACGTGCAAGTTTGACAAAACCCAATGTTTAATTTTCAAAAACTTGTTATAAAAATTTAATGTTTAACAAGTAAAAATTTTAAATTTAACCATGCAAAAGTTGTTTATTGCATTCACTCATTGGTACCCTACGAGGAGCTGTAAGAATGACAAGAATAATTAAAACAATTTACTTTCGTTTCATCAAACTAAATTCAAAAACCTACGTTGTCCATGCAAGCAGGCCTCGTTCCTCATCTCACATTTGTTTGCATAATATGAAAACAAATCTTTAATTTGACCACATACAGGACTTTGATTGGAGCCACAGTTTTTAAAACATTTGCTTAAACAGTTGGCCTCGGAAGTAAGATGCAAAGCTGTGAAAAAAGAAATTTAATAACTTTTTGGAATAAAAATACTTCGTACTTAATATTACTTTTATTATGTTCATGATTGTATTTAATTAAGTAACAATAATTGGGAAACTTATAGCAAAATCCACCATCTGTAGCAAAAACGGGGCTAACAGCATTGGAGCAATATATAACATAGCGTCTTAGTCGATTGTTTCCTTTCACTTGCGGTTGATTTAAAGTTATGTATAGGATAACGGCGGCAAAGGAGATTAACTTGAGGTACAACATTTTACTACTGCGATATATTTAATGCGGATTTTAAAGAAATCTCCACTTTTATAGAAAACGAAGTGCTTTTGAATAATTTAAAAGAAAAATATAATACATTTCTTTTTAAAATAAGAAAAAGACTGGTGTATTTTAACTGAATATAATGTAAACAGAGATAACCTACTGAAGCAAATTAAGTGTATAAACTCGTTAACAATAGTTGTGTTCCAGTTGCTTAACGAAATAGTTCGAACTTAGACAAAATTACCCAAACTTACCCAAAAGCCGTACAGCTAACAGTTTTTGTGCAAAAAAGAGAACGTATGAGAGAGTAATTATTTTTCATTTCCTGTACGAATTTTGCCCGAACTTTTTCTTTGGGTAAGTTCGGACAAGAACTTTGAAATCAGCTGATTTTTGTTTACTTTTAAAATTCAAGAACTAGTTGGACGTTTTGCAAAAGAAACAACATTTTAATTTTATAGTTTTTTTTTCCTAAATTAAAGTTGTAGGTAAAAATTTACATTTAATTATAAATATTTGTTCCTTTCTTTATTATAAAAACATGTTTTTACAGATTTTTATTTACTTTTTTTCAGCTACTGACAATGTCGTTAATCTTGTGTTTGTAAAACTTTATGCGTTTTAAGCGTATAAAATCACTAAAATTGATTTCAATTTTAAAAGTAAGTAGCGTTAGGGTTTCAAACCAAACAAAATTAGTTTTTTTTTTGTGTTCCAGGTAATTTGTGTAACTTTGGCAAACTTAAGGCGGTGGCACATAGAATCCGTCGTACGTTATACTTCGCCTTTTTTAACTGACATTAACGTAACAACGCAAGAGGTTAGCACATAGAATCCTTTATAAACGGATGTTAAATCAGCTGATTTTATATATTTTATATGGCTGCGTGCAAAAATAACTAATCAAAATTGTGGTTATAAACCAGCTGGTAATTGTCAAAGTACTTGACGTACGTTAAAAGTTGCCCAACTTTAGTACATTGCGTTGAAGGAGACGTACTGACTGTGACATTTTTCATAATAAAACATGTTTTTCAACATAGCTGTCAGTTAAAAAAGGCGAAGTATGACGTACGACGGATTCTATGTGCCATCGCCTTTAGAGAGCAATTTTCGTTTTTACTCTCAATTGTCCGAACAAGATCGAAATTTTCTGGAACACACCTAATAACGGTTATTCCTTATTTTTTAACGATTATTATAGCCTTCACATAGTGGTAATCAGGATAAGTTAAAAATGGCACGAAATTTTTTTTTTAAAAAGTATGCAAAATGCCACAAAAGAAGGCATCAAATAAATGAACAATATGCAAAAGGCCACCACAAATCTTTTGAAGCGGCACAAAGTAAAACAAACCATAATAAATTTTAAAACAGTTTAATATTATTAAGTTTTAATTGCATACGTAGTAAAATCATGAGATTTTTAATAATTTTAAAAGTAAGGAAATATTTTTTATAAATACATACACAAATTGATTGTTTGACAACTTAAACCGTAAAAATAATTTTGATATTTTTAAAGTTCATCGTCTCAATAACTTTACGAAACAAATCACTATTAAAACGTCAAAAAAAGGCACTTGATAGCAAGGTGGATTAGAAATGTCCTTTTTTCAAAAATAATGGAAAAATTAAAAAAAAAAATGTGGCATATGGTCAATTCCACGTAAAATGGCCCAAGGTCGGGAAAAATAATTTTCTGGTTTTCGAAAATGCATTTTGCTCGGCTTGTATTGGTATATGAACTTACTTTTTTCATATTTTAATAAAGTTTAACTCAATTAACATTAACAGAAAAATACTTCTTTCTTCATAGATAAAAAAACTTGATATATATGTACATGAACTTGAGCCTGAATAATAGATAAAAAAATGGGATATATTTAATTTTATTTTATTTAAAAAACATTAAAAAATAATTGTAAATTATTACCTAATGCATAATGAGCCACAAAGGCTACAAGGCCTTAGGCTCAGGATGTATTTTAGTTTTCCTTAAAAGCTACAAGGGGAACCTGAAAATCACCAACATTTAATTTTTACCTCCTTCTACCCCTTTCAATTTTTTAAGAATAATTCGATATTTTTAGTTTAGAAGGTATCGAATTGTCGATTTTCCACCGTTTGACCCACTTTTTTTCCTTTTCAGTAGTCTGAAAATCCATATACTCATGTACGTACTAGTCCCGTTATTTGCAAAGCGTACAAATGTATGTACATACATTAAGAATCAATTGTCAGCAAAATATATACAATTATTTTCATTATTTAAATTATTGTCCTTATTTTTAAATCAACAAAATGTCTTAATAAAAATGTAGTTCTTTATTTATAACAATATGGCTGCCACTTTAAATTTTACCCCACTTTTTCGTTAAGTTTAAATTGAGTTTTTTTTTTGATACTTATAATTAATAAAAGTTTATAATTATATACAAACATATGTACGTATAAAAAGATAATAATTAGAAAATTTAAAAAAACCTAACAATTTGATAATTTTTTTACTCTTCTTAATTGTTTTAAGCCAGATATTTGTCTATTAATTATAATGTTTGTATAATTGTTGGGGAAATTTTTTTAGGTTTTAGCTTTTTATACCCTTCACATAGTGATAAGGGTATATATCGGTTTATCATTTCATTTTTAATTTCTACAATTTTCACTTGCAGCTCATAAAGTATAAAAATACTGGATCCTTATAGATAGAGAAGTCGATACAATTGCTCAATTATTGTGAATTTTATGTTTCGAACATTACGATAGCTATGCACTTTAAGGCCACCACAAAAATTATAATATTTACGGTTCGAAAACAACAATTCTTAAAAATCTATTTTTGCTAAGATTGTTAAATTAATAAAAAATAAAATGTAATATATGTATGTATATGCTTCCGTTTAACAAGGATGAATCAAAAATTTAACCATACAAAAGCTGTTTATTGCATTCACTAATTGGTACCTTTTGAGGGGCTGTAGGGGAGATAGGAAGTAATATATATATATATATATATATATATATATATATATATATATATATATATATATATATGTCACGGGCATAGTTCAAAGACATTTTTTCAATGCAAGGCATACTTTAAGGACAGTTGCATACTTTCGGGACAGTCCCAAACTAATCGCATGTCACACGCATAGTTTGGGGACATTATAGTTTGGGGACATTTTTTTGTAGTTTGAGATTACGTTTTAAATTATATTCTCTACTTTATTTAAGCCTTCTATAAGCATTGTTTTAACTATATATACTCTTTAAGCTCATAAAATTTCTATTTAAATATTTCATCTTCCATTTGGATATTGCCACATTTTATGTCAAAATTGTTTGATTTGACGGCGTTGTAAAAAGTTTAACAATTGACTTTGATGTTTTTGATTTTAAAACGTACACATGGTACAATTATAGTCAATGGCGCAACTGAACATGTGTTGGTACTGATTTTTATCATTTTATATATACATATGTACATATTTAGAAAAGTTAAGAATGTCAACTTTTTAGTTAGTTTAGTCCGATAGGATCGATTTAAGCTAATATCACTTTATTATATAGAAAGTTTATAGGCCCATTACTCGAAAGCTATGCCTTTGCAAAATTTTTTTCATATAATATTTGCTTCTTATTTTTTTATTTTCTACCCCTCTATGCAATTTTAAGCTTTTTTATTATGCTAAGATTGACTTAAGCTGAAATCGGGCTTTTTGTAGGAGCTTTCTAGGTCTATATCTCGAAATCTATGCTACAATGAGAGTTTTTCCACTAAATATTTTCTTTTTATTTTACAAGTTTCTCTGAATCTATGAAGATTTTTAGTTAGTTAGATATGGTGGGATTGGTGTAAACTTAAAATCAATTATTTGATAAACAAAATTAAAAGGTCTTTCCGAGATTTTTTTATTCAATATATTTTTCAATTTTCTATTAGTCTTGTAGCTGTTTAAATAGTTAAGTTTGGTAGGATTAATTAAACATAAAATCGCTCATTTTAAAGAAATTTAATAGGTCTATAACTCGAAAGCTGTGTCTTTCTGAAAGTTTCTTCATTTAATATTTTCCTTATTATTTTGAATTTTTCTATCAATCTATGCAACTGTTTAGTTAGTTAAGTTTGGTAAAATTATTTTAAGCTTAAAACGTTTATTTAATAGAAGTTTAATAGGTACATTATTCGAAATCTATGTCTTTCCGAGAGTTTTTAATATAATATTCTTTTTCAGTTTGCATTTTTCTATCAGTCTGTATAACTTTTAAGTAAGTTTAGTTTGGTAAGATTAATTTAATTAGAAAATCGCATATTTTATAAAGTATAATTGGTCAATAACTCAAAAGCTATGCTTTTTCGAGAGCTTTTTCATTTAATATATTTTTCTTACTTTTTATTTGTTTTCGTTAATGCAACTCTATTTTTTCATTTAGCCCAGCTCAATATGAATTTGCCTTGTAATTTTGTGAAAGTGAATGTCAGGTTTATTAATTTTGTTTGAAATTGAATTTTTTAACACTCACTTTTTCAAACACAAAAAGGAAATGCAGATGCTGAATTTTTTAAAATTCGCCATTAGTGTACCCTGATTTATTCTTAGAAAACACAAAATAACATAATACAAAAAAAAATTAAAATAAATTTATGTATAAAAACGGTGTTTTTTAGATGATTGAATGATATATAAAAAATACATCACAAATATTTTTTTTCGTAATAACGTCCATGTTTTTATTAAAATTTATAATATTAATGTCAACCGTTTTGTGACTTGTCAAGCATAAACAACTTAAATTGTTTATATGCTTATGTAAACTGTATAGTTTATAAAAGTAGTTTATTAACATAAACTAGTTTTAAAATTACAAGTGTAAATGCACTATAAGAATAAAATATAAAGCACCTACAAAGTTTTTGTTTTTGGTATTTAAATTAATACAACATAGTCTGCTAGTTTTTAACAAATTTTGGCATACCATGCAAGCATGGTATATTCAAATACAAGGTGGCCCAGTTAGCAGAGCAAAATTTGGTTAGTTCTTGTTATTTGTTAGTTTAATATGTCCCACATATATATTTAGCTTCTGATGTTGTACCAACATGAATGTTTTTTTTTTTCATTGCATTGGTTGTATCTCAAATGCGGCCACCTTTTTAAATCTACCTTGCACTCATGGCTTGCAATAAACCATGGTACAATTACCCTTTTAGGTATAATCGCGACGGAAACAACTAAAACGACCATAATACCAAATTTATGAAGTTGTAAAAGCAACGTCGTTAACGCTGCGGCCAGACGTTCAAGTTTTCGTTTTCAAGTTGATTACACATATTGGTTGTCAAATTCATTCGAATCGATGTTCGTGACGTAGGCTGCACGCAACTTAATAATCAACTTGATCATCAATTTCATTTCTTAAGATGGCGTCGTCAAGAAATAAATGAAAAATGCTCCCTTTGCTGCAGAAACGAAACACAAATTTGTTTTAAATATAACATTTGTTATTTTATTACATTTTGTATATATTTGCGACTGAGTTTTGGCACAACGCCACACAAACTATTTGCATTAATTTATTTATGTTAATATACGAAACATACACGAAAATGAAGTTAAAATTATTTGCGATAAAATATTCGTGTAAGCAAACTTGTGAAAAAACAAAAATTTAAAAAAAAATAGTATAATTATCTCTTAACTTGCCCATCAAGTTCGAAAAGTTTAAGTGTGTTGGTAAAAATTGGTCAGTATATTGCAACTTGAAAGGCAAAAATTGAACGTCTGGCTGCTTAGTAATGGAACTCGTGAGCAAACTCGGTCAAATAATAGTTATCTTTTAAATCGAGTATATCTTGTAAGGTAATTGTACCATGGTAATTGCATCATGGTAATTGTACCATGGTAATTGTACTATGGTAATTGTACCATGGTACTTGTACCGTGGTAATTGTACCATGCAATAAACGACGCTTTGATATAACGGTTCATAATTTCCATTAAAGTTAAAAGTTAATGTTGTATTCTGTGGTTAATGTGTTTTCGTGATATAATAAATATCTTTCTGATAAAAAAAATAAATAATTCAATTTGAGCTTAAAAGGTCTCGAAAAGTTTTAGGAGCCTTTTATGTACCTTTTGTGACTTTTAAACCAATTAAAATAAAAGACATCACTCAAATTGTGCTCGACAGGTTAAAAAGGTATATTTTTTTGTTTAAATTTTTTACCCTAAAGCTACATATATTTACATCACCTAAGTTATCATCTGAGTTGAGTGTCAAAAAAATAAGTTTAAATTTAATGAGTGTCAAAAAAGCATTTAATACGGTAACTTTTACAATCTTACATATAAAACTCAGATGTTAAATAATAAAACACGCTCTATTTTCAACTGAGATTAGACAGAAAAAACAAACATGTTATTACAGTGTACAATTGAGTCTTAGTTGTAAAACTCAGATAATAATTTAGTTAGTGCAAATACACATAGCTTAAGGGACAGAGAAAAATTAAAATTTTATTTTGATACATTTAACGTACATGTAGCTTCCAAACCAACAAAATGAAAATTAAGTCTGACAGGTTTTTGATAATTGTGAAAATTGTTTGGTTTCGTTTTTTGAATTTTTGGCCCTGAAGGCGTATAAATGGGGTAAACATTTTATTTTGGTACTTGTTTGCACTTTTTAAGTAGATATACATATGTATGTACGTAAAGGAAAAAGTCAACTAAGTATGCAAAAAGTATATCTTACATTTATGGTACTTTTTATACCCTTCACATAGTGATAATTTCTTTATTATTCATTTGCCACCCCATAAAGTATATATATTCTGGATCCTTATATATAGGGAAGCCGATTTAGCGATTTCCGTCTGTCCGTCTGTTGAAATCAAGTTTCCGGAGCCAAATAGAACGATACACACCAGATAATGGTATCAAACTATTAGAAATATCCTGGAGACAATCGCTATTTAAAATCAGCAAAATCGGTTCACTATTGACCGAGATATAAGCGAAAACCCAGAGTAACCCATTTTTTTAGGACAAAATCCGTGCATACATCCCTAATCTCAGTAAGTATTGCCACAAAACTTGGCACGGATACTCCTAAAGAAGGGACCTAAATAATGGAGAAAGTTTTTTCAGATAGGACCAGGGGAAGGGGTATTTTTCCTACAATTGCACAAATTTGGTGAAATATTTTATGCGCTATATCTCGTAAACTATAACAGATATCGACTTAAAATGTTCAACAAAAAGTAATTGTATGCAAAGACCTACACTTTAAAGAAAAAATTTTTTGAGTGGGGGCAAAAAAAGGGGTAGCTCCCATACAAATCGACAATTATTATAAAATATTCGATACGCTATATCTCGGAAACTATAAAAGATATCGAAATGAAATGTTCTACAAAAAGTAATTGGGCAAGAATGCCTACGCTTTAAAGAAAAATTTTTTTGAGTGGGGGCAAAAAAAGGGTAGCTCCCATACAAATCAAAAATTATTATAAAATATTCGATACGCTATATCTCGGAAAGTATAACAGATATCGAAATGAAATGTTCTACAAAAAGTAATTGGGCAAGAAGGCCTACGCTTTAAAGAAAAATTTTTTTGAGTGGGGGCAAAAAAAGGGGTAGCTCACATACAAATTAACAATTTTTTTGAAATATTCGATACGCTATATCTCGGAAACTATAACAGATATCGAAATGAAATGTTCTACAAAAAGTAATTGGGCAAGAAGGCCTACGCTTTAAAGAAAAATTTTTTTGAGTGGGGGCAAAAAAAGGGGTAGCTCCCATACAAATTAACAATTTTTTTGAAATATTCGATACGCTATATCTCGGAAACTATAACAGATATCGAAATGAAATGTTCTACAAAAAGTAATTGGGCAAGAAGGCCTACGCTTTAAAGAAAAATTTTTTTGAGTGGGGACAAAAAAAGGGGTAGCTCCCATACAAATTAACAATTTTTATGAAATATTCGATATGCTATATCTCGGAAACTATAACAGATATCGAAATGAAATGTTCTACAAAAAGTAATTGGGCAATAAGGCATACGCTATAAAGAAAAATTTTTTTGAGTGGGACAAAAAAAAAAGGGGTAGCTCCCATACAAATTAACAATTTTTATGAAATATTCGATATGCTATATCTCGGAAACTATAACAGATATCGAAATCAAATGTTCTACAAAAAGTAATTGGGCAATAAGGCCTACGCTATAAAGAAAATTTTTTTTGAGTGGGGGCAAAAAAAGGGGTAGCTCCAATACAAATTAACAATTTTTATAAAATATTCGATACGCTATATCTCGGAAACTATAACAGATATCGAAATGAAATGTTCTACAAAAAGTAATTAGGCAAGAAGGCCTACGCTTTAAAGAAAAAAATTTTTTAGTGGGGGCAAGAAAAGGGGTAGCTCTTATACAAATCAACAATTATTATAAAATATTCGATACGCTTTATCTCGGAAACTATAAAAGATATCGAAATGAAATGATCCACAAAAAGTAATTGGGCAAGAAGGCCTACGCTTTAAAGAAAAAAATTTTTTGAGTGGGGGCAAAAAAGGGGTAGCTCCCATACAAATTAACAATTTTTATGAAATATTCGATACGCTATATCTCGGAAACTATAACAGATATCGAAATGAAATGTTCTACAAAAAGTAATTGGGCAAGAAGGCCTACGCTTAAAAGAAAAATTTTTTTGATTGGGGGCAAAAAAGGGGTAGCTCCCATACAAATCGACAATTATTATAAAATATTCGATACGCTATATCTCGGAAACTATAAAAGATATCGAAATGAAATGTTCTACAAAAAGTAATTGGGCAAGAATGCCTACGCTTTAAAGAAAAAATTTTTTGAGTGGGGGCAAAAAAGGGGTAGCTCCCATACAAATCAACAATTATTATAAAATATTCGATACGCTATATCTCGGAAACTATAACAGATATCGAAATGAAATGTTCTACAAAAAGTAATGGGGCAAGAAGGCCTACGCTTTAAAGAAAAATTTTTTTGAGTGGGGCCAAAAAAAGGGGTAGCTCCCATACAAATTAACAATTTTTTTGAAATATTTGATACGCTATATCTCGGAAACTATAACAGATATCGAAATGAAATGTTCTACAAAAAGTAATTGGGCAAGAAGGCCTACGCTCTAAAGAAAAATTTTTTTGAGTGGGGACAAAAAATTAACAATTTTTATGAAATATTCGATATGCTATATCTCGGAAACTATAACAGATATCGAAATGAAATGTTCTACAAAAAGTAATTTGGCAAGAAGGCCTACGCTTTAAAGAAAAAATTTTTTGAGTGGGGGCAAAAAAAGGGGTAGCTCCCATACAAATTAACTATTTTTTTGAAATATTCGATACGCTATATCTCGGAAACTATAACAGATATCGAAATGAAATGTTCTACAAAAAGTAATTAGGCAAGAAGGCCTACGCTTTAAAGAAAAAAATTTTTTAGTGGGGGCAAGAAAAGGGGTAGCTCTTATACAAATCAAGAATTATTATAAAATATTCGATACGCTTTATCTCGGAAACTATAAAAGATATCGAAATGAAATGATCCACAAAAAGTAATTGGGCAAGAAGGCCTACGCTTTAAAGAAAAATTTTTTTGAGTGGGGGCAAAAAAAGGGGTAGCTCCCATACAAATTAACTATTTTTTTGAAATATTCGATACGCTATATCTCGGAAACTATAACAGATATCGAAATGAAATGTTCTACAAAAAGTAATTAGGCAAGAAGGCCTACGCTTTAAAGAAAAAAAATTTTTAGTGGGGGCAAGAAAAGGGGTAGCTCTTATACAAATCAACAATTATTATAAAATATTCGATACGCTTTATCTCGGAAACTATAACAGATATCGAAATGAAATGATCCACAAAAAGTAATTGGGCAGGAAGGCCTACGCTTTAAAGAAAAAATTTTTTGAGTGGGGGCAAAAAAGGGGTAGCTCCCATACAAATTAACAATTTTTATGAAATATTCGATACGCTTTATCTCGGAAACTATAACAGATATCGAAATGAAATGATCCACAAAAAGTAATTGGGCAAGGAGGCCTACGCTTTAAAGAAAAATTTTTTTGAGTGGGGGCAAAAAAGGAGTAGCTCCCATACAAATTAACGATTTTTATGAAATATTCGATACGCTATATCTCAGAAACTATAACAGATATCGAAATCAAATGTTCTATAAAAAGTAATTGGGCAATAAGGGCTACACTTTAAAGAAAAAAAATTTTTGAGTGGGGGCAAAAAAGGGGTAGCTCCCATACAAATTAACGATTTTTATGAAATATTCGATACGCTATATCTCAGAAACTATAACAGATATCGAAATGAAATGTTCCACAAAAAGTAATTGGAAACCAAGGTCTACAATTAAAAAAAATTTTTTTGAGTGGGGGCAAAAAAAGGGGTAGCTCCCATACAAATTAACGATTTTTATGAAATATTCGATACGCTATATCTCAGAAACTATAACAGATATCGAAATCAAATGTTCTATAAAAAGTAATTGGGCAATAAGGGCTACACTTTAAAGAAAAAAATTTTTGGGTGGGGGCAAAAAAAGGGGTAGCTCGTATAAAAATTAACGATTTTTATGAAATATTCGATACGCTATATCTCGGAAACTATAACAGATATCGAAATAAAATGTTCCACAAAAAGTAATTGGACAACAAGGTCTACAATTAAAAAAAAAATTTTTGAGTGGGGGCAAAAAAAGGGGTAGCTCCCATACAAATTAACGATTTTTATGAAATATTCGATACGCTATATCTCAGAAACTAAAACAGATATCGAAATCAAATGTTCTATAAAAAGTAATTGGGCAATAAGGGCTACGCTTTAAAGAAAAAAATTTTTGGGTGAGGGGAAAAAAAGGGGTAGCCCGTATACAAATTAACGATTTTTTTGAAATATTCGATACGCTATATTTCGAAAACTATAAAAGATATCGAAATGAAATGTTCTACAAAAGGTAATTGGGCAAGAATGCCTACGCTTTAAAGAAAATTTTTTTTGAGTGGGGGCAAAAGAAGGGGTAGCTCTTATACAAATCAACAATTATTATAAAATATTCGATACGCTTTATCTCGGAAACTATAAAAGATATCGAAATGAAATGATCCACAAAAAGTAATTGGGCAGGAAGGCCTACGCTTTAAAGAAAAAATTTTTTGAGTGGGGGCAAAAAAGGGGTAGCTCCCATACAAATTAACAATTTTTATGAAATATTCGATACGCTATATCTCGGAAACTATAACAGATATCGAAATGAAATGTTCTAAAAAAAGTAATTGGGCAAGAAGGCCTACGCTTTAAAGAAAAATTTTTTGAGTGGGGGCAAAAAAGGGGTAGCTCCCATACAAATCAACAATTATTATAAAATATTCGATACGCTATATCTCGGAAACTATAACAGATATCGAAATCAAATGTTCTACAAAAAGTAATTGGGCAATAAGGCCTACGCTTTAAAGAAAAATTTTTTTGAGTGGGGGCAAAAAAAGGGGTAGCTTCCATACAAATCAACAATTATTATAAAATATTCGATACGCTATATCTCAGAAACTATAACAGATATCGAAATCAAATGTTGTCCCTTAGGGTTCAAAAATTCAAAAAAGTATCAAAATCATATTAATATGTATATTGCCTAACGTTTTATGTTTTTATTTGTTGGTTTAAAATTTACAAAAAGCACCAAATTAAAGGTTTCACCCATCTTTAAACTCTTCAGTTCCAAAAAGGTACATACATATGTAAGTTAAATTTCTACAAACAACGTTATTAAAATACATAAATATTAAATAAAATTTTTTATTTTATCAGCAAAAGACTAGAAGAAATAGTTAACAGGATATACACTACCGGAGTACGCTTTTGAAAAACTGATATTTTGGAAAAAGGAAAGGTGAGTATAGTTCAAATTTGCTAACGAGTGCTTTTTGTAGAACTAGTATAAATAACATAGCCTTTCTCTAGTTTTTGTTAATTGACAAACATTCATTGACATTAGTGATAATAGATTAAGTAACTCACAATTCTTTACTTTTTATACCCTTCACATAGTGATGTAATTTCTTTTTTATCCGCTTGCGACCCCACTAAGCATATACTGGATCCTTATAGATAGGGAAGTTGATATAGCCATGTCCGTGTGTTGAAATCAAGTTTCCGGAGTCGAAATAAAAATATACGGACCAGCTTATGTTGTCAAATCATTAGAAATATCCTGGAGACAATCGCTATTTAAAATCAGCATAATCGGTTTGCTATTGACAGAGATATTAGCGAAAACCCAAAACAACCCATTTTTTTCAGGACAAAATCCGGGCATATATTCCTATACATCTCAGTTAATATAGTCACTATTGCCACAAAACTTGGCACGGATACTTTTAAAGTAGCGACCTAAATAATGGAAAAGTTTTTTTAGATAGGATGCGCTATATCTCGGAAACTATAACAGCTATCGACTTCAAATGTTCTACAAAAAGTAATTGTAAAATAAGACTTTCACTATAAAGAAAAAAGTTTTTGGGTGGGGGCAGAACAAAGGGTAGCTCCCATACAAATTAACAATTCTTATGAAATTTTCGATACGCTATATCTCGGAATCTATAACAGATATCGAAATCAAATGTTTTACAAAAGTAATTGGATATCAAGACTAACGCTTTAAAAAAATGTTTTGGGTGGGGGCAGAAAAAGGGGTAGCTCCTATACAAATTAACAATTTTTATGAAATTTTCGATTCGCTATACCTCGGAAACTATAACAGATATAGAAACCAATTGTTCTACAAAAAGTAATCGAACGACAACGCCTACGCTATAAAGAAAAAAATTTTTGAGTGGGGCAGAAAAAGGGGTACCTCCCAAGCAAATATTTTGAGAGGAGCAGGGGGACTATAACATCTCATAAAAAATTAACAATTTTAATTAAACTTTTAAAACGAGTAGATAATGTTGAAAAACTTTTAAAACTCTCGACCGGAAACACTATGCGACATCGAGAGGCTTCAAAAAGTTGACACAGATAGACGGACATAGCTATATCAGCTTCCCTATCTATAAGGATCCAAAATATATACTTTATGGGGTCGCAAATGGATAATAAATAAATTACAAACGAAATGAAAAATTCATGTATACTCTTATCACTTATATATGAGAAGGGTATAAAAATCAGTTTTTTTTTTCATTGTTTTATGCTGTTTTTCACTTTATATCATGCTTAATATAAGAAAAATTATTTAATATAATTATAATAATTTTAAATTAATCATAGGCTATTGCTTTAGTTCCTCAAAAAAGTTTATTTGTGTTTTTTTATGTTTTTGTCTTGTTTCCATTTGCATACTGAATTTTACCATGTTCCCATATATTTTAAAAGTTTTTAATAAAAAAACGACTCAATTACGACCGATTTCAAGCTTTCATTTCGTGTGGAATAACATCAGCTGTAGTTATTTCACACACAAATAGAAATGTTGATTGAATATTGCCAGATACATTTTACGTGTTTTTCACAAAATGAACAGAGAGCCACTTTTGCAACAATGTTTCGTTTGACAGATTTCGCACAAAATGACGAACACAATACACAGCTTAAAGATGATTTAAGCTATAAACTATTTTTGCGACACAAGCAGAGACCTCTTAATTTTAAAATTTTTTTTTGATAATTTTTTTTTGTATATTTTTAGATGTTTTCACTAATAAAGTTTCACAACGAAAAGTTTTCAATTGTAAGCTCTAAGAACGTGGAAGAAACTACTAAGAAGACGTGCGTTGTAAAATGCAATGGTGGGAAATATGAAGCGTTTCTAGTGGCCACAAATGGTAAGAAAATTGTTTGTTTTTATTGTAAAGTAGGTAACTTAAATATTTGATAAATATTAAAAAGTATATGGCCGTAACGTAGCACAATTTTTATGAGATAGCTTCAAGCATCACTTATGGAAATGTTACGAAACATGAAATAAAATGAAGTAGAATGTTTCATGAAATCTTCATTAAAATGAAATAAATACGGGGAACGTTTTACTTACGGCTATCTTTTTTTAATTTTTTTCTTAATTTGTAATAAGTCATTTTATTATATTTCATTTAGATGATAAGTCGTACCTTTTCAATCTTAAGAAAAAAAAAGAACTCAACATTTTAAAAGTACCAAAAAAAACTATTAAAAAGGAAATTCACCCTCAGCCGTCCAGTAGTTCTCATTCGTCTTATTTAACTGATTTAAAAAAAAGGCCTCAAGCTCAAAACAAAGTCCCCTTAGCCACACTGCAACCAACAAATAGTAATTTTGATTTTGCGCACAACAGTACCAGTGTATCTGAAATTACTTCACAACTAAAAACCTTACCAGATTTAATTGCTGAAAAGCACAACAGCACCAGTGTATCTGAAATTACTTCACAACTAGAAACCTTACCAGACTCAAATGCTGAAAACAGCACCAGCGTATCTGAAATTACTCCACAATTAGAAACCTTACAAGATTTAAATGCTGAAAAGCATAACAGCACCAGTGTATCTGAAATTACTTCACAACTAGAAACCTTACCAGACACAAATACTGAAAAGCATAACAGCACCATTGTATCTGAAATTACTTCACAACTGGAAACCTTACAAGATTTAAGCTCATTAAATGAAACATTACTAGATTTAAATTCTGTAAAGTACAACAGCACCAGTATATCTGAAATTACTTCACAACTAGAAACCTTACCAGACCTTTATACTGAAAAGCACAACAGCAACAGTGTATCTGAAATTACTTCACAACTAGAAACCTTAGCAGACTCAAATGCTGAAAACAGCACCAGCGTATCTGAAATTACTCCACAACTAGAAACCTTACAAGATTTAAATGCTGAAAAGCATAACAGCACCAGTGTATCTGAAATTACTTCACAACTAGAAACCTTACCTGATTTATATGCTGAAAAGCACCATAGCACTAGTGTATCTGAAATTACTTCACAACTAGAAACCTTACCTGATTTATATGCTGAAAAGCACCATAGAACTAGTGTATCTGAAATTACTTCACAAATAGAAACCTTACAAGATTTAAACGCTGAAAAGCATAACAGCACCTGTGTATCTGTAATTACTTCACAACTAGAAACCTTACCTGATTTATATGCTGAAAAGCACCATAGCACCAGTGTATCTGAAACTACTTCACAACTAGAAACCTTACCTGATTTATATGCTGAAAAGCCCCATAGCACTAGTGTATCTGAAATTACTTCACAACTAGAAACCTTACAAGATACAAATGCTGAAAAGCATAACAGCAGCAGTGTACCTGAAATTATTTCACAACTAGAAACCTTACAAGATTTAAGCTCATTAAATGAAACTTTACAAGATTTAAATGCTGTAAAGTACAACAGCACCAGTGTATCTGAAATTACTTCACAACTGGAAACCTTACAAGATTTAAATGCTGAAAAGCATAACAGCACATGTGTATCTGAAATTACTTCACAACTAGAAACCTTACCTGATTTATATGCTGAAAAGCACCATAGCACCAGTGTATCTGAAATTACTTCACAACTAGAAACCTTACCTGATTTATATGCTGAAAAGCACCATAGCACTAGTGTATCTGAAATTACTTCACAACTAGAAACCTTACAAGATACAAATGCTGAAGAGCATAACAGCACCAGTGTACCTGAAATTACTTCACAAATAGAAACCTTACAAGATTTAAGCTCATTAAGTGAAACTTTACAAGATTTAAATTCTGTAAAGTACAACAGCACCAGTGTATCTGAAATTACTTCACAACTAGAAACCTTACCAGACCTAAATACTGAAAAGCACAACAGCACCAGGGTATCTGAAATTACTTCACAACTAGAAACCTTAAAAGATTTAAGCTCATTGAATTTAAATGAAAGTGCGTTTTCGGAATATATACCCGACTCTACTGTAGATAAGAATGAAATTTCTAACACTAGTAACGTGTCAGGAAAAAACAAAAGTATAAACGTTATCGAAAATCCCATTATTGTAACAAAAGTTGAAGTTCCGTATTCAAAAAATAAATCAAAAAAACATTTTTGTTTATTTTGCAAAACCTTGCAGTCAAAAATATGTAGACACTTCTTTCTAAAACATAAGAAAGAAAATGAGGTAAAGAAAGCAATATCTCTGCCTGTAAAAAGCAAAGAACGTTTAGACATAGTTAATACTTTGCGAAAAAAAGGCGATTTTCTGCACAACACGTCTACACAATACAACACAGGTATATTAATTGTCTCCCGCCAACAGCAAAACAAGTCTAAAAATGGTGCTGATGACTATGTATGTTGTAGAAACTGCAAAGGGTATTTTTCCAAAAGAACTCTTCGAATTCACTCCGCAAAATGTGTTGGTCTAAAAAAAAAACGTTGTAATTTAACAGATAGCCGAAAAATGACCCAGTATATTCATACGGTAGCCAATAGGGTTTTAAAAACCCAAATCTTCCCAATTATAAGAGATGATGATGTTTCAAAAGCCATTAGATATGATGAGCTGATAATTAAATTTGGAAACAAACTTACTGAAAAGTATTCATCAGAGCATCAACATGATATGATTCGTGCTAATTTGAGACTGCTTGGTCGCTTTATAATTGCGGTAAAGCAACTAGACACACAAATAACAGAGCTTAAAGACATATTTAAGCCACATTTGTTTGACAAATGTATTACTGCGGTGCGAACTGTAGCCCATTGGGACGACGAATTAATGTGGTTCAAGACGCCAGGTGTTGCACAAAGCCTTCCATCCCTAATAAAAAAATGTGGAAAAAAACAAAGGGCAGAGCTTATTAAAGCGGAGCTTTTCGACCAAAAATTGGAGCTGGAAAATTTTCTTCTTTTATGGGAAGAGGAAATTCCTACTTTAATTAATAAAAAAGCGTTAGAAGACCAGTCAAATCAAAAGAGAATTAAAAAAGTTGTATTGCCTTCAAAAGAAGATATTAAAAAGTTATACATACACCTTAAGGAAAATATTGTCAACTCCATGAAAGCGTTAGAGAAAGGTTTTTGTATGTCAAGCTGGACTCTTCTTATAAAAGCCACATTAATTTTTATACAGATATTTAATCGCCGGAGAGCAGGAGAAATAGAGCGACTGACTATACCAAATTTTGTTAATAAGGAGGTAATAACAGACAACATCGATAAAGACGTACTAAAAGCCGTGTCAAATGAGTCTATAAAACTGGCAAAACAATTTGTAAGAATTACATTGCGTGGTAAGCTTGGTAGGACGGTGAGCGTGTTGTTGAGCCCTATGTGTGTTAGTGCTGTAAATCTTATCATTAAATACAGAGCAGATGCAGGAATAACAAGTGAAAATAAGTATATATTTTGTAAACCTTCAAATAAAAACCTTACAAAACAGTACTTTCGAGCTTGTCCGCTACTAAGAACATTTTCGGAAGAGTGTGGCGCTCAAATGCCTGAAAGTCTCAGGGGTACCACTCTTCGAAAGCACATTGCAACATATATTTCGTTGCTTAACATTGAAGAGGCTTCCGTGGATAGGTTAGCCAACTTCATGGGGCACAACAAGGATATTCATAAGAATATTTACCGCATGTCGGTCCCAGTTGCTGAAATTACTTGCGTTTCTAAACTTTTAATGGCGGCTGTGGGTGACGATGAAGACGTGGAAGAAGAAAATGATAGCGAAGTGAGCGCTGACGAAAATCCTGATCAAAATGTAATACCTTTAAACGAAAGTGTTGATACTTCTTGCTCGTCTAACAAAAAACGTAGAAGCAGTAAGTAAACCCATTGAAATAATGAAGAAAGTACGACATTCGAAATGTTTAAAAAGTTTATATGTAAATTTTAGTCTAAACAGAATGACCTAGATATACCCTTCACATAAAGGTAAGCAGAGTTGGGCAAAATACATGCTTTGCTGTATTTTAAATACAAAATACTTCTTCCGCTTGTATTTCAAATACAAAATACCAAATACTTTCAAGTCGAGTATTTCAAATACAAAATACAAATTACAGTATTTTAGTAACTTTTAGTTGAAATACAAAATACATTTATAACCATTAATCATGAACACAAGGTTTTTAAAAGTTAATCAGATAAGCAGCCTCTTGTTGAAGAATATATAAATCCTGCTAAAAAAAACAATCTTTCTAGAGGTCCTGATGAAAACAGACTGGTGTTAAATTTTATGAAAACAGTTATCTGCAAGGCACATTCAACAAGGTAAACCCTTTTTGTGTTCGAATGCTAGAATGTCAGAAAAACTAAAAATTTAATACATAACTAAATTTTTATAACGTGAAAATGTCAATTTGATTTTAATCAGCTGGGCCCTTTATATTACCTAGTAAAATGTGTCTTGGTTCTCTGTATGTGCCTTGTATGTGAAAAACAAATTAAATTAAAAGTAAAGTAATATCAAGGCGAATCCGAAAAATCGCCCTTTGCATTTCTTTTGTATAGCCTTCACATAGTGATAAGCAAGGCACATTCAACCAGGTAATATTAAGAACCCAGCTGATTAAAATCAATTTGACATTTATACGAAATTAAAATAAATTTTATATTGAATTTTTAATTTTTCTGACATTCTACCGTTCAAACACAAAAAAAGAAAATGCAGAGGGCGAATTTTTCGAATTCGCCTTGAGTTTACCTTTTTTAATGTGCCTTGGTGATAAGGGTATATATCAGTTTGTCATTCCGTTTAAAATTTTTTTATTTCCCATTTGCGACCCCATAATATATATATATTCTGGATCCTTTTAGATAGGGAAGTTGATATAGCCATGTCAGTCTGTTAAAATCAAGTTTCCGGAGTCAAATAAAGTGATACGGACCAGTTATTAGTGTCAAACTTTTGTAAATATCCTGGAGACAATCGCTATTTAAAATTAGCAAAATCGGTTGACTATTGACCGAGATAAAAACGAAAAATCAAAATAACCCATTTTTTAGGACCAAATTCGTGCATACGTCCCTATATATCTCAGTGAATATAGTCATTCTTGCCACAAAACTTGGCACATATACCCTGAAAATACGGACCTCAAAAGGAAAAAGTTTTTTTCAGATAGGATCAAGGGAAGTGGTTTTTTCTCTGCAATTGCACAAATTTTGTGAAATTTTTTATGCGCTAAATCTTAAAAATTATAACAGCTATCGACCTACACTTTGGAGAAAAAATTTTTTGAGTGGGGGCAGGAGAAAGTCTAGCTCCCAAACAAATAAACAATTTTTATGAAATTTTCGATACGCTATATTTTGGAAACTATAACAGCTAGCGACTTCTAATGTTAGTAATTATATGATAAGGCCTACACTTTGAAAAAATTTTTTTTTTGGGTAGAGGCAGGGGAAGGGTTAGCTGCCATACAAATAAACACTTTTTATGGAATTTTCGAATCGCTATGTCTCGGAAACTATAACAGCTGCCGACATCAAATATTCTACAAAGAGTAATTCGACAACAAGACCTATGCTTTAAAGAAAAGAATTTTTGGGTGGGGGTGAAGAAGGGGTCGCTTCCATATAAATCAACAATTTTTATGAAATTTTCGATACGCTATATCTCGGAAACTATAACAGCTATCGACTTCTACTGTTCTACAAAAAGTAATTCGATGATAAGACCTACATTTTGGAAAAAAAAGTTTGAAGAGGAGCAGGGGGACTAGAAGATCCCATAAAAATTAACAACTTTTATTTACCTTTTAATACGAATAATGTCGAAAACTTTTGTAACTGTCGACCTCAAATCTTCTTCATCTATTTCTATTATCCATACGAACGTTAAAATTTTGTAAAGTTTTCTATGGACTTTAAAACTGGCACAAGGTATTTTTATTATATTATTTGCAGTACAAAAGAACTCGGCTGGGTATATTAAAAGACCAATGTGAAGGGTATATAAGATTCATCAGAGGCAAATATAGCGATCTTACTTGATGTGTTTAAAATTGTGGATTTCAAAAAAAATTTTAAATTTTATACAAAATTTTATTTTTTTGACATTCACATTTCTAAATATCCGCTTAGCTCTTGATATTACCTGAATGAGTGAGCCCTGGGAAAGATCGTGCCTTGCTAAGGCGAAGACGTGAATGAATACAAAGACAAAGTTTCCATTCTTTTTTTTTTTAAATTGTAACATTTTTCAATTTTTCTAATGACAACTTTTTGTGTAACAAAAAAATGTATTTTGCAAAAATGTATTTTGCCATATATATATTTGTATTTCAAATACAAGTATTTGAAATACTGCCCAACCCTGATGGTAAGAGTATATATAAGTTTGTCATTTCGTTTGTATTTCTTTACTATCGATTTTCGACCCAATAGAGTACATATATTCTGGATCCTTATAGATAGGGAAGTCGATATAGCCATGTGCCTGTTGTAATCAATTTTCAGGGCTCAAATAAGGTCCCACAGAAAACCCAAAATAACCCATTTTTTTAGGACAAAATATATCCCTCTATATATGTTAGTAAATATAGTCATTCTTGCCACAAAACTTGCCACGGATACTCTGAAGATGATTAGAGAAAAATATTTTCATCAGTGGAAGTTGTATTTCCCCTACAATTGCACAATTTTTGTGAAATATTTCATGGGCTTAATCTTAAAAACTGTAACAGCGATCGACTTCAAATGTTCTACAAAAATTAATTAGACAACAAGACCTACATTCTGAAAATGAATTTGGAGAGGAGCAGGGGGACTGGAACTCCCTATATAAATTTAACAACTTCTTTGACCCGACGTCGGGGAACTACACCTTCTCCTGTCCCCTATCCAAACATTTTTTCCAAAATGTAGGTCTTATTGACCAAATTTGTAAGGGAGCTAACCCTGCTCCTACCCCAAATTATTTTTTTCAAAATGTAGGTCGTATTGTTCAATTACTTTTTGTGACACATTTGAAGTCGATAGCTTTTATAGTTTCCGAGATATAGCGTTTCGAAAATTTCATAAAAATTTTTAATTTGTATTAGAGCTACCTTTCCCCTGCCCCTACCCAAAAATTTTTTTTCAAAATGTAGGTGCAATTACTTTTTGTATAACACTTGAAGTCCATCGCTGTTATAGTTTCCGAGAGTATCGAAAATTTCACTAAAATTGTTAATTTGTATGGAAGCTACCACTTGCTCACCCCCCACCCAAAAAATTTTTTCTTGAAATCCAATTACTTTTTGTAAAACATTTGATTTCGATATTTGTTACAATTTCCGAGATATATGTATGTGCTACCCCTTCTTCACCCCCTACCCAAAAAATTTTTTCTTAAAAGCGTAGGTTTGGTTGTCCAATTACTTTTTGTAAAACATTTAATGTAGATAGCTTTTATAGCTTCCGAGATGCAACGTAACGAAAATTTTATAAAAATTGTTAATTTGTATGGGAGCTACCCCTCCTGAACCCCCTTTCTTCATAGCGTAGGCTTTGTTGTCCAATTACTTTTTGTAAAACATTTGATTTCGATATCTGTTACAGTTTCCGAAATATAGGGTTTGGAAATTTCATAAAAATTTTTAATTTGTATAGGAGCTCTACCTTCTTCACCCCCCACCCAAAAAATTTTTTCTTGAAAGCGTAGGTTTTGTTGTCCAACTACTTTTTGTTGAATATTTGATTTCGATATCTGTTACAGTTTTCGAGATATAGCGTAAAAAAAATTCCAAAAAAATTGTTAATTTGTATGGGAGCTACCCCTTCCTCATCCCCCACCCAAAAACATTTTTCTTCAAAGCGTAGGTTTTGTTGTCCAATTACTTTTTGTAGAACATTTTAAGTCGATAGCTGTTATAGTTTACGAGATATAGCGCATAAAATATTTCACCAAATTTGTGCAATTGTAGGAAAACTACCACTTCCCCTGATCCTATCCATTATTTAGGTGCCTACTTTAGGAGTATCTGTGCCAAGTTTTGTGGCAAGAATGACTATACTTACTGAGATATATAGGGATATACATATGCACGAATTTTGTCCTAAAAAAATGGGTTATTTTGGGTTTTCGCTTATATCTGGGTCAATAGTGAACCGATTTTTCTGATTTTAAAAAGTGATTTTATGCGGGATATTTCTAACAGTTTGACACCAATAACTGCTTCGTATCTTTTTATTTGACTCCGAAAACTTGATTCCAACAGACGGACATGGCTATATCAACTTCCCTATCTATAAGAATCCGGAATATATGTACTTTATGGGGTCGGAAATAGATAATAAAGAAATTACAAACGGAATGGCACACTGATAAATACCCTTATCACTATGTGAAGGGTATAAAAACAGATAGAGTTTTGTAAATTAAGAACCGTAGGTTTTTGCTATGCAAAAGGTTCTGATACTATAAACATCTTAAGAAAATAACAAAATTTTTTAAAATTTGTAAAGGTTTTTCTAAATTTTAGTTGGGCTTATAGTATGTATTCTTAAAACTATAGTTTGTGATGAGGTGTTTTTTTTAAGTTATTTTTTCAATATTAAAAAAATTGTAAAGTTAAGAAAGCAGAGTCCTGATGATATAATACTTTATTTTTATTTAGCATCTCCATTTGGAAAAACCAAACGTTCTAGGTGGAACAACGAAGAAAAAGAGGCGATATTTTCGACATTCGGAGATCTAAAAGCGATAACAAAGCTTCCATCCTTACAGCAGTGCTTTGATGCCATTCGTCAAAACTCTGCTTTAAATAAAAGGACCCCGCAACAAGTAAAGTCGTGGATCGACAATCAGCGCAGGTACAATTAAGTAAGTTGATAAAAAAATTAAAGTAATAAGCTTCACCTAATTTGATTTCTTTCATTTCAGAAAAATGTTTAGAAATGTTTTAAAGTTTATGGCAACACTATCATTTTCCACATTAACGGTTCATATTTCAAGCTGATGAAATACCCAGTTTCGTCTAAGTTTGTGCTCTAGGCTATGGATGTTCTTATATAACTATTATTTACTTCCTTAAACAAATATAAATGTATGTTTTTTACAAAATAAAAAGCAATTAGTTGTTGTTTTTTTAAAAAAGTTTCTAGCGTTTTTGCTTATTATATAAAATATTCAAAAAGATTATTGAAATTTCTAACTTAAAAAGGTAGTCCTCGGAAATATTTTCACAAATTTGGTTGAGGTATGCTGACTATTTGGTGGGTGAAAGAACTAAGAAATTGAAATACACATACTTAAACCAACATACTTATATACTAATGAATGTGTTTTATTTTTGAGTAAGATAAATTCTAAATAAAAGTTTTAACGGTCGTAAGCAGTGTTGCAAGAATTAGTTTAGTTGGGTCAGATTTATTTGAGCTTAAAGCTTTTTTATATATAGAAACCTTATGAGTCTATAGCTTAAAAAATATGCAAGGCATTTTTTGTTTTAATTTTTTTTTTTAATTTTTCAATTTTCTATCATCCTATGCAACTCCTAAATTAGTTTAAATGAGTTAGATTGATGCATTTCAAAATCTTGCGAGAATATTTTCGTTTAAAATTTTTTTAATTGTCAATTTTCTTTCATTCTATGCAACTTCTTAATTAGTAAATTTCAGTTAGATTGATGAAATTTCAAAATCGCTGTTTATATAAAAATTTTATGGGTCCATAAATCGAAAGCTATGATCTTGCTAGAACTATTTTCGTTTAATATTTTCTCCATTTTTTTTAATTATCAATTTTCTATTATCCTATGAAACTTTTTAATTAGTTTAGTTGAGTTAGGTTGATGCAACTTTAAAATCGCTGTTTTATATACAAATTTTATGGGTCCATAACTCGAAAGCTATGATCTTCGTTTCGTTTAATATTTTCTCCATTTTTCTTAATTATCAATTTTCTATTATTCTATGCAACTTTTTTATTAGTTGAGTTAGGTTGATGCAACCTTAAAATCGCTGTTTTATGTAAAAATTTTATGGGTCCATAACTCGAAAGCTATGATCTAGCTAGAACTGTTTTCGTTTAATATTTTCTCCATTTTTCTTAATTATCAATTTTCTATTATCCTTTGCAACTTTTTAATTAGTTAAGTTGAGTTAGGTTGATGCAACCTTAAAATCCCTGTTTTATATAAAAATTTAAGAGTCCATAACTCGAAAGCTATGATCTTGGTAGAACCATTTTCGTTTAATATTTTCTCCATTTTTCTTAATTATCAATTTTCTATTATCCTTTACAACTTTTTAATTAGTTAAGTTGAGTTAGGTTGATGCAACCTTAAAATCGCTGTTTTATATAAAAATTTTATGGGTCCATAACTCGAAAGCTATGATCTTGCTAGAACTGTTTTCGTTTAATATTTTCTTCATTTTTCTTAATTATCAATTTTCTATTATCCTATGCAACTTCTTTATTAGTTTAGTTGAGTTAGGTTGATGCAACCTTAAAATCGCTGTTTTATATAAAAATTTTATGGGTCCATAACTCGAAAGCTATGATCTTGCTAGAACTATTCTCGTTTAATATTTTCTCCATTTTTCTTAATTATTAATTTTCTATTATTCTATGAAACTTTTTAATTAGTTTAGTTGAGTTAGGTTGATGCAACCTTAAAATCGCTGTTTTATATAAAAATTTTATGGGTCCATAACTCGAAAGCTATGATCTTGCTAGAACTACTTTCGTTTAATATTTTCTTCATTTTTCTTAATTATCAATTTTCTATTATCCTATGCAACTTCTTTATTAGTTTAGTTGAGTTAGGTTGATGCAACCTTAAAATCGCTGTTTTATATAAAAATTTTATGGGTCCATAACTCGAAAGCTATGATCTTGCTAGAACTATTTTCGTTTAATATTTTCTTCATTTTTCTTAATTATCAATTTTCTATTATCCTATGCAACTTTTTGATTAGTTTAGTTGAGTTAGGTTGATGCAACCTTAAAATCGCTGTTTTATATAAAAATTTTATGGGTCCATAACTCGAAAGCTATGATCTTGCTAGAACTATTTTCGTTTAATATTTTTTCCATTTTTCTTAATTATCAATTTTCTATTATTCTATGGAACTTTTTAATTAGTTTAGTTGAGTTAGGTTGATGCAACCTTAAAATCGCTGTTTTATATAAAAATTTTATGGGTCCATAACTCGAAAGCTATGATCTTGCTAGAACTATTTTCGTTTAATATTTTCTCCATTTTTCTTAATTATCAATTTTCTATTATTCTATGAAACTTTTTAATTAGTTTAGTTGAGTTAGGTTGATGCAACCTTAAAATCGCTGTTTTATATAAAAATTTTATGGGTCCATAACTCGAAAGCTATGATCCTGCTAGAACTATTTTCGTTTAATATTTTCTCCATTTTTCTTAATTATCAATTTTCTATTATTCTATGCAACTTTTTGATTAGTTTAGTTGAGTTAGGTTGATGCAACCTTAAAATCGCTGTTTTATATAAAAATTTTATGGGTCCATAACTCGAAAGCTATGATCTAGCTAGAACTGTTTTCATTTAATATTTTCTCCATTTTTCTTAATTATCAATTTTCTATTATCCTTTGCAACTTTTTAATTAATTAAGTTGAGTTAGGTTGATGCAACCTTAAAATCGCTGTTTTATATAAAAATTTAAGAGTCCATAACTCGAAAGCTATGATCTTGCTAGAACCATTTTCGTTTAATATTTTCTCCATTTTTCTTAATTATCAATTTTCTATTATTCTTTGCAACTTTTTAATTAGTTTAGTTGAGTTAGGTTGATGCAACCTTAAAATCGCTGTTTTATATAAAAATTTAAGGGTCCATAACTCGAAAGCTATGATCTTGCTAGAACCATTTTCGTTTAATATTTTCTCCATTTTTCTTAATTATCAATTTTCTATTATCCTATGCAACTTTTTTATTAGTTAAGTTGAGTTAGGTTGATGCAACCTTAAAATCGCTGTTTTATATAAAAATTTTATGGGTCCATAACTCGAAAGCTATGATCTTGCTAGAACTGTTTTCGTTTAATATTTTCTCCATTTTTCTTAATTATCAATTTTCTATTATCATTTGCAACTTTTTAATTAGTTAAGTTGAGTTAGGTTGATGCAACCTTAAAATCGCTGTTTTATATAAAAATTTAAGGGTCCATAACTCGAAAGCTATGATCTTGCTAGAACCATTTTCGTTTGATATTTTCTCCATTTTTCTTAATTATCAATTTTCTATTATCCTATGCAACTTTTATATTAGTTAAGTTGAGTTAGGTTGATGCAACCTTAAAATCGCTGTTTTATATAAAAATTTTATGGGTCCATAACTCGAAAGCTATGATCTTGCTAGAACTGTTTTCGTTTAATATTTTCTCCATTTTTCTTAATTATCAATTTTCTATTATCCTTTGCAACTTTTTAATTAGTTAAGTTGAGTTAGGTTGATGCAACCTTAAAATCGCTGTTTTATATAAAAATTTAAGGGTCCATAACTCGAAAGCTATGATCTTGCTAGAACCATTTTCGTTTAATATTTTCTCCATTTTTCTTAATTATCAATTTTCTATTATCCTATGCAACTTTTTTATTAGTTAAGTTGAGTTAGGTTGATGCAACCTTAAAATCGCTGTTTTATATAAAAATTTTATGGGTCCATAACTCGAAAGCTATGATCTAGCTAGAACTATTTTCGTTTAATATTTTCTCCATTTTTCTTAATTATCAATTTTCTATTATCCTATGCAACTTTTTTATTAGTTAAGTTGAGTTAGGTTGATGCAACCTTAAAATCGCTGTTTTATATAAAAATTTTATGGGTCCATAACTCGAAAGCTATGATCTTGCTAGAAGTATTTTCGTTTAATATTTTCTCCATTTTTTTTAATTATCAATTTTCTATTATCCTATGCATCTTTTTAATTAGTTTAGTTGAGCTAGGTTGATGCAACCTTAAAATCGCTGTTTTATATAAAAATTTTATGGGTCCATAACTCGAAAGCTATGATCTTGCTAGAACTATTTTCGTTTAATATTTTCTCCTTTTTCTTAATTATCAATTTTCTATTATCCTATGCATCATTTTAATTAGTTTAGTTGAGCTAGGTTGATGCAACCTTAAAATCGCTGTTTTATATAAAAGTTTTATGGGTCCATAACTCGAAAGCTATGATCTTGCTAGAACCATTTTCGTTTAATATTTTCTCCATTTTTCTTAATTATCAATTTTCTATTATCCTATGCAACTTTTTTATTAGTTAAGTTGAGTTAGGTTGATGCAACCTTAAAATCGCTGTTTTATATAAAAATTTTATGGGTCCATAACTCGAAAGCTATGATCTTGCTAGAACTATTTTCGTTTAATATTTTCTCCTTTTTCTTAATTATCAATTTTCTATTATCCTATGAAACTTTTTAATTAGTTTAGTTGAGTTAGGTTGATGCAACTTTAAAATCGCTGTTTTATATAAAAATTTTATGGGTCCATAACTCAAAAGCTATGATCTTGCTAGAACTGTTTTCGTTTAATGTTTTCTCCATTTTTCTTAATTATCAATTTTTCTATTATCCTATGCAACTTTTTAATTAGTTTAGTTGAGTTAGGTTGATGCAACCTTAAAATCGCTGTTTTATATAAAAGTTTTATGGGTCCATAACTCGAAAGCTATGATCTTGCTAGAACTATTTTCGTTTAATATTTTCTCCATTTTTCTTAATTATCAATTTTCTATTATCCTATGAAACTTTTTAATTAGTTTAGTTGAGTTAGGTTGATGCAACTTTAAAATCGCTGTTTTATATAAAAATTTTATGGGTCCATAACTCGAAAGCTATGATCTTGCTAGAACTGTTTTCGTTTAATATTTTCTCCATTTTTCTTAATTATCAATTTTCTATTATCCTATGCAACTTTTTAATTAGTTTAGTTGAGTTAGGTTGATGCAACCTTAAAATCGCTGTTTTATATAAAAATTTTATGGGTCCATAACTCCAAAGCTATGATCTTGCTAGAACTATTTTCGATTAATATTTTCTTCATTTTTCTTAATTATCAATTTTCTATTATCCTATGCAACTTCTTTATTAGTTTAGTTGAGTTAGGTTGATGCAACCTTAAAATCGCTGTTTTATATAAAAATTTTATGGGTCCATAACTCGAAGGCTATGATCTTGCTAGAACTATTTTCGTTTAATATTTTCTTCATTTTTCTTAATTATCAATTTTCTATTATCCTATGCAACTTTTTGATTAGTTTAGTTGAGTTAGGTTGATGCAACCTTAAAATCGCTGTTTTATATAAAAATTTTATGGGTCCATAACTCGAAAGCTATGATCTTGCTAGAACTATTTTCGTTTAATATTTTTTCCATTTTTCTTAATTATCAATTTTCTATTATTCTATGGAACTTTTTAATTAGTTTAGTTGAGTTAGGTTGATGCAACCTTAAAATCGCTGTTTTATATAAAAATTTTATGGGTCCATAACTCGAAAGCTATGATCTTGCTAGAACTATTTTCGTTTAATATTTTCTTCATTTTTCTTAATTATCAATTTTCTATTATTCTATGAAACTTTTTAATTAGTTTAGTTGAGTTAGGTTGATGCAACCTTAAAATCGCTGTTTTATATAAAAATTTTATGGGTCCATAACTCGAAAGCTATGATCTTGCTAGAACTATTTTCGTTTAATATTTTCTCCATTTTTCTTAATTATCAATTTTCTATTATTCTATGCAACTTTTTGATTAGTTTAGTTGAGTTAGGTTGATGCAACCTTAAAATCGCTGTTTTATATAAAAATTTAAGAGTCCATAACTCGAAAGCTATGATCTTGCTAGAACCATTTTCGTTTAATATTTTCTCCATTTTTCTTAATTATCAATTTTCTATTATCCTTTGCAACTTTTTAATTAGTTAAGTTGAGTTAGGTTGATGCAACCTTAAAATCGCTGTTTTATATAAAAATTTAAGGGTCCATAACTCGAAAGCTATGATCTTGCTAGAACCATTTTCGTTTAATATTTTCTCCATTTTTCTTAATTATCAATTTTCTATTATCATTTGCAACTTTTTTATTAGTTAAGTTGAGTTAGGTTGATGCAACCTTAAAATCGCTGTTTTATATAAAAATTTTATGGGTCCATAACTCGAAAGCTATGATCTTGCTAGAACCATTTTCGTTTAATATTTTCTCCATTTTTCTTAATTATCAATTTTCTATTATCCTTTGCAACTTTTTTATTAGTTAAGTTGAGTTAGGTTGATGCAACCTTAAAATCGCTGTTTTATATAAAAATTTTATGGGTCCATAACTCGAAAGCTATGATCTTGCTAGAACCATTTTCGTTTAATATTTTCTCCATTTTTCTTAATTATCAATTTTCTATTATCATTTGCAACTTTTTAATTAGTTAAGTTGAGTTAGGTTGATGCAACCTTAAAATCGCTGTTTTATATTAAAATTTAAGGGTCCATAACTCGAAAGCTATGATCTTGCTAGAACCATTTTCGTTTAATATTTTCTCCATTTTTCTTAATTATCAATTTTCTATTATCCTTTGCAACTTTTTTATTAGTTAAGTTGAGTTAGGTTGATGCAACCTTAAAATCGCTGTTTTATATAAAAATTTTATGGGTCCATAACTCGAAAGCTATGATCTTGCTAGAACTGTTTTCGTTTAATATTTTCTCCATTTTTCTTAATTATCAATTTTCTATTATCATTTGCAACTTTTTAATTAGTTAAGTTGAGTTAGGTTGATGCAACCTTAAAATCGCTGTTTTATATAAAAATTTAAGGGTCCATAACTCGAAAGCTATGATCTTGCTAGAACCATTTTCGTTTGATATTTTCTCCATTTTTCTTAATTATCAATTTTCTATTATCCTATGCAACTTTTATATTAGTTAAGTTGAGTTAGGTTGATGCAACCTTAAAATCAATGTTTTATATAAAAATTTTATGGGTCCATAACTCGAAAGCTATGATCTTGCTAGAACCATTTTCGTTTAATATTTTCTCCATTTTTCTTAATTATCAATTTTCTATTATCCTTTGCAACTTTTTTATTAGTTAAGTTGAGTTAGGTTGATGCAACCTTAAAATCGCTGTTTTATATAAAAATTTTATGGGTCCATAACTCGAAAGCTATGATCTTGCTAGAACCATTTTCGTTTAATATTTTCTCCATTTTTCTTAATTATCAATTTTCTATTATCCTATGCAACTTTTATATTAGTTAAGTTGAGTTAGGTTGATGCAACCTTAAAATCGCTGTTTTATATAAAAATTTTATGGGTCCATAACTCGAAAGCTATGATCTTGCTAGAACCATTTTCGTTTGATATTTTCTCCATTTTTCTTAATTATCAATTTTCTATTATCCTATGCAACTTTTATATTAGTTAAGTTGAGTTAGGTTGATGCAACCTTAAAATCGCTGTTTTATATAAAAATTTAAGGGTCCATAACTCGAAAGCTATGATCTTGCTAGAACCATTTTCGTTTAATATTTTCTCCATTTTTCTTAATTATCAATTTTCTATTATCCTTTGCAACTTTTTTATTAGTTAAGTTGAGTTAGGTTGATGCAACCTTAAAATCGCTGTTTTATATAAAAATTTAAGGGTCCATAACTCGAAAGCTATGATCTTGCTAGAACCATTTTCGTTTAATATTTTCTCCATTTTTCTTAATTATCAATTTTCTATTATCATTTGCAACTTTTTTATTAGTTAAGTTGAGTTAGGTTGATGCAACCTTAAAATCGCTGTTTTATATAAAAATTTTATGGGTCCATAACTCGAAAGCTATGATCTTGCTAGAACTGTTTTCGTTTAATATTTTCTCCATTTTTCTTAATTATCAATTTTCTATTATCATTTGCAACTTTTTTATTAGTTAAGTTGAGTTAGGTTGATGCAACCTTAAAATCGCTGTTTTATATAAAAATTTTATGGGTCCATAACTCGAAAGCTATGATCTTGCTAGAACCATTTTCGTTTAATATTTTCTCCATTTTTCTTAATTATCAATTTTCTATTATCATTTGCAACTTTTTTATTAGTTAAGTTGAGTTAGGTTGATGCAACCTTAAAATCGCTGTTTTATATAAAAATTTTATGGGTCCATAACTCGAAAGCTATGATCTTGCTAGAACCATTTTCGTTTAATATTTTCTCCATTTTTCTTAATTATCAATTTTCTATTATCATTTGCAACTTTTTAATTAGTTAAGTTGAGTTAGGTTGATGCAACCTTAAAATCGCTGTTTTATATAAAAATTTAAGGGTCCATAACTCGAAAGCTATGATCTTGCTAGAACCATTTTCGTTTAATATTTTCTCCATTTTTCTTAATTATCAATTTTCTATTATCCTTTGCAACTTTTTTATTAGTTAAGTTGAGTTAGGTTGATGCAACCTTAAAATCGCTGTTTTATATAAAAATTTTATGGGTCCATAACTCGAAAGCTATGATCTTGCTAGAACTGTTTTCGTTTAATATTTTCTCCATTTTTCTTAATTATCAATTTTCTATTATCATTTGCAACTTTTTAATTAGTTAAGTTGAGTTAGGTTGATGCAACCTTAAAATCGCTGTTTTATATAAAAATTTAAGGGTCCATAACTCGAAAGCTATGATCTTGCTAGAACCATTTTCGTTTGATATTTTCTCCATTTTTCTTAATTATCAATTTTCTATTATCCTATGCAACTTTTATATTAGTCAAGTTGAGTTAGGTTGATGCAACCTTAAAATCGCTGTTTTATATAAAAATTTTATGGGTCCAAAACTCGAAAGCTATGATCTTGCTAGAACTGTTTTCGTTTAATATTTTCTCCATTTTTCTTAATTATCAATTTTCTTTTATCCTATGCAACTTTTTAATTAGTTTAGTTGAGTTAGGTTGATGCAACCTTAAAATCGGTGTTTTATATAAAAATTTTATGGGTCCATAACTCGAAAGCTATGATCTTGCTAGAACTATTTTCGTTTAATATTTTCTCCATTTTTCTTAATTATCAATTTTCTATTATCCTATGAAACTTTTTAATTAGTTTAGTTGAGTTAGGTTGATGCAACTTTAAAATCGTTGTTTTATATAAAATTTTATGGGTCCATAACTCGAAAGCTATGATCTTGCTAGAACTATTTTCGTTTAATATTTTCTCCATTTTTCTTAATTATCAATTTTCTATTATCCTATGCAACTTCTTTATTAGTTTAGTTGAGTTAGGTTGATGCAACCTTAAAATCGCTGTTTTATATAAAAATTTTATGGGTCCATAACTCGAAAGCTTTGATCTTGCTAGAACTATTTTCGTTTAATATTTTCTCCATTATTCTTAATTATCAATTTTCTATTATCCTATGCAACTTTTTAATTAGTTTAGTTGAGTTAGGTTGATGCAACCTTAAAATCGCTGTTTTATATAAAAATTTTATGGTTCCATAACTCGAAAGCTATGATCTTGCTAGAACTATATTCGTTTAATATTTTCTCCATTTTTCTTAATTATCAATTTTCTATTATCCTATGCAACTTCTTTATTAGTTTAGTTGAGTTAGGTTGATGCAACCTTAAAATCGCTGTTTTATATAAAAATTTTTTGCGTCCATAACTCGAAAGCTTTGATCTTGCTAGAACTATTTTCGTTTAATATTTTCTCCATTATTCTTAATTATCAATTTTCTATTATCCTATGAAACTTTTTAATTAGTTTAGTTGAGTTAGGTTGATGCAACCTTAAAATCGCTGTTTTATATAAAAATATAATGGGTCCATAACTCGAAAGCTATGATCTTGCTAGAACTATTTTCGTTTAATATTTTCTTCATTTTTCTTAATTATCAATTTTCTATTATCCTATGCAACTTCTTTATTTGTTTAGTTGAGTTAGGTTGATGCAACCTTAAAATCGCTGTTTTATATAAAAATTTTATGGGTCCATAACTCGAAAGCAATGATCTTGCGATAAATTTTTTGCTTAATAGCTTTTTCTTCATTATTATTTTTCTCTCTTCCTATGCAACTTTTTAAGTTGAGTAAGATTGATCGCAATTTTAAAATTGCTGTTTCATATCAAAATTTTATGGGTCCATAACTCGAAAGCTATTGTCTTGCGAGAATTTTTTTGTTTAATATTTTCTTCTTGTTATCTTAATTTTCATTTTCTATCATCCTATGCAACTTTTTATTTAGTTTAGTTGAGTTAGATTGATGCAAGGAGGATAGCGTCTAACCCCTAGTCTTTGGGAGCGACACCTGAACATTTTTGGATACCTCTTATGGCCTACTAATAAAGAAATTATGTCACATTTGAAAAATTTTATTGTAAAAACTTTTTACCATTTTCTATGGTATTTTTGATAACAAACATATATTGCCCTACCTTAAGGTAATTGTACCAATTACCCTAAGGTAATTGTACCATGGCACCATATTAAAATACTCAAAACAGGTTAACAATACAAGATAGTGCTAATAACACATCACCAACGCCCATATGAAATTTTGACATTAAAGTTGCTAGGAAAACGTTTAATATTATGAAATTCAAATATAAATACCATTAGAGAAACAAATTGTATGCAGCTTTAGAGCTTAATTTATTAAATTATCTTTTTATTTGTTTATTTAGCTGTTTTAGCAAGGCAAACTTAATAATTAAAAGCTGATCCTGTGCTACTACCTTTTAAATGCTATTTTCTCTAGTACAAAAGCTAAAGTTCAATGGCTACTTAAAAAAACATGACGGCGGCGTTAAGTTTTTATATTAAAATGTAAAAGATCTGGCAATAATTTTTTTCATAAATGTAGGGAGTTCTTTGAGGACATGGCCTCAAAGAACACGCAAGATATATGAGTGTCCTCAAAGGACACGGAACATACTTAAAGCGTTATTTTTCTAAAAATAATAAACTTTAAGTAAAAAAAAAAAATACGGGTATAATATTTTTTTATTTTTTATCAGAATTTATCAAAAAAAGTTAAAAATTTTTGTGTCCCCAAACGATACGCGTGACATATATATATATATATATATATATATATAAAGAGCATTACATACATTATTTGCTATTTTTCTGTTTAACAAAATGCAAGACTTACGTTCGCCAATTAAACAGGCTTCCCTCCTTAGCTTACAGTCATTAGCATAATATGAATAGACGCCACCAATTCTACCACATTTGCTTAGACAATCAGTTTCGGTAGTGAGATACAAATCTATAAGAAGAAAATTAAAAAAAAAATATTTAGTTAAGAGATAGTATCTACCATAAGGAAGGAAATAGTCGCTACATTTTTTCCATTTTATTTGTTTAATTGTCATATATTGTAAATTATAAGTTTGATTTTCTACTTTTGAACAGCTGACAAAATAAGCCGTTAACTCAAAGTCTTAACAATTTACAACATGTACAATAGGTTGGGAACTGATCAAATATCTTTTGTATTTAGGGGATTCACAAAGTGTTCTATTTGTCCTACTGTCATATTGTTATACTACGTCGTTTAATATGCTTATTAAATTGCCACAACAACTCCACATACACCTTAACCGAGTGCTCGTAAAGGTTTTGAAACCATTGTGAAATTTTATGACAACAGGACAATGCCCTAATTATGAATGTATTAAAAACAAATTTGTATTTAAGTTTTGCAAAACTAAACTTAAATAGTTCTAAATTAAAAAAAAAAAAAAAATATTTTATAAATGAAAATAAAAAATAAATAAATAAAACATTTACCTTTATTGTGAGAAATGCAATATTTTTCCATGTAACAATAGTTATAAAACGAATAGCAATGTTCACCATCGGTCGCAAATACGGGGTAAAAACTATTGGCGCATAAGAGAATATGACGTCTTGGCTGACTGTTTCCATCTACTTTTAATTGATCAGGAAGTGCGATGGAGTGGGAGTGATGTCACGACTACACCAAACGGTGTTGCACTGTATTAAAGATGCCATAAAACAAGACATGAGCTTGTTTGCGGATTCTTGGTTAGCCGGGGGCTCAAACATCTTGTCTCCAGATTTACCGGCTAGCCACAATTTGTATAAAAGCCAAATTATTCAACATCAGCCTTATTAGCGCCCATGTCCCGAACCAAAATAAGGACGAATAGACAAAAGATATATATTACGAGCACCTAGAGAAAGCATATAAGCACTGCCCCGATCATGACATTGAAACCGTCTTAGGAGATTTAAGCGCATACAAATGAATTAAAACAGGTATTGGACAAAGAAGTCCAGAATCTGCCAGTATGAAACCTTAATATTATATCCTGACAACACAAAAAAAAATTCTTTTCACAATTTTTTCAAAAATCTCAATATTAAAAAAAATTACCGTTTCTAATCAAAAATTTAATTTTAACAATTAAATATTTGATTATTTTTGGAAAGTTAATGCACACAATTATTCTTGTTTACATATTCTTAACGCTTTTGAACACTCGTTTTTGTTAGTAGGCAAGACAATTTACGGTCACAAAAGAAGTTTTTGGGACATTCGACCTACAAGTTATTCCGATTAGTGCAGAACACTCTCTCCGGGGTACGCTTTACTTAAGAAAAGGGTATTCGAAATTGGCTTGATTCGGGCTTGGTCCCAAAAGGTGAGAACTTTTTTGGTTCAAAAATCCATATATTTTAGAAAACCCCGCATTTTAAGGCGTATAACCAGTTAATTAAGAAAAAGGTCAGTGTTTTCTTAATTAATTTGAATTAATGGAGTTAATCAAAATCATAGAATAGATTAATTATTTGCTTAACCAAAATCAAAACCCGACAAAATGGATACTTAAGTGTATACCAACTTATACTCCTATTTTGTTAGAAATGCTCATCTATGTTAATATATTTTTTATTAAATAAATAGTCTACACATGCCAATTTGTTTTAACTAAAAAAAATATTAAGTTCCTATTTTAATATCAAAAACTGTCTGAAAGCATAACACTTTTTATTGTTGTTTATAAAAAATCGAGGTTAAGTTTATAACAAAAACAAACTAGTCGTCGCAAATTTTTTTAAGCAGACTAACCGACTTACAAAGCCTTCTACTCTTTGACACAGTAGCATAAATAATTATTGCAAAAATAATGTTTATATTTTTAAAGTTTTGTAGTATAAAAACAGGTATTGTATAAATAAACTTTGGGGAACTGCTTTAAAAAATAAATGACAAAATAGAACACTTTTTTATTGCTCTAATCTTCTTCTATTATATAAAGAAGGGTTGTTTGTATTATATATGTACATATGTATGTATGCGTGTTTGTATTTTATAGCTGGCTACGCCAGTGGATTAACTTTTTCAAATTTTTACAGGGAGTTACTTCAAGTCTATAAGGAACAATAGGCTTCTTTTATTTTGGAAAGTCAGGTTATGAATTTCCTAACAAAATTAATCATAGCCATACTGATCAAACGCGTGGAGCTAAATACATGAAATTTATAACACGGGTTTAAGCTTTCCATGTTTGTTTAAATTCAGATAAATTTTTAATAATTCGGCCCGCAAAGGGATAAAAAAGGGGGAAAAAAGGGAAAAGTCTGTAACCTACTATCTTCTGAAGTATATAGAATAAAAACAAAATTAAAAAAGTTTTGCGTTTACCTTAGGAAGAAGTTTTTTTTTTTAAATTAGACCGAAAGGGGTAAAATGAATTTAAATTATATTTTGGTACTTTTTGGTACTTTATTGGTTTATAAAGATATAAACATAATTCAAATTGCGTGCGATAGCACTAAAAAATATGAATACGTTTTTGGGTCGTTTTTAAATTATTGGACCTTTACTTACAAGCAACGTGCCTGTGGACACCATAAGTTCTGAATCAGAGTCAGATTCGTTCCACGATTTGGATCCTTAACCTAAGAGAGCGCGATTTGCAAGTCCAGGGCCATCAATTTTATAAAAATAAAACTAATTGTTTTTTTATTATTTTTTTTGTATCTCAATGTTGAAGAAAATAAAAAACAAATGAAATTCAAAAATTTTCGTAAAATTTAAACTTTTGCGGCTACTTAAGCGCTACCTAAACGTTGTTAAGAATCATTCCTAGGAAGTTTATATGTTCTAAAAAGTTGTTAACTGGGATATAAGGTACATTTTTGTAGTTGATTGTTTCCTTGAATTTTGAACAGTTTGCTACCTATGGACCTGAACAGGGGGAAAAAGGTAAAAAAAATTGAATTTTTTAAAGTTTTTTGCAATTTTGATCTAAAATTATTATTTTTTCAATTTTTTATGTTCACAATTTTTGTTTTTTATAAAAAGGGCTAGAACTTTGCCTCAAAGAGTTGATTAAAACTCCTAATGGTTAGCAAGATATGAGCCTGAGAAAATTATCACTTTTTGCAAAAATGACACCAAGGCCCCAAATCTTTGGGGTCCCATAAAAAAAGTGCATGACTTTGGGCAAAACTAGGAGACACGGGTATTTTCTTTTTTGGTCTTTTATTACGTAGTGGTGTCCGTATATGGTTATTTTTCCATGACTTAAAAAGTAACACACAGTGTAATAAACCAGGAGAAAGAGCAGCAATGCTTCTTATAAATAATTTCTTCTTGTTGAGCATCACTGCTTTGTTCTTCCAGTATACAGAAAAAAAAAGTTCTAAACTCAAGAACTTAATCTCAAATTTAGCCAACACCAAACTTAAAATTTTTGAGTACAATTCGTACTTAGATTTTTTTTAATTTAAGTCTAGTCGGGCCTACTTCAAAAAATCAAGCAGAAAATACTTGTTTTATATACATTGTTAGGTAGGTTAGGTTAGGTAGAACAGGCAGCCGTTGAAGGAAAGATTACAGCTCACTTGGGTCCGCTTAATTCGGTCCCTTTGTGTTACCTGGAGAGGCAGATAGAATAGGTTGAGATGGAAGGAAAGAAGAAATTTTAGAAAGAACGAAAGAATTGAAGAATGAAGCAGACTTACCAGGGTCTCTGGTGGGAATCGAACCCACAACCCCCAGACTGGTAGGCTTGTGCACTTACCACTGACCTACCGGGGCACCCTTTGTTACTTTTAAGAACAAAATGTCTTAGTGACCTAGATGGTAGCTTGCTGGTATTACAGTTCGGAAGGTCCCAGATTCCAATTCCAGCTAAGGCAAGTACAGGAAAAAAAATTTTTCAAATAATTAATCTTAAATATGCTTTAAAATTATAAAAAACAAAACTCTTCTTCTTCTTATTTTGGATTAATCCCTTTTATGCTTAAATCATTCTTTTAAGGCTTATAAAAAGTACGGTTTCGAATTTAAATCTATTCTTTTTCGGCTTAAATGTGGCTAAAAGTAAGAAATTCGAATTTGATAACTCGTACCTGGCTTAAAAAAATTTCTACTTTGTTTACCTTTAACACCGCTTTAGGGTGATTTAAGAAAAGATTTCTTGATTTATTTTTTTTTTTTTTTTGTGTAACAAAAACCGCAAATCAATTGTTGTAATAATTTTTTTAACGATTTGGGATTAGTAAAGTTTCTTGAGGCTCTAGTTGGACCATAACAAAAGTTTAATAATCAAAACTAGTCTTTTCGGACAACCTGTTTATTTTTTTAACCCTGTTTTATACTAAATATTTTTGAACACGTAGCACTGTTTAAGCAAAGAGTATGGATTATTTGTTAAACGTATTTCTGTTCTAATTTATTATTCAATTGGCATTTGTTTATTTAACAAAGACTCTAAACGCGCAAATTTAATTTTTTATCATTTTTTTAAGGCCTTGAAGATCTATAGGCTAATTTTCTATAAATAATATATATAATATATTCCAAAACACCCGTAATTCTTTAAGGTACCCTTCTTCGATTTTTTTGATTTTTATATATTTGATTTAAATATTTGGACAAAAAAAATTTTCTAATTTTTTTAGAATAACAAATTTATCAAGAAGTTAGTCCGGGAAAGATTTTTTTTAACATGGCAAAATACTTATTAAATAAAACCTTAGAAACAATATTTCTATATATTATTTCGCGTTAGAGTCAAATCTAAATCAGCTGTTAAACAGAAACTGATCACCCTTTGAGAGTAGAATTTAACCTATACTGTCTATATCTATATGTATATTTGCACTGTTGCACAGGGTATAGTATGTTTTCGTGTATTTTATTTTAATAAAAATGCCTTCTATAAAGAGAAGGGCCAATAACGAACCGAAACCAATACCAAACTTATGCGGTTAAATATGCAAACCGGACTAGAACTTATATGCGAACTATGGGTAATTAAAACAAGATTTCAACAATAATATAATATAGCCACTGGTAGCATGCATTGCATATGCAAAATTATGTTGAGATGGAACAAAAAAACGATGCCAAAATTTTGCAAAAGTTTTGAAAGGGATAAATTATACAAAGTTTTATAAAACTGTTCTTCAGCTGCAAAAATATAATTCAAGGTGGGACTTAGACTAATTATTTTTGGCCGTTTGGCCGTTATGTGATGTGTGTATATGAAAAAAAAGACAATTAAAACTGAAAAGAGTGGAACCCATTGGTGGGGTCTTAACAGGTACTTAAATATTGAAAAGCAAATATCTTGTGATAAATTTTAGTTTTGCAGTTAAATAAACTTGAGATTTTGAAGAGCTCTTTAGGCATTTTGCTAAAAATAAAAAGCAAGCTAATTATGCCCTTCACATAGTGATAAGGGTATATATCAGTTTGTCATTCTATGTGTAATCTCTACAATATTCACTTAAGACTCCGTTAAGGATTCTTATAGATAGGAAAGTCAGCGTTTTTAATTTTTTTTAAACAAAGGAATTTTAATAGGAATTTTAAAGAATATTTTTATTTAAAGTTATTATATAGAATTAAGGTAATAGATTAAACCCCAGATATAATACACAAAAAAGTTAAAAAGCAAACATGGTAATTTTGCTCTAAATTAACCGGGCCGAATTAAACACTTTACCATATAAATGATGTCTGTTGCAATAAATCTTTGGCACCTTAATAACGGCTGCAAAAGCGATAAATACATAATATAAAATAATAAATATTTTGCCTAAACTTAATGCCAAACTTACGTTCCCCCTTTCGGCATGCTTCCCTTTTGAGCTTGCAATCATTACCGTAATAAGAATAGCTACCAAAATTTTCCCCGCACACGGGACTTTGTCGGGTTCCACAATATTGACGGCAAAGTTCCTGGCAGGCATTCTTGGAAATAACATGCAAAGCTGTTAAAACATAAATTAATAAATTATTAATTTATAATATATTGAAACTTTTTATATTTTACTTACTAGTATTATATTCATTGTTGTGCTTAACTATATGACAAGGATTATGAAACACAAAGCAATTTTTTCCATCGGTAGCAAAAGCTATGTTAACAGTGTTGGAGCAAAAGATTTTGTATCGTCTAGAGCGATTATGTCCTTTGACTTGCGGTTGTTCAACAAATAAGTAAAGGACAAACGCGATAACACAAGCTAGCCTTAAGCGCAAAAACATTTTAGCTACCCAGAAGTTTAAATTATTTTTTAAGAAAATTATAAATGGTGATTGCGCTTTTATATAAAACTAGCTATTAACTAGACATCTGCATGACTCTATTCATTTAATTGCCTATACGCAACAAAAACAATATTCATTCAAACATTTTTCATTCTATGGGAGATAAATAAAGTTAAGCCAGTAACAACACAAGAAGGAATGTATTGTGTATTACACTCAATGATACAAGAAGAACACATTCATTTTACAGTTTTTGTTTTGAATGTGTATAAAACACACTTGAAAATACAAAAACATAGCAAAGTCTCATTACAGTTAGAGTTTTTATAAAAACATTCAGGTGTTTTTTCGAGTTAATGAATGTTTAACAACAACAATAACGACAAATTTGCAAACACAAATGAATAATAATTTTTTACACCAATCATACAGCAATATTCACACATTCTATTCAGTATTTATTTATATGAATGTATGGGTAATATTTTGTTTTCGGTTGAAGTTGTTTTTTATTTGCTTTTGCTTGTGGGTTCATTCATTTAGTTTGTTTAACATTGAATGAAAAACACTATATTGTTGAAAAACAAACGAATGTATTTAAACGGCATTTGGGTGTAGTCAAGCAGACCTCTACTATTAACCCGTTACTTCGTAAGCTCAGTTTTATGTGTTAACTTAAACAAAGTACAAAGTGAAAAAGTAAAAAATTTTAGTATTTTTTACAGCCTTATTGCAGAATCTTTAATTTTTTATTATTATCATATGTAGAATAGACTAGGTTTTGATGCTATTAACGACTTCAATTCGTCACCCTCAAACCAGAGGTCTACAGGCTTTTTGAAGTCCCTTGAGAATAAATGAAAAGAGAAATTAGAAAACAGAAAACAGAAAACAGATACAAGAACGAGAAAAGAAAGCCAAAATGTTGTCATCGAAAAGTCAAAAGAAGTCAAGGTTCGTCAATCGCGCGTAGGCGCTGAAACCACATATATACACAGATACTAAACCCATTTGATAAATTCTATGATGTTTCCCAGCTCTCAGCCAGAAGCCTCACCAAGCCTCTATCAGCGGCTGTGCAAACAAGGTGTTCCACAGTCTCTACCTCCTCCTCAGCCCCGCATAACCTCGTCACATATTACACATCGCAGTGCCCTGTAAGAGTCCCAAAAATACACCTCAGAATTTTCCTGCTCTCCTTAAGCAGCAGCTCAGTCCCCCTCCTATCAAGCCTGGGTATTCTGCAATCAGCCCTGTCGCTCTAAGTTTGGCCATTTTGTTCATTACCCAATTCCCTATAAATTTATAGTAAAAACCTTCAAATGGCCTTAAAGGTTTAGAGCCCAGCCCAATGTCCCGGGTCAATTCTCTCCTCGCCAATTTATCAGCAGTCTTATTACCGGCATGGTCACAATGACCCAGCACCCAACAAAACATAAACCTGCGTGTTGCTGAGATTGCCATAAGAGAGAGCACCTCTATAGTTGTCAACAAGTCAAGGCATGAAATAATGTCTCTCTTGAGCCTTGAGCATCCCTGACTATTGACGTAGTTTGTCACATCCCCTCTTCCCACAGAGTCCTCTCCTATTAACTCCACGGCCCTCGTCACCGCCAACTTCGAGCCATCCGTAAGAACTGCACACCCCTCTACTAGCCTCTCGGATCCATTTTAGGCCTCCCTCTCTAAAAACACTTTATCAGTCAAATCCGACTGCCGCAGGAGCCGACCCTTTCCAGAATGCTGGCTCGTCCAACTGACACTGCCCTAAACAAAATGACTAACTAAGCCTAAAGAAGCTCCTTGGCGTTTACATAAGCCACTTCCTTTATCCCCTTCAGTATTCCATTTAATAACAAGGTCTACAGTAATGGCGACAATACTCCTCCCTGTGGCGTCCCTCTGACCACATTATTATTCAGATGTTTATTTTCCAATCCAGAGTTGATTGCCCTTCTGCCAAGCATAGAACATATCCACTTAATCAGGATGCTTTGAATCCTTACTTCCCTCAATGTGTTTCCAATAGCCTCTGTAGATACAATATTAAAAGCTTCTTTGATTTTCAAGGACGGGGCCAACGTGTACTCTTTCCTTTACAAGCTCAACTCTATGAATCCCACCACATCCAGAATCGTACTCACAACAAATTTATCTCTCAGATAGGCTGAGCATTGCTAATGATGTATGTATCAATCGTGTTTCCCAGATAAAGATCCATCAGTCGTTTCAATGACTTTAATAAGTTAAAAAATAGGTTGAGCGGTCTGAAATTCCCTGGTTTTAAGTACCTAGTCTTACCAGCCTTGAGTACAACAATCACTCTTACTTTTCTTCTCCTCACTAATATATAGCCAAGTGTGTTGCACATTCGTTAAGAGCAGCAGTCTGAGAGATACTGTAACATACACGGGTATATACCGTCCGGTCGCGGTGACCTATATGGCTGAAAGTTATCAACCACCCATTTTACCCTATCAAATTTTACCAGGTTCTTTCTTTCCGTTGACTATGATGTGCACTCCTATCACAGCCGAGCACCAAATTTCAATGTCGTCCTCATGCCCGAGCAGTACTTCGATGCCCGGTGGATTCGCAGACTAATATGGCATACCCACCAAAGGCAGTGTGATCTTTGGCTCGCTCTTGACTGCTTCTAGAACGAGAGTTACATTAACAGAGCTGAAGGCATAATGAAATCTTAGTGCCGTTCGTCACCTTTTCTTTTTTCGTTTGGCTGTTTGGGCCCCAAGATGGTAATTATGAGACGGCGTCTCATAATTATAAAAATAGTCAAAAAAAAAAAAACTACAAAAAATGTAACAACAGAAATTTTTGTTGACTTAGTTGTCTTTTGACTTCAATCTGAGTAAATAGTCCTACATTCCATATATCATGTAATCTTTACATGCAAATATAGTACCAAAACTTTGAGAAAATTACTTTTAGTCTCGGTCAAAAGTCAGAATCAAAATCGTAGATTCATTAAAAAAAAAAAAAAAAAAATTTTAAAAACCAAAAAAATGCAAGATGTCCTTTAGCCCGCAATATATACAGGAGAATCTTAGCCCCATAATTTCAAGAAAGTACCAAAAACATATAGTTATTTTTTCGAAGTCAAATTCTTTATTGGTTGATAAGTCAGAAAAAGTACCTAAAAAGCACCAATAAATATTTATTCCCCTTTTTTACCTTAGGGTCCAGAATCTCAAAAAAGTACCAAAAACGTATTCATATCTTTTCAGGACCTGTCAAATGCAATTTGAATTATGTTTTTATCACTTTTGGGTTTAAAGCTACAAAAAGTACCTAGAAAGTAACAGTATTAAATTCTTTTCCCATTTTCTACCTCTAAAGAACAAGGATTTCAGAAAAAATACAGAAACCTATTCAGGTATTTTTGAGATCTGTCCAGTGCAATTTTAATTATGTTTCTCTGTTTATTGGTAAAAAAAAATAGCATAAAGTATATATAAGATACTTATATAGAATTAATACCCTTCAAGGATTTTATTTGTGTATCTCTAAGGATCAAAATATAAAAAAAAATTTTTAAATATATTCCTCATACTGTTTAAGGCCTGTCGAATGCATGAGCTATATTTCTATCTTAAACCATTTCAAAGTTATAACGTAGACTGGGGCCCTATCAGAATTTGTTTTACCTCTTGAGATAAGAAATTTTATAAAAGTTGTAGACACAGGGCCGCTTATTTTTAGAGTAAAATACGATGCTGCTGAATCAGTCAGTCAGTCAGTCATTAGATATTCAAGAACAACTTCCAGATAGTTTGCACACATACATACATATGTACATATGTATAATAATATTATATTATATGAGTAAGGGTACGCTCTGTTCTGTTTAGTTTTTTCCCAAAAAAGTATGATCACAAAACATTATAGTTTTATGATCTTATTCATAAACGTACAATAGTGTTTATTAAAGGCTTATTTGACAATTATTCCATATTTACTTGTCAAATAACCCTTAATATCTTTTCTTTATTAGGAAAATTCTAAAATTAATTTAGAAAAAAAATATATAAACATTAATAAATAAATACAAAAAAATAATAAAAAGTATTTTTTTTATTTGTATAATAATTTAACTAATATTTTCATATGTGTTTTATTTTAGATTTAAGTTTGTTTTTTGATTAAATCGACTAATTAGTATAATATTTTATTGATGAAAATTTTTTAATTAAAATTGTTGAATTTCATATGCAAATTATTTTATAAGCTGTAATCTAAACATTTATTTAATTAATTTAACAAAGTTGTTTATTGAAAATGATTTTAGTTTTTTTTCTGTAAGCGCTAGGTCACAACAAAAATTTGTTTAGAAATTTGGTCTCGCACTCTCTCCGGGGAACGCTTTACTTAACAAAATTATATTCGAATTTGGCTTGATTTTTCGGTTCCCCACGGACCTAGATATTGCCAAAATACTGGGATTGCCCCAGTATCCAAAATCCATACAAAAAATTTAACAAATGTAACTAACTGGCAACGCTGTTTAACATACATATGGATGTGCATAAAAACGCATTAACTTTCTGTGTGCATGTTTGGACGTAGGTATGTATCATGGTGAAATTATGTGTACCAGGTGGTGTTATGAGAACAGCTGATCTGCTTTTTCATGCATATATCGAGGCTGGGTAGTCAAAGTTGTTTACTTTTACATATCTTTTTTTGACAACTGAGCCAACGAACACTACAAAAAAAAAACGAAAATTTGATTCACCAAATTTTGTTGTTGTAAAATCAACACCACCTGATAAATTATTGCGCAATGGTATGTATGAACAAGTGCAAGGTATATTCAACAAGGTAGGAATAACTGATCAGCTGACTTCTATATCCGCCATATGATTTCTAGCTTAGCTTGGACACTTGTTTATGTTAAACAATGGTTGTGTATACTGTGTGTATGTGTGTTTGCTAGATTTTCGACAACCAAGCTGGAAGTAGCAACAACAAAATACATGCTGAAATTTTACAGGAAGTTGTTGTTTTAGGGACGTTCCCACCTTCTTATTCCACCATGAACAAGTGCTGTTGACTTCGGCACAAGTTTGACAACTCAAACGCAAAAGAGAGTGAAGACTGTTTTTATGAAAGGAGTTTGATATTTATAGTTTACTATCGTTCTAAACACAGAGACAATAGATGTGCAAGTGTTGTGAATTTTCTGTTTCGAAAACTGTGATAGCTTTGTACTTTAAGCCCACCAAAAATAATTGTATGTACTATTTACGGTTCAAAATAACTTGCCTAGACCAATGTGAAGGGCTTATAAGATGCGGCACAGCCGAATATAATGCTCTTATTTGTTTTATAAATTGATTTGAGTTCATCTAGTTAAACAAAATCATAAAATCGATAAGTTATTGGCTTGAACAAAATTAAAACTCGACAAAATGGAAACTCTATCTAGTGTTTACGAATTCATACTTCTTTTCTGTTAAAAGTACTCATCTGTGTTAAAACAAAGTATTTTTTTTAGTATTTATTTGTTTATTAAACAAATAGTCAACACATGCCAATTTAGTTTGCTATTTTTATTTCAAGAACTTTCTGGAAGATATCAATTTAATTGTTATTTATGAAAAAATGAGGTTAAGTTTTTAACAAACAAAAAAACGAGTGATAGCAAGTTTTTTAAGCAGACTAACCGAAAAAAAGGCCTTGAACTATTTGACACAGTAGCATAACAATATAATGCCCTGAACACAACTGGAACGAACGCCGAATTTTTCGTTGCGAATATTCGTCTTAAAAAATAAAACACATTTGTGTATATGAAAATGCACACAAACAGTGCGTAGACTAAAATTCGTCATGCGTAACAAACTCTGCGATAGGTTTATTTCTATTTCTTACGCAGACGAACGACGAATAATTTGACACAGAATGACCATTTTTCTTTTATTTTGCTTTTAAATAATGTTTTTTTATACTTTAAGAATAATTTTCACTTTTTATTTGTTGCATTAAATACAATAAGTGTATTTAAAGTGTTGTATTTATATATTTTTTAAATAGTTTTTTTTAATTATTATTTTTTTCAAATAGTGCTTCTTTTTTAAGAAATATGGTATCTCTATCATAGCTGTTTTATTCGTTCTAAATGTGTTTCACTTAACGAATTAACGCAACGAATTTTAACAGACGAATTCGTCGTGTAGTGCGAAATTCGTCGTTCGTCCCAATTGTGTTTAGAGCATAATTGCAAAAATGTACTATAAGGTACCTTTACACGGTAATACAAAGTAATTAGATTTTGTAGAATCAAAATATTATGAAATTCTCTCCGTGTTTAAAAAAAGAGAATAAAAATCTGTTCTAACTATTTTTCATGTTTACACGGATGAGGTCGGTAGAATCAAAATCGGTTGTTTCTTGCCACTTTCCTTTTGGGGTAACGCCATATGGTTAAGGTTCAACAATATTAACAAAAACAACATGAAAAAAATCTGCTTTTATTTTGATTGTTTGTGTATTGTTTCATTAAGTGTAGCCACCTTCATTAGATGCTGTAAGTGCTGCCAATCTTTCACACCTCTGATGTGATGAGAATACGCAAGTTTCTAAAATGGTTTAGAAAATAAACATTTACCGAACACTTGCCAAATTTTGCATCCGTATTCTCTCCTACCCAATACATTATGCTTTTACATGATGAGATTTTGTATTATCCCACAACATTTTTTGACATATCGTAATATATGTATTACCGTGTAAAGGTACCTATAACAACAGGTATAGCGTAACTAATCTTTGGGGCCATGGTACAAAGAATAAGGTATACTTGTTCACGCAGCTGATTATCAGCTGTTTTGTGTTCACTTGTCAAAATTGTTGATATTTATTTACAAATGAAGCGTACTGCAAAAACGGTATATTTTTGAGGAAATTCAATTTATTACCATTTTAAGGGCTTGCAAACCATAATTTGCATTTAAACTATAAATATAAGAATAAATAATTGTAAAATAGGTTTAAAACTTTAAAAAAAATGTAGTAATTCCTTGCAAAATGCATTGCAATTTAATGCCACACAATTTATGTACACATGTACACGCCATGGATGGAAATGTTGATATTATTAAATTTTCTCCTTGTTTCAACTTGGTATTGATACTGCATAGTAAACTATGTATATATGTATATAATGAAATAACCATTTAAATATATGTATTGTAAAAAGTCGATTGTTAAAAATTTTGCAATTGATTGCATTTATGTAAGTCAAAAGAGTAGTGAAAAGAAACAAACTAAAATAAATATACAAACTACATATGTATAATAAAAAAGGTTTAAAGGAAAACATAATTAAATTAATAAAAGTATTTGAAAGGTCAATATGTACATATTTGTAAAATCGCGTTTGTTAAAAATTTGACTTTTATCAGAACGTATGTATACAAGCCGAAAATATTTGATATTAATATAATAATTCCACCATTCACACAGTGATAAGGGTATATATCAGTTTGTCATTCCGTTTGTAATTTCTACAATATTCACTTAATACCTTATATTCTGGACCCTTATAGATAGGGAAGTCGTCTGTGCGTCTGTTGAAATCAAGTTTCTGGACTCAAATAAAGTCACACATTAAACGTTTTGATATCAAACAATCAAAAATATCTCAGAGTCAATCGCTATTTAAAAACAGCAAAATTGGTTCACTATTGACCGAGATAAGTATAAGCGAAACCCAAAATAAAATTTTTTTTAGGAAAAATCCGTGCATATATCCCTATATTTCTCAGTAAATATAGTCACTCTTGCTACAAAACTTGGCACGAATACTTTGAAGATAGGAACTAAATGGGAACATTTTTTTTTAGATAGGATCAGGGGAAGTGGTGTTTGCCCTACAATTGCACAAATTTAATAAATATTTTATGTGCTATATCTCGAAAGCTATAATAGCTATAGACTTAAAAAGTTCTAAAAAAAAGGAATTGGACAATAAGACCTACATATAGAGAAAAACATTTTGGATAGGAGCAGGATAAGGGGTAACCCCCATGCAGATTAACAATTTTTATTAATTTTCGTTACGCTACTTCAAATGTTCTACAGAACGAAATAACTCGGCTAGATCAGATGGCTGGGTAAATAAAAAGACCAATGTAAAGGTAATTTAAGATTATGCACAGCCGAATATAGCGCCCTTGTTAAAGTTTAAAATTATTTGTATATGTAAGTTAGTACATGACCTAATTGAGAAAAGGCAACGTTTTAAAATATTTACACAACAAAAACATGCAACTCCCTTCCCTGAAATGCGCGGGTTTTTTGACAACTAAAAATATTTTACACAAACAAATCGCATGTTGTTTTTTTTTTGAAAATTGTTGTTGCAGTAATGAGTTTACCTTGTTTCTTGTACCATGTTTGGGGCAATGCCTTTAAAAGCCAAATGCGAAAATAAATGACAAATAAAAAACTTTTTTATTATTCATACATTAATTGTCAAACAATGCCGAATGTGAAAACTGTTTAAAGTTTTTACCAACTTTATCCAATGTCAGCCGAAAGTGTCTTAAGGGTGAACACTAATCGGGCTTGCAACAAAAAACCATAACAGAGGGCGAAACACAACAAATGTAACAATAGCAACAAAGGTTGATATTGCATTGTTTTGTTAGATAATACACTAAGACCAACAATACTTTCTTTAATTCATTTTCTGTTGTTACGCACCAGTTTTTTATCCCTAAGTTCTTTAATACAAATTTTATCTTGAATTCAGCCAAAATCCTACTTGAAATTTCTAAGTACGATCCATGGCGCAATTATGAGTATCAGGTGGTGTCGATTCTACAACAACAAAATTTTGTGAATATAATTTTCGTTTTTGTTGTAGTTTTCGTTGGCTCTGTTGTCAAAAAAAGATATGTAAAAGTAAACAACTTTGACTACCCAGCCTCGATTTATGCATGAAAAAAGTAGATCAGCTGTGCTTGTAACACCACCTGGTACGATTATTTCACCATGGTACGATCCGTACTTAGATTTTCTTAAATCAAGTTTAGTCGGGCCTTATTTTAAAAATCAAACGAAAAAAAATTCTTTTTTAAATAAAATATAAAACGGTTGTAGCTTCCCTTCTGATTTACTTGTTAAATATACATACCTTTGTTTATATATGATTTTTTTATATGAAAATACTCATACTTACCATGGCGCAATTATCTATCAGGTGGTGGTGATTCTACAACAACAAAATTTGGTGAATATCATTTTCGTTTTTGTTGTAGTTTTCGTTGGCTCAGTTGTCAAGAAAAATATATGTTAAAAAAAAAAACAACTTTGACTACCCAACCTCGATTTATGCATGAAAAAATTAGATCAACTGTGCTCGTAATACCACCTGGTACACATAATTTCACCATGATACTTACCATGCGTTTAACGATTGTATACTGATACTGATTTGTTTTTACATTTAAGTCTTATTATGTATAAGATATCACTTATTAATCATATATAGCCCAATGGGCTCGATTATTAATGTATAAAATAAAATTAAATGAAAATTAAATATATTTTTACTCGGAGGCCTAGATGGTAGCGCACTGGTGTTGCAGTTTGGAAAGTCTCAGGTTCAAATCCCAGCTACGGCAAGTACAGGAAAAAAGATTTTTCAAATAATTAATATTAAATATGCTTTAAGAGTGTAAAAAACAAAACTCTTCTTTATTAATAAGGCTTAAAAAATTAGTTCCTATTATAGATTTATTCCTTTTACGCTTAAATCAATTTTTTTAAGCTTATAATAAATACGTTTCGAACTTAAATCCATTCTTTTTGGGCTTAATTGTGGAGTAAAGTAAGAAAAAGTAAAAAATTCGTACTAGCTAAATCTTATTTGGGTAAAGAAAATTTTAACTTGGCTTAGAAAATTCCGCACTCACCATACTTTTGACACCGTTACGCCTTTATTAAAGAAAAGATTATTTGATTTATTTTTTTTATTTCGGATTAGTAAAGTTCCTAGACAAATCGATGAAAGACCTCAGATTACAAAACTTTTTTAATGAAAACAAGTCTTTTCGGGCAACCGGTTTATTATTTAAACATCTTTAATTTTAAATAATTTTGAACACGTAGCACTGTTTAAGCAAATGTTATGGATTATTTGTCTTTTGTTCTAATTTGTTATTTGATTAGCATTTGCTTATTTAACAAAAACTCTAAACGTGCCAATTTGTTTTTTTTTTAATTTTTTTTAAAGCCTTGAAGAACATTTGGCAGATTTCCTATAAAAGCGCAAATTTTTTGTTATTTCGCAAAAAAAAAATATTGAACTTCCCCAACCAAATGCTGTTCTTAAACTTAGCTCGCGTTATCGTCGCGATCATGTGTTTAATAATGGGGCCACCGCTAGTGAAAGGAAGCCGTTCTTTTAAACGGCGGAATATAACATGTTCCAATCAGATATTCACCGATTTTGCTACCGACAATATATATTGTCATGTGTTTCGTAATCCATGCCATAAGTTAAAGTACAACTATGATCATAATACCAGTAATATTTTGATTTTTTTTATTATTAAGAGAACGAATTAATAATAATAATTCACTTAAAAATATGTCTTACTTTAGCTTTGTATTCTACTACACAAGCTAATTGTCGAACCCGATGCATTCGAGAATGCGGAACTAGACAAAGTCCAGTATGTGGTGAATATGGTGGCAGCTATTCATATTATGGTAATTATTGTAAGCTGAAGAGGGAAGCGTGCGTAAGTGGACAACGTAAGTTTTGCATTATTTTTAAAAAAGAAAACAGTTTTTTTTCTTTTTTGTTTATTAGGCTAATTGGTTCAATTTTATTGTGATAAGATTTAATTGAAGAATTATTTTTGAAAAAGTTTAGTTTCCCGATACTAGCCGAGTGGAATGCATTTTCAGAGCCCGCTACAACTCCTCATCAGCACTCTTTGTTCGGTACTGAGCATTGGTAGTAAATATCTTCTATTTAACCCAAGTTTTATTGAAATTTGAATACGGAAATACTAGTTTGTATTTTACACATACTCTTATCTATAATTGTCAATTCTTGGGTTAGAACGAAATTTACGGCCTGCCATTCATTTTTCCACATCATGGCAACACCTTTTCTTTTATATATTCTTCATCTCACCACTTTATTTTTGCCTTATTCATCTCTATTTAGATGAGTATGAAGGCAGCATGCTTTTGCATGCTTTAGTTTTGTCTCGCTTTTTAGTTATGTTTTTTTTTTTTTTTTTTTTTTTTTTTTTTTTTTTTTTTTTTTGTAAATTTATTTTAACATTTCTAACAGCCATTCTTAAGGTACCAAATAGTGAATGCAATAGACATCTTTTGTTTGGGTAACTTTACAGTACAGCCCTGTCGATAGCAGCACAGCTGCGGTAAAACAAGCAACAATTATTGGGAAAAACCAATACGACCTTAAAACTAGTTTAATCATTTTTACATATTACACTGATACCTTAGTTGCACAATGTAGAAAATTATGAATAAAAGATCTTAAAATGATTTCTGGTTCAAATTGAAAATATTGAAAAATGTGTGTATGAAAATGCATATATGTGCATAAATATTTTGGCATCCATCCTAATCTTTGCATTTTGTGATATGTCTCAAGATCAATAATCGCTATCTGCTCAAATTTTCGTAAACGAGCCTTTTATTTTAAAACTGGCATAAGTAACTTTTTTTTAAAGTCGAGATATTTAAAGATATGAAAAATACCGTTCAATAGTATTTAGTGTTGCCATTAATCCAATTTTTTTCAAAAATTGACTTATGCCACTTTCCAAATAAACGGCTCAAATGTTACTTTATTAAAAATTTTTTTATTTAAGCCAAATATTTTTAGGATCAATGCGGGAGAAAAGTTACCCTCCATACAAAATTATATTCTTATACATATATCATTAAAAAAAAAACAAGTAAGAGCGCTATATTCGGCTGTGCCAAATTTTGTATACCCTACATATTAGTCTTTTTGTTAATCCAGTCACCTGATCTAGGCAAGTTCTTTCCCTAATTTGTTCAAATTTTGTATGGCAGCTTCCTTAGGGGGTGAAAATAGGGTGTAAGTATGTTCTAGGATAATGTTTGCAAAAAAAAATGAGTTGGGTCATTCCTACATTTGGCATATACGGCCACCCTGGAAGCTGTAGAGGAGATTTATTACAATTTCCCAAACTTTGTATGGGAGCCCCTTTAGGCGATAGAGATAGGGGGTAAGTATGATCTAGAAATATGTTTGGGAGGGGAAACTAATGAGGATCATCGTCCACTTTATTTCTCTAAGGCCGACTCTGAGGAAGTTATGGGCATTTTGACATCATTTTTGTAAATTTTGTATGGCAACCCCCTTAGACGATCTAGATAGAGGGAAAGTATGTTCTAAGAATATGTTTGGGAGGGTTTGTGGTACATTTTATTCCTTTACCCTAATATTTTCAAATTTTGTATAGTAACCGTGTAACGGGCTAAAGATTGGGGTAAGTATGTTTCACATAAATGTTTGGAAGGAAAATTTATATGGGGCCAGTTGTTGTTGTTGGTGTGGTTGCAGTTGTTTTTATAACTCTTGCGAGCGCTGGACGATAATACAGAATATGCTCAATAGTCTCCCTATCCCCCGGCTCACCACAGAGCCTGGGGTAATCACTGGCCAGTAGCCCTGCTCTCTTGGTATGTACCGCCGTATACCAGTGACCTAATATAACCCTCAATAGGAGGCTCTCCTTAGCAAAAATGAAAGAAAAATCATTGACTTTTAGTCTTTAGCTAATTTGGCCTATCTCGTTCTATGTCAATAAAAAACTTTTTATTACATATTTACCCAACGTTTCGTCAATTTTATGTTGACTTTATCAAGGGTTTGTAAATAAAATTTTTGTAAATTAAGTTAAAAACATTAAAAAACATTAAAAACGTTTAAAACAAATACATATTAATTTTTTCCCACAAATTTTTATTATATACATAAATAAAATCTGATCCTTATCGTATACCTTCAAAGGTTGATGTACATATTGGACTTATGAGAGGGGCTATACAGAGCATAATAACTCGATTGTGGGTAATTCTGAAAAATCATAGAATTTGTGTAAACCTTTTTGGTAATCATTCTGCTATACCTGAGTAACATATTTTAATTCAAAACAGTTTAACATTTTAAGAAATACCACAAGGCACTAAATTTTAAAATGCCCAAGAAAAATACAAAAGAATATAGTTCTCAACTTTGATGCCAAATAAAACCATTTTTCTTTTTATGCAAAAAAAAAACTTTTTTACCCTAAAAGGGTACCAAGACAAAACAATTCAAAAAGTAAGGTTTATAATCATTTTAGGGAACAACAGGACTAAAATTTTAAAGTTGCCATATGGCAAAAACAAAAATGGCGAAAGGGTTAAAAGATTTGAATTAAATAATAATTATATGCACAAAGCTTAATTTTTTATTATGTTTTATTTAAAAGTTTTCTACAGTTGCTATTTCTGTGTAAATTTAAATGAAAAAAAATCTTGTTATTAAGCCATTTTTTAAATTATAAGTATGTAAATAACACACGTTAAAGTTTTGGTATTAGTTTGTCTTAACTTAAATTCAGCCAATTTTATTGTAATGCAATGCGACGAAAATGATTATTTAAAGGTCCCTCATCTGAATAACCAGCAATTTCCTGAGGCACAATACCAGATTCCTCAATTGAAGTACAGGGTCGGCACATACACTGTAAGGGTGCCTTGGTCAGAACTTTTCTAAATTTACGTTCACCATTTTTGGCTTTGGGGCAAAATAGAGAAACAGCAGCTTCACGTTCACCAGATTCTTGGCAACACATGCAAGAACGTTCCATTTGCCAAATTTTACTACCAGAAACCTAAAATAAAATACAAAAATAATTGTTCGCTGTTAAATATCCATTTTTTAAATACAAGTTCTTTCAGAGTTCTTTTTAAATATCAAATTTTTATACAAAATTGATATTTAAATAAAACTAAAAGAAATAGAATTAAAAAAATGACCATTAGCCATAGTTGTGAAATATCTTCCTGACCTGCAAATAACTGGAACAACGTCCTACACAAGCAAACGATGGAATTGGTTTGGGTACACAACCGGGATATTGTAAAACATGGATAACAGGCGTCACTTGGCAATCATCACCAATATGGGAAATATCTTAAAAATCACATCCTTTTAATCAAGCACAAAAAATTTTAAACGTATTAGATTTTTTAAACTAATTACCATTATCTGTTGTGACAACGGCATTATCTCCTGAGACTTTTGCAACATTGTGCTGGATCACGAGTGCAAACAAAGAGCAACAAACACAAACAACAAATCTACCATCAGCATCGTGACCAAAAACTGCCAACATTGTTGTTTTACTCTTAACAATTATTTTTATTTTTTTATTTTCTTAATTAAATTGTTTTTTTTTTAATTATTTTTGCACACACTACTTAACTTGACTTAAGTTTACAAAGAACAAAGAAAATTCTTTGACCATTTTAAGCCTTTTATATCTAAAAGAAAAATTGTTAAGGGACCATGACCACAGACACTGTCATTTACAGCATTCAAAAATCAAACAACTAAACAAACTTAAAACTAATGGACGTCATGTTTTGTATGTTAATAAAAAATTATCACCCTTATTAGTGTTTATGTTCATGAAAGTGTCGAGATTTTAGGGCGGTTGTGATGCACACTGTCCTGATTTCATATATCAAGTGAAACTAGATAGAAGGCGTTATTACAAATTAATGAAATTCGACACACATATTTTAGTTTAAAAAACAAAGTTCAAAAAAAATCTAAAATTTTATACTTTTTTTCTTTAAGAATTTGTTTTTTTTTTGTTATAGCCTTAAAATCAAAGCTGCAACAATGGAAAGGAAACAAGCAAGGGCGCTATATTCGGCTGTGCCTAAGCTTATGTACCAGGGGCAGATCCAGGGGGGGGGGGGGGGGGGGTAACTATCCCAACTCGAATTGATTACACAAAGAAAAATTGTTTACAAACCATTTTAATAAATCTGCTCTTCTTTTACATTTTGGGTCATTTTTTTAAATTTACAGGATAATTTCTAGCTTCAGGTTGTCAAAGCATTTAAAATTAAGCACCTCAAAAGCAACTTATATATCAGAAAAAACGCAAAACAATATCATTAAATATAAAAAAAAATTACGATAAACAAACTTTAATATTAACAATCAAATTTCAAATAAAATTATTTTCTTGTTGTATTAGCACTAACAATCAAAAATTGTAAATACAGGGTGTCTGGTGGCAGATTTATATTTTCAAACAAATTTAAAAACGTAATAATTAACACAAAGTCTTTATAAGAGCATTGAACGATAGAATGGAAATGCGACTTTTATTTTTTAAAGAATATGTCATCCAGATGTCTTCCGCCAAGATGGACGCACTGTTCAAAACGAAGCCTTCTGTTCTGCGTCACATCGTGCAGTAAACTTGATAAAACTGAGACGATTTTTTTGAAGAATATTTTCCGGAAACAAATTCATCGAAGCTCTGGCTGTTTGTGCAGTCGGCCCATCCTGCTGAAAACACGTGTGTAAGTAGTACGATGGCTGAGCAAGCAGGTTTGGCAAAAGGAATTTCGTAATCATGCGTCGATAATTTTTACCGTTGAAATTTGTCGACTGGCCTCGAGAATTTCCGAAAAAAAAAAACGGTTTATATATCTAATGCGCAGATAAGGCACACCAAACATTTACCTAGGGGCAACGCAATGGTTTTTGATTTATAAACGAGGGTTGCTGGTTCTTGGAGACTAGTAACGGCAGTTTTGCTTGTTGCCATGGCCGTTTAAGTAAAAATTTGCCTCGACGCTCCAAAAAATGAGGTTTACATGGCGAAAACGCTCCAACATCATTTTAAAAAAATTTTTGCGTGAAAAGTAACTTTCTTTCAGTTTTTGAACGATTAAAATTTTATTTAAAGGGTGGAACTTTAGATCCTTTTTTTAATTTTCATGACTAACCGCTCTTGGAAATCCCAGTGAGGCTGCTCTTTTCCGTATTGAAAGTCGCGGATTTTTACTTAAACTGCTTTCAACCAGTTCAATGTTTTCGAAAGTCCTTGAAGATCGGCTGGGCCCTGGCCGGGGGACATTAATAGCCGAAGCAGTTGCGCGGAATCTCTGTTTCAATTGTTAAATAAATGACAATCAGATAACTTGCTCAAGAAAAAAAAAAGTTTAATAGTTTTAGTTAAAAAGTAAATATATTTTTGTAATTACTTGATATTTGTTGCCACTTTTTTCTGTAAATGTTGCCCCATCCTTAATTTCTACAAATTGTTTCTATTTCAGCAATATAAGTCACCCTTAAATTCAAATTTGGGTAAAATTGTAAATTAAGTAGAAAAAGTTACCGATTAGAAAGATTACAGACATTAACACCGTAGATGGCTTCTAAAATTAGTTCCACTCGACTAGTATCGAAAGTATCAATTTTTACCCGTGGTTCCTTAAAAGAAGCATAGACTTGTTGTTTCGGTTTCGTTAACCATTTGTGGCTTAAGCTGGCTATGGATTCAGACATGCATTTAAGCGAAGAATTAGGGCTAAGCCTGTATTTAGGTTTTATCGAAAATTTAAAAATTATTTTAAAATTTAATAAAGAAGGGGTCTCCTAAAAATTTTAATTAGAATTAGAAAAGGTTACATTCCTTGGGTTGTTTCTGTGTTAAATATCATTTATTCCACTGTACTTTGCATTTTCATACTTTCTTCGTTTTTCCATTTCTTCCAAAACCTAAAAATGTTTGTTACTCTAATTACATACAAGAAAATGAAATTATACGCAAGTATGAGTATAACATTGGTCTGGTTCAAATAGGGCATGCTGTGATGCAAAATATCTCGCATTAGAACAAACAATATGTTGTATGTTTTCTTAAGTGTTTGTTTGTAAAAAGAACATACACAGAAAAAAATAATACCAAAATTTATTTACCAAATTATGTAATTATGTTAATTTATATATATTAAGGAGCAATGTTAATGACTGAATCACTACTGAGACTTTGATTCGTACCGTAAGTTCCTTTTCATATGTATAGATTGTATATATCCACTAAGATAGGATTTCGAAAAATTCAGATCAGAAAGGGAGAAAAATAGGAAAAAAAACCGGAAAGTTTATGGCGTAAAGTATTGTATTTTACTTAAAGAATAAGAGAACCCCTTGTTTAGCATTTTTTCGAAATTTTTAACCCCAAAAGGTAAAAAATAATAAAAATTACATTTTAATACTACTCAGGTTTGTTTTCTACTTTATAAACCAAAAAAAGTGGAAGCATAATTTAAGTAACGTCTCAAAGGTCTCAAAAAATAAATATTGGTGCTTTTTGTTTAAATTTTGATCCTTAGGGATAAAAAATGGTTCAAAAACCGACAATAATTATATACACTGCGCTTCACTTAATTAGGTGCAGTATTTAAGAAATTAATTTAAGCTTACTGTTCTTAAGATAATTCATTGAGAAGAAAAATCTAAACAAGTAAGAGCGCTATATTCTGCTGTGCCGAATATTATGTACCCTTCACATTGGTCTTTGTAATAAAAATGCCTTTTATATGTGTGTTTGTATGTACGTACATTTGAACATACATATATACATACATACATACATTCATATGACAATATATACCTACGTCCAAGCATACAAAAAACTTTTTGCAAATTTGTTTTCTGCCCATCCACATGTTAAGTATACAGCGTTGCCAGTTTTCATTTGTTACATATTTTGTATGAAGCTTGTGATTTTGTTCAAGAAACACTGAGGCAATCGCAGTATTTTGCCTATATCAAGGTTCTTGGGGAACCGATCATGGTCGTTTTAAATAGCGATCATCTCAGGAATATTTATGATAGTTTGACGCCAGTACCTGGTCCGTGGTGCTTAAATTGACTTCGGAAACTTGATTTCAACAGAGTGGCATACGGACATGGCTATATCGACTTCCCTATCTATAAGGATCCAGAATATATATACTTTATAGGGTCGCAAATGGATAATAAATACAATAAATACAAACGGAATGGCAAACTGATACATATCCTTGCCACTTATGTGAAGGGTATAAATAAGGAAAATTTAAAAAAATGTTTCATTAATTGCAATCTGTGCTTTCTTACATTTTTTGAAGAAGGATTTTAATTATTTTTGCGTCAGTTATATATGTATGTATGTGCAGCGATTAAAAGGAGGTTGCATGGTTATTTGTGTCAATTTTGGCTACAAAATAGTTTTGCAGTTTTTACTGTTTCTCTAATAAATAAAACCTAATGTGAATATTAACTTTTATTTGTTACTTTTGCTTAACTTATAAATAAACAAAAGCAACTTTTAAGCTTTTTCTATTTACTAAATAAATGTTCTAATTAATTAATTTTGTTTACTAATTTTCAAAATTATAACAGTCGTGAGCGCTGAACAAAAAAAATCTTTTTTTAACAGGTTTTTTTGTAATAAATCTGCAGTTGTTTTAGCTATAAAAAGCAATTTTCTTTAAAATCCACCTTAAAGTCAATCGAAATGCTGTGCTTGAAGCTAGTTTCTGCTATTGCCGTTATCCTTTGCTTAACTTTCGAACAATTAAAAGTGAATGGAAATGGTCGCTCTAGACGATTTATTATATTTTGCTCCAAAAGTCTAAGCACCGCTTTTGCTACCGATGATAAAAACTGCTTTGTGTTTCAGAATCCTTGTCATATGATGAAGCACAACAATGACTACAATACAAGTAATTTTATCAGATTTGAAATAAAAAAATGTTTTTTAAATAATTTATAAATATTCATGTTAAGGATGGTAAATAAAAAGCTCAACACTTATTGAGATAATTTCTATTTTTTCCTAGCTTTGTATCTAACTTTCCGAGCTGATTGTCAAACCAAATGTCATCAAAGGTGTGGTCGCAGACAAAGTTCAGTATGTGGTGAATTCAGCGGTATCTATTCATATTATGCTAATGATTGCAAGCTAAACAAGGAAGCCTGCTTAAGTGGACAACGTAAGTTTATATAGGTAATAGTTTAAGGAAAAATAATTGCAAAAATAAGACTTTATATCTCTTGCAGCCATTCGTAAAGTACCAAATAGGTTATGCAACAGACATCATTTATATGGTTAAATTTCTAAATCAACCCTGGCCTAAAAAAAGTCAACTACGCGGCAGCAAGTACAATTTACAGCAAAAAGATGCGATTTTAAAAGCAAATAGAATAAATTATTTTGCTAAATTGTCATCCTGGTTTATCAGTTTAAGCCTTAAACTACACTAACGTCACTGAAAAAAATATCCAACTTTCCTTTATTATTATTTAAAACGTTACATACATATGTAATTACAAAAAGCTACACCTCTAGTTGAAAAACTTAACTGTTTACAAGTTATTTAAAAACGTTTTAATTTTAGGGAGAGTTTTTGCAGTTAACTCCAAGTTCCTTGTTTGATTGGCTAATAGATTGTGAGTCTGGCAGTTGTAATATATATATGTAAATATATATTATTTGCACAATGCGCTGCTTTGTGCAGCCACTTGATAATATAAAGCCTAAAGGTTCAATTATACGTGACTTACCATAACGCCATAACGCTGGAATGGCGGCCAGGAGTTTGCTTAGACTTAGTGAGTCAGGTATGCGTGGGGTATGTCTGGAGGGACATGCTGGCATTTTGGGAAGGGTCGCGGATGGTCGACTCCTGGGGCAGTCATGTGTGACGGACTACATGGTAGCGGAACTTGACTTTGGGATCCTGCCGAAGGTAGTGAGGCATGGAAGGGAATGGAGAGGCTGTATGAGGGGAGTGCAGTCTTTACTGACGGGTCGAAGATGGAGGTGGGCACCGGGGCTGGTGTCTATATAATGGACACTGGGGAATGAAGGTCATATAGACTTCCGGACGAGTGCAGCATCTTTCAGGCTGAAATTCTGGAGGTGATGAAGGCCGCGGAATTGATAGGGGAGGACGCGAGTGGGAGTGGTGACGTGACAATATACGTTGATAGTCAGGGCGCGCTTAAGGCTCTAGAGGGACATTTTGTCAGGTCTAGACTCGTGGGCGACTGCAGACGTGCTCTTAGAGCGATTATGGGCTTACGCAGGGTCAGGCTCTGCTGGGTTCCGGGCCTTTTTGACATTTCCTGGAACGAGATTGCCGATGAGTTGGCGAGGAGGGGATCGGCCCGGAATATTGAACTTAGTTGTGAGCCGGTGAGGCCACCACTGAGTTTCTGTTATGGACTGATAGGGACGTGGATAACGGTGGGCCAAACCTGGAGGGACAGAGCCGATTGCAGGATCTCCAGGCTTTTATGGCCCAGGATGGGCACTGACCTGCTGCTCAAGGAGAGCAGGGGGTTTCTGAGGCGCATTATTGGGACTCTCACAGGGTGCTGCGATGTGAGATGCAGGACGAATAAATGGGACAGGAACTCTCCAGATTTCTGCAGGGTATGCGGGGACGAGGAGGAGTTAGAGACGGTGGAACATCTTCTGTGCCACTGCCCTGGGCTGCAGACAGAGGTGGTTTGGAGGACGCTTCTAAGATGGACTTGGTGAGGTTCCTGGCAGTGGGCTGGGGAGCATCATAGGCTTCATTAAAGAGGTTGGGTGGCTGGGCAGCTAGGTGATTCAGAGCCTAGGACTACTGACTTTCTTACACATCTTGCGGACGGTACTCTGGCTTCTTTATCCTTTTTCTCTTACCTATGAATCTTTTGACTTACTGTTTTTCGTTTCTTCTCAACTCTTCTGAAGGGATTCACAATGGGCCTAAGGGCCTCCGAGTGGAGGTGGCGGACTCGCTACTACCCTTCGTAACCTAACCTACCCTAACGCCATAACCATAACCGTTGCCATAAAAACCAACCCTCAATTGGTTTCTATGGTTATGGTTATGGCGTAATGGTAAGTCACCTATAATATAACAGTGTTGCCCATAAGTTTGGTTCAAACAGCTGTTTACTGTAGTATGGTTATGTCACATATAAATGAACCTTAAAAGCGATTAATTCCAAATGCCCGCTAGTGTGACAAAACTGCCACCCAGGAAAGGCAATCTGCAACCGCAGAATGCCGGGCATTCGCAGAGTACATGCTCCAAGGCCTACTCGTCCATACTGCAAAAACGACATTTGCAGTACGAAAGTAGTTGGCTCGAAGCCTAATATGTATTTTAGTTACGCACTGGATATGTTGACAACACAGGCAGAATATAACTTCCCATTATGAATACAGCCGTAAGGTTTTTGTAGCACATCTCACAATATACATACATTATTACATATTATGTATATAAATTGTAGATTATTGGCAAACAATCAGGCATTTAACATTAATTTTATATTTCATTCAAGTTTTAGTATCTATGTAAGTGCATACTAGAGGCCTGCATCAAGTCCTATTTCAAGCTAATTCAAGATCCGGATGATTTTCTAATTCTTGTGCTGTTGTGCGATTAAACTGTTAAAGTGATGTAATGCAGAGTAGCTGACACAGTTTGTGTGATGCAATGTAGTGTAGTTAAGAATAAAAGAGTGGTGTGATGCATTGTTGTTGATACAACTTATATACTGTCATGATGTGTGGTCGAACAAAACTGTGTGTATTACACACAATTTTGAATGGATACATAAACAAATATATATACAAGCAGGCAAATCAAAATATAAAATTCATACGTAAGTACATTACATTACATATGTACGTACATACATTAAAAATCACCCCCGGTTTTTAAAACTATCACACCAGGAACATCCCGTCAACAGTAAAGTTTCGAGGTTAATTGAAATTTAAATGTGTGATCATGATGAATTGATGTACCGTTGTTGTTAACTTAAGTGTGAATATTTTTTTATTTAAGTTAAGTTGAGAAAACAAAAGTGGGGGCGAACAACACAGCACAGCACTAATTGTTGTGTGTGCACACGCAAGGTATGTGAAATGAATTGAAAAATCAAGATAATACTTAATTTAGTTACGTCTTGAGCTGGCCTCTAGTGCATACCGTATGTATGTGGTACTGTACCTTAAATTTTATCACCTGAGTTTATTTGTACCGATTGTTAGGGTTTGTTTTATAATAAAAAAAATTTAGTTTAAGTTTTCTCTAAAAAAATACTCTAAGCGAGACAATTTCTTTTCATTTGTTTAATTATGTTCATAAATTTTATTTAAAAGTTTTCACCTGTGTTAACTTAACCCCATATTCAGGAAAAACCTTAAAAGTTTCTTTTAAAAATTTTGTTAAAATAATAATTTCTTTGTACATATGTATATCATTTATATTTTTCGCGCATGTATTATTTAATTTTTTTTGTTTAAATCTAAAATATATGATGAAAACTAGTTATATATTTACTATAAACTTACTTATAAATTAGACAACTACCAATGTTTTAATAAAACAATATTTTTGAATTATTTATCTTTATTATTGCATTGTTAGATTCTATTAAAGAGTTTAACAAATTCGGCTAAATACATAGCTGCTCATATATTAGGGGGTTTTTTCAAGCAGCCTTAGTTTTCTATAAAAGCGCCAAGGCCTTGATATTCGCTTTTAAACTTACTGCCTTAACCAAACAAGATGTTGTGCCCAAAACTTTTTTCAATTTTCGCATTTATTCTATGCTTGGGTTTCGAGCAATTACAAGTAAAAGGCAATAATCGCCGTACACGTCCCATTTTAATTTGCTCCAACAGGGCTTATATCGCTTATGCTAGCGATGGTAAATACTGTTATGTGTTTCGCAATATTTGCCAAAGGATGAAATACAACGCTGACCATAATACAAGTAATACACACATAAATATAAGAATATAATAATTATTTTCCGAGTACAGTTATTAACTTTGAATTCTAATTAAATACAAATTATTAAAAATTAAGACTTAATTTTATAAAAAATAAATTGCCATAAGTAACAAACATAAAAATTCTTTCCATGTAGCCTTGTATCGTATTACAGCGTCTGAGTGTCGAGTTCGATGTACCCGAAACTGTGGTACGACACAAAGTCCAGTATGTGGTGAAATTAATGGTATCTATAGTTATTATGCTAATGAATGCGAACTGTGGAAGGAAGCCTGCATTAATGGAGAACGTAAGCTTAACCTTTGCGAAATAAATTAATGTTTATAATTTTGTTTGTTTATCTTCCATTTAGCCATTCTTAAAGTAAAAAAAAGTGATTGCAATAGACACTTTTTGCATGGTTGAACTGGGGAAAGCACTTATGTTAAACAAAAATTTTGCAGTGCAGCAACAATCATTTTTTTAAACCAAATCAAATAAAATATTTATTAAGATGTTTTTTTATGAATATATATTTTCAATTTAGTAACATTTTGATTTACATAAAAAATAAAGTACAATTTATTGCTTGCGGGTTTACAAAAACAGCAAGAAATGCTAAAAAACTATTTTTATTTACTATCTCTGATAATTTCGACTTGTACCTAGACCACAAGGCATACATAAACACTCGAGATGAGCGATGTGTTTGCACTGTTACCTAAAATATTGTTAATTTATGCAACGTTTTTGTGTGTGAAAACTATAAAACTGCAATCACACTATTCAATAGAACAATTATTTGCAAATCACATTCACTGTTCACTATGAAAAATAACAAGATCGCTCATCTCTATTAGATGGACAAATACCGTTTTATTGCATAAAAAAGTGACTTGATTCGACGCAATAACTTAAACGTTAGTGTAAGACTCTCGTGTTTAGGTTTTGCAAATTATTCCATGTCAGTGATCGGTCAATTATTTCACCTATCCCCAATGTTGATGTCATGAACAAAAGGCAGTAGAAGGCAACAAAAAAGTGAATTTTCTTAAAAACTTACTTGCAGAAAATCCTATAATTAGCTAATTTTTATTTGTTTTTAATATCAATAAATCGGTAATAAGTTAATTTTATTAATTTTTGTTATTGGTCTTACCAACACCAGCCAAGTAGAATGCATTTTCGAAACAATCTACGGATCTTCATCATCAGTACTCCTGACTGTAAATATCAGCGGTTTAACTTACATACATGTTACCTAGAAAGGCAAACGGATTTTGTTTTTTGTACTTTTAAACGAAGTTTATTGAATTGAACGTTTTATGACCCACAAACAAGTTTCTTACTAATGTAAACACACAAGATGAGAAAAAAACAGAAAAAAGTGAAATTTTCAAAAATTTGCCAAAAAAAAATGGCGCAAAAACGTGCAACGTTTTCTTTTTTCGTCTAAAAGTAGAGATTTCAGGTTTTATTGTAATGAAAAAGATATTTAGGATAATGAGTTCCATCACTTTCGAAAACCTTTTGATTTTATTTTTTTAATCAAAAGGTGAACAAAAAACCTAAAGCATGCAAAAGCATGCTGCCTTCATACTCATCTAAATAGAGATGAATAAGGCAAAAATAAAGTGGTGAGATGAAGAATATATAAAAGAAAAGGTGTTGCCATGATGTGGAAAAATTAATGGCAGGCCGTAAATTTCGTTCTAACCCAAGAATTGACAATTATAAATAAGAGTATGTGTAAAATACAAATTAGTATTTCCGTATTCAAATTTCAATAAAACTTGGGTTAAATAGAAGATATTTACTACCAATGCTCAGTAGAATGCATTTTCGAAACAATCTACGGATCTTCATCATCAGTACTCCTGACTGTAATTATCAGCGGTTTAACTTACATACATGTTACCTAGAAAGGCAAACGGATTTTGTTTTTTGTACTTTTAAACGAAGTTTATTGAATTGAACGTTTTATGACCCACAAACAAGTTTCTTACTAATGTAAACACACAAGATGAGAAAAAAACAGAAAAAAGTGAAATTTTCAAAAATTTGCCAAAAAAAAATGGCGCAAAAACGTGCAACGTTTTCTTTTTTCGTCTAAAAGTAGAGATTTCAGGTTTTATTGTAATGAAAAAGATATTTAGGATAATGAGTGCCATCACTTTCGAAAACCTTTTGATTTTATTTTTTTTAATCAAAAGGTGAACAAAAAACCTAAAGCATGCAAAAGCATGCTGCCTTCATACTCATCTAAATAGAGATGAATAAGGCAAAAATAAAGTGGTGAGATGAAGAATATATAAAAGAAAAGGTGTTGCCATGATGTGGAAAAATGAATGGCAGGCCGTAAATTTCGTTCTAACCCAAGAATTGACAATTATAAATAAGAGTATGTGTAAAATACAAATTAGTATTTCCGTATTCAAATTTCAATAAAACTTGGGTTAAATAGAAGATATTTACTACCAATGCTCAGTACCGAACAAAGAGTGCTGATGAGGAGTTGTAGCGGGCTCTGAAAATGCATTCCACTCGGCTAGTATCGGGAAACTAAACTTTTTCAAAAATAATTCTTCAATTAAATCTTATCACAATAAAATTGAACCAATTAGCCTAATAAACAAAAAGGAAATTTTATAAAATAAAAATTGTTCAAAAATACGCTAAAAATAAGTTTGTAAAAAACCTCTTTTTTAATTTCGAAGGAATTTTTTTATAATAAAACTTAAAATAAAAAACAAGTAAGAGCGCTATTATCGGCTGTGCCGAATTACCCTTCACATTGGTCTTTAAATATACCCAGCCGAGTAATTTTGTACTGCAAAATAATATAATAAAAAACCTTGTGCGAGTTTTAAAGTCCATAGAAAAAATAACAAAATTTTAACGTTCGCATGAATAATAGAAATAAATGAAGAAGATTCGAGGTCGAGAGTTTTAAAAGTTTTCGACATTATTCATATTTTAGGGTTAATAAAACTTGTTAAATGTTCTAGTCCCCCTGCTCTTCTCCAACTTTTTCACCAAAATGTATGAATTATTTGATTATTACTTTTTGTAGAATATTCGAAGTCGATAGCTGTAATAGTTTTCCAGAAGCGTATCGAAAATTTTATAAAAATTGTTAATTTGTATGGGAGCTACCCCTTTTTTTGCCCCACTCAAAAAATTTTTTCTTTAAAGCGTAGGCATTCTTGCCCAATTACTTTTTGTAGAACATTTTATTTCGATATCTTTTATATTTTGCGAGATATAGCGTATCGAATATTTTATAATAATTGTCGATTTGTATGGGAGCTACCCCTATTTTTGCCCCCACTCAAAAAATTTTTTCTTTAAAGTGTTGGTCTTTGCGTACAATTATTTTTTGCAGAACATTTTAAGTCGATAGCTCTTTTAGTTTACGAGATATAGCGCATAAAATATTTCCCCAAATTTGTGCAATTGTAGGAAAACTACCCCTTCCCCTGGTCCAATCGGAAAAAACTTTTTTCATTATTTAGGTCCCTTCTTTGGGAGTATCCGTGCCAAGTTTTGTGGCAAGAGTGACTATACTTACTGAGATATATAGGGATATATGCACGGATTTAGTCCTAAAAAATGGGTTACTCTGGGTTTTCGCTTATATCTCGGTCAATAGTGAACCGATTTTGCTGATTTTAAATAGCGATTAACTGGTCTGTATCTTTTTATTTGACTCCGGAAACTTGATTTCAACAGACGGACAGACGGACATCGCTAAATCGGCTTCCCTATCTATAAGGATCCAGAATATATATACTTTATGGGGTCGCAAATGAATAATAAAGAAATTACAAACGGAATGACAAAGTGATATATACCCTATCACTATGTGAAGGGTATAATAAAAAAAAATTAAATAAGGTAGCTGCTTATATAATTTTTCGCAGAGAAAAAATATCAATGTAAAATCTTTTTTTGTTTAGCTACAAAAAAATATTTTGTAAACCTTTCAAAACCATCAAAAGTTAATAAATTGCAGGCAAATTTACTTAACTTTCCTGACTTTGACAGTGCCTCAAAACGACAAATTGCAAGCAAAAGATTTGAAAATTCACTATCCGATACAGAATTTTGTTATCTGTCGAGCTGCGCACTTAAATTTTTACATTTCTTAAATTTCCATTTTGGCTGAATGTCCGGCTAGATTGGCAAAATACCCCTATGTGCGACGGATAATAGGAAGCATATAACATATATTTTGTTTGAATTTTAACAACTTTATTGTGCAGCAAAAAGTTTCAAAAAAAAATCGAACAAAGTTTAGTATTAATTTATTTTCGTTTACCCATGAAAGTCGTTTGACTTTTGGCAACACATACCGTTAACGATTAAATACTGTTTAAATTTGGTTGTCGGTATTTCCTTGATATCGGTATCGGTATCCAAATACTGTTTAAACGTTTCGGTAATAAAAATCCAGAAAATTATGCAAAAATTCAGAAAATTAGCAAAACAATTTTGAATGTTAATTAAAAATACATATATAGTATAATTTCCAAAAATTATTCAGGATTTAATTCCAATTTTCTTTGTCTATTCAAAGGGTTTGTTTTGTTGTAGGCTAAGTTTTTCTACATGCATTTCATTGGTTCTTAAGCCTGCATTACACGAAATGTTAAAAACTACATGCACATGAAGATCTGACGTAATTTTGACGTCATCATAAAGCCACATTGCTTTAAATAAATCGTAGAAGCTTTTTGATGACGTCAAAATTACGTCACAGCTGCATGCGCATGTAGCTTTCTACATTTCGTGTACTGCACCAAATCATCAGTAGACTTCAAGCAAATTTTAAAAAAATCTCATGAATATTTTCTACTTCTATATAATAACCTTATTAATAATAATTATTTGCATTTAATTAGAATTCAAATTAAATTACTTTTCTCCAAAAATGATTAATATATTTTTATACTTACATATGGGCATTTCCATGAATATGTCAACCACGGCTGGAAAAATAAAAGTCATCGCAACTTTTTTTTAAATATACCAAAGAGCAATAAAACACCTCAATTTTATTATGTAAAAGTATTTATAGCTAATTTTAATTTTAAAAGAGCAAAAATAGCAGATTAAATTGGTAATCTCTTTGATCAATTTCCAGAATTTGAAATTAACTATTTTCTCTTAACTAGTGGCTAAATTTAGGTAATTGTAATATTCCAATTATACTTTAAAAATAATGTTACAACATCAATGGCCAAGTTCCATTATGAAATTAAAAATTTAGAGTTCGAATAGCGGTATTTTTTATAGATTGCTTTGAATGATATTCTAATGTCACGTACGTAATGCAAAAACGTTATTTGTCGTCATCATTTGAATTCGACCGGTCGCAAGTATTTAAAAATAAAAGTTCAAAGCAAGATAAATCTCGCAAACAAATATTGATCGATTTTTTTTTTAAATTTGATGCAATAAAAATTTTATAGTCTTCCAAAGTTTGTAGCATACGATATTGTAAGTAACACAATTCAATTTAATACTTTCAAATTCCTTTATAATTATAAATATTTTATTAAGATGGGTAAAAATAGCTATGAGACTAAAAAGAAATGGAGGGAGGACTTGAAGAAAAACGAAGAACAAATAAAGATATACCGGAAAAAGGAGGCTGAAAGACAGCATATCTATCGAAAAAAGTTCGCAGATGCAGCCAAAAAAGACAAAAAATATAATTAACGACGAATTAACACACAATAAGTGTGATGTTTACTATTTTATTACAAAAACTATGCTTGAAATAAGCGAACAGTATGTAGATATATCGTCTATATACATATTTTCTGATTGGAGTAGCGCCCAATTTAAAAACAAATTTATTTTAAAAAGTATTCCCTCTTTTGTAAACAAATTTAGCTGCCAACATTTAGAATGGAACTTTTTTGCCACATCACATGGTAAAGGTGCAGTTGATGGAGTAGGTGGTACTGTTAAAAGAAAGGTCTGGCAAATTGTAAAAGCAAATAAATTAATCTTGCCAGATGCTTTCTCATTTTATGAATGTGCTCATAAATATGTGGAAAAAGTTAATTTGTTTTATGTTGCTACCGAAGAGATTGAAGGGTTTTCTGCTCATCTCCATGAAAAATGTCAAAATGTCCAGCCCATCCCAAAAATTAGAAAATTTCATTCGTTTACTTATCATGATAGTCAGTATATAAATGTGTCTCGAACTGCGTATTCAGTAAGAGAAAAAATTAAAATTTAATAATTAAGTGCCAGTGCCCAAGTACATAGTGTATAGTAAGAAATGAAAATAACCTTTTATTGTTTTTATTGCTATTATCACCGAATAAACATTTTTTAATTCTTTTTAAATTTGTTATGTATACATATATTAAAAAAACCTATTTTTTTCAAACAAATACTATAAGAGAAAAATCTGTCACATACGGTATGTCACGAACGATATTAAGATTTGTTCGTAACAAAATTATCTAAAAATCTTTTTGTATTTAAAAATTATGGATTATCAAGGAAAAATATTTGGCTTGGTGAAAGAACTTAAAGAAAGGAAAAAAACTTTTACAATTCGCAGATTTTCGTATATATGTGCATGCACCTCGACATCACTTCCTTTTTTTGTCACGTACGATATGCGCCTTTTTCGACCGATATTTTGGCCGGCAAGGTTTTCAAAGTCATGATTTTTTTTTTAGATTATAGTACCCTCTAAATGTAACATATTGACGAAACAATTTTTCAGTTACCACTCTTTTTGCAAAATCTACACCACTTTGTAGGCGTACAAATGTCACGTACGATGACATGGAAATGCCCATATGTGTGTATTGTATTATGGTCAGTGTTGTATTTCATCCTATGGAATTCATTGCGAAACCATCGGTAGCATAATCGATGTTAATCCTTGTGCAGCAAATTTAATTGGAACGTGTACGCCGATTGTTGCCTTTTACTTGTAATTGCTCGAAAGCCAAGCATAGAATAACGGCGAAAGTGGAAAACAATTTTGAGCATAACATCCTGTTTGGTTAAGGTAGGGTTAAGGGTTAAGGTCACAGACCTCGAACTTGTTTTACTTAATATATAACTTAGAGTTAATCAAATAGGTCAACTAATCGTAATACCACAAAATATTAAGGTAGTAAGTTTAAAAGCGATTATCAAATGAGCATTGGCGCTTTTATAGAAAACTAAGGCTGTTTGAAAACCCCGCTAAAATATAAGCAGCTATGTATTTAGCCGAATTTGTTATACTCTTTAATAAAATCGAACATTGCAGTAATAAAGATATTAATTTCAAAAATATTGTTTTATTAAAACATTGGTTGCTGTCTTATTTACATATAAGGATTCGAGATAAACGATACTTAAAAATAAAAAATTTGCAGACTTTAGTTAGTTAATAGTAATTGTATAAATATCTGCGTCGAATATTTTAGATTTAATTAAAAATTAAATAACACCTGAGCGAAAAATGTAAAGGATATATAAAAAATTAATAAATTTAACCAAATTTGTAAAGAAACTTTAAAAGTTATTTCTGAATATGGGGTTAAATAAACACAGATGAAAACTTTTTATTAAAATCCATGAGCACAAACATTTGTTTGTTTTCAAATGAAAAAAAAATTGGCACGTTTAGAGTATTTTTTTAACGAAAACCCAAACTTTTATGTTTTAGGACGAACCCTAACAATCGGAACAAAGAAACCTAGAAATTGAAATAGAGTAAAACAGTTGTGCTTCTGTGATAAAAGTTAAGGTACAATACCACCTACATACATACATGCATATGTACTTGCATACTAGAACTTGTATTAAATAAAAAATTAATGTTAAAATAGTATTAAAGTGATATCGGGGAATTATATGACTTCCTGTCCAATTGTTCGCTAATAATCTAAAGTGTATATACATAATACTTATGTATAACAATAAGTAAGAAAGTTATAGTCGGTCATGCCCAACCATATTATACCCTACAACTCAAATTATTTTACATTATAAAGTTAATTTTTGTTTCCGGGAGCTGGCCTTATATGGGACTCATGGTAAATAATGAGTTGTTATATTCTACATACCTAAATTTGTATGTTTTTTAATTTTTTGAAATTTCTAGTACAGTCGCCGATGAGGCCAGAAGACAACTTAGTTGGGAAAAAGTATATCTATCACCTTTTTGGCCCTTTTTTTTTGGGATTATGAGTTTATAAATATAAAATTAAAGGCTATAGACCCAAATAAAGGTTAAAAGTTAATGTTAAGGCCAAAACGTACTTTTTCACATTTGGGTACTTTTTTGCATATATATTGAGATAATGACTTTAGAAATACATATAAATTTAAAAGCTATTAACCCAGATTGAGGTTCGGAGTCAGCAAAGTGGGCAAGAAAATACTTCTTTCAAATGTTGGTACTTTTTTGAGTTGTTTTGAGATTTTTATTCTAGATACATAAAATTAAGGCAAATAAAAGTACTTTTTTATATATTTAAAATATATTTTTATATTAAAAAAAAGAAAACCAGATATTCTATATTAAGATTATATAAAAAAAAATTACACAAATTTTACTCTTTATGCTCATAATACGCTTTTGCATTTAGTACTATTGTTTCAGTCAACTGCACTTAGGAAGTAAAGGGTTCATTTCTATCATTTTATAAAAGGCCAACCTAGTTGCTGAACACAATGTTATATCTTTTTTAAGTACAGTAAGTAACATGCCATACAATTTAACTGAAAAACTGACTGATATTTGCGTTTAATAGGTTTCAATAAAAAACGTCTATATTTGCACTCATGCAACTAATGAAACTTCATAGTTGGTTTTCTATAAAAGCCCCCATTATCTTTTTTAACTCGCTTTAAAACTACCTTCTACATCAAGCCAAAATGTTGTGCTTTAACTTGCTCATCATTATTGCTGTTATCGTCTGCCTAACAATCGAGCAATCACCAGTAAATGGAAGCAACCGTACTAAACGACACATTATACACTGCGACAATAGAATATTGACCGTTTTTGCCACCAATAGTACCCATTGCTTTGTTTTCCGTAACCCTTGTCACAGGCTAAAATACAACCATGATTATCATGCAGGTAAGTTTAAAAAGAAATTTTTAAGAAGTAAACCTGTTTGCTTATTCCTTTTTTACTTTATAGCTTTTAATGTAACCACCCGAACAATTTGTCAAACCCAATGTCCTAGAGATTGTGGTTCCCGACAAAGTCCAGTGTGTGGAGAATATGTTGGTATCTATTCCTATTATCGTAATGATTGTAAACTCAGAAAGGAAGCATGTTTGAGGGGAGAATGTAAGTTTCGGATATAGTTTGAATACAAAATAACACTCATTTTCAAATAAAATATTTATTCCTCCTACAGCCATTATAAAAGTGCCAAATAGTGAATGCAACAGGCATTTTTTGCATGGCTAGATTTTTAATTCAGGTCTAGAAGAAGATGTACTTAATCAGCAAAGAAAATTGTTGCAAAAATATAGAATAAATTCTTTTATATATTGATAATTTACTTATTTTTCTAACGCTAAATATAATATAAGCTGCTTTTTAACATCGCACTGATGAAAACGCCTGTCATTTTTGTTTGTATTCAGTGTTTGGGTTTTCGTTTAAAAATATTTTTAGCATGTAGTGGGGACGGTTGTCGAAATTCAATGAAGACACAACCAACAAATGACAGCGTGTTGTCATTTTGTCGCACATTACAAATAGTTAGAATGTGACATCACAAAATGATGGAATTAAAAACGTCTAGTATGTACTCAGCATAACAGGTATGTATGCAGGTAGCCATTAAATCTTGTTAAAATTATTGTAAAGAATAGAAGTTTCCTTAATTTTTAATAAAGAGTTCCACATAAAACTTTAACATTTAATAATACAATAACCACATTATTAGAAAATACGTATTAAGTAACGGTCCGTCTATTTATTTCAAGGTGAGCAACATATGTATGTATGTATGTATGTATGTATGTATGTATGTATGTTTATAAGGGTAGAGCGAGTTTTCCAAAAAATTGTTTTAAAGTTATTGGTATTTCCCTTTTGATTCTCAAACACTTACGCAGGGTACACTTAACAAGGTAACAGCAAGGCGAATTCAAAAAATTCGCGCTCTGCATTTCCTTTTTGTGTTTGAACGATGGAATGTCAGAAAAATTGAAATTTCATACAAAATTGAAAATTTGTAACGTGAAAATGTCAAATTTATTTAAATCAGCTGGGCTCTTAATATTACCTTGTTGAGGGTGCCCTGCACATATGTATACACATTGGGGCTTAAGATCAGAATTTAAAGTATAAAGTCGAGACTTGCTTATTAGGGGGTCTAATTTTGGAAATATCGCATAGGAGCTCCGATTCTTGTTCCTTTATATTAAAAAAATAAGCAAAAGCGTTATATTCGGCTGTGCCGAATCTTATATAAGGTGCTTTCGCACGATATGTATTTTACACATGACTTTTCACTTTTGCAATCCACATGTAATTGCGTATGTCTGTCAAAATTGTTATTTTACAGGCGGTTTATAATTTTTGCTTTCACACGTACATATGTAATTACATCTGACATAACCTCCAAACCAAAATAAACAACTACTTTTCCTTGTTGTTATTCTAAAAACAGCTGATGACACATGCTTTGTCAGATGAAAATAGAACACGCTCTAATTACAAATTTGTCATATGACTTTAACATATGTATTTTACACATGCAATGTTTAAACGCGTTCAGACGGCAGATATCAATTTCGCACTGCAAAATTTGACAAGTCATGTGTAAAATACATATCGTGCGAAAGCACCTATACCCTTCACAAGGTATGTATTTTTGAACCCAGACTTTCTTTAGGAGCCCGCTTAGGCTATGGAGATAGGGAGTAAGTATGTTCCAAGAATACGCTTAGGAGGATAAACTAATAGGGATCGGTCGTACACTTTATTTCTCTAAGGCCGACTCTGGGGAAGTTATGAGCGTTTTCACACCATTTTTGTAAATTTTATATGACAAACCCCTTAGATCATGTTGTTAGGGAATAAGTATGTTTGAGAAATATGTTTGGGAGGTCAAACTAATTGAGGTCTGTGATAAATTTTATTCCTCTAAGGGCAACTCTGGGGAAGTTGTAGGGCAACCCTTTTAGGGCGCGGAGATAGGGGGTAAGTATGTTTTACAAGAAGGTTGGGGGGAAAATGTTGTTGATGTGGCTCTTACATTTGACCTTTGTAGAAACACCCTGGAAGCTGCGGCAGGGATAAAAAAAATTAAATTTTGTAAGACAACCCTTTTAGGGCGCGGAGATAGGGTGCAAGTATGCTCCACAAATATATTCGTGGTAAAAAATTAATGGGAGTCGGTCTTACATTGCAATCGTATAGCAGAACTTGAGGGCAGTTGTAGAGGTTTTTATGTACAAATTTTAGAGAAATAAACAGAGGTAGTCTTAGATTTTGGCTTATGTCAGTTGTCAGGTGATTTTGTTGAATTTCAATAGCAAAATTTCCGTAAGATTACCTGATCTTTTGATATCACAAACAAGTCCCCGAGAAATTTCATGGGGCCTTAAAAACTTGATTTCAACAAATTAACGAACAGGTGGACATCGCTAAATACAGTTTCCTATCTATAAGGTTTAAGAGATTATATACTTTATGGGGTCGCAAATAAATATTTAAGAAATTACAAACGGAATAACAAACTTATAGATAACCTTATATATAACCGTATCATTATGTGAAGGATATAAAAAATAAATAAAAATTTAAGATAATCCGATAAGCTTAAGTGGACCCGGAAATGATTTTAAATACTCAGCATAAACAGTTGCCCCCACATTTGTTTTTATATAGACTTCAATCAAACGGATGGAATAATTGACAGTTTTTGGTGGGCCAGAGTTTAGCAAGAACCCTGTGTTTAAAGTTAGTTTCCCTTACATTTTTGAGTTTGCACATAAAACTTCCTAATATTGAGCAAGCGATATGTTAAAATATGCTTACCTTTCAAGTGTTAAATTATTTTAATTTTCTATACAAAGCTTTCATACAAAGTTTATTTTAAAAGACGCTAAGAAATTTTAAAAATTGTTATGAAAAGAGGATTAAATAAAAAAAGCTACACGTGCCATTAAATTTCTATTTGAAATGCTATGACAAACGGTTGCCCCAAATAGGTTCAAATAAAAGACACCTGTATTTACATAAACGTTTAATATACCCTTCACATAGTGATATGAATAAACTATATATCAGTTTATCATTCCTTTTGTATCTTCTACAATATTCATTATGGATCCTTAAATATAGGAAAGTCAAGCCATGTCCGTCTGGTAAATTTAGTTCGAGAAGCCAAGTTAGGTCATACGCACCAGGTTTTTCCTATCAAACTATCAGAAATATCCTTGAAGCAATCGCTATTTAAATTCAGCAACATCGGTTGAATAGTAACAGTGATGGTTGATTTTTTAGCACAAAATCTATGAAAAGGTATATCCCTACAAGGCTCACTGTTTGCTTGGAGAATAATTTCACGTTAGTGAAATCATATTTATGGATGCAAAAGTTTTTCACATTCTGTATATTTTGATTGGGAGTTATTTCATTTTTGTTGGGAATAATTTAAATTTTGTTGGGAATTATATTATTTTTTTGGGACCTTCTTAATTGAGGTTATATATAACTTTTTTTAATTGGGGGGTTATTTTTATTTCTGTTTGGACTTATTTATTTCAGACTTCTGGACTTTTATGAAATAACTCCCAATCATTGGTATGTATTTTATTTTTACAGTTTGGAGTTTTTTAATATTTTTTATGTTGGGAGTTTTTCCTTTTTTGTTAGGAGTCATTTCATTTGAGAGTTATTTCATAGTACCGAATTTTGTTGAGCTAATTTCATGAAATTTTGGATGAGCAACTTTGGAGAAACAGTCAGGGCTATCGACTTGAAACCTGTTTCAAGTTTATAGTACTACCATATTATATCTACATTTAGAAACAAAGTAAGATAGGAGCAAGGGAAGTGGTAGCCGATATACAAACAGACCAATTTTATAAAGTAGTTAATACTCTATATCTTGAAAAGTATAACAACTGTCGACTTTTAAACTCACGAAAAGTATTTTTATTAAAGGTCTGCTTTTGAGAAAACTTGGTTTAGATCATAAAGGATGGTTACCAAAATTCCAACTTTTTACAATAGTTTATATATAACGTTTTTAATATGTAGGGCATTAAATATTCGGCCAAGCGGAATATGATGGTCCTAATTGTTTTTCTTTATCAAAACCGTAAAGTATTAGTGTTGGGATGTAACGACATTCACATTGTTAGTAGGGTTGACAAATTAAATAAGTAATCCCAACACTCCTTCTCAATGTGAAAGGCGTTTTACAAAGCAATTATAAAAATTTCATTAATTTCACAAAGTACTGATGTTTAATCTTCGCCAAATTTTTGGTTAAAATATCAGCAACCATGTCCTGTGTTGGACAATATTTCAAGAGCAACTCCTTCTTTTTCACGACTTCACGTACATGATGAAACCGAATGTCTATGTGCTTGGTCCTCTTATGATACACGGGGTTTATCGCAAGTTTTTCCGCACCTTGGTTGTCGATGTTTAGTTGAATAGCCTCACCAGATGAATATCCAATTTCCATCAACAATCGTCTTAAAAATATAGCCTCTTTGGCAGCATCTGACATTGCCATATATTCAGCCTCTGTGCTACTAAGAGCCACACAAGATTGTTTTCTGGATTCCCAGGATACGGGACATCCACCAACATAAAATATGAAACCGGTATAAGATTTCCGATCGAGGGCGTTACCACCCCAATCAGCGTCTACGAATCCCTCTATGGATTTGTCTCCAGCTTCGTATACAATCTTCATATCGATTGTTCCACGTAGGTAACGTAAAATTCGCTTCACTGCCTGCATATGTTCGATATGCGGATTCGAATTCCGTTGTGCCAGTTTCGAAACCGAATGGAGGATGTCTGGTCTAGTTGTAATAGCCAGATACATTAGCGCACCTATTACAGACTGGTAATCGTGCTGGTCAACCATCTTGCAGTCATCTTTATTACAAATTACCTGATGATTCGCTTCAAGTGGAGTCGTAACTAATTTACAGTTCTCCATGCCATACTCTTTGAGTAACTCCTTAATATATTGTGTTTGACACATAGTTATTGTACCTGTGTTACCTTCACGTTGTATTTCGATGCCCAGATAATGATGTAGCTGTCCCTTGTCAGTGATTGGAAAATTTTTCGCCAATAACTGTTTAATATGCAAAACAATTGCTTCATCCTCACAACCAATAAGTATGTCATCTACATATACTGCGACCAATACTAATTTTCCATTCACTGAGGCTTTATATAAACAAGGTTCATTATCACTCTGCACAAATCCAATTTGCTTAAGAACAGAAAACAGCTTTTCATACCATTCCTTTCCCGATTGTTTTAACCCGTATATTGCCTTATGAAGCTTAAGGACCATGTCCGGATATTCACGATTTATGAACATTTCCGGTTGACGTATATAAATGTCGTGGTGTATATCACTATTCAAATAGGCTGAGCTGACATCAATTTGGTGTAAATACATTTTCCATTGCACAGCCAATGCTAACATCAACCGTATGGTAGAATATCTGACCACGGGTGAGAAGGTCTCATCATAATCCACGCCAAATTTTTGATTGCAGCCTTTTGCCACAAGCCTAGCCTTAAAGCGTTCCACCTGACCAAGTTCATTTTTCTTAAGAGCGTAAACCCACTTGGAATTGATTGCCTTTGCGCCTTTTGGTAAATCTACTAAAGACCACGTACCATTTTTTCTCAAAGATGACATTTCTGAACACATTGCTTCGTACCAATTAGCACGATTTACGCCATTCATTGCTTCTTGTACTGTTGTAGGCACATCTTCCTCGATCATATTATGCAATTCTGACTGCTGCTTTCGCGGTCTGCCTGGTCTATTTGTTCTTATTATCTTTGGTTTGCCTCGCTTAACAATATTAGGCTTATCTTCAATACAACGTTCCACATCTAATTCAGCATCGTCAGCGGTTTCAAAACCAGCAAAATCACTCATGTTATCAGCACTCATATCATCAGAACTTTCACTGTCGGTCTCGTCTTGCACTTTATTAAAAACTATAGGTCCGGACTGTATTTCACTGTTCAATTTTCGATTATCAGTTTGAACTTCAATTGAAAGATAATCTTCGACACACTTTGTTGCAGGTTCTCCATTGTTGATATCATATGCATCTTCTTCAAATAGAACATCACGCCGTTCGACTAAGCTTTGTTTGTCCTTGTTGTACAAACGATAGGCCTTTGCCACCTGGGAATAACCCACCATTATAAAACTTTCGCCCTTAGCCTCAAATTTGCGTCTACCTGCCTTGTTTAAGGCTACTGCGTGTGAACCAAATGTTCTTAAATGCTGTACATTTGGCTTACGACGAAACTAAATTTCATATGGTGTTTTATTATCCAATATCTTAGTAGGACATCTATTACGAAGATAAGCCGCTGTGTTTATCGCTTCAGCCCATAAATTTTGCTGAACATTGCTGTGAACCATCATCGAACGAGCCATTTCCACCAACGTGCGATTTGCCCGCTCGGCTATGCCATTCTGTTGCGGTGTGTAGGGCACCGTAAGCTGTCTACTTATACCTTCGGCTTCCAAAAAATCATTAAAATTTCTGTTTACATATTCACGGCCGTTATCGCTTCTGATTATTTTAATCTTATGGCCAGTTTGTTTTTCAACATTCTGTTTAAATACCTTAAACGTTTTAAAGACTTCATCTTTCGACTTTAGAAAATACACAAATATTCGTCTCGAATAATCGTCAATAAAAGTTAAAAAATACCTACAGCCACCAAGCGATTTAATATTAAATGGGCCACATACATCACTGTGTACGAGCTCCAATAAATTGTTAGTCCTCGCTTTAGACTCTGTCGAAAATGGGCTTACATGAATTTTGCTCAACATACACGTTCTACACTGAGCTGATTGTGATATATTATTTAATTTCATTCCTATTACCATCGACTTACTTGACATCTGACCCAGGGATTTAAAATTAAGGTGGCCGAACCTATTATGCCACATTTTATCTGAATTACCAGCAGCATAAAGTTTTTCAGTTCCAAAATTCGTCAAAAACAAGTTGCCCTGTTTTTTGGCCTTTAATACCACTGTGCCATCATCACGTTGTATAGTTGCATACTTCGAATCAAACTTGACAACTAAGCCCTTTTCAACAACACGACTAACAGAAATAAAATTCATTTGCAATTCCGACGAAAAAAGAACATTTTGAAATTTTATCTGTAGACCATTACCATTATCAATTTCAACATCGCCTTTCCCCATAGCAACGAGTTGTTTGTCACCCGCCAACGAAATGATTTCGCTATGTTGTTGAAAATTGGCAAACATTTGTCTATCGCAACACATGTGTGCTGTTGCACCACTGTCGACACACCATGTCGTATTCATCATCGTATTATTGTGTGTTGATTGTACTACTTGCAAAAGCTGCTGCTGTCTTTTCTTCGGCTTCTCACATTTGCTTGCAAAATGTCCTACCTGCCCGCAGTTGTAGCATTTTCCTTTAAATTTGTTTCTGTTCTGCTTAATGCTCTTTTGCGTTCTGTTTTGCTCCTTCTGAAACAATTTCATCGTAAAAGCTTGTTGTGTATTTGTGGATGCTTCATGCTCATTTTTTTCCTTGTGACGGTTGCCTTCTTCTAGAATCTTCTGTTTAACAATTGATAAACTCGGCAGAGTATCCCGAGTTTCTATGGCAATAACAAAATGTTCAAATTCGTTTGGCAAACTAGAGAGCAACATGAAGACCAATAATTCATCCTGAATCACAATTCCCGTTTCCGCTAGTTTTTCAGCCAATTCTGTGAACGTATTCATATGATGGCTTACACTACCACCCTCTTCCATTGTGAAATTTAGAAGACGTTTATACAAAAATACCTTTTGAATGGGTCCTCTAGGCTTATAAGTTTCTTCTAGCCGCATCCATGCCTCATTTGATGTCACGCAATTCTTTATCATCCCCAATTGGGTTGGTTTCACGCTTAACGTTATAGATGCAAGTGCACGCTCATCGTTTTCATCCCAAGAAGCTTTGCTTATTTCATCCGTTGCAGATTCCTTCCTTACACTGCCATTAACAATCTTCCACCAGCCACTATGTATCAGCACACTGCGCATTTGTACACACCAAGTATCGTAGTTCGCATCATCAAGCTTTTCAATCTGATACAATGACGACATTTTTTGTTCAGCAATTTTTCTTAAAAAATTTGCTATTAAATTTTTCTTTATTCCCTCTTTTAAACTTCACAAAAAAAACAACTATCTATGGCTCAAAAATATCCGGGACGGTGTCCTGGGCCCATAACCTGTTTTAAGTTTTTATTGAAAAAGTTTTAAACACAAAAAAATGAATGAATTATATCAGAATAATAAATAATAGCCTCCTAGTTTTTCAGAATATAGAAATAGAAAGTAAAGAAAAATTAGTAACGACATTCACATTGTTAGTAGGGTTGACAAATTAAATAAGTAATCCCAACAATTAGTTGAATTGCTATAAAAGCTTTAAAAATTATTGATAATCGCTTAAAAGTTAACTGTCTTACCTAAGCAGATGTTGTGTCAAAAGTTAATTTGCGTTATCGCAGTTATATTGTATATTATTTTGGAGCAATCACAAGTAAAAGGAAGCAATTTGGTTCCACGACAACAAGTAACAGCTTGCTCCAATATTACGCACATCACTTTTGCAACTGATGGCATCCACTGCTATGTGTTTAGGAATTATTGTCATAGGATAAAATATAACAATGATCATAACACAAGTAATATTTTAATAGATTAAAAAAGTTAAAAACAAAAAATATTCTAAGTAATTGAAAATATTTCTTCCCATAGCTTTGTATCTCACTACACAGTCCAGTTGTCAAACTCGATGTACCCGAAACTGTGGTAGACTACAAAGCCCAGTATGTGGCGAATATGGTGGTTCCCATTCTTATTACGCTAACGAATGTGAGCTGTGGAAAGAAGCCTGTGTTAATACGAAACGTAAGATTTTTTCTTAAGAAACAACTTTAAGGCTCTTAAGTTAATAACCACATACATACTTACTTATTCTCTTTCACAGCCATTCTAAAGGTACCAAATAGTGAATGTAATAAGCATTTTTTGTATGGTTAAAATGGAAGCAAACTTAAAATTCACAATTATTATTGTTATTTAAATGCAACAACCAACAACAGACATTATAATATTTTACTTTAATTTGTAAAAGTTATTATAAATAAAAACGCTAAAAATTTCCCCGATAATCATGTAATTAAATTTACCCTGCAAATTTAGTTTCTGTTCAAGAAATGGTTTGTTTTGCAGAAGTTATAGAATTTTTCAAAGCCTATGGACAGAGAGATATTTTTGTTGAAAAATAAATAAAGCTCGATCTTTGTCAATAAGATTTGAACTAATCTTCTTCTAGCCATCAGAACTGTCAGTTTTTTCAGGCTCCATCGCCAAAAAAATTATCAAAAAACGTGAAAAATCGCCAACAAATATTTTTTTTAATTTTTACATTGAAAAAGCCGCCAAAAATTCTCCAAAAGGTAACTTTGTTAACTTTTTGACGAAACTGTAAAATTATTTGGGTTTATTTTTGTTGTTTAATGGTCAGTGTAGAACCCACTTAATATAACATAAATACTTTTAAAAACAATTGCTATAAGTAATATGTTAAGGGTGAAACAGTCAAAACAACTGTTTAATGTTTGAGTTTGATTATTATAATTCTCAAAAAGTTTATTATTATTTAAATGCAGAATATAATTCTAAGGTTTTTTCAAGAAATTGGTTGAAGTCTGCTGATCATTTGGTGTGAATCCTACTAGGAATTTAAAAAAATATATTGCAAACTCATAAATTTCAATTAAATTAAAACAACAAAAACTTTGCAGTTTGCTTAAAAAAGCGCCAACAATATCGCCATGTCGCAAACCTAAATATAAATGGCGCAGCATATCCGCCAGACTTGACGCCTTATCGTCATTGTGAGGAGCATAAAGATAGAGAAAATTAAATTTTATAATAAAACAAAGATGCACCTGCGAAGAAATTTAACAAAAATCATAATTTAACAATTTTGAGTTCAAACTCTGTTTTTTATAGATAATGCAGTTTAAGATATTGAACGCTACTACCGACCGCCTTACCACTTATAACACATACAAGATTATGTTGCCACATACTCAAAAATGTACAGGAATAAGAGATATAGAAAATTATTATAATATTTTTTTTTTAAATAACAAAAGCAGGTAAAAGAAATTCCGGAAAGTCAAGTAAAGTTTACCATCTTAATAAAAAAAAAATAAATTTTAGAAAAACAAATTGCTTTTCAAATTATTATATTTTTTATTAAATTTTGAAAGATTTATATACGTATGTACATATGTATATATGTATAAGAAAATTTTTTTCTTAGACTTATTTGTTACATCTTTTACGCACCTAAATACATATTTATTTTTTTAGCAAGGATAGCTATTGAAATATTTAATACAAAGATAAAAAGTTCAAAGATTTATATATTGCAAGGAGAAACAACGAAATTGTCTGTTGTCTGGTGCGTGTCTTTTGGTCTTTCGTGTGATTCGGAAACTTGCTCTTATATCAAGGGACATTTTGAACAAACCGCAATGACCTTGCTAGATGTTTGACAAATTAATCGTAGGCTTTTTATTTTTCTTCTTAGGAGTAGTCCGAGTCATTCTATACTTTTGGCCAGGCAGCTCTATTCAACAAAAAATGACCACAGATATAAGAGTTTTGGATACTCTCGTTTGCTTATTTGACTCCTGCCAACTTGTAATATGTTTGTGCACATCAAGAAATTAGGTTTTTAAGATTTAACGATTGTAACAAAAATCCTATTTATCTGGCAGCTATGCTTTAGAAATATCTTAGGTGTACAATGGTAGCACTGTTGTTAACATAACAAATGGAGCGGTATGTTCAGTGAAAGTTTTTATTATTTAGAAACAGGCTTGCCGGTGTTGCATACTAGCACTTTTAGATATTAGGCATGAGATTAGCTTAATTATCTCGACTCCATATATATATTCCAACGGTACATTAAATAAGGTAAATAAGCAAATAATCAGCTGACTTTTATTACCTCTATATGATATATAAATATATGGTAAATTTCACATAGAGAATTTTATACAAGAAAGTATTAAGAGTACAGCATATACAATACTACAAAAGCGTATATAGGACAATGTGCACACTGTGGTTGGAACTGCATTCAAGCTGTGTAAAAGTTTTTTACAGGGACGAGGAAACTTTTTTTATACACCTTGACTTCCTATCACTTTAATCAATACATTTTAAATTTGTAATTATAACAAAAAAATCAATACAATTTTACATAAATTGACTAACCGATTTCCTCATCCCTTTAATATTATTAATATATGTCGTCGTTATATAGTACCTCTAAAAAATCTCTTTTTGGAAACTTGTGTTTAAAGTTGCAACATTCAGTATTTATTTATTTATTCATTTATTTATTTATTTATTTTTATTTTTATTTATTTATTTATTTATTATTTTTTTAGTTAAATATTAAATCAAATGATGTAAGGAACCTCATTTAATAAAAAAATTATAGGTAAATATACGTAATATTTTTTAATTTTACCAAATAATTGTTACAAATATATAAGCCCTGAAGAAGCTACACATTGAGGTAGCGAAATATTGGTGAAAATAAAAAAACAAATAGGAGGTCTAAAGCTTGAAGAAAACAAGAAGAGTACCTATAGATTTTAAAATCGTGCATTAATTTTTTGACGCAATGGTAGCACGGAAAAGATACAACCTTAGTTTTGTTTGAAGTATTTGCAAACAAATACAAATATATTTGTTATTTTGCCAGCATTTGTTAATCAATCCGTAGTAAAAACGGGCGTGTAAACAAAGTCGGTTAATAAGTTGAAGTAGTTTTATCCAAGTAAAAAAAGTGCAAAGCGTGTTAAAAAAGTTATATATATAAACAAGCTAGCCGCTTTTCTGTTTAACAAATTTTTTTAAGTGAAATTTGTATTTACTATATCTAGGTTTTTGTACAAAAACAGTCGTCGGCGTCGATGTTCTGTAGCCGTCGCTGCTTTTGTGCTGTTGGTCGTTTATGTTATCTCATTGGTTTCTGTTTGTGTTATTATTGCTATTGGAGTTCATGTGAATGTGACATTTAGTACAAATAAATAAAAAAAAATTGCAATTGAAAATAAAAAGAGCAAATAATTCATTTTTAATGCATATATTAGTGTTAAGATAATTACATTTTTTATGTATGGTTAATGTGAAAAAAACTGCAGCTGTTGTTTATAGAATTTCTTTGGCAAAACATCCTTGAATATGTGAAGCATTTAAGAATCTTGGCAGAATGTATGTACATATGTACCTTTGTATGTATTTTAGAAAAAATATTGTTTTTCTTAAATTTAAAAAGATTGCTGGATTTATAAAAGTATGAACAAACCAAATACTAACAATAAAAATCGTATCAAACGAAAATGTGCCAACAACTTTACCTGTTTCCAATACAAAAACAAGCACAAAATTTTCCACCACTATTACAACGGCCCCTTACTATAAGTGAGTTAACAAAACTTGTTTATTATCAACACTTTATACCAGAAGATCCTTTTCATCATTATGGCTACCATGCAAGGACATTGCAAAAATTTCGAGGACTTACTTCGTTGCCTGTCCGCTTACGCATACTTTTATTAAGGAATAACTGGGACATGGTAACATCTGTCCGCAGACCGTATCATTGGTCATCATTCACGTTTTGTTTTATGTTTTTTCTGTTGTTCTTTTTGACAACTTCCGTACGGTGTGTCCAGTCACACAATTGTCAGCACCTGCATCCCAAGGCTAATGAGGTAAATTAAAAATGTGTATTATATAAATAAATGTAGTATCCAACGCCCACTTATAATAACAACATAAGGTACTAAGCAAGGCGCACTCATACGTGTACCCTGATACTAAGGTAACAGTAAATTTTTGAAATGGGTTGCCACATTCTTATATGTTTTGTTTTGGGATTTTCTATTTAACACCAAGTTTTTGTTAAATTTTATTTTCCATGATAAAAAAAAATCAACTAATGTGTTTTTTACATAATCAAGTTATAAAACTTCATTTATTGATAATAAGGTATAATAAGGTTGGCGCATTTAATTAGGATAAAAAAGTTTGCGCTCTTCTGTGCAAAAGAAGAGTTTTGTCCTTAAAACTGGATTATGTCGAGTGTTTGCTTATCTATTTATCTTGCTGATTTTAAATAGGTCTGATAGTTTGACAATCAAACCCGATTTTTAGGACATGAGTTAGAGCCAGAAATTTGATTTAAAAAGACGGGCATGGTTCTTCCATATCTGTAAGGACCCAAAATATTTTTATTTATTTAATGGGATTACACAGGGCAACACGAAAAAAAATAACCATATTCAGACATCACTACGTGAAAGAAGACCAAAAAAGAAAAGACCCGTGTCTCCCAGTTTTGCCCAAAGTCATGCACTTTTTTTGTTATGGGCCCCCAAAGATTTGGGGCCTTGGTGCCATTTTTGCAAAAAGTGATAATTTTCTCAGGCTCATATCTTGCAAACCGTTCGGAATTTTAATTTACTCTTTGAGGCAAAGTTGTAGCCCTTTTTAAAAGAAACAAAAGTAATGAACATAAAAAATTAAAAAAAAAATAATTTTAAATCAAAATCGCAAAAAACTTTAAAAAATTCAAATTTTTTTTACCTTTTTTTCCCTGTTCTGGTCCATAGGTAGCAAACCTTTCAAAATTCAAGGAAACAGTCAACTACAAAAATTTACCTAACATCCCAATAAATATAATAATATAATAATAATAAGAACATATAAACTTCCTAGGAATGATTCTTAACATCGTTTAGGTAGCGCTTAGGTAGCCGCAAAAGTTAAAAATTTTACGAAAATTTTTGAATTTCATTTGTTTTTTATTTTTACAAAAAAAAAAAAAAAAAAATATTCGTTGATGCCCCTGTACTTGCAAATCGCGCTATCTTAAGTTGAGGATCCAAATCGTCGTCCAAATCTGACGCTGATTCAGAACTTATTGTGTCCACAGGCACGTTGCTTCCAGACTGCTTTCCATCATTAGCTTTTTCTTTTTCACATACCTAATTAACATCATAAAGGGTTATCTTGTGACTCCACTAACATACCTAAAATGAAGTAGAAAAGAAATCAAAAATAATACAAGACCATGCAACAATAAAATTGATATTACCTCTGCAAGCAATGCGTCGAATTTTTTGCCTTTGTACCGTTTTTCCATGGGCATTGTAGTTTGGTGGAACCGTTCTCCTTGCTCATCGGATTCGGTAGGGAGTCCTTTAATAAAGTCGTCAGAATAAAAATAAAGAAAAGGCAGCTTTAACGTCATCGATATGCCGATTTTCTCAAAATAATACAGCATTTCTTTCACCCATTCTCTTGCTTTCGGTTCCGCGTCTCGATCCCCACCACGCTGAAGGTTAATCCATGCCATTGAATGATTTTCATCAAGCGATGAATCAAATTTGCTCTTGAATAGCTTCTAATGTCAGGGCCATTAAGTACGCCTATTAAATGAAGACAATTATAAGGGCAGAAAAGAAAACATTAACATCGTGTAAATAGCTATAGTACAACGAGGTGAACAAAAAATCGTTCTAAGTTTACTGCAATAGCTTTTTTAATTTTGTCATCGCTTGAACAATTTACAACGGCCACTTCAATGAATTTTTTAACAATTCCTAATTTTATATGGAGCAAATGCAGCAAAATGTCTTGAGTATTGTCAATTAAAGGTGCATTCTTAAGTCTATGTTGTTTCATTTGTTCCTGCACACTTCCTCCTTGGGCCCATGAATTACATTGGAATTGATTTACAGGTGAGCGCAAATCCCAGTTACAAAGAAAACAAAAGAATTTTGGAAAGCCGCCCGCATCGATGATTCCTTGCAAAATATTGATGACCTTCAAATCACAGCAAATCTTCCATTTATATTCGTAGAATTTGATTTTTTATTAGCTATTAGTTTTGGTCCATCTCTTTCCTGTTGGGGCTCATATTCGGTATCAAATCGATCTTGATTAGTAACACCACTTGCTGTAGTCATTTCTGTAAATTCTGTCCTACGTTCTGGAGTTTGCGGCCTTGGGAGTACAAAATTTTCAGGTGCAAGTACTGGAAGCGTGGCTGTTACAGTTGCTTTATAAATTTTGTTCTTCTCATCATGTCTATTTAATCAAGATGTGTAATTAACGGATGCATTAGAACTGGTTCCACCATGATCACCTGGGCGATTAATACAGTTTACCGGCTTACAATATTTCATACTATGTTTGCCTCCATTCAACCATGCTATGAGATTATTATAACATTGGTGACACACTGCGTTAGGTGTGTAATTTTCACCGGTCAAATCTATTTCGTCCAAAAATAACTTATATGCTCTTTTAAACTCACCTGTTAAAAGATTATTTTCCTTTTGAAATCTTGTAGAATTATTTTTTCTGATTTGATGACCGCAAATGTAGCAAAAGAAATAAATATTTTTACACTGCATATTGAAATTGTCAGTTGCCAATGTTGTGTGCGAATTATGCTGTAGAACTTTCTCTATAACTTTCACCGCTGAGATCTTGTTGACGTCGCGCTGTGTAATGCCTCGATGTGGGAGTCGCGTCGCTTTTATATTGTGATCTGCGTTCCTTGATGCGTGTGCGGTCGGTGCGTGATCGCGTGAGCTGTTTACTGAAATCTTAGGTAAATTTTTGTGGTTGATTTCTTGATAAGTTTGGGTGCAATAATTTCTTCTTTTTAAATTTATCCAATTGCTATTTTATTTTGGATTGTCCCACTTATTAAAAAAAAAATTGGTAGTAGGTACATATGTAGGTAATTTATTGTTGGTATAAACAATAGTTATTAAAAAGTAATAACAAAGAAAAAAAAGTATGTACATAATTTAATTAAAGGCCGTTAACGATCATTATTGCGATTTGTGTATGATGTATTTTGTTGTTTAGGGTTTCCTGCAATTTTAAAGTTTGCCTACCTGTTTAGGTTGCAAGACTTTTCGCGGCTATCTCACATGCATATACACATATTTATATGCACAAGAGTTCTCTATTACACTAAAGACAGATACAATATATATGTAATTAAGACAATTTGATTAAACGTAAGGAAGAGATAACTTCATAACTACATGTATGTACATACACACATTTTGGGGGAAATTTTTAACTTTTGCGGCTACCTAAGCGCTACCTAAACGGTGTTAAGAATCATTCCTAGGAAGTTTATATGTTCATAAAAGTTGTTTATTGGGATGTTAGGTACATTTTTGTAGTTGACTGTTTCCTTGAATTTTGAACGGTTTGCTACCTATGGACCTGAACAGGGGAAAAAAGGTAAAAAAAATTTGAATTTTTTAAAGTTTTTTGCGATTTTGATTTAAAATTATTTTTTTTTTTAATTTTTTATGTTCATTGCTTTTGTTCCTTTTAAAAAGGGCTACAACTTTGCCTCAAAGAGTAAATTAAAATTCCTAACGGTTTGCAAGATATGAGCCTGAGAAAATTATCACTTTTTGCAAAAATGGCAAAAAGGCCCCAAATCTTTGGGGGCCCATAACAAAAAAAGTGCATGACTTTGGGCAAAACTGGGAGACACGGGTCCTCTCTTTTTTGGTTTTCTTTCACGTAGTGATGTCCGAATATGGTTATTTTTCCATGACTTAAAAAATTACACACAGTGTTACAAACGAATATTGTAGAAATAACAAATGGAATGTCAAACTAATAGGTATTAATCTTTAAAACTTTGTTAAGAGTAGGTATAAACTTTTTTGTGAGTTTGAAGCTATTACCTATGTATGTGTGTATAAGTGCCGATGTGTCTAAATGGGATGCTGTAAGAGTTGACATTAATGCATTATTATTGCCAAACTATCTACAATTTCAAAAGTTTTTTCTAAATTTATAGTTGAACGAGAACAAAACAAATCTTGTGTTATTTTCTTGATGGCTTTGTGCAAATAATAGACCGGGTGTTATTCTTGTTGTTGAGTTATAGGTATTGTATTTTAGGTTTGTAAGCATATTATTTGTTACAACAATTGCAGTCACGTTGCTGTTGATGCTAGGAAGGAGTGTTATGAATTTGCTTAGTGACTGTTAATCATTTATATAAAAAATCTTGTCAAACAACCTTAAGATAGAAAACCAGTTTCTCATTTCTGATTTGTACATGTATGATTGTTATTGTTGCACTGTGGTGCTTTTTATTTGAAATTGGCAAAATAAATAAAGCATCGCACAGTGTTGTGATTTCATGTAACGAGTCGCCAAATATAGAATGAGTACTTTAAAGTAATAAAATTTGGCATAAATACTTTGATCGATCGAATTAAATCAGACTTAAAATTTGATCACTTAAATTCCAAGGATTCCTATCCATCCTTGTAAATCCTTAATTGCCACAAAGGAGAGAAAAAAGATAGCTTATTTAAATTTGATACAGAAATTAACTAATATAACATGTTTTATGATCTGTGCCAATATTCCATTACGAGCAAGGAAGAATACGCCTGCCTCAAAAACTGTCATTTTCAAAAAAGTAAAACAGCGAAAAAATTAAAATTTCCTTTTTTAAATTTGGTAGACAGACATACTTTTAATACTAAATACTCAATCCCGTGTATTTTTTCCGGTACTCAATTTTTTAAAGTAAGTACTCAATACTTTTAAGGTTGTATTTTGTAGAGCTGAAACCTATGAATCGAATAACGCGCACGCTGCATGAACAAGTTAAAGAATTTTGCAAATACATAAATATTTTCGCTTTTATTTTTATTTTTTTTTAATAGTTTTACTACCCACATAATGCTCTAAACACAACTGGGACGACCGACGAATTTCGCACTACACGACGAATTCGTCTGTTAAAATTCGTTGCGTAAATTCGTTAAGTGAAACACATTTAGAACGAATGAAACAGCTGTGATAAAGTGACCATATTTCTTAAAAAAGAAGCACTATTTGAAAAAAATAATAATTAAAAAAAACTATTTCAAAAATATATAAATATAATACTAAAAATACACTTACTGTATTAAATGCAACAAATGAAAAGTAAAAATGATTCTTAAAGTATAAAATACCATTATTTAAAAGCAAAATAAAAGAAAAATGGTCATTCTGTGTCAAATTATTCGTCGTTCGTCTGCGTAAGAAATAGAAATAAACCTATCGCAGAGTTTGTTACGCATGACGAATTTTAGTCGACGCACTGTTTGTGTGCATTTTCATACACACAAATGTGCTTTATTTTTTAAGACGAATATTCGCAACGAAAAATTCGACGTTCGTCCCAGTTGTGTTTAGGGCATAAACTACATTTTTGCACATGATTATTCAATTCACAACATTTTTCGCGGTTACAGCGGGTTTAAGTATTGAGTAGTATCGAGTAGTTAGTTAAGTAGTCAAAAGTAACAACTTTTTACAACACTAATTGCAATTACTAAATATTTAAAACCTTTTAAATTCTTTCACTTCCCTCATTATAACCACACCACATACGTGGTAGGGGTATTATGCGTTTGTGTAGATGCTTGTAACGCCCAAAACTAATGGTCTGAGACACACCTCTAGGCACACCCATCGACTTAGAATCAATTCCTTAGGGGATTTAAGCATGTCCGTCCGGCTGGGTGTTCATTTATTCTTGTTATCAAAGTGCAGGTCGCAATTTTAAATACATATATGTTGATGAAACTTGACACAAATAAGTTTTATGGCACGAAGCCTCTTGCTTTTGGTGATGATCGGTCTGTTTTGATATAGCCCCCATTCAAATGTCCTCCCGGAAAAGAAATTTTTAACTATAGCTGACTCGAATAGTACTCACTTTTGACAAAATTTTCCGTATTTTTCCAACTTTATGCCAACAACCAATACATAGAATACAAATATTATCTGTCTATTTTTGATATAACCCCCATACAAATGTCCTCCCGAAATAGGCATTTTTGGCTATAACTGACTCGAATACTCCTTAATTTTGAAAAAAATTTTGCACACATGTTTATCTTTATGCCGCCAAGTATTAAACTGAATGAATATTTTCATTCATTTTTTTAAGAGCCCCATACAAATGTGGCTTGGCCATTTAAGACCTTTGTTAAAACCATAAATTCTACAAAGTTTTTTAATTTTAAATTTTAAATTTTCGATTATTTTTTAATTTTAAAATTTTAATTAAAAAAAAACTAATCCCACTGGGCCTTGTGTCATCAAACATACATCAATACAGATTGAAATTTATTTGCCATTTTTAAGTGTAAATAATTATTTTTTTATAAAACCTAAAAACAAAGTAGATAATTTAGTTTTAGCTCGAGTTAATGTTAACAACATGTACTTACATATTTTGGTTACTGGTAATCAACCGCAATAAAAAACATTATCTTTCAATGGACGCAAACAATCAATGAAAAAATACATGATTCATAATTGCAAACAAAAAAAACTTTTATTAAGCCATTGATAAACTATCACTTTTTTATATATTGTTTAAGGTTTTTTTAACTTATTTAATGATAAAAAAAACGCTAAAAAATTACAAAATATTTAAAATATTTGAAAATAAATGTGACAAATTTAGTCGAAAAAAAATGTCGGAAACATCGGGAGAAGCTTAAAGATATTTTAGCAATACTTGGCAAAGTAAAATAATGTGTAATTTGCTAATAACTTTTATTTGCAATTACTAGTTTTTTACAGAAACACAAACTAAAAACTATTTATTTAAAGGCTTTCTTTATAACAACTGCGTTTTCCTTTTTTCTTTAATTAAATTTTTTCATCAAACATTATTAAATAATTTTGTAACACTTTAAAAAAATTGAGCTAAAAACAGTTAATTTAATATTTTACACCTTTATTTTTATCAAATAAGCAAGAGGTAATTTGTCTATTACTGCACTTTCATTCATTACCTGTATGATTTTATTATTTTTATATCCTCGTTGTAACTGAGTTTCTGTGAAATGTGACTTTCATAATTAAATAAAACTTGTTGCATGGTTTAAACTGAAACGTTTAAACGTTTTTCACATTTTTTTTATCATTAAAATAAAATTGCACAAAATAAAAAAAAAAAACAGTTTAACCTGATTTTGCTTTACTAAAAAGTTAAATATAAACATGATGTTAAATTCGACATGCATATTCTGCGGGCCAAAGTAGCTTTTGAAATGTTTTTTTCGGTAAAAATGTTAACAATTAGGAAACAATTAAATTAAGTTTATAAGATTTTTAAACTGTTAGACAAATGTTTTGTTGCATTTAGCAGTAAATTATAAATTATAATTAAACAAAACCAACAGGGTCTTATTCTAGTATTTAAGGAACGTGATTATTGTATTAATTTGACTTAGTTTTTATAAAGAAGATATTATTTAATTATTACAGTGATTTTAACAATTTCTCCCAGTGCTTTTATGTGGCTTTTCAGTTATCAAAAAATAGTTTTTTCTGGACTTTTTTATTTTAATAAATGTGCAAAACTAGTTTTTTTTTACTTTTTTGGGAACAACAAATTTGTAAATACAAAAAATATTACAGTAATTTTATTTGCTCATAAAATGTAAAAATATTTATTAAATTGAGTCTTAAGCTGGAGGTCCATACCACACGTTCTATGCGGGGCTGCTCTCTATGCGTATGATACATATTTCTATACATTTTATACGTTTGTTTTTACCAAATTACATGCAACACGTTTTGCGCGACAAATTATTTGTCTTGATCAGCTGTTTTTTAACACAACAGAGATGATACTTAAAATATTAAAGTAGTCTATAGCAACAATGTAAATTTGGAGTAATAAGAGGTTATATATAGTTATAACTAACTGTCCTATATTTTAAAATAAAACTAGTAAGAGCGCTATACTCAGCTATGCCGAACTTTATATAACCTTCACATTGGTTTTTTTGTTTACCTAGTAACCTAATCTAGCGAGTTGTTTTCGAACTGTAAATATTATAATTATTTGTGTTGTGCTCAAAGAAAATGGCTATCATAGTTTTTAAAACAGAAAACTCACAATATTTAAACAGTTGCATCGACTTCCCTATCTTTGAGGATCCAGAATATATGTATGTATATACACTTACTAGTAATAATTATCGAAAATTAGTGATAAATTTCTGTAAATGAACACACCTAATGTTAATAGCAATCCCTACAAGAAATTTGTGACCGAAACTAACACTAAAACATTTTTTTTCGGTCATTTGTGACCAATATTTCTATCATTTCTAAAGGTGCGAGGGAGATGCAAGATCACACGTACACACAGTTTCGGTAATTTTTTTCACATCGCCCTTAAGAAAATGATAGAAAATAATGACCGAAATACCGGTCATCTGTGTCGGTCATATGACCGGTCAAATGAGTGTCACTGTTCTGTTAGGGATAGATAACAAGTACAACTGTTAAACTCCTTTCATAAAAGCAGTTTTCACTTTCTTTTGCGTTTGAATTGTCAAACGTGTGCAAAAATCAAAAACTTGTTCATTCATACCAACCTACAAACATACATATATACAGAAACTTATGCGTATTTATTCTCATCCATATAAATGCTTAACAGTGTTGCCAGTTGGTTCCATTTGTTACATTTTTTGTATGGATTTTAAAAAACTGGGACAATCGCAATATTTTGCGAATATTTAGGTCTGTGGTGAACCGATCTTGCTCATTTTAAATAGCGACCATCCCGGGATATTTCTGATAGTTTGACACCAATACCTGGTCCATAGTAGTCAAATCGGGTCCGGAAACTTGATTTCAACAGACACACAGACGGACATTGCTAAATCGACTTTTCTATCAGGATTAATAATTATCCAAAAATTTTGAGACCCATAAAAAGAAAATGGTTACCAATCTTGCCAGACTGAGTTTCAAATTTTACTACCTTTTGTAGGACAATCGCAATATTTTGCGAATATTTAGGTCTGTGGTGAACCGATCTTGCTCATTTTAAATAGCGACCATCCCGGGATATTTCTGATAGTTTGACACCAATACCTGGTCCATAGTAGTCAAATCGGGTCCGGAAACTTGATTTCAACAGACACACAGACGGACATTGCTAAATCGACTTTTCTATCAGGATTAATAATTATCCAAAAATTTTGAGACCCATAAAAAGAAAATGGTTACCAATCTTGCCAGACTGAGTTTCAAATTTTACTACCTTTTGTTCGTAGAAACAAACCTGTACTAACTATTCCCTCTGTGTAACACAGTGTTATAATATATACCTCTTCATTTTCTTTTGACAAAAATCAACCGGTCTCAATATAAAAATTCAGCTTTTGTTATTTTTTTGTTATCTAACACCAATAATAACCCTGCAGATAACGCGACTAGTTCATGCACGTATATATAGAACAGCCCATAAAGTATTAGGAATACTTCAAAACTAACCCAATTGTATGTAAAAAACATGGTCCATTTAACATTATAATGTCCTAGGCGTGGATCATGCAATCCATCTTTGACATTGGAGTGTTTTCCTAAACGCAGTTGACTTTGCATCACGGAATTTTATATTTGTCCAGACAGAAAGCTGAAGGTTTTGATAATATCTTCTGCTGCCGAATGAGTGTTTAAAGCCATAATGCCTTGGAAAGAAACACCATTGTTAAAATTGTAAAGAGTGGGTAAGTGGAGAAGTTGACATTTCGTGATCCAAAGCAAACTGCGTTTAGGAATACAGCCCTACTCTGTGGTACACGATAGCTTTTTTCCCTATTTGCATGTGCTCACAGTGCTCTTGATGATGCAAGAGTTGGCATCACTGAACACAATAAAGATATTCACAAAGGGCGTGTTAAAATTTAAATTTGTCAAATTTAACTTCTGTTGTTTTTAATTTCATAAAAAATAGAGTAAAACTAACATTATTTTCGGACTATAAAATTATAAACCTAATGGTTGATTTAATTTACTCACAGAAATAAACTTTAAACTCGTCGTATTCAAGTATTAAAATTAAGACCTCGCAATATCAAGACATATTTTAATATGATCCTGTGAACCACTCTTGTATTTTTTGAACGCAAATGCTGCTGAAAACTTAACTTCAATATCAAAAACAAGTCAGTTAATTGTTTTATATATATATTAAAGTTTGCTTATTGTGGTTTGATATTTTCAATGACGTATCCAAAATTTTAAATGATAACTTTCCATTAAGGTGAACAGTATGAAATTTTTATTTTTTTCTAATAAAAAAAAAAATTAAGAAAAAACTTGGCAAAATAACGAACATTTCGCTATATTTTTATGCCAGCACACGCTTGTGTTAAAAGATTAACATTTGTAAATTAATCATAAACTTGTTTTTTACTAAAACAAATCTTAAAACAAAGAAACAGTTTTATCTGAAAGCTTTTCTTTAAAAATTTATCTTTAAAGTTAAAACGATTCGTAGTTGATATTTTTAAGAATTTTTTTTATTAAAACTGACAGAAAATTTACATATAAACTAACAATAAAGTTAATATTTCTTACGAAATAGCAGATTTAGGTAGAAAGTTGTTTACTGCTTTATATCGCAACTTTAAAATGAAATGGCCGTAACAAATTTTTTTGTTTGTGCGGATATTAGCTGGCTCTGTCTCAAAATTAAGTCCAAATGCGTGCAGGGATATTTCTACAAGTAGCCTTGACTGAATCTCTGGAAGATTGTCCGAACTGTAAAATCGTTGCTGAGGATTCCAAAGGTTGCAATTCTTTTTGGGTACGCCAAACTGGCCATACAACAACAGAAGGCCGCAAAATTTGTTATATGCCGCGGACAGTCACCTTGCGCAATTAGTAAATAAACCAGAGTACAAATTTTCTCAAGAGTGAGCGATAAAAAAACACCATTCATGAAAAATCTCGAGAGTGAAAAATCCTAAAAAAAATTTTTTCTTCTCACGTTCATAAAAGAGCGTGAAAAAATTTTTGCCAACCCTCACTCACTTATGAGAAGTTTGTCGTTTTTTTTCACGCTCACAAATCACAAATGAAAAATAAAAACCAAATTTTATTTCTCACTCACAAATGAATGAGAAATTTCTTCTTTTCACTTTCGATTCATTCTTTTATGAGTGCGAGTGTTGCTTTAATATTTTTCACGCTTTGTAACAGAGTTGCCGGAAAATAATTTTTTAAGCATGTGAAATTTGTACTCCCAATAAGAGTAAAAAAATTCTTGCATTTACATAATTTTTTTTTATTTTGTTGCTTGTATATACTTATATGTTGTTAAATTTAAAAAATACTACACATCTATATTTTGATCAGTCTTTTGAGTATATTTTTAATTAAGTGACTTTTAATGCTATTTGAAAAAAAGAAATATATTTTTAAATAAAATAACAACCACAAATTTATAATAAAAATTACGTTTGTTTCCCAGAGTAAGGCAAAAAAGCTATTTCAAAAGAATTGCGTTACTTCATTTTTATACTGAGGAATCGATATGTAGGTTTATAAACAATAATAAATAAATATTAACATAAAGGAATACTTATAGCAGTATTTATTGTGAAAAAGTCATATTTATAAAAAAATTGTTTTTGTTAAGAAACTTAAATAATACATTATATTTTATGTTGTGATTTTTTAGAAATATTATAGTCTTCACTGACACAAATTTTCATAGCAATCTTTAAAAATATTTTTGAACTGTTTTCCTAAATTTTTAATTGACGTTTTCTAATAAAAAAAAAAGTATTTCTTGCGTATTGTGTTCAAGGTCGTAACTGCTTTTTTTTTTTATTTACCTTACTTTTGCTAATGGAACTCCTTCAAACTCTTAGGTTCTATTTAATTGACCTGAAAGGTAAAGTTTTAAATTGTTGTACATAAAAAGATTTGCGTGTGTATTGTATAATAACCACCACAATTTTTTGTAACAATATACCCAATACCTAAAAGGATGACAGACAGGCAGGTACTAAATACTTTCCAAATTAGTGGAAAATCCCAAACAAAATTAAATGATGAACAATTATCTCTAATGATGGTAAAGCCGAATGCAATTTTTTTCAATCCTTTTAAAATTTGCATGAGTGTGTGTAACAGCTCTATGTTTTTTGCAATATAAACATTAAACGTTTGTAAAAGATCCTTATTTGGATTTTAAATAGCGTGAAGTGAATAACAAACAATGCCTAAAAGACAATTTAATTTTGAAAAATATGTGTTGTACGATGCATCTTCAAAGTATTTGCGTAATAGAATCGTGCAAAAAGGAACTTAGTTAGAAAGTGAAGGGATATATCAAAAGACATTACAAACTACTTCACAAACAAGATATACAAAGTAATGGTGACGATGCTTTTGTTTGTCACTGGAGTAATTCTCCCCTTTTTGTGAAACCTTAACCGCATATTTTTATTACTAAAATCATTAAATCGGATTCATTGAAAAATTTAAATGAAATGAAGTTAAATAAATGCAAATAAACCACAACGTATAACAGTGCCTGGTTTTTTAATTTATTAAAAACATGTTTTTAAAAAAAAAATTATTCCTACTTTTTTTAAGCATTTCAAAAACTATGCAACAAATTTTTACATATGGCAGCACCAGTAACATGACCAAAAAATTTTATGTGTACACATTTATGAATGCTTCGCGAAAAAATTCATTTATGATTTCTCACTTATGAGAAGTACTCGAATTTGATGCTTTTCATTTATGTTCGTGAAAAGAAAAAAATATTTTTTCTTTTCACTTCTCATTTATGACTGGTGAAAAAAAATTTTTTTTTTCTCACTCGAGAGTGAGAAGGCAAAAAATGTTTTTTAAAAACTCATTCATTAATGAAAAATTGCTGCAGTAAACACAGCGCTCACACTCGTTCTCACGAATGAGAAGTGAGTGAGCAATTTTTAACTCTGAAATAAACCAACACACATTTCGTGTGTTAAAGGGCATCAAAATAATATCCTCGACCTTTTTTTTCCATCGCACCCTAAAAAGTACGAAGAAGATTTTCTTCCGCCTCTTAAAAACTCAAACCATTGCACCGCACCGTTTTAGCCCTTTTTCGATCGTTGTAAGGTTTTCGCTTTGACGACAGCGCAGAAGTGTTAAATTTATATTTACGAAAAGGCTCGTTGGATTTCAATGATTTTTTCGCCATTTTAACTGGAAACTTTACATCCCGCCCGATAGTACAATTTTGAAACTGGGTTAAATCCGAAATTCGGTCAAATTTGTATTGTTCTGCCGAACCCAACGCCAACTGAACACATACTGCAATAATAAAATACTTAAAGGTCTATGCACTAGTAGTCACAACTGGAGGTTTCCTTAATTCAATAAAAAAAATTATATATTTTTTGCATTAATGTGGCACTCAATACCTTAATTTTTTAATATTTAAAAGTATTTTGGACACTTGTGTAACAAATCGATTGCCAGGTTAGCGTTCGGTAAAAACTCCTATCAAAATCCGAACTCTAAGGCTCGGTCATGGTCTAGAAACTATGTTTCTTGGACGTTGATGTTAACGCCATGGCGAACATTGTTCAAGGTATTATTATTTTACTGGGAATGAAAATCTTTATTCCTGAAAAAAGTTCCCCAGTAGACCTGGATAGAGAACATGGTTTAACCAGAATTGCAATCAGCTCCAGGGAGGAAGCATTCAGTATTTGACGTGCTAACAAGAAAGCCGATACTGACTCGATACGCAAACAGGCGAGATCTTTGTGTGCCAAAGTGTCTCTAACCCAGTTGAAAAAGCTTACTATGCGGCTGAAATATTTGCGGGCAATTCATATTTGCCGGAAAGCAGCCAACTACTGCCCGAGCTTTAAAGAGGAAGACTATGCCTGGCATATTCTTTGGAGCTCGTGCAAATAAAAAGGTTTTATTGAATCTCTTGCGCCGAATGGTATACCAGCACTGTTTTTGAAACTATGCTCTTTAACGCTGGCGCGTCCATGAAATAACCTTCTTAGCAATGTATACCCCGCTGGGGTATTCCCCCTATGCCGGAAAGTAGCTAATGTTACACCGATCTCAAAAACGGAAAGGGCGGAAACCCCTAAAAACTATCGCCCAATAGCTGTTTGTTTAGCTTTCTCGTTAAGGTAATTGAAAGTATGGTAAATTAACACCTCGTTAACTATCTGGAGTCAAGTATATTGGTGGTTCTAATATTTAAACTTCTATCTAAACTTATTGCTTTTGGTGTCGAAAAATAAATTTTATTGTTTTGTAAAGGGTTTTTACATTTCGCTCTACTCGTGTTTTTGTAGATGAGATCTTTTCCGATAAGTGTAAAATCAATTTAGTGATACCGCAAGGCTCGGTCCTTTCTCCTACTCTATTTCTCACCCTTCTTATTGACCTTCTATGTCAGACTCCGAATCTTATCGTTTCCTTTGCTGACGACAGCAACATATACAATCATACTCATTTGGCCACAACGACAGCTCTTTGGAGATAAAATCTACAAGGCGGAGTAGTAGTGATGTACTTCATCACATTCTGATAGTAATATCCGATTAGGGTCGATTTAAATGCCCGTAAGACCTAATGTTGTCTTTTGACACACAAACGCACGGTAGACCACCTTTTATTGTCTTTATTATTAGATGGTGAATTTGTTTGGAAGACAGAAACTCTCGATGTTTTAGTCATAATAATCTAATTTACGCCACCTAATCTTTTTAATATTTATACCATCTTTTTCGATTTTGAAAATCAACACAACCAAATCCACGAGCCTAAATAGCACACGCTCGGAAAATTTCAAGCTGAATAGCGAGCAAATTGACGACGTTCAGAGTTTTTGCTACATGAGAAGCTTTATATCTAACAACGGTGGCAGTCAGCCAGACATCGAATGCAGGCTCTCTAAAGCAAGGCAGGCTTTTTGGCACCCTAAACAAAATTTGAGGATCGTCTAACATTTCGCTGCACACAAAATCCGCCTCTTTAACATTAATGTAAAATCAATCCTGCTCTATGGCAGTGAAAGCTGAAACGTCTCCGCCGTAAATACTAAACATCTCCAAGCCTTTACCAATCAGGGTCTTCCACGAATTCTTTGAGTGTTATTATCTCCAATACCGACCTGTGGTTCAGAACCATTCAAATGATGTTACGCGAAAAATTCTAGACTACAACCACAAGGAAGCCGAAGGCCGAGCGACCGCGAAATACGTGGAGAAAACAAGTCGATTTTGAGCTTTAATTGTATAGGAAGAGTTGGAATGAAATTAAACAGTAGATCAAACCCAACGGAATCTATTTTTTACAGCCTTATTTTTCTTTTAGGAATTAAATTATCGACCCTAAATATAGTACAACCCTCATGTTTGGGCTGGTGCTCAAAAGTCCATTTTGGAGCAACTTGACCGTGCGCAGGAACAGACAAAGGTTCTCATCGGTAATGTGGGATTTATTTCACTGTTCTATCGATAATATAATGTGCTCTGAAGAAATCAGGGAAATTGTTCCTGAAGCCAGGGTCTTTGTGCGAGATGCGCGTCTTTCATACCCATTTGTGGTCGACTGACCAGTAAATCGCACAACGCATTACAGGGAAAACGGAAAATGGAAATTTAATATTAAGTTACATACAAGCGCATCTTATGATTTTAGTACAAAAGATATTTAAATTAATATATCTCATAGCAAAAAGAAAAAAAGATATATTAAATGCAACAAAAAGACTTTGTACAAATTTGCGGTTAAATAATTGATTATAATCAATTCAACTGAAGCGTTAAATAAACAAATTTGCCATTTATTTGTATTATAAGATTAACTTATATAAATGTTCATTTAATACAATTATCATATCATCCCCAACCGCCTACTTTAAACTTAAATTATTGCAATTTTTTACATGCACTCACGCACAAACGTTTTTACGTATTTACAACTATTAAGTAGCTCTATTATACAAATATTTATTTTTTTAATTTTAATTAAAAGTTTGTATGTGTTGTTATCGTTATTGTATTTAATCCATTATTCAATGCATTTAGTATAATTTTTGTTATCTTGAATACTTTCAACTAGATATGGGCACTGTTCACGTGAATAGGGTGAATAGTTTATAATCACGCAAAGAAAAATATTTTTATATGTAAATAGCTACAGAAACATAATCATAGATTATTGTAATTGTCCGTGGCCACCAGATTAGTGTTGTACTAAAGCTATGAAGTGTAATTAGACTTTATTTAAATATGTTCACAACGATCAATCAGATATGCTTATGAGCAACATATCTAATATGTCTAAGGAGTTATTTTGTGAAATCAGTACTTTCAGTACTTTTCTTCAAAAATCAGTACATTTCAGTTCACAAATTTTTAATCAGTACATGTAGAAATAAAATTGGTTTGGTTTTTGTAACTATCCAGCAAAATTTTTACTCGTACTTATCCACTAAAAAGATAAAAGAACACTTTATTTTTTGGCCAAATAAAAAATTAAATTTGTTTGTGTTGCCCCGAAATTCATGTGAATAAATTATGTTAATAACTAGTTACCAACAAGCAAAGAAAAAATTTGATTGAGGTAACCATAGTCTAAGAGCATCATACTATAGTTGGATTGTATGATTGTATCCAAACAAAGTAATGATTAGCTGTAATCATTGTTAGTTTATAGCAATAGTAATATAATTCCACAGATTCATAAATTGTATCGCACAATCATAATATGGGTTCACACAACTATTATATGATACAATGTAGTCATTTTATTTTCCTAAATGGCCATATCATTTTTTCAGATAGTCATAATATGACTAAAAAAATGCTATGAATTATTAAATTAAAAAACACTTTTGAAATACTAATGACTGTGATGCCAGATTCAATATTGTATATGTTAACAATGGCAACATTGCACTTTTTTAAATTTTTCAATAAACAATTAAAAAATGTTAATAAATTAAATTTTTTAATAAAAAAAGCTTCTTAAAGCATGAATAATTTTCTTTTTTTGGCAAATAAAACATATTTTTAAAGTTAAACAAAAATTATGTTCAAAATGTTTACTTGGTAATTTTGGTGATTTTTTTTATCATAAAATATAATATTGAAAATAATTTGTCTGGTAGCAAATTGCAATCACAGAATGAAATATGATTATGTTTACAAACATTTGCATAATGTACATATAATAAAAATTATTATTTAAATATTTGTGGCAACCTTTAACGTAATGGATAATTACAAAAGTAAGCAAATTGAATGAAAATGGTTTATTATCTGATTTAAAATATGTTTATACTATAAACGTACATACGTTTTTTATTTACTTTTGTTTTATATATTTTTTTAAACAAATGATTTTTAATTTCTTATATGCTGACAGCATTTTAAAATACATTAATTACACTTAGCAAGAAGAAGAATGATGCATAACAATAAATTATCAAAAAAAAATGTTTAACATTCCTTTATTTCCTTGTGGCCATACTGTTGTTGCGCCCATCATTAATTAATTATTTGTAGGTTTTAATACTACAAATATCATATTATTTTTGCGAATAAATCATTATTTGTTTGGCAAAACACGTATTTATATCAAACTATCTAACTATTCTAACAAATAGACGTTCAATTCAAACTACATATATTATATGCTTGCACAAACCAAATTTGATTGTGGAGAATAACAGTATGACTGTCGTGATCATGCCCGACCATGTTTTATCTCTGCGTGAGACAAAAACGAAACAGTTAAATAGAAATTTAAGGGTTTTAAAACAATAAAAGTTTACAAAGTCTATTTAATAAACTAAGTTTTGCATACGTACTTACAAATGTAATTTAATTCTTCTATTGAACGACCCTTCTTTAATTTGCAATCTATGAAATAAGGAGAATCTATTACACCAATATAAAGAGGTTTTTTTTTGGTTATAATTTAGGCATAATTTAACGGAAAAAAATTTTCCAAGGAGTGATGCAGGCAAGAATATTCTTTTCTACACTTTTGTTCAGAGACCTTTTAAATAAAAAAAAAACTTAAGTACCCGTTCATCTAGATAATAATTTCAGTAAATGATTATCAGTTGTTTAAGGAGTATTCCGTAAAGGTATTTTGAAACAAAGAAACAGTTAAATTGTAGTACTTTAAATTTTTTAACTGGTTTGGACAGTTATTCACAATCACAACTACACAAAAATAGTGATTTTCAGTTGGAGTTAATTTTTTAAATTATTTTTCAAAAAGTCAAAGGACTATCAAAGGTAGAAAATAACATTTAACTTTGTAAGTACTTTTTCTGAAACTTGTAAAAATAAAGACAAAATTAGTTACATATATACATACTTTGTATTTTTCATCGTTTTCTCTTAAGGCAATAAGAAATTCCGTTTGCCTTTTCGGATAAATGCATTCTACTTTGCTGGTGTTGATAAGAAAAATTTGCTTTTTAAATAAGTGTTTTTTAATTAACATAAATTTAATTAAACGAATTAAAGCTAAAATAATAATAAAATAGTAAAAAGCTAATTTTATCATAATTACTTATTTTACAAATTTTTATTAATTAATTTTTGAATGACATTGAAAACTAATAAAAAATGAGGTAAATTTTGGATTTTCTGCAAGTTAATATTTTACTGTTTGAACTTGAAATGATTTTTTTTTAAATAAATATCTTGTTAGAGGGGTCTTAAGTGAATATCCAGTTGTTTTTAGTACATTTCCAGTGTATTGTACTTAAATAATTTTTTTAACATCTGATTCCCATGATATGCTAAATGATTCTTTTCAGCTTTACAATACTCTTTACAAAAATCTGCTCGCCATAGCTTAAACTAGACAATGTCTATTAAGAACCTTAATCGTGGTCTTTAGACCAAACTTTTCAGGTTCCGGAACATATTATTATTTGCCTGGTTCATCGCTGGCCACATAGCTCTATATCCTGCAGTCACTTTCGTTTATTTACTTAAGATGTGTCATGTCTAGCACTAATGTCCTACACTTCCCTCAATAGTAACACATTGGTGATCTAACAGATTCCTTCTCGTGTGCCAACAATAAATCGTAACAATACCATCTTTTCTCTGAACTCTAGATTTGCAGCATATTTGTATATAGACGATGTAAACAAATAAACGAAGTAGAAGAAAAAAATTAAATTACATTTTAATTAAATGAAATTGAAACTGGAATCTATGTATATCTAAACCGTTTTCTTTGTATTTAAAAGTAAGTACCCTGCGGGAAATGGGTGTCAATTGGTCGGCGTACCCGTCCTGTTACAGGTACAAAACATGAATTGGACAAAAGTTGTTGGTCGTGATTGGTTAAAAAGGCACACATCAAGTAACCGGTTAAAATGTGTTAAAGAGGTTAGAGGAAAAAAAAGAAATATTGATCCCTACACATAAACATACATCCGTTTACATATTTACACAAGAACGCGTAAATACAAAGTATATTGAACAGGATCTTAAACAATTTATGCAAAATTTGCTTATATAGGATTGGCCTGCAACCCGTTCTGAGGCGTTAGTTTTGAACCAATTGCCCCCTCCAATGACAACGCAATGTAAAAGTGACAGGTTCTCTTCATATAAAGTGCAGGAACTAGAACCAGTCCCTACCCTAAGGAACCGTTCACGTCAATAGTCTTGGACCAGTCCATTTCCCCGTAGGGTAGTGAAAAAAAATGTATCTTCATGTAAATGGTTGCAAATGGAAATATCAAAATGTTCTTAATTGTTAATTTAAATTAATGGTGGGTTGTAGGAGTTCAACTAAAAGCACAAAAAGGGTGTATGTGTGTTAGTGTATAATAAATGTAGATGCGTATCGTTACCATAATATAGAAAGGCACTAACTCGTATTAATTACAATTTTTTTTTAAGTACAAACTTTTTTTAGCTCATTGTGATATAGGATCAGACCATTTGTGTAAATTCTGCGCTTAAAAAAAATACGAATTAGGGCCTTTCTATATTAAGGTATTGATATGATTGTATCAATTTACTGACGATTTGCAATAACTTTCATATTATTGTTATCTGTTATGCCATAAAAAAACTACCTTTAAATTCCATTTCATGTACTCGCTGTGAATACTAAATTTGATTAAATAATTTTGTAGGCAAAAGCGGTTTTAAATTAAATTTAATAAATTTTATTGTGTTATTAGCGCCTGTTAATCTGACGCAAAAAAAAACTAAATTTAATAAAAAGTAATTACGAAATGTGTTGAAATTGTAAATGCATAAATAAAAACTTATATAATAAAATTATATAAGTTTTTAGGGTTTGTTTTAGGTTAAGTTTGTCTATATGCATTTCATTGGTTCTTACACCAAATTGTCTGTAGACTTCAACTTAAAAAACCTCCAAATATTTTTTGCGTTTATACCATTATTTCAATTTTTCAACTCCGTTCATATACAATTTGCTTAGTAAAAAAAATTGCTAGAAATTCCAGTTGGTTGTCAAACAAATTTTTATAATTTTGTACTTGCTATGGGCAATTTCATTGTGATGGGTGTGATCACTTCAGTCAAATTTTTGTTTATAACTCGAACAATTTCAAATTATAGTTTAAGAAAGGCTATTATTTTCAAGCAAATTATGTTTTAAAAGAATTTATAGTAAGTAGACACTGGAAGAACAAGATTTCTACTCCCAATGGTCACTTAAAGATTGTGACGGATGTGACCATAAAAATTTTAATTTTAGAAAATGCGGACTTCAAGATCGTGCTATACAAATAATATATTATTTAAGAAGGGGCTCATATTTTATTTTTTTAAAGTAGTTTAACGTGTTTTTAGAAAGGTGCGACATTTTAATTAAAACGTAAAGAAAGAGATGATAATTCAGTATGTGATTCTATTAAAATCTTGCGAAATAAATAAAAGTAAAATATGAACCAATTCATTTATATTTCGATAATTATGCCCTTCACATTAGTGATAAGGGTATATATAAGTTTGTCATTCCATTTGCGGCCCCAAAAACTATATATTTTCTTATCCTTATAGATATTAAAGTTAATTAAGCAATGCCCGTTAATCTGTTGAAATAAAGTCTCTAAAGCCCCTTGATATTTCTGGGACCTGTATGTGGTATTAAAACATCAGGTACACTTGCGAGAATTTTTCTATTGAAATTCAGCAAAAACGCCCGATAACTGAGAAAGATATAAGCCAGCAACCACGATTGCCTCTGTTTATTTTTCTAAATTTGTATATAAAAACTTCTGCAACTGCTCCGAAGTTTCCCCTGCACGGGTGTAATGTAAGACAGACTCCCATTAATTTTTCCTCACGAAACATAATTACACCCTATATCCGCCCCCTAACAGGGTTGCAATAAAAAGTTTAATTTTTTTTCTAAATCGCTCTCACAGCTCCCATGGTGCTCCTATATAGGTAAAATGTAAGACCGGCCCCAATAATTTTTCCTTCCAAAACATTTTTGTGGAACATACCTACCCCTACTCTCCAGCTCTGACAGGGTTGCCACACAAAATTTAAAAAATTAGAGTAAAAAGCCCTACAACTTCCCCGGAGTTGCCCTTAGAGGATAAAAAAAATATATATTACAGACCCCTATTAGTTTTTCCTCCCAAACATATTCCTAGAACATACTTACCCCCTATCTCCATCACTAAAATTTACAAAAATAATGTAAAAACGCCCATAACTTCCCCAGAGCCGGCCTTAGAGAAAAACAGTGTACGACTGACCTTCCATTAGTTTCCCTTCCCCAACATATTCCTAGAACATACCCCCTTTTTCCATCGCCTAAAGAGACTTCGATACAAAGTTTGGGAAATTGTTATAAATCCCCCCCTACAGCTTCCAGGGTGCCTATTAATAGGTCAATTGTAGGATTGACCCCGACTCATTTTTCCTTGCAAACATTTTTCTAGAACATACTTACGCCCTATCTCCATCCGCTAAGGATATGGCCATACAAAATTTGAAAAAAAAAATTAGGTTTTTTTTTAAAAGAAGAAATAAATTTTCCCCAGTTTAGTTCGTTTTACATGAACTACCATATCTGTTATGATTTTTTCTGTGTAAAATGGAGAAATAATTATTATATTTTTATAATTTCAGCAAAAGTTTAAAATGGCCATGTGCTAAGCAATCTTCTCTCCTTTATTTGACATATTGTCTCAAAAGTTTTTCTTACTGTAATACGAGGAAGGGTATAAAGTTTGTTTTTTTAAATACAAATATCTTTATCAAAGTAAGAAGTATCTGAAAGAAACCGCCTCTTAAAAATATGACCTTTAATGGTCATTATATAAGAAAATTTTATAAAATAAATTTTTATTACCAAACTGATTGTAGGTAGGAGGCATAAAATTTTATCTAATGTGAATATTACGGCAATAAAATCTTTATTTTTTTAATTGCTTAAAATTGTCATTAAACATATATTTTATTACACATCAGTTTCTAGCTGGCTTTAAATATTAATATCTTTATAATCGTAAGAATAAATATGGGCAGTCCCATTGTCACGGACTTAACCATTTTACTCACATTTTTTTTCTTTAACTCAAAACCTTTAAAATTTTTAATTTTTTAAAAGTCCAGGGTTCAAAGAATGATCAGCCTTTACGGTAAATAATAAGTTGACATTGAAAGAACATGATTGCTGCTCAGAAATGCCAACAATGTAACGGGTGTGACTTTATACAAATAATTTATGAAACATTTTTTTAATTTAAATTAAATTTTAAATATATTTCAGACTTTTTTATTGATTTTGAGAAAATGAAAAATTATATAAAAAAAATTTTATATTTAAAGCAACAACACGAAAATTTGGGACCATTTTGTATTTCTACACTCAAAAAATTATTTGTGTAAAATCCACTGGAAATCTATTTAAAATAACTGGATATTCATTTAAAAGCCCTCCAACTAAATATTCATTAAAATTTTTGTTAATTTTGTTAATTTCTTTTAAGTTCAGACATCAAAAAATTAACTTACATATTCGTCTAAAATTAACTAGATTTTCTGTCATTTACAGCAAAACACAAAGTATCAGAAAAAATATTAACAAAATTAAATACTATTAAAAAATAACTGACAAAATTAACTGCAACTGAAAATAAGTATTTTTGTTTAATTGAAGCTTTGAATAACCCTTCAAACTAGTTTAAAAAAATATTTATTTGAAAACAACTTTACGGAATACTGCCTAATTAACTTACAGTCAGTTACTGTGATAATTTTTTTAGTGTACAATTTGAAATCACCCCAAACTTTTTAAATGTTTGGGGCTGCTTTTTATTTTTAAATTTTCCAATACTATGAAAGGTGGTTTATCAAATTATTTCAAATGCTGTTAGTTTTAAAACACTTTATTAATTTCTAAAATGCATTTTTAAAATTTTCAAATGAAATGGCTTAAGTAAAATAATGTCAATTGCTTTCAAATGCATTAATTAGAACGATTCAGAATTTTTTTTGTAAAGAAAGTTTGATTGTTTCACAACTTATTCTAATAAATGAGACAAGTTTTTATACATATCGCCACTGCTGTCACAAGACTTCGCACAGATACGTTAAAGGCGACAATCTAAATTGGGGAAAACTGCTTTTAAATAGGAGCAGTGGAAATGGTATCCCCATACAATGCGCACATTTTGTAAAATGTTTTATGCGCTAAAACTGAGAAACTATAACAGTTATCGACTTTAAACCTACTACAAAGCAGTTTCAGTATACATACGTACATTTGAAAAAAATATGTTTAATAGGAGCAGGGGAGCGGTAGACCCCATCGAAATTAACCATTTTAAAGGAATTTTTGATACGCAATATCTCGAAAACTATAACTTAAAATTTTCTAAACACAAAAGTGTACAAAAATGCCTACAAGCTATAAAAGGAATTAGTTAGATATGACCAAGGGAGCGATACCCTCCCCGGGCATATGAACCATTTTTAAGCCAATTTTTTGTATGCTTTATCCTGGAAACTAAAACAGATACAATACAATTAAACCATTTTGAAGCAACTTTTGATCCTTTTTTATCCCGGAAACTATAACAGCTATCGACTTCAAATTCCCTAAAAACGCTAATTAGACAACAATGCTTACATGTTTAAAAAAATTAGTTAATAATAACAGGGGAAGTGATAACCCCTATAAAAATGGACCCTAAACCTTCCAAATTGTGTTTTTATTATAATATTTTATTTAGGGGAAAAATTTGTTTGATAAGCCTCCGGGAGCAGCCACCCATTAAGTTGTAAAAATGTTGTTGGTTTTCAATTTCAAAAAGTATGATAGCTATCGACCTTAAAACCCGGCACAAGGTATTTTTATAACAATATTTGCGGCACGAAAACAACTCGGCTAAATCAAGTGGCTGGGTATACAAAAAGGCCAATGTGAAGGGTACATTAGATTCGGCACAGCCGAACAAAGCGTTCTTACTTGTTTTTAATTCGTATTGTAATAGATTTTTTTATTCAATTATATTTACAAATAGTTTGAAAATTCAATTTAAAATAATCGCGGTATGAAATTGAATCATACTCGATAAATGCCCAACAGTGCTATTAAAACACACCTTAACCAATATTAATGGCAAACTGTAAAGCCTGCAGTACACGAAGTGTAAAAAGCTACATGCGCATTTAGGTCTAAAGTAATTTTTATGTCATCATAAGGCTTATGCAATTCATTTAAAGGTAAGTGGCTAAATGATGACGTCAACATGCGCATGTAGCTTCTTACATTGCGTGTACTACAGGCGTAAGTCTTATTTGTCGGATTGTGTGTTATAAACGATGATGCAGTTGCTGGTCAAAGAAATATTTTTTATTGTTGTTACTAACCAGCCTAATTCACGTAAGTCTACCCAGCCTACAACACAACAAGAAGTGCCAATTAGCGAACCAACCGGGCCTAATTTTAGCCGCCTGGAAGCCGTAATTGACAATATGGTCACACAATTTACGCAGATTATGGCGCAAATGGCCAACATGATGCAAGAAATGCAAAAAATGCAGTTCGGTTTTCTGCAGGCTATGCTTAAAAGACCATGAACTGCCTCAAGGTTTGTTTCTGGAACGCAAACGGCATCCGCCAACACAAAAACGAGCTCGAATATTTCTTGATGAACCAAAAAATCGATGTTATGTGTATTTCTGAGACTCATATGACATCTAGAAGCACTTTTAAAATTAGTGGTTATTCTTTTTACGATTCAAAGGATCCTAGGGATAGATCATGTGGTGGCTCGGCTATTCTAATCAAATCAAGAATTAAACACCAATGGTTGGGTGGCCTCTCGGAATGTTATATCCAAGCTACGAACGTCTGCATTGATGAATTTTTCCATAATCTCGTTATTTCATCAGTTTACTGTCCACCCAGATTCTCCATAACGAAGGATCAGTACAACAGTTTCTATAAATCATTAGGTCCCCGCTTTATAGCTGCTGGAGACTATTACGCTAAGCACACATACTGGGGATCCCGCCTAATTAGTCCCAGAGGTCGTGTCTTGTATGATACCGTGTCGGAAATGGGACTTTTCGTTATTTCAACTGGACAACCAACCTATTGGCCAACGGACAATAATAAAATTCCAGACGTAATAGATTTTGGCGTGGCAAAAGGTATATCCCCGGACCTTATTGAGGCTGTAGCCTCCTTGGATTTATCTTCTGACCACTCACCCACAATAATTACTATTTGCAGTCCTCACCAAATAGCAACTAGTGATTTTTTCTTATCTAAAACAATAAATTGGTTAAAATATAAAAAATATATTAGTGCCCACTGCTCGGAAAACCAACCGCTAAAAACTCCGGGAGACATAGATGATAGTCTGAGCGTTCTAAATGAAAACATTAAAAATGCCGTTGAACATGCGTCTTCTACCTATCGCCAGGGCAGGTACAGCAAAATTTATTCTGACGATGTGGGAAAACTTTTATCTGAAAAAAGGAGAGTCCGAAGAGAATGGCAAAAGCATAGATCGCCCCAGCTCAAAACTAAGCTGAAAGAATGTACTAACAGATTAAAAAGCTTGTTGGAGGTTCACAGAATGGCTTCACTTAAAGAGTAGCTCGAAGGTCTAGACGCGACTCCTCAGACAAATTATTCCCTATGGCCATCAGCCAGACGTCTTAAAAGACCCGTTATCGCAAAACCACCACTGCGTAATCTGAGAGGATCCTGGGCTAGAAATGACGAAGAAAAATGTGATCTGTTCGCAAATCATTTCAAAAACGTGTTCACTCCCCATACTTGCACAGACGTGAGGGAATTACCGCCAGTTGTTGCTAGACGTCCTTTAGAAATACGTTTTCGATTTACAGATGTTGTAGAGGCTATTTCTAACCTAAATGGTAAAAAAGCTCCTGGCGTTGATAATATAAGCAACAAAATGCTCTTAGAGCTACCTTTTACGGCAAAAAGAATAATTCTTTTTATTTTTAACGCAATAATTCGGCTTGAACATTTCCCGCCTATATGGAAAGTTGCCTTAGTTAAGATGATTCCTAAGCCTGGCAAAGATCCTTCAAAGGTAGAGTCTTATAGGCCTATAAGTTTGTTACCCACAATGTCAAAATTGTTCGAAAAATTACTTAAGAACAAGCTGACTCCGATCCTGAATGAAAACAACTGCATTCCAGATCACCAATTTGGCTTTAGAAGTCAACATAGCACAATCGAACAAACTCACAGACTGGTGCAGGTTATAAGAAAAACCTTTGAGGAAAAGAAGTACTGCTCCGGGCTTTTCATTGATGTCTCTCAGGCTTTCGATAAAGTATGGCACGAAGGTCTGTTAAACAAACTAAAGCTAAACCTTCCAGCTAATATTTTCAACCTATTAGAAAAATACATAACCGGTCGACAATTTATGATCAAAGAGGGAAACCAAATGAGTTCTTCTCAACCAATAGGGGCTGGTGTACCTCAAGGGAGTATACTAGGTCCAGTTCTGTACTTGCTTTACACAGCAGATATGCCAACCAATAGTTTTACACACACGTCGACATTTGCTGATGATACTGCTTTCCTTAGTATTCATAAAGACCCTAAAGAGGCTTCGAACCAACTGCAGCAACACGTAACCCAAGTTGAAAAATGGGCAAAGTTATGGGGAATAAAAATAAATGAACAAAAATGTACCCACGTAACTTTTACTTTACGCAAAGAAACGTGCTCCCCAATCACTATTAACAACCATATGGTGCCTCAACGAACCGAGACAAAATATCTTGGTGTTTACCTAAATCGCCGCCTCACATGGAAGCCTCATATAGATGCGAAGCTGACTCAAATGAAACTTAAAGCTGCTCAAATCCACTGGCTAATTGGTAGAAACTCTGTGCTACGTCTGGATTGTAAACTTCTACTCTACAACTCTATTTTAAAACCAATTTGGTGCTACGGTATACAATTATGGGGCACTGCTTCCACCTCTAACATAGAAAAAATACAACGTCGTCAAAACAAAATTCTGAGAATGATAACTGGTGCTCCGTGGTATGTCAAAAACAGCAACATCCACAAGGATCTAGAAGTTCCACTAGTAAAAAGCGAAATCCTAAACTATGTGGACAAGTATTTAAATAAGTTGGAAACACATCCAAATCCGCTCGCCCGAAGCATCCTGCAGCATAGTGGGCACACCCGCCTAAAAAGAAGGGATACTATTGCTCTTAGATGAAACTTTTAAAATTAATTAACTTTATTATGAGAACTTAAATTTTAGTCTGGTACTGACTGGACTAGTATTAATAACTTAGTTTTAAGATTTGAATACTTATTGTTAGTTCGCTTAAGCGAAGATTCAATAATAAAATATATGAAAAAAAAAATTGTTACTTTTGCATATATATTTGCATACAGTAACACTAACCGAATTTTACTAAGTGGGTAGTCGCCAAAAGCAACAGCAACAGACCAACTGTTTCCAATGATGTAACAATTTGACAATTAAAGCATAATAAGTATTCATTTATACTTATGAATATAACAATTTAAATTCATCTAATCACTCTTACACCAACCTAAGTATATGCATACAAAAATATATGTTAATTTAACTGTAATGAACTAAAGACTAAAACCAAACTTAAATGAACGCGTTATTAGACAAACAACATCTTAGCAACAAGGCGGACGGTGTTGAACTTGTAAGCTTTAAGCAAAAAAAAAAAATTAAACCTAAACCACATAATGAAGTAACCATGCGGTCATATTAATCTATACTGCAACAGTTTATAAACTATAAACATGAAACACAAAAACAGCTGACGTTATTTCAAGTTTTTTTAAAACATATTTGCTTTTTTTTTTCTTTAACAGCAACGTTTTGTTGTAGCTTTAATAATAGTTTTACAATTTAATATTGACGACGATAGTAGCGGCTAAAATCATTGAATTGAATATTAAACTTATAAAGCGGTAGTTTTTGGTGGCCAGCTGATGGTACTTTGTTTAAGTTTAAATTCAAAATTATTCGCTTTTCATTGAACATTATTAAAAATGAAAGTGAAAGCATTGTTAACTTGCTGTTGTGTTGCCAAAACCATTTAACCATTTCCAGCCACAAACCACCAAATGTTATATTATGCCTAAAATTTTGTTATCAGTTGTAATGAAAACTAACTAAACATATGTATATTATAAAACATATAGCAATTGATTCTTATAACTAACATTTTCTATAACTGCCCCGGAGTTGCCCATACACGGGTGCAATGTAAGACCGACTCCCCTTAATTTTTCCTTACGAACATTTTCGTTAAACATACTTACACTCTATCTTCGCCCCCTAACAGAACTGCCATACAGAGTTAAATTTTTTTAAATTGCTTCCACAGCTTCCAATAGTGTGATTCTGTAACTTTTAACGATTCACTGAATCGTACCAAAGTGTGCTCCAACAAAGGTTTAATATAAGACCTACCCCAAAATTTTTTTCCTCCCAAAACATTTTTGTGAAACATACTTATTCCCTATCTCCAGCCCCTAACAGGGTTGCCATACAAAATTTTAAAAAATTAAAGTAAAAACCCCTACAACTCTTCACAGACCCCAATTAATTTTCCCTCCCAATAATATTCTTATAATAAAGTTACCCCCTATGTCCATCACCTAAGGAGGTTGCCATAAAAATTTTACAAAAATTATGTAAAAACGCCCATAACTTCGCCAGAGTCGGCCTTACAGAAATAAAGTGTACGACCGGCGCCCATTAGTTTTCCCTCCCAAACATATTCCTTAAACATATCTCAATCGCCTAAAATGGCTCCCATACAAAGTTTGGTAACTTTGTACAGCTTTTAGGGTGCCCGTGGATAGGTCAAATGTTGGACTGATCGCAACTAATTGTCCCTTGCAAACAGTTTCCTAGAACATACTTACTATCTACAACCCTTAAGGGGGTTGCCATACAAAATTTGGAAAAATTAGGGTAAAAACCCCTACAATGTACCTGTTATCACCCTAAGAGGGTCGAAATATGACACCAACCGAAAGTTAGAAATATGTCATAAATAACAAAATAAAAAAAAGTTCGGGATTTCGAAAGACCAATGTGATGAGTATATAAAATTCGGCACAGCCTAATATAGCGCTGTTACTTGTTAAAAAATGTTTATCTTTAAAAAATAAATTATTCAATTAATTACAAAAGGATTTAAACTTTTCAAAATTGGTCATGCCTTTAAAATATAAAGTGCTGTTTTAAAGAAATCATTACTTGGTACTTCTCTTTTAAATTTGATTTACATAATTGACCGCTTAATATGTATCGGGTATACTATCTATCGGCTTAAATTTGAACCAGCGGTTATTTCGCATCTAGCAATACTTATGTCATTCTATTCTGTCACAAAATTATTATAATTATATATAATTATTATTTCTGCTAAACGAAATGATTGATTTATGCTTAAGCAACGTTGGGATTTATTGGAAATTTATTTCCAAAACAAATTGCACGAAAATGTTGTACAAAATTTGGTTGCAGAAAAACTGCCCAACCATTACGGTTAATGCAGACACCTATCTCACCTTGAAAACCGAATTTTTTGTGCCCGCTCTTCATGGCATTGATGTGAACGAAGTTTGATTTCAACAGGATGGTGCAACTTGCCACAATCGATTTATTAAGTACAACGTTTGATGGCCATTTAATAAGCGGTAATGGTGATGTCAATTGACCGCTAATAAGCTGCGAAATGACACCGTTGGACTATTGTCTGTGGGGCGCCGTTAAAGACAAGTGGTATGCCGACAAACCGTAGACAATTGAGCATCTGAAAGCTAAGATTCGGGATGCCATTGCCGAGATACAACCCTATACACTCGAGAAAGTTCTCGAAAAGTGTCCCGATTGAATGGGGTACTGTAAGGGCCAGCCGCGGACGCCATATGAATGAAATAATATTTCATTTCTAACCGGAACAAATTGGAAAAATTCAAACTGTTTTTGTTGTTTTTTTTTTGCATTTTTAAAATTTAAACTTTTAAATGATCCACCCTTTATTTTACTCATTTCGCGTGCTTCACTAATCTCGGCGCAATTAGCAGCTAAAAAAAATTAAATTAAATATTTGAACTCATAAAAAAGTGAAAAGAAACACTGTTGGAAATTTGTAAAATTTATTAAAATCCAATTGAACAAACACGCAATATGGAATTACCAGTTAAAGAAAAAGTAAAAAAAAATCTTTATGGTTTGCATATGGCCAATTCCACGTAAAACGACCCAAACTGAGAAAAACCGATTTTTTCTTTATTAAAAAAATCAATGATTTAACGTTTAAAAGAAAGCGAAAGTTTATTAATTTCGCAAGACCTTAAAATTATCACATACTTTTTAGCTTGGCGAAAATGTCACAACCGTCACATTTTTAAACGGGTTTTCTTTAGCAAAAATAGTTTTTTGTAGAAAAAATGAACTAAATACGATTAATAACAGAACTTTTTCAAATTCCAATTTCTGGGGTCACACCCGTCACAGTCTTTAAGTAATCATTGTAACTAGAAATTATGCTCTTGCAGTGTCTACTCACTATTATTAATCGCTTTAAAAGATACCATCCTTGGAAGCTATAGACTTTTATAAAAAAAAACTTTTAACTGAGTTATAAGCAAAAATGTAAGCAAAATGGCAACCCCGTCACAATGGAATTGCCTTATGATGTGTTTTCCTAATTACCTGCTGACTGAATGGCAATATGAATCACTAAATTGTAAACAATATATATGTACCCTTCTACCTTTCTAAGCAAATAAAGTACTCAAGCTAATAATTAGCAATTACTTTGTGCAGAAACTTATTTTATAACGTTAAAATAGAAAACTGTTGCATTAAAAAACTATAAAAATTACAAATTATTTAATTGTTGTTTTAATTCAAAATTAATTGTCAAACATCTTACATGCTAATTTAACGTTTTCGTCAATTGCAAATTAACAATAGGTTGTGGCATTTAGGGTGCTGCAATTACGTTTATAAGAGTTTAAAATTGTATTAAAGAAGTTTTAATCGTTTGACAACTGACAGTAATTTAAAATGACAAGCTAAATTATAAATAATTGTCCTATATTATTGCACCTTATTATCTCGTTCACTGACAAAACAATTTAAAGAAATTAGCGCCCTCTTTTTTTAATAATATTAATATTTTTGTGATTTTTTTAACAGTTAATAGTGCCGCAAGTTTCTTTTGGTAAGATCAAGAAAGATGATGACCCTCTTTTTTGGTTTGTGCCCTAAATTCAAAGTTGCTGAAATGTGAAAAGAAATTGTGTGTTTGTGTGTGTGTGTCTGTCGGCCTACTAATTTGTTTGTTTTTCTTTTATTTTTTTGTTAAATAAACAAATTTTTTATGTTAAATTATGAAATATGCTTGTATCGCCAGTTAAGCATAACTTATAAGGTTTTTTAAATCTTTTTTAATCACAAATTCATCAAATAATTTGACCATTATCCGCTTTAATACTTATATGATAATGTTTTGTTTTTTTTTTTTTTTTTTGCCTTAAAGTATTTTGCAAGAACTTAAATTTAAATGTGTTTTTTTTTTTCGTTTTGTACACATTGTTTTCATATGTATGTATATGCATATTTATTACATATTAAATTTGTAACTCTTTAATTTGAAATAAATAAAATTAAACTCTTATTTTTTTATGACCTATAACGTTTAACCTTTATTAAAAATATAATATCGCCACCTGAAACGCAAAACGCCCTAACTTACATTTTACTAATTTTACAGAAAAAGAAGAAAACATCCTAAAATGAAGACTTAAAAGATTTTAGGTGCAAGTTTCTTTAATATAAAACAACCAATGACGAACTGATTTTTCTAGGGCTTTGTATTTTTCTGAAACCAAAAGCCCTATCTTCACTGAAAGGTTAATAAATTTAATGCTTCAAGAGTATATACAAGGTGGGCCAAAAGAAGTCATCCGATGTTGTTTGGCTCCCGTTTTTTTTAATGAAAAATTTAGATTCTGTTTTTTTATAATGTTTATTTAAACCATTAGAATTTTATTGGTCAAGCCGAGAAGATGATATCGTCCGTCATAATTGATTGCTATACGGGCTTGTTTTATGGCGTTTTTCATCACTTCGGCGAGAACTTCGGGCGACAGATTCTCCAATGTTGTCCTTGAGGGCTTCCAGGGTCTCGAGCTTGTTCACGTAAACACAGGACTTCAAAAAACCCCACAAAAAAGTCTGATACGGTTAAATCGGGTAATCTTGCGGGCCAATGTAAATCGTCAAAACGAGAGAGGAGGCGACGCGAGAACGCCGCCTTCAGAATATCGGTTGTGGCCCGCGCAGTGTGTGCCTTTGCTCCGTCCTGTTAAAACCACATGTTCTACAGTCCTAATTCGCTTAGTTGCAGCAAAAAAAACTCGGCTAACATTAGCTCTATAGTGCGCACCGCCCACTGTTGTCGTTTGACTAGCGGCGTCCTCGAAAAAAAATTGGGCCGATGACTCCTCCAGCGTGAACAGCGCACCATGCAGTCTCTTTGAGCGGGTGTAATAGCTGCTCGTGCATCACTCGTGGATTTTCGGTGCCCCAAAAGCGATATTTTTGCTTGTTTACGTACCAACTGAGGTGGAAATGAGCCTCATCGCTCATTATGATTTTGGTCGAAAAATCCTTCACTTCGGCCTTGAGATTGAGAACGGCTTGGGCGTAGGCGGTTGACAAGCTGCACGGACTGGACTTTGTACGGGAGCATGCGCAGGTCTTTGACCAAAAATCGCCTTAGGGACGACCGGCTGATGGCTAATTGCGAGGTTTGGCGTCTGGTCAATGTTTCTGGCGACAGCTAGACATCCTCGCTAACAGCGGCAATATTCTCGGTAGAGTAGGCGCTTCGGGGCCGGTCACTCTTGGCAGCGTCTCGTGTTGTCCCATACTCTTCATGGTTGGTGGACAAACGGCGCAGTGCTTGCGCAGTCAGTGCCGGGCGACCGGGAAATCCGCGAAGGAATGCGCGCTGCGCCAACACCACAGACGAATTCTTACGCAAAAAATAGACACGATTATTTCGCGGTCTTGAGGAGTGTATCACTCCATGGCTTGTTGTTCGGGTCAACATCTGGCCGAATTCAAAACTTTTTTTCTTCCTCAATTATTGCTAAAGTGTAAAAGTCTGGAAAAATGCCCAACAAGGATATCATCAGCTTCTCTGAAATTATAAATTTTCTTTAAAATAAATAAGATTTTTTCTTAGCGCATTATCTGTGTGTCAGTTTAATGTTATTCGTAATTGTTATGAATAAGCCATTAATGATTTACTTAAATATTTGAGAGAATATAAGTGTAAACGACCAGAATTCCGTTTCATTTTCTTGGGTAAGATTTTCTAAATGAAGAAACGTTTTTGCTTCTCCTTCAAATTTTTAAAAGTTGTAGTTTTGTGCTTTAGTGCTTAAAATCCCTATTTGTCTTTTTTAAATTTAATTATATTTTCTCAACTCAACTACAGCATAGAAAGAAATGTTAAAATATATATGTCATAACAAAAAACCTTGGCAGTTAATGATAAGATTACAGTATAATTGTATTTAAAAGCTGGCAAAATAACATAAAACCCACGTGCTTTTTTAAATCAAAGGTTATAAGGCGATTAATATGTTAGTTATCACAAAAGTATACTTTAATTTAAAAATCAAAAGTCAAAATTCGCATAATTTGTATAAAAGTCAGTGCTGCCACAGATGCGATTCAAAATTACACCAATAGTGCATCAAAATGACCCAATTCATATAAATTTGCATCCAATTTGAAAAATCTACTCATGTTTGTGTTCCATGTCTTTTAAAAGAAAGATGGCTGTTTAAATTCAAACTTTAAGAAATTCGTTTTGACTATATCTGGTGGTATTAAATCAATATTCAAAGCGACAAAAAAAAATACACAAAATTTTGGGTAACTACCCACAAGATGGCAACACTGATAAAAGTTATTTGTTATGTGTAATTTGTATGCGGCCGTATTTTACATATGTTTATACATCCATATGTTTGTATGTATGTACGTTCATTCGTTTTCATTTATATGTTTTTTTTTATAGTCTACTAAAAACAAATTAAAAGGTGTATAACCTGTCGTTATTATCTTTTCATATTAACAAATAAGTAACGTTAATTAAATTTCATCTACTTAAAACCCAATCAAATAATAATATTATTAGAAATGATAATGGAAAAATACCAAAATTAGGTTAACAAAAACAAACTAATTTGAATATTTATCAAGGCAATATCATTCAATTGTACGACTTGTATTAAAGTTTTATTTGATTGTTAATCTTATTGTTTCTATATTTCTAGGTTATTCATGGTGTACGAATCGAAACAGTTGAGACGACAACGAATACACTTGATTACAATGCACCAGACCACCAAAGTTTTGTACAAAATAACGCCGATGCTCTGAAGCATCAAAGTCATTCAAAACGGAAAAAACGCAGCACAGTTGAAAGGCCATTACAAATTTCACTTGTCTATGATGATTCAGTTCTTGGGTAAGTACTTAAGTATTGTAAAGAAAAAAAAAACAAAAAAATGGTTTCAATTACCAAAATTATTGAATCAGTCAATAAAATGTTTAAATTTACACCTTTCACCAAAATGATTTTATTAATTACCTAAATATATTTTTTTTTGTCCAATAAAACATTTAATTGATTTTGATTTCTAAAATGAGCAAAACGTAAGCGTACTTCAAACACTTTAATTGCTTGAAAAAATAAACAAGTGGCAAGAAAAATAATAAAAATAGATTTTTTTTGCTCGGCTGGGGTTCAAAATTAAAAGTACAAAATATTGTAAAAGCGGAAAAAATTTGGTTTTTCAATCATACATATTTAAGACTTTGATTGATAAAATGATAATGCTAACTTTAAACAATTTCATTGTTTAAATAAATCAACAAGGTAAAAAAAAATTACATTAAAAAAATTTAACGCAACAAACATCAGTCTAGGTACAACAAACAAAAATCGAATAAAAGATAAAAAGGACAAAAAACAAAAATAAAATAAAAAAAAAAACTGTCAACCCAGTTAAGCTTTGAACCTGGGACCATTTCATTACCAGGCTGAAAACCTACCGCTAGAACATTTGACAAATGTGCTGCCCACTAACAAAAACAAGTGTACAGAGTCATTAATTATTAAATTCCCATGCAAAATAACTGTTTTTTAAGAGTTTGTAAATAAGCATCACTGTTGGCGTTTACCTTTTAAATACAATAAAACGGTTAATTGGGACAATCAACTTTTTAATTAAAATTGGTGTATTTCTTTATTAATACGTTAATTGCACAATCATAAATTACCTTTACTAGTTATATATTAGTTGAACATTTTGTATGCTAGAAGCGAATTTGTTTAAGATACTTAAATTAAAAAACGTATTAAGGTTTTAATATTAAGACAAAACTGATAAAATTGATGCCAAAAAATTTAAAAGGAATATACGTTTATTACAAATTCTACAACAATAAAATAAAAAGTACGATCTATTCCAAAAATTTAAAAAAGTACAAAAAATATGAAAAAGTACCTACTACTCTGACATGGTCATTAATTAGGCCATAATTTAAGACAAATGAACAAAAAAGGGTGCCAAACAAATTAATAAATATTTAAGTCCAAATTTTTGCTTTAATTATTTTGGCTCTAATTCACATTTTATACCATGCTAAACATGTATCATATATTGTGACAATTTAAAGTAAATTGAGCAGTTAAGTTTTCTGTTCACACATAAGCAATTAGGCTTACACAATTAGCATATGACAGCCAAAAAAATATTATTTTCATTTTTATGGTACATTGAACAAGGTATAAGCAATTGGCCAGCTGACTTTTATTTACGCCATATATTTTCTAGCTTAGATTGGCATATTTTTTATGTTATATTATGGTTGTGTATACCGTATGAGTGATAGCAACATTTTTGGCAACTTAGCTAGAATTATTCAACAACAAAATACATGCTAAATTTTAACATGAAGTAGGTACAAGTTCACCTTATTATTCCACCATGGCATACATATTAAAAGCTTTAAATTTTGTATACTAATTCAACATAGTTTTTATTAAATCACCAGGGTTGCACTTCGAGATTAATTCATGTAGTGAAGCAATTTACTACTAATTGCTCAACTTATTAATTTAAATCTTTTATAATAAATTGAGCTCAATTAACGCCTTAATCGCGTAGTGCTTATTACACAATTAAAATCTATGTATGAACTTGGTATTAATTTCTTTTTATTTAGAACTTATTAATATTTTCCGTTAATGTTCAAAGAATCTATTTGAAATGCTAGTATTTTCTTTCATAGTGCGTCTGCCCGTGTTTAAATGTGAGTGACTGTATATAAAGATCTTCAGCAAGTAATGAGAATAATAAAAATTCTGAAATAAAAAATTAAAAAATAAACAAGAATATATTTTTAATTATTATTGAACTAATTTTCTGTCTCCAAGGTCATCGAAACTATTTAATGCAGCTCTAGTTCAAATCGACTGCAAAATCATTAACAATTGAAAAAATATTGTTTAAAATAAATTGAAAATATTTATTCAATACAGACAGACATAATGTTCTAAAAGTGGCATAAAATTAAAAAAAACAATTTAATGCACAAATCAATTGTTAGAAAAAAATTTATTCAAAAAAAAGTGTGTATTTATATAAATTATTAACAGTAGTTGCAGCATTTTTTTATTTTAATTAATGAAACAAAGAAAAAATTATTATCGGTTTAATTTTACACTTCTTACTTTATTATAGTTTAATTATTTTAATAAAGTTTTATTGGTTTTTCTTCCTTTGCCGTAGATAAATAATAATTTATTTTTTTTTTATTTTTTTTTCAGTCTGGACACGGACAAATTTATTTTAATAAACGTAAGTATTTTAATATTATATTTCTGGAAAATATATTTATTTATTGTGCTTAGTATTGGAGGTTTTTTTTTTTTTTTTTTTTTGAAAAAAAAATATGAATATTATACTTAAAATTAGCATTTTATTTTAAAGCGAGAAATATTTAAAATAAAAAGAAAAATGTTTTCCAATGCTATTAAATTGTAAGCGAAAAAATATATATTTGTAATTGGTAAACTACGGTTAAGTTATCTTCTGTGCTCTCACACTGAGAGCGAATACAAGTGCATACTCTCTCTTACATCAAATTTCATAAGTTATTCGAAAACCTATCCGTTGCAGACCTCTACTTTGTAAGATTGAATCTATTTTCACGCAATTTTATTTAATTTGTCAAAAATATAACTTCTAGCTTTACGTGAAAAATTATGCCACAGAAAACAGAAAAAAATTGCAAGTGTGAACATATAATTATTAAAATCTTACTTATGGGAAATGCAAAAGAAACATATTAAAACGCGTTTTTTTATTAATTGAATTTAAACATAATTTATGTATTTTTATATCAAGTTTCCGAAAAAATTTGTTTAATTTAACCTGCACTTTAATTAATTATAAATATTTGCATTTTCAACCTTCAAAAATAAGGATACAGTCCTACCAGAGGCAATACAGTTTTGGGAGCAGGCATTGATGGTGCGACAAACAAAGGGTCCCATACGACTGAACAGGTATTAAGAAAAATAATTACAAATTAACTAGTTAAAAACATTTGTTTTCAATTAACTATCGGAACAGAAAATGCAATAGTACTAAAGTTTTTGTAAAGAATGGTCTGACACATTGTATAGACAGTTGCAAATCCATAACCATGTGTGGGGAGGTGCAAGTGCCTGAAGAACATTTGGATGTAAGTTAATTGTATGAATTGATAGAAGATTTTATTAATTTTTTTTTCTTTTCCTCTAAGGTTTGTCGTATTTGTAATGCCGCTGGACAAAATTGTCGTGTCGAAGAATCAACACAAGCGGGTGAGGGAATTGAGGATTCGGATTTTGTATTTTATGTCTCTGCGCGTCAGACAGAACGTTGTCACAAGGGATTGACTGTGGCATACGCAGCTCATTGCCAACAAGAGGCTACTCTAGATCGTCCCATAGCGGGTCATGCAAATTTGTGCCCGAATAGTATAAGCACAAAACCTCAGGAGTTACAGACTCTAATATCTACAGTAAAGCATGAAATATTACACGCTTTGGGGTTTTCGGTAAGTCTGTTTGCATTCTTTCGTGACGATGAAGGCAATCCAAGAACGCCAAGAATACCGGATACCGGAAAGCCACACCTTAATGAAATGTAAGTTTAAACGCAAGCAAAAAACAAATCTTAATTAAAAACATAAAATCAATCTGTTTCAGCCTACAAATTCATCAATGGAGTAATGAGACTATACGCAAAGTGTTTAGAGAAAACTGGTCGGTGCGTAGTGGTCATGTTCGTAAAGAGATGGATATGATGGTGACACCTAAAGTGGTAGCAGAAGTACGTAAACATTTTGGTTGTGATTTGTTAGAGGGTGCCGAGTTGGAGGATCAAGGTGGTGAGGGAACCGCTTTAACTCACTGGGAGAAACGTATTTTAGAGGTTGATTTGTTTTTTATTTTTATTAACATTCTTCTTACTATTAACCTTAATTATATTATTTTGTTTTTAAGAATGAGGCCATGACTGGTACTCATACCCAATCGCCAGTATTTTCACGCATTACTTTAGCTTTAATGGAGGATTCGGGATGGTATCATGCGAACTATAGCATGGCAAACCCCTTATCTTGGGGTCGTGGTTTGGGCTGTAATTTCGTTATGCGCAGCTGTAAAGACTGGATACAATTAAATAATGCCAAGTTAGTTAAATAACTGTTTTCTGTTTTATTTTATTTGATTATGGTTAAAAATCTTATTAAATTCCAGGGGCCGATCTATACATCCGTTCTGCTCAAAAGTTAAACAAGATCCTCTTCAAACTGAATGTACAAGTGATCGTAATTCGGTGGCATTGTGCAATTTAATTAGACATAATTACAGGTTGCCAGAACAATATCAGGTAAAAACTAAAGGGCGTCCAAAAAAATTTTTTTTCTTTTTATTATTATTAAATCTTAACCTCTGTAACTAACAAGTAGGTACTGAAGTATATTATTAATTTAGCCTGTGTCAGGCTAAAATTTAATTTCAAAAATGTACAACAATTCTGATGGCTTTATCTTAGGGCAACAATACCCTTTCTTTTCAAAGAGTCTGCCGACCATGCTTTGAGAATTTTTAGGCGAGCGGATTAAGTTGTGTTTCCAGCTTATTTAAATACTTGTCCACATAGTTTAGGATTTCGCATTTTACTACTGAAACTTGTAGATCCTTGTGGATGTTGTTGTTTTTAACATATCAAAGAGGACCAGTTGTTTCAACTTTGTCAAATGTAAATAGATCAATTGAAAAATTCAGGGAGACTTGACTCGCTGGAGCTGCCAACATTGTCCAAAAATATGCCGTTTAAATGTCAATGTCAAAGCAGTGTGGTAGTGTAAGTGACAATTCAGCAACCTTAATTCGGCGTCGTAGACAGGAAATGCAAATTTTAAGAAGCTCTTTACGGTCATTGTTTTCATGTCTATTAAATTCGATTAACACAACTGGAGCCCATTGATCATGCAAGGCGAAGAAAGTTCGTTGAATAGACTATTGATATGAATGCTGATTTTTCAAGCAAAATCATTCTAAGCGATGAAGCATATTTTCACCAAGATGCTGCTTTATAGGTTCTTAGAAGTCACATGTGATTTTCAAAAAACAAATGCATCTGTGTACAAAGCACCAGTACTTGGTTTTAAATTTGGGCTGGAGGCATAGTTGGATTAAAAATTTTTTTTTTTTTGAAATGAGGTTGGTTAATCAGTGACTTTTACTGGTGTGCTCGATATCGCGACATGATAACAGATTTTTCTGTTAAAGTTGGATGGCATTGATGTGGCCCATATGTGGTTTTAGCAATACAGTGCCACATGCCATACAACCTGTGAAACAATTCAATTACTGCATAAAACATTTCCGGTTCCAATATTGTGTCGTTCCGGTGACCCAAATTGGCCCTCTAGATCATGTGATTTAACACCATTAGATATCTTTTTATTAGGTCGTTTTTCATCACAGGTTTATGTCAACAAACCCCAAGTATAGACACCGTCTGTAAAAATCAAGCTTTCAGAGTTAATTTTAAATTATCCGGACCATGTTTTGATGTTTGGTAGACACTGTCACGCCGGCATTTAAGGACAAATTTTAGCTTAGGTTAAAAGAATAGTCCTAATAGAAAGGCCTTTCCCCCGCAGAGCATACACCTATGCCTAGTGAACGGCTTGTTGTGCGCTCCCAGCAATGGAAAAAATTTAAAGGGAAAATTTTACAAAAATTCTGTGATGCGTTCGGATTTCCTCCGCATATCCCCTTTCCCAACTCTTACGTTAGCTGTAGCTACGGTCATACTTTTCCTCTTGATCAAACAAACATTGAGTCCTACTAGATTTCCTTCCGAAACTTTTTCTGTAAATGAACTCCCGCGTCTCTACTGCGAGCATTTTTATTTCGATTACCAATGACGCTAAGAATACGCTCTAATGAATAAAGATGATGTTGAGCGTCGAGTAGCCTTCTTAGGTTAGGTTAGAAAGAACAGGCAGCTGTTAAAGAAAATGAGACATTTTACTTTGGTCGCCTAACTTGCTTCCTTTATGTTAACTGCAGAGGAAGATAGAAAAGTTGAAATACATGATCGAAGAGAATTTGAAAAAAGGATGAAAGCAGTCGTGGCCTCCATAAAAATGTACCAAAACCGGAATTTTAATACGCTTTATCTGGGAAACTGTAATAGCTCTCGATTTCAAACCTACTGCGAAGTTACTTCAGTGTAATATCTTAATGCTAGAAAATAATTAAGGTAGAGCCACGGGTAGTCATAGGTAGCGTCCATACCAGCAGACTAGTTTTTTTGAAATTTTAAATTCAATATATTCCGAAAAGTATTTTAAGGCCGACCTGACATTAGGGACCAAATCGCTGCATTCGATTCAAAACGAAATTAAAAAATTCTTGTTGGAATTCCTGTATTTAAAGCATTGATAACTCGATCGATTTAAAGTGAATGAGACGATTTTGCTTTAGGTATTTTTTGCAATATTATATATAGCTTCATGTCCAAGGAAGAGCGCAAATTTCGTTTCGAAATTCATTCAGTCGATCAAGCTGTCAATACTTTTAATATTGGAATTCTAATAAGAATAGCTCTCTTACTTGTTTAAACTAGACCAAACGAACATACAGACGAAATTGTTGAAGTTAACCATCTTAGCAGGTGTTCAATATTTTGGCGCTTTAAAATAAAGCTTGAATTTTTGGGCTTTTATGGATCTGAGCAATGCACGTTTGAATTTTACTTTTAAACTTTTTTTTTTAATTTTTAGAATTTTGATAGTATTAACAACATAAAAGATGGTGATGAAGTTTACTATGGTGGATCTGTTTCACTGGCCGATCATTGTCCTTACATACAAGAGTTCACTTGGCGAAATAATAACATTACAATACGTGGATCACATTGTCATTTTGTGGAAAATAATCCCAGTTAGTAAAAGAATGATTTTAATAATTTTTTTTTTCATTACTAAAACAATTATCACTTACGAAATTGATACATACAGCTTCCGCTAAAAACTATGCTCTAGAAAGTTATGGCCAAGGATCAAAGTGTTTTGATCATGGTGATTCAATGTGGGAAGAACGTACTTGCCATCATACACGTGAATGGCAACATTGGGGTTCTGGTTGCTATAAATATAATTGCAGTCATGGGCGTCTGCATATACAAGTGGCAAATTATACATATACTTGTTATTACCCTGGCCAAAGACTATCCATAAGTATTACAGCCAATGGTTGGCTGCATCGTGGTGCTCTCATTTGCCCCTCCTGCGAAGAATTGTGTGGTGAATATTTTGGATCTAGTGATAGTCATTGTCATTTAAGAGAAGAGGCACCTCCGATTAACAAATATCCTCACGATCATTTAAGCTGTGGGGCCTGTAGTTTGCAGATGCGTCCTATACTCATATTAATATTTGCCATTTACTTCTGGAGTGTTAAGGCTCTTAGTTACCAATCAAATAAATTGTAAATTCAATAGCACAACAATAGGTATATATACAATGAATATGCATAGTATTAAATACGTTGCATTAAAATAGATCTAGATTTTGTATATATGTATGTATGTATTTAGATTTAAGCCTTAAAAAAACTAGTTGAATAGTTATACTATTACAATGTATTATATATTCTTTTGACTACTTTAGTTTTAGTAAAAAGAAACAAAATTCTCTTTTTATTACTGTGATGTGCTCTCTAAACTATTTTACATGTCGCACTATGCTGTTACTTATATTATATTCTTCTGTGAAGTTTGATTAAAAAAAAATATGACAAAAAAGATGTTCATATATTGTAGGCGCATTTAAATGTAAATTTTATTTAAAAAAAGAATTTACAATTAAGCTGAAAGGTCTTATATTAAAGTTCTAAAATTCCATTTTAATTTTAAGATTAATTTGTAACCAAAAGTATAGGAACATAACCTTGTATTAAGTAATTTTATAATAAGTTTAGTTGGTTATAAATTTTCAACTGATTTCAATCTACATATGTATGTGTGTTTATAATTTTTTTTTCATTCCATTTTCGATCTTCGTTGATTATCGAATACCGACTATCGAAACATCAATTTCGTATTATGATCTGGCAGCACTGTCGAAATTTTCGTTGTGCACCGAATTGTCTATCTAATCTATTTTTGCTTTCGACAAAGAAAAGTGGGTAAATTTTTTAGCCGTCGAATGTAGGTCATATTACCAAACAATAACAAATTTTTATAAGTTTAAAGCTCGAACCTAAATCAGTATTACAATTTTGAAATAAAGCCATAATAGCAAATTTTATGATACAGAAATATCTATCAGTGCTGTCATAGAATCCAATAGCTGTTGGAATCTGATTTGAAAATGACTAATGGGTATTTCAGTGAAAACAATCTTGATGTTATGTGTTTGTTTTCTAGTTGAAATACTGATTTTAATTCGAGTTCTTAATTTATATTTTGAAATATCGTTACACGGAAGTAGTTATTGGTCGCTTTTAAATCCGATTCCGACAGCTATCGGTTTTTATGACAACCTCGTATTAGTCATTGTCAAATCCGATTCTGACAGCCATTAAAATCTGTGAAAACCCTGAATATTGACATTGGATCGTTTATTACGTTGTCAAAATAACTATATCAAGTACAAACTTGTTTGCAAATATTTCAATTAAAATATAAAATACATATGTGAACTAACTTAACATTGTTAAATTCGTTAAAAAAAAATATATTAAAATATTAATGCCTATATTAATAATACTTATAGGAGGCTTATTGAAGGATTATTTGACATAATTGTCAAATAAGCCCTTGATAAACCAACTATAGGTATTATGAATATGAGTATAAATATTCAGAGTCGTATTCATAATAAATAAAGAAGCCTTATTAAGGGCTTATTTGACAATTATTCCATAAACATCTGTCAAACAAGCGGTTAATAAACCTACTTTAATTTCTATGAATATCGGTGTTAAAATCTAAACTTCAGCTTTTAACTATACATTCCTTTCAGCTATTGGCTCTAATTTTTTGCTTTCAAAATAAATAGAATTATTGCATAATTAAATAAAACAAGGTTTGGTTATGGCCTTATATGTCAATTTAGTTTCAAAATATTTTTTAGCATCAAATATATGAGCCGTTTATTTTGAAAGTGGCATAAGTCACTTTAAAAAAAAATCGAGTTAATGGCAACACTAAATACTATTGAACGGTATTTTTTCATATCTTTAAATATTTCGACTTTAAAAAAAATTAAGTCATGTCACTTTCAAAATAAACGGCTCATATAATATTTCGCTTACATTCCTCATGCTTTTTTTCTGCATATAAAATTTTGGCCAAAGGCTAGAAATACAACTAAGACAAAAGGTAAATTTTTTTATACCGAATGTTTTTTGTTGAAAATAAAATAAATTTGTTTAAAGAATTGTTTTTTAGGGGCGAATACCAAAATTCTTTCTTACGAGTTTTGCAATAAGCTTTATTTCTCCCAAATAAGTATAAATGACCACATAAATGTCTTGAAAACAAATTAAATATTTTAAATAGTTGTGTAAGAAATTGAAATTTCGTTATGCAAAACAATTTCTTCTATTTCTATTTTTTATGCCGCACAATGAATAATAATTTAAAATAAAATAGAAATATATATACATTTGTATGAACGTATGTATATAATATTGTATATACAAATAATTTTTAAACTTTATTTGTGTACCTTTTAAATAATTTTAACTAAAAACATGTAAAAAAATAAATAAACAAAAAATATAAAAATAAAAAAAATTAGTTTGCTAAGTATTTTTCAAAGAAGTTTTCCTACTTCTGGAACAAAAGCAACTTTACTATATAAGTATACACCAATGTTTTTAATATAACTGAAAAATATTTTGAAATTTTTTTTATGTTCTGAAATTAAAAAAAAACAGCTTTATTCGTGTTATTTCGTTCAGAAAAAAGTTATCAAAAGTACATAATTCAAATCAGCAATAACTGTACGTTTTTCGAACGTTTAATAAAAAAATCCACAACATCAAATCATTTGGCACCATTCTTTTTTCTTATGACTTTGAAACATGTTTTCGATAATATCCTTGTATTAAGAAAATGAATTTTCTTGGAAACACCAAAATATATACTCAAAAAGAATTTTAAAAAATTCATAAAAAGATTTTCACGGGAACAGGGGAAATAAATATGTTTTTGAGGTTGAACTAAAAATATTTTACATAATTTGCTTGCTTATTCTACCCGCCAAATTTATATTGCCGCCCTAAACTATACTTTAAAATTAAGACAAACACATTCGGTAATAATTTTGAAACTTGGCTGCACTATCGTGTTGCATTCTGTGGTTCAATTCAGTAACTTGTTTTAACCTTATTAGCATCGTTAAAATAAGTTAATAATAAATATAACGATTTTGCGATTCAGTAAAGTCTTTTTAACGATATTTGCTATCGTTGAAGTCAGCTGTTATTGTTTAGTAAACAGCAAAGCTTTTTTACGATATTAACAATCGTTATACTTGTTAATTTAAGGGCAATAATTTTTGTGCTTTTAATTTTGTCGACAAAAGGTTAGCATTACTGACCGGCATTGAAACAAAAATGTTGAATATTTTTCGCAAACTTGGGTTAATACCTGCGTCACACCTTGCTGAAACATTTATTATTTTTCTGGGCGGTTTTAATTAATTTTCCATTTTTGTTTCCAATGAAAAATGTCACCAGTTTTTTTATAAATTTTTTTAAAAAAGACAAAGAGTTATGATGATGAAATTGCGTAGCTGCTTTCGAAAATGAATTCTACTCGGCTAGTATCGGTAGAAAAACCAGCTTTTTTCGAATAAAAGTTTCTTTCAACATTAACGAAAAATATAAATTTTTTCTAAAGAAACAAATTATATAAACTTAAGCCGAATTAAAAAAGTAAACATTTGTATTAAAAACAGTTCAACAATAGATAAAAATAGCATAATTTTTTAAAATTTTAATTAATCTTAAAGTTGTGGAACTAAAATTTCCAAATCAGTAAATGTATGTTTTAATATTCTAAGGCAGATGTTAAGGGATGTTAAACAAATAAAAGACGTCCTTTGAGAAACGTGCTTTTAAGTCTTGTAAAATCGATTTAGTTAAGGGTACATAGCCCTCGCTGCGACATTATCAGGGTTTTTTTATAAGAGACGATCTTTTTTGAAAATCTATATTCTGCTTTTGTAGCGTCTGTGTGACAGTAGGTATATCATTTAGAATATGTAATCCGCAAATAAATTCGAAAGTGCTCAGAAAAGTTCTTGAAGACGTATCCGTATCTTTCCACTTGCATATCTTCTCCAATACTTAATTTTTACTGCAAATTGTAAAATTGAATCATGACGATCTACCAATTGTGTTTCGCATAATGGAGACAACTTTGTACCTGGATATTTCAAAGAAAACTTCATTACGCTTAGGATGTTTTTTAAAAAATAAAATTGCTGCTCTCTTAAAAAAATTATACAACTTTTTGTATTATTGGTGCCTTGTTGCCTTTCGATATTGAGTTTTTAAGTCTATTGGAAATAGCAAAGGCGTTTGTCTTGCATTTTTTGCGGTTTCTTGTACCTTTTTACCACTCCTTTTTCTGTAAACATCAAAGGACACCCGTCAGTTCCAATCCCTACTCAATTTTCAAAACCAAGACCAACGTTTTTCAAAGCTCTTAAAACTACTGATGATAGTATGTTCGCATTAACTAGCACTTTGACGTCATCGCCAATATCATTTAAAGCCTTGCTAAATGCGTCGATTAAGCCGATAAATTCTTCTTTAACTAACTTTTCGTTTACGTTGAAATGCTAAAGAAATTTAGCTTTTTCCTGATAAATCAGTGGTTTCGTCAAAAATAATCGAATAATATTCAGTGTCATAAATATTTTTTAGTATAATTTCTAAAATAAAATTATGGAAACTTTTATTTATTTTAGTTTGAATTATTCTTGATATATGTATGTATATGAATCATCTTAAGGGAAACTTGCAAATTTTATCTCCGTTAACTATACGAAATCGCAAAAGTGAACGAAAAATACCTTCTGAGCTTGTATTTTTAGAAGAAAGCAAAGGACCATCACCTCTATGTTCACGGAGAGGTATATTATGCCTTCCGAGGGAAATTAAAATTTTCATAATAGACAACAAACGTTCTCGATTTTTAATTTCTTGTTAAAGTGCAGATATTTGCCACCCCAAGACGAAAGTTTTCTTGTGTCTTCAAAAACATTTTTCCAAAAGCAACAGCATCTTTAAATATGCAATACATTTTTTTATTTAAATATATGAAACGTTTGTGTCATGGCTACCAATAGTTTTTTTACTAAATTTAATATGAAGCTTTATTAAACGTTTAAGTGGGATTTCCTCCCCCCCCTTAATCCACGCTTGAATAAACTTAAGTAATATTTGAGTCAGTTTTAGCCAGAAATGCCTTTCCAGAAGGATATTTTTATGGGGGCTATGTCATCACCATTAACAATAGGCTTCGTACCAGTGTCAGAAAACTAGAGTATTTGTGCCGAATTTCATAAAAATATCTTCAAAATTGCGACCTGTACTTAGATGAAAAGCATAACACTAGCCGGACGGACATACATGCTTAAATCGAGTCAGGAATTGGTTCAGAGTCGATCGGTATATACATATGTTTAAGGGTGAGTCTTAGACTATTAGTTTTGGGGTTACAAACATCCGCACAAACGCATAATACTTTTACCACTTTTGTTTGTGGCGTGAGTATAAAAACGAATTAAATAATGCGCATGCGCCAATGCTATTTTATATTCATTAATTTTTTTATTTCTTCTTTTTATAAATACATTTAACAAATAATTTCTTAATATTAGATATTTTTTAAAAATAATAATAAATTATTAAAATTTGCAAAAAAAAAATTTGATAAGATTGCCTACTTAGTTGCTAAAGGACATTAATGATAACAAATCAAATGTCATTGGAATTATGGGTTGTCTTTAAATTTTTAAATTTAACATATTACATACATATTTATACATTCCTCGCACTTACTTACATATATACAAACATATAAATGAATGTACATTTTTGCTTAGTGTCTTACTAGTGTCTCCAGGACTTGGGCAATATAAAATTTTTAATGGCAAACAACGATTTGGCATACCAGTGTACACCATTTTGTAATTGTGCTGTATTGCTAAGACTCTTATGTGATGCATTTGTTGAATCTGTAAGTCTTTTCCTAAGAGCCGCCCAAACACGCATTGGTGCCAAACTCCAGTGAGCCAATGTTTGGCTATTAACTATGGCGTAACAAGAGGCAGCCACAGAGTTAACCACTATGGTGCCCTCACGGGTCAAAGGAGCCACCACACCTTTTCTTAAAACAGCTCTTAGATCAACTACTTTTTGCGGCCTTAGGTAGCCGGTATGATCGAAGACAAATACTTGATCACCTTCTTCTATGCGATCGGCAAACACATAGTCGGCCAATTGTTTGTCGTAATTCCAAACCATAACTAAGTGGGCGGGGGTAACAGTTAATTTTACTCCCGTTTCTGTGGTTAATTGCACAAACTCCTGTGACATTTCCAAATTACGATCCATAAACAAAATAACTTCACTGTAAACTGCTTCACCCTTGTCATTCATGCTAAGAACTTGATCTCCTGTAACAAGATCACTCATAGCCTTACGCTCTCCGCTTTGCAGTAAAACCGTACTGTCTTTGGTAAAACAACCACTATTATGCGGAATATGAGAAGAATCTGCAAAGAAAACAAAAGAAGAAGGATTAAAATCAAATTTAAAATTTTTATGCAAAACGAGCTTAAAAAAAAAATATTGCTTCGGAAAAAGTCAAACAAGTCAAGTCACTCACCAGCCAGTTCGTTAACAAAACCCTTAAAATCTCTTAAGCTTTTCAAAATTTTTATTGCAAAAGCAAGATAAGAGAATCCCTACAAAATATAATTTTAAGCCTGCTTAGGGTCTTTCTCAACTACTAATCTAATTTGGCGTTAATAATACTCTACCACAAAAATTGTTCTCTATTGTTTGCAAATTCTCATATTGGATTAAAACAAACCCTCTCTAACAAGAGTCAAAAAGGTGTTTACAGTTGTTCATACTGTTTTACCGCCTCTGAGGTAATTTTCTTTCCATTCAGGCAGCATCTGCCAATCCGAGTATCAATAACATTTTTGTTGTTTTTTTTTTTTTTTTGTTTAAAAAAACATCAAAAGATTTGTTCTTTTTTCGGATTTTTAGGGGATTTGCTAAAATTGATCTTGTTTTTTCTAAAGATTAAATATTTTTGATGGTGTTGTTGTTGTTGTCTCGAGCCAAAATAGATTAATGTAATTTTTATCCCCTTAAGCAAACAAAAAGTGTTCAATACTTTTAAATATCTACCTGTTATTGCAGAAGAAACTAATATGTAATAAAAACAAAGATTTTAGATTTTGGATTTTTAATTTTGAAAAAAGGTAATGTTTCTTAACATTTTGTTGTATTTTTTGTACAAAACAGATTTCCGTTTTCTTTTATTTTTTTTTTGTTTTTTTTTTTTTTTTTTGTTAACAATAATCTAATTTATATCAATAATTGTGTATGAAATAACAAATTTTTTACGTGTGTTTGTACATAACAATTTGCTCATGAGCATATTTCAATAGACCACCCAGTTCTAGACTAAATGAAATTCAATATCAGTTTTACTTAAATTACAAGGAAATTTAAAACAATAATTAAAACTTGTTCTTTTCTTTTAACAAAAATTAATAAATTCTCTAAGATTTGTACATAAAAACCTCTACAACTGCCCCGGAGCTGCCCCGTATAATGTGCAATATAAGACCGACTCCAACTAATTTTTCCCCACAAACATTTTTGTGGAGCCAACTTACACCCTATCTCCTTCATTTAACAGGGTTGCCATACAAAGTATATTTTTTTATTAAAATCGCTCCCACATCTTTTAGGGTAAAATGTAAGACCGACCGCAATCAATTTTTCCTCCCAAACATTTTTCTAAAACATATTTATCCCCTATCTCCAGCCCCTTACATGGTTGCCATACAAAATTTGGAAAAAATAGGGTAAAAACTACTAAAACTTCTCCGGAGTCAGTCCTAGAGGAGTAAAATGTATCAGAGACTTCCATTATTTTTCCCTCCCAAACATATTTCTTAACCATTTTTACCCCCTATCACCCTCACTCAAGGGGGTTGCCATACAAAACTTAATAAAATTATATAAAACGCCCATAACTTCCCTAGAGTTGGCTTTAGAGAAGTTAAGTGAAGCACCGATTCCAATTAGTTTTCCCTCCCAAACATATTCCTAGAATATACTAACCGCCTATCGCCATCACCTAAGAAAGTTGCCATACAAAATTTAAAAAAATTATGTGAAAACGCTTAAAACTTTCCCAGAGTCGGCCTTAGAGAAATAAGGTGTACCACCGGCCTCATAAGCTTCTCCTTCTAAACATTTTCCTAGAATATACTAAAACCCTATCGCCATCACCTAAGGGGGTTGCCATACAAAATTATGTGAAAACGTTTAAAACTTTCCCAGAGTCGGCCTTAGAGAAATAAGGTGTACCACCGGCCTCATAAGCTTCTCCTCCTAAGCATATTCCTAGAATATACCCACCCTCTGTCACCATCACCTAAGGGGGCTGCCATACAGAATTTACAAAAATTATGGGAAAACGCTTAAAACTTTCCCAAAGTCGGCCTTAGAGAAATAAGGTGTAACACCGGCCCCATAAGCTTCTCCTCCTAAACATATTCCTAAAATATACGAAGTACCTATCGCATTCACCTAAGGGGGCTGCCATACAAAATTTACATGTAAAACACCCATAACTTCCCTAAAGTTGGCCTTAGATAAATAAAGTGTACGACAACCCTCATTAGTTTCTCCTTCCAAACATATTCTTATATACTTCTCATATACTTACCCCCCATCACCTAAGGGAGTTGCCATACAAAATTTACAAAAATGATGTAAAAACGCTCTTAAATTGTCCAGAGTCGACCTTAGAGAAATTAAGTGTGCCGCCGACCCCGACCCTGGAGCTGGGGTCTTTTGTTAGTAACCCATTATCAGACAGTTTTTCAAACTTCCTATGGCCGCAATGTTTTTCAGGCAAAGATTTTAGCAACTAACTAGCCAGTGATCCTGTCCTGTCATTTAAAACTGAAAACTCCACTAGTTACCTGCGTGTCATGAGACAAGTGCATATTTGCTGGGCTTTGGATTGTACGGGTTTTAAGAAGAATAAGATGGAGGACGAAATAGAAAAGCAGAGGTTTCATTTGCCTACTGAAATAGTAGTGCATGTTCGTGCTTTACTTTAGTTTAATAAAAGAAGTATAGACTCTGTTGTGTTGGTCAGAGCCATTAATGTCTGGTTAGATTTGATTTTATATTTTTTTGACTTTTACTTTCTCAAACGCAAAAAATATATACGAAGGGCGAATTTTTTGAATACGCCTTGATATGGGTGCTTTGGAACTTTCACGTCAAAACAGTTTGCGAGTTTTAACTTAATTAAATACCGATTGTAATAATTGCCTTACCTTGTCTCCTGTTTGTCTCTCTTGGCATCTAACATTTTTTTAGCAAAATGCGAAAAAGTCAAAATTCATTTTTCTGTTTTTCTTTTCGAATATTTGTTGACATTATTTTGTAAAACGCAACGATAGAAGCCGTTTTTTTGAAAAAAAAAACTACAATTTTTTTGTTGTTTCAAAGCGATGCGTTTTACTAAATAAAGGTAAAAAACCTTTTGTTGTTGGAAAAATTTTAAGGTGTGGCCTATTTCTTTTCCATTTTTTAAATTTTGATTATCTTTAAAAGGTTAAACTTTTATACCCACGATTTGTCAAGCAAACACGTTCTCATTAGGAAAAGTGAAATACTAACTGATATTTAAGCGCCTCGCCTGCTTTAAATGTAAGTTTTTTGAAATAAAAAAAAAACGTTAAAGAAAACTCTTCTTTATCCTTTTAACATTCAAAAAAAAACAGAAGACCACAAACTGGGCACTTTATTATAATTAGTGTCATAAAGATACAATAACATACAGAAGTATCAAATGAATGAAATTTTTTCTAAAGAATTCTTTTATTATGAGACAGTTTGTTACTAAACACTGTTTAATGTTGGAAAACAATAAAAATCCGTTTAAATTATATTGACTACCTTAATGTGCTACGAAGGTATCCATCCACTAATGACATGATAATGCTTTTACTCACACATACCAAATACCAGCGTGTGTAAAATGAACATAAATATGTTCATATGTATGCACATGCATAGATAAGTATATAAAATATACCCTGACGGAAACCAGGGGGAAAGTGTCTCCAAGTCACCACTTTTGCCAACTATAATGATAAATTGTTGGCGACATTGTTAGCAGAGCGTCTACATTTTTATGTTTGATGGAAAAAAAAGAATTGTCAGCAGCAGGTGATAGCTTAGTTTAAATTTTTTTCCAATTAATATACAGTAAAACTTGACAATCTGGACTTTTTGGTATAAAACATACATACAAACATAAGTAATAAGATATTTAAGTTTGCCATTCCGTTTGTAGTTCCTTTAATATCCATCTGCGACCCCATAAAGTATATATATGCTGGATCCTTATAGATAGGGAAGTCGATTTAGCCATGTGCGTCTGTCTGTCTGTCCATGTTATGATTAAAATTAAACTATTAGAAATATAGGCGAGGAAATTGCTATTTAAATCCAGGAAAATTTCCCGATAACTTACCGAGATTCAAGCTAAAAACCAAGACTACCTCTGCTTATTTCTCCAAAATTTGTACATAAAAACCTCTACAGCTGCCCAAGAGTTGACCCTACACGGTTGCAATGTAAGACCGACTTCCATTATTTTTCCTCGCAAACATTTTTGTGGAACATACTTATACCCGATCTCCGCCCCCTAACAGGGCTGCCATACAAAGTTTAATTTTTTTTAAATCACTCCCACAGCTTCCAGGGTACTCCTACGAAGGTCAAATATAAGACAATTACAAACATTTTTTCGCAACACACTTACCCCCTACCTCCAGCCACTAACAGGATTTCCATAACAAAATTGGACAAATTTTGTTTAAACTCCTACAACTTACCCGGAGTTGCCCTTAGAGGAATAAAATGTAACAAAGACTGCCATTAGTTTTCCCTCTCAAACATATTCCTAAAACGTACTTATCACCTATCTCTCTACCATACAAAATTTACAAAAATTATGTAAAAACGCCCATAACTTTCCCAGAGCCGGCCTTAGAAAAATAAAGTGTACAACCGACCGCCTTTAGTTTCCTCTCCCAAACATATTCCCAAAATATACTTAACCCCTATCACCACCGTCTAAAGGGACTCCCATAAAAAGTTTAGGAAGTTGTAATAAATTCCCCAGGGTGCCCGTGGATAGGTCAAATGTATTACTAAAGCACATTTTTACTTGCAAACATATTTCTAGAACATACTTACTCCCCTCACCACCCCCTAAGGGGGTTGCCATACAAAATTCGAAAAAATTAGGGTAAAAACCCCTGCATGCTGTGAAGGGTATAATTAATTATAAGATTCGGTTCAGCCGAATCTAGCACTCTTACTTGTTTTTCAATTGATTATCTTTTATTAAAAAAAGAGTTGATCCTACAAAATATTATTTTTTTTTCTAACACATAAAAAAGTACCGCTGCAGTCATGTTGCATTTTTTAATTGTAATAATTTACTTAAAAAATTATTAAATATATTATGTCGTTTGATATGTTTTTTAAAATCATTTTTAATGCAAAAACTTTTTTTTTAATTTTTATTCGGTAATTCGGATAATTTAATAATCCGGATTAGGGTCTGCTATCAATTATTCAGACTATCAAGTCTTTACTGTATTTTATATATTTATTTATTTTCCATGGCTTTTATAAATAGGCCATTAAATTTAATTAAATTTTTTTAATAAAAACCCAAATGGTACAAAATTTCAGTTCTATAATCGACATTTACTTCAGAAACTTTCTAGTGAATCCCTGGCTCTAACGTGCTTGTTAACTTCATTAATGTCAGTGATGAATTTTCAATAACACACACATGCTAAATGTCTATAGCAAAAAGCATTGCCTATGGTCTACCCTAGGGTCATTATTGATATTTCCTGCAGGGTACATAATATATATTTTTGTTTCATTTTTTCTCTTGTTAACTTTCATATACATACGTTTTCCGACAAAACTTATCCCATGCTAACTGATTGATTTTTTTTCCTTCTTCTTAAATATTGTTATTCTTGTTTAATAAACGATAGCTAAAAGACTGGTTCTTTAAAGAGAAAAGAAACATACATAAGAATAAGAAGAAGAAAAATTAATTTCTCTAATCGGTCAAGATACACGTTACCAAATTGGTGTGAAATACATGTCGGTTAAAAACAAAAACAACCTTTATCACTATTATAACAACAAAACACCGAGCCACACAAGACTGCTTTTCAAAACTTACACAAAAAAAAAATTAATTTTATAGTTTCTAAGCCATACGCGAGAAACCAAATATGTACACTTAGAACTTTTAAGACGTTTTTTAAATGGAAAATAAATTATATAAAGGCTGCATTTAAATGAAGTTTAAAAAAAATTCAAAAGTTGGCATCACTAGTACTATAGCTATTTGAAAACTGCGAATTCCTCCCCATTCCTCGGACAATACAAAATATCTGGGTGTTGCACTCGATTTAAATTTATCAAGAATTTGAACACTTAGTTTAATTAAATATGCATATATTTTAATAGATTTTTACCTAAACATTTTTTAATCAAATCAGCAAATTTGATAAATGAAAATTATTTTTATTTCTTTCTGTGCAGGAAGAAAATATGTGGTAGAACAGCTTAGCAAGGCGCGGGCATAGGAAAGAATTACAGACGTACTCCAACCACAAACTAAAAGGAACTGAGCCAGTGCTGCCAAGTTTAATTTAATTTATCCTCCTTAACCCAAAAAGAACCCGCAATACTGTGATAATTAATACAAAACCCCCCAAACAGGACTGTTCGTTTTTTTTACACCCAACTATGAAAACTCCATTTAAAATTCAAATAGAAATTTCTGAAATACAAATGGAAAATTCTGAAATTGAATTAGAAATTTCTAAAATTGAATTAGAAATTTCTGAAATTAAATTAGAAATTTCTGAAATACCATTAAAAATTTCTGAAATACAATTAGAAAGTTCTGAAATATAATTGGAAATGGTGTAGAAATTTTTTGAAATTCAAATGGAAAATTCTGAAATTCAAATGGAAAATTTTGAAATACAAATAGAAATTTTTGAAATTGAAATAGAATTTTCTAAAATTGAATTTTAAAATTTCTCAAATTGGATTAGAATTTTCTGAAATACAATTAGAAAGTTCTGAAATACAATTGGAAATGGTGTAGTTCTGGTATTTTTTTACATCTTCATGAAAAGAAAATCTACATGGTTTCTTTAAGTTTATTCTTGCTTTCACAATAGAAATTCTTTACGATTAAGAAATAAATAAATCATACAATCAGTTAAAATTTTGATTGCTATGGATTTACATAAGTTCTCCTTGAGTCTGTTCATTTAAAAAAGTCGTGAACTTAGTTGCTGTGTAAAGAAACTAAAATATCCAAATATTTTTTTAAACTTAACACAAATTATTTTCTTTTATTATTATTTCATCTTTCAAACGAGGCCTCAGTGTCGTTCAGTGTTAAGTCGCTATGAATAATTTTACATGTTTCTTGGCTAAAATGTTCATACATTTATTTAGATCTATTCGTTTGGCTGGTGAGACTTGAAGGGTCATAAATTAATAAACCATTAAAGTGGTTAAAAAATTATCGTTAATTTTATCTCGCTTTGACGCTGACGACTAAACTGATAAATTATTACAAAACAGAAGACAACTAACCAGGCAACCAACCCAGCAACCAGTCAAGGCATTCAAACGATCATCTAAACGTTTAACCAACTTGGTTGACGCCACGCACATATAAGCATTACCCTAACAATTTTGCCACTAAACCAGTCTATCAGTCATTTATTTATTTATTTGGTTACTGTATGCGTGAGGTGCTTGTGAGTGTAAATCGTTTTGAGAAAGTGTGACTTGGATCAAAACACAAGTTAGTAAATGGCTTACGGATGGGTTTGAATGAACATGAACATTGTTTATAATGTTTGTGCTTTGGCTAAACAACATTTTAGATAAAAAAAAAAGAAACACAATTTTGGTTGCTGATAATTAGCTTTTAAAGAACAAATTTTTGGTTTTTTGTAAAACAATATTATTTGGTTTGTCGTTAATTGTTTTTCATTGTGCCTTGTAAATAGTCTTTTTATTTCTAACTGTCAAAGTAGCCGTTAAACTGTCACTTTTTTCTTTTTAAGTTTACAAAATGTTTATTTGTTTACTCAAAATTTTTAAACTATTTTAAATTTTTTTGTCCATTTGTTTAGCAAAAATATTTACTAGAGAAAACAAATTGAGAGCGTAAACAGACAGTTATTTTCATGAGTATTTTAAAATGACATTTTTCTGCTGGCAAAAAAGTTGAGTAAAAAAACATATGTTTTCTAACGTAAACAAATAAATAAATACAAGGTGGGCCAAAATAAGTCATCCGATGTTGTCTGGCTCTCATTTTTTCTAAATGAAAAACTTCGATTCTGTTTTTTTGATTATGTTTATTTAAACCTTTCAAATTTTATTGGCCAAGCCGATAAGATGATATCGGCCAAATGGGCGCCATCACAATTGATTGCTACACGGACTCGTTTTATGACACTTTTCATCACTTCGGGCGACAGATTCTCGCACTCGTAACGAATTTTGTCCTTGAGAACTTCCTATGACCTCATAAAACCCCACAAAAAAAGTTTGAAACGGTTAAATCAGCTGATCTTGCGGGCAAATGTAAATCGCCAAAACGAGAGATGAGGAGACTCGGGAACGCCACCTTCAGAATATCGGTTGTGGCTCGCGCAGTGTATGCCGTTGCTCTGTTCTGTTAGAAACACATGTCCTCCAGTCCTAATATGTTCAATGGCGGGAAAAAAACTTGGCTAACATGGCCCCATAGTAAGCGCCTCCACTGTTTTCGTTTGACCAGCGGCGTATTCGAAAAAAAATTACCCGATAACTCCTCCAACGTGAACAGCGCATGATGCAGTCACTTTTAGCGGGTGTAATGGCTCCTCGTGTATCACTTGTGGACTTTCTGTGCCCCCGAAGAAATAGTTTTGCTCTTTCACGTACCCGCTGAGGTGGAAATGAGCCTCATCGGTCATTATGATTTTGGACGAAAAATCGTCCACTTCGGCCTCGAGATTGAGAATGGCTTGGGCGTAGGTTACACGCGTTTGGCGGTCGACAGGAGGCAGCTGATGAAAGGACTAGACTTTTTACGGGAACATGCGCAAGTCTTTGATTGAAATTCGCCTTAGAGTCAACCGGCTGAGGGCTAATTGAAAGGCACGGCATTTGGTCGATGTTTCTGGCGACAGCTAGACATCCTCGCCAACAGCGGCGATATTCTCGGCAGAGTGGGCGCTCCGGAGCCGGCCACTCTTGGCAGCTTTTTATGTGGTCCCATACTCTTCAAGGTTGGTGGCCAAACGGCGCAGTGTTTGCGTAGTTGGTGCCGGACTACAGGGGAATCGGCGACGGAATTCGCGCTGGGCCAACACCACAGACGAATTGTTACGCAAAAATGTAGACACGATTATTTCGCGTTTTTAGGCAGTGTATCGCTCCATGGCTTGTTCACTTGTATTTGAGATCTGTCTAGTTAACAAATTTCAAAACAGATTTAACATTGGCCGCCATTTCCAAAAATATGAGCACCTTCCAGTAGGGTGATTTCTTTTGGCCCACCTGGTATGTAATTTTAAGCAATGCAAAAATTTATTATGTGTAAAACACTTATGTATAAAAACTTGTTACAATAATGTTCATTTTAAGTTAAAAAACATGTTTCCCCCTTATATTAATATCAAAATACAAATTTGTCATTACAATATTTAAGCAAAAGTGTTCATATTTTACACATTCCTGTTGAGTTAAAATAATAAGGTTTTCTTGTTTTTTAAAGAGATCAGAGAAAAAAAGGCAAAAAATATTTAAAACAGGCATCATATTACAAGGTTTTCTTTTTCCAAGAAAAAAAAACAGACAAAATTAGCGGCATCCTTTTTATCTCAGTTTTGTTTATACTATTCTTGTCACTACTTCCCAGACCACTCTCCCAACACTTGAATTTCAACATAAGAAGAACAGAGGAAAGCCGCAAAAATCACAAAAGAGAATGTTTTAACAGACGTACGTACATATTTTGACTTTAATGTGACATCAGAAACAACCGACAATGACAATTTGTAAATTATTGATCCTTACTAGAGTACAAAAGCAATAAAAAACAACAACAGCAACAGCAATAATGCTAAAGGACCACCTTAACCACATGGACTCAAAAAAACAGCAACAAATATACAAAATAAAATTCCTTAGAGTTTGTAAGACAACAAAGGTTTTTCTCAGCTTTTTTTTTGTTTTTGTTTTTTATTCCTAATGTGTGGTCCTTGTTTTGAAAACAAGATCCTGCTGTGTTATAGGCCACAATTATTTAATTGAAAATCCTGTAAACAACTATTATTTATAACCTGGCTTTAATGTTTTCTTTTCCTACCTTCTTCCTTTTTTTCGTTAACTAAAAGTAGCCGCCTTTTTATTATTTTATCGTAACGATCTTTTTGTGTAAAAGATTTGTATTTTCTTCTCTTTTCTACTTCTGTTGCATTACTTATTACAACCTTAAAGATCAGGGTAACTAAATGAAGCGACTTTAAGACTAATATGGGGATTTAAAAAACTTATTAGGAGCTTTTTATTTTTAATAATTTATACTCACAACCTACGACTAAACTACGCCCACCCATTTGTCTGACTAATTGTCCAAACATATGTAAATTTAGCTTCAGTCCAGGGTACACGTATATCAGGTAGCCTTAGATAACCAGCTGAGTAACGGTATTTCGTTATATTAATGTCAAATTTTTGTTTATGTTTATGCATTTTTTTCCTTTTCTACAAACAACAACTGTAGTACTATAAGAAAAGCTCAAAAAGAAGAAGAAAGAATTTGTGAGTTTTTGTTATTTATCTTTGACATTATTATGACGGTTTAGTTGTTTTTGTAGAATCGCTCCCACCTGATATGAGTGCGCCTTGCTTCAGTCTTTGTAATGGTTTTGTTACTTAACCCAGCACTTAATTTCATTTTAATCGGTACCACAAAATGTAGATCCTTTGTGTTGTTTGGCCTTTTTATCTTGTTAATTATGCAAAGCATTTTTTTTAAATAGATAAGCCCGGTCCGCTTTTACTAGGACCGGAGCAATTTGTTTTGCTTAAAGAAATAAACTTTGGTACAAATTAGGAAACTGTATAACATTTATAAGTCCTAAAAACTTGCAAAAAACACTTTAGATCTAAAACAAATAATATAGAATACTAAGTAAGAGGTTTATTTAAGCCCGCTATAGGAAAAACTTGGCGCCTCGCCTATATGATTTCTCTTACGTACGTGTTTACACATATTGGTGAAAATTAAAAAAATATTATTCAGTCTTGTTTGAGACCATAAAGCACATATAGAATTTCAATTTAATGGTTGCTGCTGCCTGATTTTAAGTCAAAATACTAATAACCCGGCTTAGAAAAAGGTTAAATTATATTTTTTTTAAGTATGTATGTGTGCCTATCACAGGCAAGTATGCACCCTGCCGTCAAATGAGTAGCTAACTACAAAAAAAACTAACTTTAAGCTAGCTTCTATAGACTAACTTAAAGTCAACTACTACGCAATGCAAAATTTGCATTAACCAAAATGTATACACACACTGCGCAGTATTTTTTTAAATAAGATTAGATTGCTTTAACAAATCAAGCAGAAGAAAACTTGTTCTTTCAATATATTATTTTACATTTAAAAACAAAGTGTCTCGGTGGCCTAGAGGTAACGCGCTAGTGCTGCAGTGCAGAAATTCCTGGTTCGAATCTCAGCGTCGGTAAATACAAAAAATGAAATTTTTAAATTGTAAATATTAATTATAAATAAAATATAAATAAAATATAAAGTTCTTCTTCTTTACTAAAGCTCCCCCACTTAGATAATTTTTTGTGTGTAACTTTTCGTTGGCTTAAATTTAACTAACTTTAAGTTAATTAAAAGTAATGCAGAATCGGACAATTGACTACTTCCTAGGACATCGCAATGTTAAAATAGTTAGTTAATTCCATATAAAAGTAATGCAAGTGTCAACCACCCCTACTTGAGAAATTGTTAGCTTCAAGTTAATTTTAAGTTAACTGAATGTCCGACAGGGCATGTATACTTATGTTTTAATATAGGTAAACACATACATATATACATAAATTCACCCATATAAACATATAAATGCATTTTGATTTATAAACCATATGTGGTCTAACATATGTATGTAAATTATTGTAACATGTTTAGTTTAGCTTTTCTCAGTCATTGATCAGTTGTTGATAGAAAACCGTTAATATATTTTTGTTCAAATGATTTATGACTGATTTTAATAAAAAGAAACAAGTCTACAACAACAAGTCTGGTTTTATCTTTGCCAAGCCATAAATATTTATTGGAAAATTGTTTTTTAATATTTATTGTTTAAGCTTTGTTTAAACGAATTTTTAAAAAATAAAAGGCAAAAATGGTTTAAAAAATATCAAGATTACCATAAACTTTTTTTTTTAATAAGTTTCATATAGAAATTAAATGTTTGGCTTTAGGACTTTAAGTAATAACAAAAAACTGTTAACATATTTTATCACTAAAAGCATTTTTAGAGTATCTGTTAAGTCACTTCAGCTCGACCGAGTTATACTCTACAGCTCAAACAATAATTATTTTTCATCTTTTTTTTGTAAACTTTTGTTTTTAATTTTTAAGTAGTAAATTAATAAAGGAGTTAATTCCTTGACTTCAAACCGTGTCCAAAACTTTAACACGATTTCAAAAAGTTTAATATTTGTATTATTATTATTTTTATTATTTAATTAATATTATAATAGCTTGATGTTATATTCCGCTTTACCGCCAGTATCTAACTTTGTTTTTATGTCTCAACATATGGCTACAGGTAAATTTTAAAATGAGATATTTTACTACTAAATTGTTGCAAATCTTTTCCAGGTGGAACCATTTTACTTACGTCTTCGAAGATAGCATACTTTTAACCATGCTATAATTAATTACCTTACAAGGTTTCGTCTCTACGACAACAACTACAACAAACACGGTACCAAATTTATGAAGCAATGTAAGGAGAAAATACTGCTTTGACAGTTATAAGACGTAAGCAAACTCGAGCAAAAAATAGTCAGCTCTTGAATCGACTATACCTTGTAAACTAATTGCACAGGGTGTCTGGTAGCAAATTTATATTTTTAAATACGATGCGGAGGGAGGGTGATGCCGTTATATTTATCGATTGTGCGGATTTGTCAGTCACGATATCGCAATGGTCAAGTGGGCATCGCACGTTCGCTGTGGACACATTTTTTAAGAGTAATGATGCTTACGTAATGGCTCGTCGACAATTTTGTTCAAAGTTCGGTGGTATTCGGCAAATAAGTGATGGACCGAGTAAAAATTTAATTCGCTCGTGGGTGTAGAGATGCCGCGCAACTGCTTAGGCTATGAATATTCCAGGGCCAGAGCCCAGTCGATTTTTAAACTCTTTTGAAACATTAAACTGGTTGAAAACAGTTTACGTGAAAATCTGCGACTTTCAATACGGAAAATAGCAGCCTTACTGGGACTTTCAAAAGCGATTATTAATGAAATTTTAAAATATCTGAGGTTTCGTCCTTATAAAATTGAATTCGTTCAAGAACTGAAAGAAAATGGCTTTGACTTACGCAAAAGTTTTTGTGAAACGATGTTGGAGCATTTTCGCACTGTAAATCCCATTTTTTGGAGCGACGAGGGTTATTTTTACTTAAACGGCCACGTCAGCAAGTAAAACTGCCGTTACTGGTCTCCAAAAACCCGCAACCATCGATTGAAACATTAAAAGCCATTGCATTGCCCCTGGGTAACTCTTTGATATGCCCTATCCACGCATTAGATAATTTGACTATTTTTTTTTTCGAAAATTCTCAATGGCAACGGCGCAAGTTATCGACGCAAGATAACAAAATTCGTTTTGCCAAACCTGCGATCTCATCTATCGTACTCTTTACACACGTGGTTTCAACAGAATGGGGTGACTGCACACCCAGCCAGAGCTTCAAGTAAATTTCCTCCAAAAAATGATCAGTCACTTTGGAGGCATCCCATGGCCACCAAGGTTGCCCGATCCAACTTCCATGGATTTTTTTTATGAAGCTACCTCAAAGAGAGGGTTAGGAATTACAATCCCGAGAAATCAGCTCAATTGTACCCAGTTTACTGCAGCGTGAGGGGCAGAACAAAAGCCTTCGTTTTAAACAGTGTGTTCAACTCGGCGGAAGACATCTTGATGACATAGTCTTTAAATAATTAAATCAGCATTTTCATTTTATTAAACTTTGTGTCAATTATTAAGCTTTTATCTTAAGTAATAGAGAAGCGGGTGTAACTTTACACAATTTCCTTTAATATCATTTGGATTTTGAAATTTTATTCTATAAAATATTACTCAGAACGCATACAACTATAGTTTTTTCTATTTGTCCACAACTTTTAAGTCTTTTTTAAGTAACTTAATCGATTTTTATTAAAAGTAAGGAAATTAGTTTTTTTCGGTTTGGGGCCAGACAACCATATATTTCCCCTGAGTAAAGTTAATAAATTTAAAGCTCTAATTTAAAAAAAAATTTTTTTGTATTAATATCGTTCACGTTAATTTTGCTTTAATATATACTTATGTATACATACATACATTCATATACATATTTATACTTAACTAATTCGACTATTTTCATATCTCTAAAAATTTCTTTCTACTGTTTATATTAATGTTCATATTGTTTGGATTTGATATTCTTCATTAAAAACTCTTGTTTTTTTTTCTTTTTTAATTTTTAACTGATCTTCAATTTTAGCTTTTCTTATAGGTTTTTTTAACAAATGGTGACCGCTTATGGTTAAAACTGGCTTTTCTTGTTTACATTTTTTTTGTTGCAGTTGTTGCTGGAAATTAACTTTTTAATGTGTTTTAGTTGGTGGAGCCACGCGAGTTAAAGTTGTTGTTTTTTTTTTGTTCTTGTTTTTATTACTTAGTAGGTATGTATTATTCTTCCTGTTTAAGTTGTTAAACAAAATCCCAGTAACTTAAGGGGAAGGTAAACCAAAAGTTGTTAGTAAACATATTTAGCCACTGCTTTCTGACTTATTTTATATATTTTAAAATCAAAAGTTTACTAAAGTGACCCTTTATCGCAAAACTATTTAAATACATTTAAAACTCAAGTGATATGATATCATTCATCAAACTGAAAAATTTGGTCCTTCGAACTACTTAAGCGAAATCTTTTTTTTTTCTTTGAAAAATTTGGAAAATACATTTACATTGATATATAAATCTTAACAAACAAGTTCGATTATTTAAATTTTTTTTTAATATAAAACTACACAGAAAAAAAAATATATCCCAATTTTTTTTTCAATTAACTCATTGATAATCAAATTTTGTATTTTTAAATAAAAATTTTATTGTCTCAATTAAAATTTTAATCGTTTTTGAAAAGCAAATGCCAACAATAATGTTTGTTTACAAATTCATTTAAAAAAAAACTTAAGATTTATTTATTTTTTTGCCATTGCTTATGCAAATCTCACCACAAGTTCAGTTGCTGGAGTTTAATTTTGGAATGTGGAGGTAAGAAAATAAAACTAAGTTTAACACTTTAAAGAATAGAATGCCTTGTTGGCTGAGTGGATAGATCGTACGCCTTGCAATCAAATGGTTTAAGTCGTTGTTGAGACTTGTAATGTATACTTAACACAATATATAATTAATTAATATAAAAACTTAATAAATAAAAAGAAATAAAATCAAACAAAAAAATAACAAAAAAAATATTTTTTTTTTATATATAAAAATTAACTAATAATTTAAGATTTGTTTGTACTTTAATTAAATCGTTAATTAACATATTATTTTTTTAATTTAACTTTTTTTAAAGTTTTTTGTTAAAGTTGTAAATTGAATATGCCAATTTTTTGATCAAACTAATACATTTTTTTATTGAGAATTATTTTTTCCTGTGTATATAATCACTACTTAAACGTACAAAAAAACATTTTTCAAAGCTGAGTTTTCAAACTTTTTCCAATATTTTGTCGTGCAAAAGTAACGTAACGACAAAATGGAATGAACCATATCTAACAAAATAAAATAAATACACAATTTATTTATTTTTAAATATAATTAATACATATAAATAAGTTTTAAGAAACAATTTGTTTACAATTTAAAACAAAATAAAAAATCGCTAGAAGTATTTAAAAATTCCATAGAGGTACCCTTCCCCCTAAGGTGTTTAGGTTTGAAACAGCAGCATCTTTCGGTAGTAGTATGTATTAAAAAAGTAGTAAAAGTATTGGTGATAGTCTTTTATATACATAAATTGTAGTTTATAAAACAGGTATATCTTCTACATATTTCTTCTTGTATTTAAATACAAAATTTACTTTAAAGTTAAGATCCTATAGTCAATATTTTTAATGAAACATATTGATAAAAAAAATATAATAAAATTGAAGAGTATCTTTTCCAGGCCGAATTTTAATTTAAGTTGGTAAGAAGAAGAATACAAGAAAGAAAGAAAAAAACATGGTGGCTGCCAGGTTAAGGTGGGATCTTTATGAAGTATGTTAGTTATAATCTTAAGCTATATATGTATGTTGAAGGCATATAAAATTTATACATATTGTTTTAGGTTCCGGTTTATTTTCGCCATATTTGCTATGTCTTAAAATATTTGGCCAAAAACGACCTTTTGGTCTTTAATTCGAATGATTCGTGAGTTAAACTACAACCCAAGTATTTCTTTTTCTTTTTTTTTTTTATTAATACTAAGTATCAACATTAACTACCATTTGCTACCACAATAAAAACAAAAAAAATTGCACAAAAAGCTGCCGTTCAATATTAAGCTTGAAAAAATTGTGGTTTTGCCTTTTTCCAACATGATCTTTTTTTAAAGATGATGCTGTTAAGACTTGTTTTTGGTTGAAAACTTCTTTGGAATTTGTGTCGTTTTACTGCTTGTTTTTTAAGACTTTTCCCTCTTTTTTTAGTTGTGTGTTAAATCAAAACTACACTTTGAAAGAATTTTATTTTTCCCCATTTGTATTAAATAGTAATATCATATAACAAAAAAAAAACCTAATTAATAAATGATAGAAAACAGTAATTTTTATTTAAACCTTATAACTGTCCAATAAAAATTAGTTAAATTTGTACTTATGTAAGCACGAAATAGCCATTAAAGCAAAAAATGTTTACTAAAACAAGAATGCCGAAAAATCTTGTTAAACTTTACGTTTGATAGTGTTTCTTTTTCTTTAAATAAAAATTTATTTTTAATTTTTTTAAGTGTAAACTTTTTTAAAAAAAACCAAAAAAAAAATAAAATGTTTCCAAGATTGTATGTATTTTATGTTTTATGAGAGCCATGAGAAACTCATTGGGTGTCGTATCATCAATTCGTTTAATTTGACAGGCGCAAACCTAAACATGTCAAAACAACATACCCACTAAATATTAAACAGCATAGCCGTCGAGACATACATATGTATGTATGTATGGATAAAAACATACACACAACTACAAAACACACACATTTCATACATATATGTATACCTATGCTATGCAACAGTTTTGTGTTTGAATTTTTCTTGCAATTAACCACAAGACTGTAGGTAAAAACAGGAAAAAAACTTGTTTAATCTATAGCTTAAGCAGACTCTTTAACTAGATGCACTAAATGACGATCTGTCTGTTGGCTTTTTGTTCAATGAGCTGTAGCTGCCATAAAATGAAAAGTTGTAGTAAGCTAGCAGTTAGTTCACTGGTCTATCTGTCTACCTTTCTGCTAGTTTCCGTTAACCGAGTTAGCACTAGTAGTGCGTGTTTTTTGACCATTTCTAATTTGATTAGATTTGGATAGACATGCTCACGCTTACACTACACACACAAACACACGCGCAGAAAGCAATCTTATTTATAAAAACACCTAAATACAAAGAAAGTTTAAAGCAAATTGCCTACGCTTGTCATGTTTTTTACAAGCCACAAAATTAGCGAAAGACTCAACCAAAAAAGAAAAAAAAATGCAACAATACAAAACGCACAGATGCATTTACTTGTGTTTACCAAGAATCATAAGTTATTTCTGGTCAAAATCATAATTGATGTTAAACATGCAAAATTAAATCTCGTTAGTGTCAATTCCTAAGAAAATTCACAAGTTTCTATTTTGTTTTATAATTTTTCAAGGCATGCTAATTTTTGTTGTAACACTTTAGAATATACGTATAACTTTGTTACCTTTAATTTGCAATTTTCTTAAGGTAAATAGGTATAGACATATTTAATAAACAAAAGCTGACAACTTACCCGATTTTACTGAACAGTGTATATGTGCTCTGGTCTCATAGTATACCCAATCAAAGCCGGCCTCCACTGCTAAACGTGCCAGCATGCCGTATTTGCTGCGATCACGATCTGAAGTGGTTATATCGACCGCTCTGCCCTCATAGTGCAAAGAATTGGCATCATGTAAATATTCTTCATCCCAACTTTCAGTAACACGCAACCGCACCCCTGGCCACTGATTCATAACCGATATGGCCAAAGTATTAAGTTTTTCTTTACAGCGCTAAAAAAAATCAAAAAACATTTCAAACTATTTTTAAAACACTAAAACAAAATTGCAGTAAAAAAAACATTTTAAAAATAGAATTACATATATCTATATTTTTATTTATTTATTTATAGATTTTGTTGTTTATTTATTTTATATTGTAAAGAGCATGTGTTGGTATTAAAAATATGAAGATGCTCTTTTATTTACATGTTTTGATTTCTCTTGTATCACATTAAACGTGTGAGTGTGTAAAAGTAGTGGTTAAGTAGAGAGTTCATCTTTTTTTTATTGTATGTACCTATTTTGTTTTGTTGTTGTAAATTTTGTTAGTGTTTTATATATTCAACTCCCTCACTCTTCTGTTTATTAAACGATAATTTAGGTTTTTTTCTTAAAGGAAATAGGCGTGGTAAAACTAAAAGTTTAATTAAAATCATTCATTTTTTCATTTTGATTCATTTTTTTGGATGAATAGGTATGAGTGGTGAATTTAAAAGAAAGTTATTCATTTTTTTTGTAGAAAATAATAAATCAAATCTTTAATTAATAAAAAAAAACTGAATTAAAAATATTTTTTTATTTTCCAAACAAAATAAAATTTGATATTTATTGGCGCTGTGATGCCGTGATTTTAAAAGTAGTAATTTTCAAAAGGGTGAACTAAGTTAGTATTCCTTAAAACCGTTTATAGTCCTTGAGTAATGTTAAGGATGCATTACATATTATTTGTTACCCTACCTGTAAAGTAAAGAAACATTTGAAATACTTAGAGAAGCGGGTGTAACCACATCTGTCTGTTGAAACAGACATTCCGAGGGGCTTTATCTATACGATATAATTAAGAATCGCCTGCTATTGCCAGATAAACTTTCAAACATGAACAAAAATTTGCAAATGCCTCAATTGCATTTTTAACTGACAAAAAAGGGCAGTACATAGGTACTACGTACCTATTAATTGAAAAAAATAAATAATTGCCTTCGTATTAATATAGGCTACAGGAGATTCGGCACTGTCAAATAACTATAGCTCTCTTACAGTTTTTATTTTTAAAGTTTACTTTGAAGAAAGTGTCTTGTAACCTAAATATTTAAAAAAATTTACGTAAGAACACATGGGTTCATCATATTTTTTTGATATTTTATATTAAAAGCTTTTAAAAACAATAGCAAGTGAACATTTTATAGAACCCTACAAGAAAAAAACAAAAAAATATGGTAGCATCGTCACAAAAAAAACAAAAACACAATTTTGATTGCAGAGATAAATTCCATAATTGATTCAACCTTTACAGAAAAAAAAATAAAAATTATTTTCAATTAAAAAATTGTGTGAACTGGATTAAAACAATGTTTAGATTACAACCAATCAAGAAATTTGCAAAGTCAATCAAATAAATTATTTAAAAATTTTTAAAAATTAATTAATCTATTTGATCAAAATACAAACAAATTTAAAATTAAATAGAAAAAAATAGAATTTTTTTTGGGTTGTTTTACTTCTTTATATCTATTTCTATTTATTTATGGTGCTTATATAATTAATTTATTTATGTATGTAAGTATTATGTTTATTTTCCATTTAAGCATCATTACAAGTCTCAACAGCGACTCGAACAGTGGGCCATATGAATGCCTCGTACACTCTATCTGCTCAGCCAACAAAGCTTTCAATTTTTTAAAGTGTTAAACTTAGTTTTATTTACTTACCTCCACATTCAAAAATCAACTTAAGGTGAGCTTTGCATAAGCAAAGGAAAAACAAAAAAGCTTTAGGAAAAATAACAGCTTTTTTAAGAATTTGTTAACAGTTTAAAACAATTTAAATTTTAATTGAGACAATTAAATTTTTAATTAAACATTTTTTGATTAATAAGGTAATTGAAAAAAATTTGGAATAAATATTTTTGTGTTTTTTGTTTGTAGTAACTCGCGAAAGGGTAATTAAATTATAGTGATGATTGCAGAAACTATTCTTAAAGTGGTGAGCAACTAATTGTCATATTGGAGCTAAAGCCAACAATCGGATTTGGAATTTGATAAATATTGGTGTACCAATGTTCGTTATTTAGCGCTTACACCAAGCGCTGACCAAACTTTTCCAGAAATTTTTTTCTAGCATAAAAATATACAAAAGTGCTAATTATAATATGAAATATTTAAAAATTAGGTATTTAGTGCAACGTTAATGCAAAAACAAAATTTTTAATTAATTATGAAAACTTATAGCTGGGACAACTATTGAAAATACATTTATTTGTCCTTAAAGTATTTTCGTTTATTATTTTATTAAAATTTAATTTTTTTAGGTACAAATACATGTTTTTCAATACAACAGTATGCGCTCGGTTCTTAAACGGTTGGTCTTCAGGTTCGGCTGAACAATAGAATTTTGACAGAAGTTTGGGTTAGGGACGGCTTTAAAAATACATGTTCAGTCGGACTCTAATAACCATATTCATCAATACATTACTTTCTTATTTGAAAATTATTTTTGCTAACACAATAAAAAGTTTTGTCATCAGAAGTTGTTTATTGATTTTTTATTACCAACAAGCCTTTAGAGATTTTCTTAAAATAGATACAAATACATTTTAAAAGAATTTTATTTAATTACTTCCTATATGTTGCCATATTTTTATTTAGAAGAAGCGATTTACCATTTTAATAATAAAATTTAGTTACCATTTATTTCGACACTTCTTTTTCTATCACTATCATCATCTATCTGCTATAAATAAATTCGATGCTTGTTAAGATAGTTTATTCTTTACTCTAAAGTTAAATAAAATTAACGTATTTTCAAAATGCTCATTTAATTAATTATATTAAAAATTATGGCCCTTTTTAAAAATTATTCTTTGTTCTTAACCAACATTTTTGTTAGTCACTTGCATTTGCTTGTTTTAAATGAATAATAATATTTACTTTGGCTAAAGTAAACGAAATGAAAGACTTAAACAACAAACCTGTTAAAACTGAGAATGAAAGGGAAAAGTCTTTGAACCTGTTGCGCACATTTAATAAGTAAATAAAACCTTTACTAAAACCAACAAACTAAAATCCTTTTTTAATTGTGAAAAACAAAATTTAAAAAACCCCTTTTTGAGTTTTTCTATACATGTTATTGACATATTTGCATTTGGTAAATAAAATAACACAAATTTCTTCTCAGGCCAAAACAAATATTTAACAAAACTTAAAAACTCTTCATTTCACTTAAGGAAAGATTTTAAAATAAGGAAACTTTGGTAAAATAAATAAAATTTTTCCAATGAGAAAAACCAATAAAAAGGATACTTTAAATTGCCGCCATTTGTTTAACATGGAGTATTTGTTTGCATGAACTTCTCGAAAGATAATGGAATTTTAGGAAATTTTCCTGGAAATTTACCTAAATTTTTTTCAGATTTTTAACCACAAAAATGCAATTGCCAACCACAAAATCAATTATAAACGGTTTTGCTTAAACCAAAAATTCAATTTTACTATTTTAGAGTCCTTGTGTGCAACGAATTGTAACGTTAGTTTTGCTAACAATTTGTATACAAACATTGCAGCCTTAATGTGGCAACAAACAGGCATATGTATGGACAATGTATGTATTTTAGCAGAATGGTTGGAAAACTGGCAGTTAGGCGTAAAATTGATTTTCATTTAACAATAAGCATACAACATCAGCATATACAAACATACCTAAAAGATATTTGTTGCTTTTAAGCCACTATGGTGGTTTTATTATATTTCCTCTTCTTTTTTTATAATTTGTAACACTTGCAATAATAGTTGGGAATTTTTATTTATCGTCGAAAATGAACATACATATAGAGTTATAGTATAAACACTTTAAGTTCCTATCGCTCATTTACTTAAACAATGTCATAACTCAAAAATTCATTTTTTGAAGTTAACCATGCAAAATTGTTGGTAATAATATGCTTTTTATTGTACATAAATTTAATTTTTAAATTGTTTCTACTTTGTCCGTTTAAAGAGAAAATACCGTAATTCTTTTCTACATAATACGAACGAATCGAAAATTTCAACAGCTTTTTTTTTTTGGCGAAATGGCCTTTTTTGAACTATGAAGTTGTTTGAGTAAATGAGTAATATGTTCGGGTAATTGTGTGTGTGTGTAACTGGTTTAATAGACATTGTTTTTATAATTTCTTTTGAATATACCTATAAAGCAGTTGTTTTTCCCCTTAAATATATAAAAAGTTTGTGTCTTAAGTCTTTTGTTTTTGTAATTCCCTTAAATGCTTGCGTATTCCATTGTTGTTGTAGTAGTTTGTAATATGCTTATTTCATTGTAATCGTTAATATAATTGTAAATTTACTTTATTAAAAGGTTTAAAGCTTGAAGCATGTATTGAAAATATAAAGCCTTTTGTTTGCGATTTATTTATGCATGAATTCCAACAATGTTAAGCAAACACTTTAAAATATTGTTAAGAGCATATTATGGAAATTCCAAAACACAATATCCCCCTGCACACCCTTCTTCCCTTATTAAAACTTCATTTAAAGTTGATTATTTCATCACCTGTCTCGAAGAAGAGTACAAAAAAACTTCACACTTTTCTGTTTAGACTAGACTGTTTACCATTATTTTTTTTAGAACTTAACACTCTTAATTAAAAGGCTTTTATCCTCTTTATGCTTGCTATTATTTTCAATCATTATTCTTGGTACCGATATAGAATTGCTTTGTTTGAATTGTTAAACTAATATTTACTCAACAAACTTATCTCTTTTCTTTTAAGTCTCGTAATAATTCCATTATACAAAGAGTCCAGTCTTTTGGTCAGACTTTTATTTTCTTTCTTTTCTTTTCATTTATTTTTTTTATTCGTTTTCTTGTTTAAATATTATTAAATTTGGTTGTTGTTTTCTTTTTGTGTAGCTGTATGTTTGAGTTTTAAGAAAGGAAGAAAAAATTAAATAAACTAAAGCCGACGGGTGCGTAAAATAAACAATCATTAATTTTTCTCAATACATTGATTAACTGAATATAAAAACCCAAATATTAAAATGTAATAGACACTCAACTTTAATCAGACATATTACAAAGAAAGGTAATGAGAAAAATAATGAAAAAAAAGAAAAATATATAAGTTGACCGTTTGCGGTGCCGCCACCAAAGATGCTAAATGCAAAATAATGTATTTGAAAATCATTCAGGCAGTGAAATGTTTTCTTAACAAAACTACACCTTAAGCATTCACTTATGTACTTTTGAAGCGTTTGTATATTTGAACTTAAATAATGATCTTATGGTAATGAGAAGCTTGTATTTGATATTTGTTGCTTAAATATTTTCTCTACTTATGCACTTTTAAAGCGCTTGTGTATTTGAACTTAAATAAAGATCTTATGGTAATGAGAAGCTTGTATTTGATATTTGTTGCTTAAATATTTTCTCTACCTTTAGCTTTTTTTTCTTAAATTCCGTTGTTATCTTAGCGAGTGAGTAAATACCATTTAAAATCGATAGTTTTTGTTATTAAATTCATTTATGTTTTTGTTGTTTTTTTAATAATTTTCAAAACATGCCCCAAAATTAACAGATTCAAGTTTTTAGATATTTGCGCAGTAAATATAAGCAAATTATTTTAAATGGGCCAATAGTTTAGGCTAAGTAAAGATTATAAAATATAAAAATTAATATGAATATTTGAAAAGTGGAAAATTTATTTTATTTTGATAATTTTAATGAAAATTACAAAAAGTCCTGACGACTGGACGAAAACCGTGTAGATTTATTCTAGTTTTTAGGGCGTCAATACCATAATATTTGTTCGTATAGGTGCGTTACACTTAAATGTGTCATTTTTCAAGGCACTATATTATAATATGCTGAGACTGCGCACAGTATCGTAAGGGCGGCCAAAAATTAAAAAAATAAATGTCATAACTTTAAAATTTTGCAAATGCAGCCTTGTTCTATAAACTGTACAATATAAAAATTAGAATTTGTTTTTAAATAAACAAAAAAATTACAAAGTTGATTTTAAATAAGAAATTTGTAACCCCAATTAAAATCTTTTTGAGTTTCAGCCTGCTAAAAAAATTGAAAGCTTGAATTAATGAAGTTGTAAGCTAAAAAATTTGCTCCTATTGCAGATTCAATCAAGAAATTCAAATAAAATTCAACAAAATTATTAATCAACTTTTTAATTGATTTAATTAAAAGCATTAATTGATTATTTGATTAATCAACTTTTTAATTGATTTAATTAAAAGCATTAATTGAATTATTACAATTAAGCAAATAATAGAAATCCAGCCAGTGCCAAACAAAAATTTAAGTTCTCAAAATAAACTTAATTAATTTTAATGATTTAATCTAAACGCAATAGTATCTCTTCTTCTTAAAAAGAGTATGTCCGAAATATTTTAAGATACTTCAAGCAATCGTATTTGCATTTGTTGCCAGCTTATTAACTCTTGGCACTTGTAGATCCTTGGGGTTGTTACTATTTTTTATATACCAAGAAGCTACAGTTATTATTCTTCGGATTTTATTTTAACGGCCTAAAATTTTTTCTATGTTGGAGCCGCAAGCAATGCCCTATAATAGTATGCCGTAGCACCAAATTGGTTTTAAAATCGAAATGCAGAGCAGAAGTTTACAATCAAGACGAAGCAAAGAGTTTCCACTAATTAGCCAATGAATTAGGACAGTTTTAAGTTTATTTGTGTCAACTTAGCATCTATATATGGCCGCCATGTAAGGCGAGGCTCCAAATTGACGATCGGAAATGAAAGAAGTTTAGATAGATCATGATGTCTTTACAAAATTTCACGAAGCTATCGACTTTGTACTCTTTGTTATGTCAATTTTTATTCAAAGGATATATGGGAAGGACGCGAGTCCCTGAAATTAAGGTGGTGCAATTTTTGGTACCGGTAATATTTTATCAATAAAGGCACGTATACCACATTTTATTTCTTTAAGATATTTTTTTCTATTTTTTGCAATTCGTTTTATGAAATCACTACACTAGGCGGCGGCTTGGTTTTAAGCCGACTTGGTTTTCGTCTTTAATAATAGATAACAACAATGCCTTTATATTAATAAATAAATTAACTAATTTGAGCCTTTGTTTTGCTTCCTTTTAATTAATTTTTTTAATTAAATAAAACAAAATAAGGTTAGGTGTGGCCGCAATCAGCGTTCGCTGTTGATTTGGCACCCTTGGTAGTAGATAGATTGAGGCTACCTTTTAACGAAGCTGTCAGGACGCAGGGAAGTTTCAGAAAAGAGTATACAGCACATCTTTTAATTCTAGATGATGTTCCGCATCAACAGAATTAAAGCCCTTCGGATGTGGCTTACGTTGGCCCATCTTGTCTGTCGTCCTTTATAAGGGAAATCGGTCGGTTTAAACCATGACAGAACGACCATTTGAATTAACCTTTACGTTTAACTATCAAAATAAACTCATTAAAAATAAAAAAAATCATATAATTTAATTTAATTAAATTTTATTTTCCTTCAGCTTTCTATCTCTCTTTCACATTCTTCATTCTTCTATCACTTTCGCAGCCTACTTACCTAATTAAACATTAATTTTTTGAAAGTTTAAAAAAGTAAGAAATTTATAGTCGGTCAAACCTGATTACAACTCTGTTCATCACAATTTCTTTAAGGTATATGGGTTAAATTTATTTTAAAAGTGGGTCGTAAATGATAAATTATGGTCTGATTTCAGGAATTTCTTTAGAAAATCATATTTTTGTACAAAGGTTATTCAAGCCGATTTTTTTTGATACCGATATACATAAGGGGTGCAAATGGATTAAAATGTTTTTCAGATTAAGACCCGGCAAAAGGTCAATAATGACACAGCCTTAAAGATTTGGAAAGACTTTTTTGTTTTATTGTGATTGATGGGAGTAGTGGTCATATGGCAATTTTTTTTTTTCATATTTTTATTATTGAATCGTCGCCTTTGGCGAACTAACAATAAGTATTCAAATCTTAAAACTATTTAATTTTTATTAGACCAGCCAGTGCCAGACTAAAATTCAAGTGCAAATTTATATGAAAAATTTAACGCTTTTAACCATTATGCCACTATAAGCAGAACTCATGTACTTTCTGCACGTTTATGATAAAGCGTCAAAAAAATACCATACAGGGGAATAAAAACCTTTTTAAATTTGCAAATTCAAAATGTTTGAAATATAAAAAAATAAGTTAAAATAGTCACAACGATCACAATGGAATTAATTGAATTATAAGTAAAAAGAGATAGTCCTGCCGAAATAGTTGCAGTAACCATATAAGAGGAAAACAATTTGAGATCATATTTGCGTGATAACCTTTTTTTTTTTTTTGACGTATTAGCTAAAATTTATTAAAAACTGGTTTGAAGTCAGTTTTTATTAAAACAGTTTTTTTGAAAAATATACAGATATTTTTATTTACAGATATATTTATTTACTTTTCTTACTTGCCATTAACTACTTAACTTTTGTGATATTTTTATTAACATTTTGTTTGGCAAATGTAATTGAAAAAAAATAAATGTAAATTGAATGATCTCTTAATTGTATGAAAACTGACCAGCTGTCTAAATTGAATGTTTGTTTTTAAACTTTAAAATCACTTTTAAAAACTAAATGTATAGAAAAAGTCATCAGCAAATCAAAAAAATCGTTATAATTGTTTAGTGGCTTGGTTTTGTTATAGTGTGTTATTATGGTCGTCATCATCATTAAGTCTTTTGGCACAAGGAGCAACATTTAATTTAACTGCCACATTTAAATAAATTGTTTAAAAACTTTTAAGAAGAAACAAAGAGAAAAGAAAAAAAAACTCACATATTAAAATGATGTTTGTTTTAATAAAACGACAAACATTATGAATGTAAACGAAAATACATATTTATATTTGGGCATACACTTGTACAATTTATCGGCATAATGTATAAAAATCTGTAAAAAAACACTTCAATAATGTTGTAAACCACTTGAAGTATAATTCAAAAACATTACAGTGCCTTATATAAGTATTCGTACAAAGGTAGTGAGTTATAATTTCAACTTGATCTCTAGCAAACATTCATTACAGTGCAGGCTTATATTCGGCTGGGTCGAATCTTAACCAGCTAGACTTTTCAGTTGCAAAATGGTCTTCCGTGAGTCCCATGAAAAGTATTTTCAATTGCCAACGAGCGCATATTTTAATCGTGGGAGATGTTTAGCACGGAAGAAACTGTTAGACGCAGTTGATTCATTCGCAAGACCTTTCCACAGAAGACTCATTTGAAATTTATTTACAGATTCTATTGCAAATCTTTGATAAAAAAATATTCAGAGCCTTATAATGCTTACAAAGGGATTCGCAAAGTAGTAAAATATTAATCAGCATCGTCAATTTAGCAGCTCCTGGCCAGCTGTGTTTTTTTTTTATATACCCAGTCAACTGGACCAGCCAAGTTATTTTTAAGCCGCAAATATTATAAAAAATTACTTTGTGGCGGGTTTAAAGTCTTTAGCTATCCCAGAAAACTTAACAAATTTTGAATGTTTGCCTGAGCGCAGCTACTTTCCGGGACTTTTTCCAACAACTTTTTTTAAATAAAAAAAAAAATTATAATAAAAACCAACTTTTAGAAAGTTTAAGGTCGATATCTGTTATAGTTTCGAATATTAAAAATTGTATCAAAATTTTTATACCCTTCACATAGTGATAAGGGTATATATCAGTTTGTCATTCCGTTTGCCATTTCTTTATTATCCATTTGCGACCCCTTAAAGTATATTCTGGATCCTTATAGATAGGGAAGTCGATATAGCCATTTACGTCTGCCCGTCTATCCGTCTGTCCGTATGTCGCTCGTTTGTTGAAATCAAGTTTCCGAAGCCAAATAAAGTAGCATGGACCAGTTATTGGTATCAAACTATTAGAAATATCCTGGAGACAATCGCTATTTAAAATTAGCAAAATCAGTTCACTATTGACCGAGATATAAGCGAAAACCCAAAATAACCCACTTTTTTAGGGCAAAATTCGTGCATATATCCCCATATATCTCAGTAAATATAGTCACTCTTGCCACAACAATTGGCATGGATACTCTGAAGATAGAGTTCTTAATAAGGGAAATTTTTTTTAGATAGGATCAGGAGAAGTGGTATTAATCCTACAATTGCACAGATGTTGTGAAATATTTAATGCGCTAAATCTTAGAACCTGTAAGAGCTATTGACTTCAAATGTTCTATATAAAAGTAATTTGACAATGAGACCTACATTTTGAAAAAAATTTTTTTTGGCAGGATAAAGGGTAGCTCCCATACAAATTAACAAATTTTATGAAATTTTCGATACGCTCTATTTCGGAAACTTTAAAAGCTTTAGACTTCAAATGTTCTACAAAATGTAATTGTACAATGAGACCTATAATTTGAAAAAAATTTTTGGTAGAAACAGGGGAAAGGGTAGCCCCATACAAACTAACAATTTTTATAAAAATTTCGATACGCTATATCTCGGAAACTATAACAGTTATGGACTTCTAATGTTCTTCAAAAAGTAATGATCAAACACATTCATACATTTTGGAAAAAAAGTTGAAGAGGAGCAGGGGGGCTAAGGCCCCCAAAACAAATAAACAACTTTTATTAAACTTTTAATTAAAATAATAATGAAAACTTTTAAAACTCCCGACCTCAAACCCTCTACATGATATTTCTATTATACATACGAACGTTCAAATTTTTTAAAGTTTTCTATTTTGAAAACTACGATAGACTTTAAACCCAGCACAAGGTATTTTTATTATAATATTTGCAGTACAAAATAACTCGGCTAGACAAGGTGGCTGAGTTTATTTAAGGACCAATGTGAAGGGTATATAAGATTCGGCACAGGCGAATATAGCGCTCTTACCTGTTTAATTTGGATTGGAACTACCGCTTCATTTTCCTTATACAACTAATTTTTGTATAATTTATTCTTGTAGTAAATTTTAAGTCGATAGCTGTTATAGTTTTTCAGATGAAGCGCATAAAATACTTTAGAAAATTTGTTCAATTTTAGGAGGAAACTACCCTATCACTATCCGAAAAAAATACTTCTCAATTCGGGCTGCCACTTTTAAAGTATTTATGCAAGGTTTCGTGGCAACAGTGGCAATATTTTCAATGAAATAAAGGGATATATTTAATGGATTTTTCCCATCCGTACTGAACGGATTTTGCTTATTTTTGGAAGCATTTTACCTAGTTCCAAGAAATATTTCTATTTAAAGGGTATAATAACAACAACATTAAACACTTGTATTCATATTCGTGTACTATTAACACACGTCAATGTATTTTATGTTGTAGCTGCTGCTGCTGCTGCTGCAGCATTATTGTTAAAACACATAACATGCCACACACATATTAAGCGGCCTTACAACAAAGTCATAGTGCTGAGTGATCGCTTAAAATATCTAACAAATTGTTAGTTTAATGAACATCAACTTTAAATATTCGTAGGTAAATGCCATGCTATATCTAGCGCCCGTGGTGGAAAATTATATTAAATTTGTCTTAAAAGTGTTTTGTTAAAAAACACAAAACATTACCAAAAGGTGGTGATTAACTATTAAATGAATCCATGATGCCACCCATAATATGATCACGCATATAAAAACTTCTAGGGGAGTCAATTTGTTTGCCTCTAAAATATATAATTAAAGACACTGATGACACATTTACGTGTAAGTAGGTACGTACATACATATATACGTTCGTGTGTATGTATTAAAAACCAGATATTGATTTAAATTAGGTTTTTTTGTTTTTGATTTTGAATTTTAAAAAAATTTCAAAATAAAGTTAGGGGTAAGACCAGTTGTTTCTTTTTCATTCTGTGGCAGGCAGTTAAAATTGCCAACTTCCGTAATTGTAAGTTTTCGCTTCCGTTTGTTTGACAAAAAGTAAAAAAATTAAAAGACAAAATCAAAACAAATTTGTTTTTAAAAGGATATTAAGTATCTGATTACTTAAGAGATTATTTAGCTTATGGCTAGTTAAAAAAAATCGTAATCAAATGAATTAAAAAACTTGAGCGTTTACCCTCTTTAAAACACAAAAAGACATTAAATCAGCAAAAAAAAAATACTTGATTTACAAACACACCAACAGCTTAAGCACCCCTTTCTTAAAACTTTTGCTTAAAACTTAAACTGTGATTTACTTAGTTGGTGGTTGTAATTCTATACTCTCTAGACTTTTTGTGCATGAAAATTGTGTCACTAGAAAAAAATTACACAATTTTTTAAAATAAGGACGCTTTTTATATATTTTAAATTTTTTTTTAACAAGTACGTACGTAGTATGTGGTTTTGTGGTTATTGATTGAAAAAAATAACAAGAATCAATTTTTTTTAAATAAACAAAATTTTTAATATTTATTTCGATTTTATTTCCGTCAACTATTATATCAAGCTTAAATAAACAAAAAGTATTTTATAAATCAATTTTTTTGAAACTAAATAAATTTTGTCAGCAATTTTAAAATTGTTTATTTTCTTATATAAATAGTTTCTTAGAAATTTAAAAAAAAAAAAATATTATAAACAATCTATCTGATTTCAAATAGAAATGAGAAATTATTAATTTTAAACAAATGTTAAATAAAAAAATAGTTTTATTTAAGTTAAAACGTGACCTTGACACTTTGAGAATTACTAAAATAACTAGATATAAAAATTAAAAAAAAATTAAATGAAATAAAAATAAAAAAAAATTCATTGAGACGTGGGTGACCATTTTGCCCACATTTTTGCTTATAACTTAAACAATTTAATATATTAATTTCAGCTATGATTTCCAAGGGCAGTATGTTCATAAGTAGAGACTGAAAGAATATAATTTCTGCTCTTTTTATAAAAATTTAGATTTTAGAGAATTTTTACTTTAATAACAGGAGCCAAATCGCCGCATTCGATTTAAGCCAAAGTTAAAAAATTCTCATTAGAATTCCTATATTAAACGTATTGAAAATTTGATCGATCGAGTAAATTTCGATCCGAATCGAATGCGAGGATTTGGCACCAGCTTGTATAAAATATTCTTAAGAACAGGCTAAAATTAATATTCTATCAATAGTTTAACTTACATTAGTTCTAATTAAAAATTTAATGATTTTGATTAATATTTTAATTAATATGATAAAAATCTATAGTCAATTTTACGTAAAACCGGCCAAATACGGGGAAAATATATAATAAAATACTTTTCAAAAGATATTATAATGATCGAAATATATTTTCATTTAGGGGATTCACAAGGTGTTCTATTTGTCCTATTGTCATATTGTCATAAAATTTTCCCAATGGTTTTAGAAACATTTGCCAACTATTGGACACTTGGCTCAAGAGTTGAAAATAATCACGTGCTGAATAATCTGCTCTTCTGCTTTTACGATTCGACTAAAATGTCAGACCCGTCACATTTTCTAATAGATTTTTTTATTAAGAATAAATAGGTTCTTATAGAAAAAAAGTTTAAAATACAATTTGACTGTTTAAAATAGTCAATAAAATTTAAAAAATTAAGATCTTTGTAAAGAAAATTTCGAGCCAAAATTCTCTAAAACTCAAATTTGTAGAATTATACCCAGCGTGACCGTTCGTCGGCTACAGTTAAAATTTGCAATCTTTTTTTCCGGCCTGCGACTTTTTGAGCGACTTCGGTAAACTAATACTATTTTGCAACTTTTAACGACTTTGACCCCTTTTTGTAAAAACAGCTACAAAATTATGTTTTTTGCTGCGTAAGAAATTAAGCTTTTTTTTCCGACGAAATAAAATCAAATTCATCTTTGTTTTAAAAATCAAGAATTTTAATTTTGTGCTTTAGTTTCAAAATAAAAGTGCTGTAAATGAATAACTGAACATTAATTTCTCAAAACAATTAAAATACACAAAAGTAGGAAACGACAAAAAGAAATTTTTTACCAAAAATCTAATTTCAAGAAAGTAATTTTGTTGGATTAAAATCTTGTAATAAGTTTTTATTTGTTTTTCAAACAGCTGGTTGAGGGAGAACACGAAAAAAGTACGGGCTGCTTTGTGCAGAAATATAAAAAATATTTCTCGTAAGATCCCAACGTTGAATATGAAAATGCAACGAAATTTTGTTCTTCATCAAATTAATAATAAGAAACATAACAAAGCTTGAAGAATTAATGCAACTTTTTTTTTTAAAAAATAACTATTTTATGCGACTTTTTTGCTTTAAACGACTTTTTGTGTCACTTTTTAAAAATACTCAGCGGTCACCCTGGTCATACCCTTCGCAGTCTTCTAGTGGTCATTATGAGTAGAAATCATGTTCTCTCAGTGCCTACTAAATAAAAAACGTTTAAAATCGTAAAATTTTCGGAAATCATGGCCTTTCTTCAAATCTAAATGTGAGTAAAATGGTCACACCCGTTACAATGGAATTCGTTAGTACTAAGGTTCATTAAAACTAATTTGTTTAACAAATAAGCACAAACTAGGATTTAAAAAAAATTAATATTATTTTTGTTTAATTTAAGCAGAACTTTTCATACAAATTTTATTTACTTAAAAAATAAAAAAGAGCTTTTCTTAAGTTTCTTATAATTTATTAACTTTTTCTGAAATCAAATAAATAAATAATAAATAAAAACAAAACTTTTAGCATTTCAAATAACTTAACGTAATTAATTATGGCATATTAAAACAATGACATATTCAATTTGTTATCCCCACAACAATTTGGTAATAAATGATTGTTTGCCACAAACAAAACGAGACAATATCTGCATAAACGTTTAAATTCTTAAGACACGAGTGTAAAGGATCAAAATCTCTAAAATGTGCAATAAAATAATGATCAACACCATAATGGCAACGATTTATGAAGTGGTCATTAAACGGATTTAATTTTTATGGTGTGTTACTGAATGTTTGCTTTTAAGGCATAAATTTTACACTTCTTGAGAATTTTTTTTTTTTGCATAATGTTGCAGGAAACTGATGCAGGCAATATTTGTTTATGATAAACCAAACAATTTGTTAATGAATATTTGTATAATAAATCATGAATGAAAAGTCCACTAAAAGAATGCATAAGGAATGTTATTTTGTTTTTAAGAATTTTTCTTCTTAATCCACGTTAAATTGAAGCTGATCTTGTAAAAGGGAATATAAAAAACTTCTTAAATTTCATTAACCACATTGAACATGGTATTTAGTGTAATACGATATTTATAATGTTATGATTTCTTTTTTTTTTCATAATTTTTTTTTCATTGAAAAATGTTTAACACAAAATAGTTTTCATTGTTTAGAAAAAAAATTTTCCAGTCATATACATATGTATGTATTTTAAAACAAAATTTTGTTTATGAATTATGAAAGGCCTTAACTTTTCAAGGGTTCTTTGAGAATGAAACAAAAATCAAGTAACAGAAAGGTATAGATGTATGTGTGTGTTTGTGTAGGATATTTAACTGATGATAAGCTTAAATGTAGATGATGTCACTCTTAATTTGTCTACAAATGCCTTGACGTCTTTAGCCACAACACAAGCCCTCATCATTAGTTCACATCAAATCAAATTTTGTTTATATTTAGGTATGTTTGAATATAAGTTTGTACACATGTTTGTAAACCCCATGAGTAGCACCGCCATCCACACATACATACATACAAACGTGGGAACCCTGTTAATCTAAAGATGCTTTAATTTCAATTTCCATTCGATTTTAAATAAAAATAAACACAAAACTTTTAAAATAAACATTAAGACGATATAAAAAAAACTTCATCATTATAAACTTTGGCAATCTGGGAAAAAAGCGGAGGTAATAAAAACAAACAGAGAAATATAATCAAATTAATTTTTGCCAACAAAAATATACAATTTATCATCACTAGTCAGTCCATCAACCATCAATATCAATTTTGGCGAATAATAAATTTTAATAAGAAAAAAATCTAAACAAATTGCTCAGATTTGCATAAATGTCTTTTCTTATCTTGAATGCCAATCGTTTATTTTTAAATATTTTCTAACACTCATCATACTTAGTCGTAGGGACATTAACGTTTCTTATTCTTATGGATTTATATTTTATTTTTATTACAAATTTGATACTTTTTCCCTGATCGCTTTCAAGCATCTAATTTAAGTATTACCGCCAAGCGGCTCTTAAATAAACCTAAACTTTTATGATCAATTTTATTTTGCTAGTAACACTAATGCAAATATAATAAACTATAAAAAGAATGAATAAAAAATATATATAAACAGAGTATTAAGAAACCATTTATGACCGTATCGTATTGCATACCTACGAAGGATTAACCCATTTGGGTCTTAAAAAAATTAAAAAGGGCTTTTTAAATAGATGTGGGGTTAAAAAATTTAAGAACTGTTTAGGGGGGAAAAAACATAAGTAGTTTTTTAATTAAACAAAACCATTAAGTTTTTCTTTACTCGGGGCATGCCTAAAGCCTAAGTATCCCTGTAATTTTTTACAACAACTTTGTTCAAGTTATATAAATTTTCCACAACCTTTTTGGCTTTTTAGGATAAACAAAATGTAAGGGGAAAATTACAAGGGCCAGTAACGTTTTTTTACATACGCCAGTGTTTAGCTTTTCGTTCCACTTTCTTTCTGCCTCGATCTAATTTACAAAAATAAATTCCGTTTGCTTTTATGGCAAAAACACTACTGCCGTTTAAAATGTACTGATTCTGTTGGCTTTTTAAGCAAGTTTTTTTTCAATCAACACTTATTAAAAATAGTTATTTATTTTTAGTAAAAAAGAAATTAAATTAAAAATGAACACAAGCCAAATTATAAAAAGCTTAGTTTGTCCAAGATAGTTATTTTACACATTTTTGTAAGTTATTTTCAAATATAGGAGCAGAAAACTTTAATGAAATTTGGTAACAATAACTCCCACTTATTATTACAGTAAAAAAAGAAATATTTTTTTTATTTTAGGATTTTCTGCCAGTTAAGTGTTTGAATTTAAATAGACTTTTGGTTAATTTAAAATAATAATAATGTGGGAGGGTTTTAAAATTAATATTCAGTTGGTTTTGGTTACAATTCTAGTTGATTATATTTGAAAAGTTGTCTAGTGTGTAATAAATCAGGTTTTGGCTCAGGTAATTGCCGTATCAGATAACACCATCCTTAAGGTAGAAACAAACTGGACCACCATTATCTTACTGTCGGGCACATAAATAGTCTAAAAACTATTCTAGAACTACCTGCACAGTTGCGCTCCGACCACGGTATCTATGCTTAATATATATTGGGAAATGGCCTTCGATATTGGCACGCAGAAGAATCCCTCGCAAACTCACACGCCTCATAAAAAGAACTTATACTGCAACGCTTATAGCAGAAAAGTTTTGGGAGTAAGTGGCCTATAGAGCTATGATTAGGGCATCACCCGTACTCAATATAATCCTGAACACAATCGTTGAAATTGCCCCCGACGACGCCTCGGGTCTTCGAGGTCGCCTAGATGATACTTATCTACTGGCGCAAAGCTACTCAGATCAAGCTTCACACCTTCAGATCCTAACGCAGAGGGCTGAATCGGCGGATTTGAAATCATTGCCTTAAAGACAAAGACTTTGCGCATAAATGTAACCTTTCTTTGTAGTTAGTACACAGAGAAAAAACTAAAAAATTATTTCAATTACAAAAATGATTGAACGAAGCAAGAAAATGTTTAAGTTTGCACTTCTAACCAAAATATTTTATCAATAACCTTTACTCTTACAACTGAAAAATATCGGATTTTTTCTATTAAATGCCTTTTAAAAATTTTAATTACTGAAATGATTAAAACAAATTGATACCTTCAATTAATTAAATTGCTTAAACGAATTAACAAGTTAATTAAATAAAAATTAGTTAGTTTGTCTATGATGAGACTTAAATCTGGGCTGCTCTAGCCGAAGCCCCACGCTATCACGTTGAAATGACAACTCATCTTCCATTATATTTATTCTATAACCAGCATCTAAAAAAAAATTAATTAAGCATTTTAATAAAATAAATTAACATGTTAATTAAATACTTAATATCAAATCAGAAGTTAAGTGAATAACAAACAACTCAAAACACAATTTTTAATTAAAATAATAATTAAATCAATTATAAAAGTAATTAAATTTTATTGAACGAAAAAGTGCCAAATTTATTTTCTGCGTACAAGCGAAACATAAAATATTAACCAATTCTGCTATCTTGGGAGCACTTTTTCTACCAACGAAATCGGGTGAAGATTTTCTCTTTTTTTTTTTTTGTAAAAATAAACTTAATTAAAGTAAAAAATATATATATCCTTTTGTGAGCCTGCAATGCTGCTGCTCATCGAATGCGAAGATCACAGGCCTTTATGAGTCGTTGCCTTCGAAAGATCCAATTTGTATTCTGGCCAAGAACAACCATTTTTAATCATGTGCTCTGGCAAAGAATAAGGTAATTAAACCTATTAAGTGAAATAAGGAAAAACAAATGACGCAATATTGGCCACATCCTTAGAAAGCACACTAATGGTATCACTAGAATAGTTCATGGACTGGAACCCTTAAAGGAACAGAAGAAAGGAAGGCCCAGCGTGGAGAAAGCAAATTAATTCCAAAGTAAATAGCAACAAAAAGAGTTGAGGAGAAGCGAAGGCGTTGGCACGAGAATCACTAAGACCCTATGATTGTTTTATAAAAATCAGTAACTTATAGAAGTGTATGAAAATATATTAAATTTACGTTTTGTTAGGTGCCCGGTCATAAATATATGACCTACAGAGGATCTCAGCATTTTTTATTCAAACACTTGTTTGGTGTCTCAAGTAAAGATAACTGTTAAGAGTTGGTTACATTTCAATTAAAAAAGAATTGTCTTGATAAATATATTAATTAACATGATAACTAATTAATAGCTTTTTTGCGTTTTGTTTGAGGCAGAATTCTAGCATTGAAAAAGTTCACCTGACATCAGGCAATGGAAGCTTCAATTTTAACTGGCTAATATTAGCATTAAAAATGCACAAAATCTAAATTATCATAAATAGAAATCAATTAAAGCTTTTTAGGGGTTAATTTCAATACTAATAGGGTAAACATTCATACTAAGACCGTCAAAGAAAAAGCTAAAATTAAATCCTTTAATTTCTTCAAAAAATTTTGACGAACTTAACATCAGTCTCACATGCCAGCAAATCAGTGTAGCAAAATTAATTTGCAGTTTCAATCGCGCCTTAAACGCCCAAAACAACAACAAAATAAAATTTATAAACAAATCTTTAACGCACATCAGGGATTATGGCGCTTATCGTTTCAATTTCAAATGAAATGGAAAAAAAAGAAAAATAATATTTTGTTGGAATACAAAAAACTTAATAGATCTTTATTAATGTCATTAAAATGACGCCTTCTGACACATGAACATCATTTTGATGAGTAATATTTAGTTGAAGTAAAAAACAGCAGAAAATTGAAAAATAAATTTATAACTTTTAACAAAAATTTGTTTAAATTTGTCTCTTTTTTTTAAAAGAGATAATCTTTAGAACACAAACATTAATTAAATAAACCTGAAAATAAACTGACATAAAGACCTCTAAACAAAAACAAAAATACTTAGGACAAAAAAAAAAAAAGAGTTCTGAAGTGATAGACGTTGAGTCGGTTTTTTGTTAAGGTGCATTAAATATTCATTCACTCCTTTTGTGTTTTTAAACTTCCATGTTTATAATTAATAATAAATATAATTCTTTAAAAGCAAAGCAAAGCGCCAACAAGCATCAAAATATTGTTGGTAGTTGTTAAACATTATGATGGACTAAGTGGTCCCCATTGAAATGAAGATTAAAAATTATATACTTATGTAGAGACAAACGAACAATAACTAGAATAACACAAATCTTTTGGTTATTGTGTGATTTTTAATAACCCATAGATGTTCATTCGGGCTCCAACATCCGTCAACACAACAAACCACAAATGGCCAACAAGCAGACAACATCCAAATAAAATCATGTCGTGTTTTTTTTCTTTGTTGGTTTTAAATTAAATAAGATTAAAATACTTGTACCCCCTCAAACGAAAAAAAAGTCAAGAGAAAAGTTAAGAATAATGACAACATGCAATCTAAAGCAGATAATGCTACCAAAACAACAACAACAAAGAAACCTAAATGCATATGGGTTCTGATTTTGACCATCCAAAGCTGTCAAGGTAGCAGCAGTAGTCTTAGTGGCTTAACAGTTGATATTAATTTTTTGGCCTTTTGCTGTTCATTTTAATCTCTTAAATCAAAAAAAAATTACAAAGAATTAAAAAATAAATAAAAAATTTTATTAAAAGAATTTTTTGCAAATATTTTTTAAAAAGCTCTAAAATGATAAGGCATTAAGTAGTTTCTAAAAATTGCAAAATCTAAGTCAATTATAAATAAGCTAAATAATATTTTTTTAAAAATCAAATTTAAAACGTATTTCACCCAAAAGAAAAGAAAAAGCAAAGCCGTATCCAACAATTTTTTGAAATTTTAGGCAAAAAACCATATATTGGCAAATGACTCATACTGCGTTCGACAGGTTTTCAAAAACGACTTTAAAACTTTTTTCACATGTTTTTGAAATTAATGGTCCTAAATAATGTACTTTTTGAGTACTTTTTGTAATTTTTACATCAAAAAAGAAAAAAACCAATTTCAAGCTGTGTTTGACAAATCTCGAAAAATATATATCTTTTTTTGGCTGTTTTTCAAAATTTTACAGAAAAACGGGTAAATATTAAAGTTATTACTTCTTAGGTACTTTTTCTAATATTTAAATCAACAAAGATGGAATAAAAATCTTAACAGGTCTCAACAATTTTAGACATTTTTTGGTAATTTTTTGAAACTCTGATACTTAAAGGGTAGAAAAAAGGCAAAAGTTATATGTTGGCAATCTTTAGGTGCTTTTTGCTACATCTAAACCAGATGTTATAAAACAATGCAAATTTTATTTGACAGGTTTTGAAAGCAAGTATGAATATACTCTCTTTTTTAAAGTTTTGGACCCTAAGGGGTAGAAAAACGGTAAACATATTGTTTTGTAACTTCTAAACCAACAGAGATTTCTAACTATTCAAATGGCGTTCGAAAGGTCTCAAAAAAATATAAATAACTTTTTGCCATCTTTTTTACAAATTTGGTACCAATAGGGCCAAAAAAGGGTAAAACTTATATTTTCGTACTTTTTAGGTACTTTTTGAATTTATGAATATAGATACATGAGAGAAGTGGATAAAAAGTACTTCTTTTACATTTTTGGTACTTTTTTTTAATTTCTTAATATTATGAGTCCAAAAATATTAAACTAATGGTTACTGACTCGAATTAAGGTCGCAGGTTAATTAGGCAACCAAAAATATTTTTTTTTACATTTTTGGTACGTTTTTAAATTTTTGAAGATCATGAGTCTAGAAATTTGAAATAAAATTATATTAATCCCAAGTAAGGCCAAAAGTCAAATAGGTGAGCAAAAAGTAATTTTTCACATTTCTGGTAGTTAATGAATTTTTTTTAGGATTTTTGTTTAAAGAATATAAATTTAAGGGGAAAAAAGCACTTTTTTATATTTTTGGTACATTTTTGCTAACTTTACGAGAAAAATTAAAAAGTTATGTTCATAGTACTGGTTCCCATTAAGTACTTTTCTATAGTAATATTTAAAGCTGCGATCACGAAGTATTATGTAATTTGCTAGTAACTACACAGAAGAAAAACATATTATAAAATCAAGAATTTTATTCTAAAATTGATCCAAAATCGTACCTAAAATTTTTAAGTACGATCCAAGGTTGTATTAAATCATGTCTAGTCGGGCTTATTTTAAAAAATCAAGCAGAAAAAACTTGTTTTTTTTTAAATATATTTTAATATTTGAAAAACAAAGTGTCACCGTAGCCTTGATAGTAGCGTGCTGGTGTTACAGTTCGGAGAGTCCCAGGTTCAAATGCCAGCTACAGCAAGTACAGAAAAAATTTTTCAAATAACAAATATTAACAATGTATAAAAAAAAATTATGATATAAACTCTTCTTCTTTAATGAAGCTTTTTTAGTAAAAAAAATTAGTTTTCATTTTTATATAAATCCCATCAAGTACGGTTTCGAAATTAAATCAAACCCTTTGGCTTAAATGTGGAAAGAAGTATGAAATTTGAACTAGCAAAATCGTACTTGATTTAAAAAAATCCGCACTTGGTTTTAGGAAATCCGTACTCTACGTACTTTTGACATCGTTACGGCTTGATTTTAGTAAAGATTAATTGTTAAATTTTTTGTGTGTACATTTAACAATTTGATTTTACAAAAAATTTGTTCTGATTTTATTTTGATTTTATTTTGTTTTCTTGTTACTAGGGTAGAATATAATTAAAAATTCTTAGTTTCGATTCTTAAAATTTCGAGTAATTAGTTTCATAATTTTAAATATCACGTGTTAGATTCAACATTTTACTACTTTATTCAATCGTTAAAACATCTGCCAGTAACCTCACAGCTTAACTAAGCCGATAAGTCTAATTTAATTTATAATTAACTTTAATTTTTTATTTATTTTTAAATTCTAATATAAAAAATAAATTTTCTCATAAAATGCTTATTTGTTGCGCTGTACTTAATGTTATGGTAGTTTTCCTTTAGAACAAATGTCATGTTAAAGTTTTCAAAAATAATGACTGGTAGTCGGCGGTAGTCAGCAGTAGTCACAGCAAAGGCAACAAAAGTCATAAAAGTGACGTTTTATTCTTGTTTAAGCGAGCACACAAATATTAAATCCCTGGCTTTAAGGTGTGTGAGTATCCGTGCAAGCAATTAAGAAAACAAATGAAAACAAATTATTTTTTATGTTTTACTCAAAAATATTATTGACCTTGAAATTTTAGCCAATAAAATAAAATTAAACGCGATTTGCTACACATTCTGCTACTATCTAATGTCATTTCTTTGAGAAATAATTCTAAAATACAATTATGACCTATGACCTTGGCCTTAAAAGTTAAAAGTAAGAGAAAAAAAGGATATTTTTCGTTTTATATTTAACAATCTTAGATGGTGTAACCTTGACTATTTAGTTTTTAGGCATTTTACTATATTCAATATTAACTGGATAAAACTCTTCACACTGTTAAAGTTAAAAATAATACAACCTTTTAAAATATTTTTATACACACTTACATAAAGGTCTCAAGGTTGTGGCAACTTGTTTAAATACTTTTGAATTTGAAGGACAATTGCTGAACGTCAAGAGTATAAAAGACACGCGTCTGTAAAAGTCATTTAAATTTTGTTTAATTGCTTACAGTTAAATACAAATTTCAATTGTTTTTTATTTACATCTGTTTTAAACTTAAACATCAGAACTAGTATATCCATCCATCCATGTTTTCTAATTGTTTTTACAAGTTTTAGTAAAGAATTTTATTATTTTAATTTTTTTTTGCAAAACAAATTTTTATTTTTATTTCTGGTTCTTTTTCAGCAGTTTGAAAAATGTTTCATAAATTTTTTTTTTATTAAATTTCTCCCAAAAATTTATTAGGTCGCTTTTGCATTTAGTCATACCAAATATGGATCCTGCTTATATATAATGCCTTGAACACATAGACGACAGCAAGCAACACAGCAACACGACTTCAAATGCAGCTGGCTGAATTATTGCCATGCAGTTAGCGACTTAATTATATTGAAGGCGGCGGCTGCATACATACACCAGTGCTGTTAATTTGCATAATGGTACAATTTTAAATTCGTTAAAATTTTAGACAGTAAAAAATTTCGTGTTTTTTGCAATTTTATCATTGAAAAATATATGCAATGCCATTTATCTGGAATATTATTAACGTAGTTATGCATGTATGTAAGTATGTTTGCAGCGTAAATATGTATGCTTGCATGTAGGTAAATATGTATGTATGTACGCACTATAGTTAATATTTTAAGCAACAAAAATAAAATTAAGATTGTGGCAGAATTTAAATATATACAAGACAAGTGGATTTAAATAATACAGGGCCGAATTTGCGGTTAACAACATATTTAGCCGTACTACTTTAAATAAAAATGTCCTTTTTTTGTTTAATTTGTAGTTCCAACATCATTAAAAAGATTTAAGTCGCTACGGCTGAGTAAAATAGAAACTCGATTGGCAGCACTGTTTTACACTCTTACATATTTTCTCTCAGTTTTCTGATTTGCCGCCTACTAAAATAGAAATTAGTTTAATCTGGCCACAGCTGCAATTTTAGTTATGGTGCCGTGTTGCTGTGTAGCCGTCAAAATAATTGTGTACATCTAAATGCATGTGTTTTATTTTTGAGAGAATGCTGTCGGTAGCCTGCTGGAGTCTATGTGTTCATAGCATAACTCAAATAAATTTCTTAAACAACCCACCCCTTTGATCCATTCCTGACTGTATTTTTCCTAATCGTTTTTTTTTTTGTTATATAGCGCTTTAACTTTCCTAACTGGATTTGTTTAGTGATAAGATAATTTTAATAGTGATTTTATACACTTAAAAAAAAAGTAAATTTAAATACACTCAGAAAGTGGAAAATCAAGCGAAGTTGGTTTATCGCAATTTGTTTTTAATAACTTAAAAGAATAATATATGTTTGGAGAAAATAAATATATAAGTTTATATTAAAAATATTGTGATATTAATTAAAAAACTTATTAATTTATCTACCAGTAAAAAAATTTGCAAATACAATTAAAATTTTCTAATTAAATAGTTAATTTAACATTTTTTGATGTTTTTGATATAATTTTAAATATTTTGTATGTTTATTTATTGAGTTAAAGCTTAAGTTTTTTATATATATTATATTTATGTATTATTTTTAAGATAATCTACAAATACAATGCAATTAATTTGTTTTTTATTCATTACAAGTTTCAGCTACGAGCTTAAACAAAGAAGCCTTACGATTGTCAAACTTACACTCTTAACCAACAAGAATACTATATCTTAAAGTATTCAGTATAAACAAGGAAAAAAATCACAGAAAGTAAACACAAAAGAGAGAACCGAAAATAAAAAAAAAAAAGAAATAAAATCAAAAATAAAAAATTGGTGTCCCAACCCTGGCTCGAACCTGGGTCCTTTTAATTGCCAGACTGTTAGGCAGTATCAACTATACCAACAAGGAATCGTACCAGGTGGTGTTACAAGTACAGCTGATATACTTTTTTCATGCATAAATCGAGGCTGGGTAGTCAAAGTTGTTTACTTTTACATATCTTTTTTTGACAACAGAGCCAACGAAAACTACAACAAAAACGAAAATTATATTCACCAAATTTTGTTGTTGTAGAATCGACACCACCTAATACTCATAATTGCGCCATGGTTCGAGGTCGTGCTTTGTTTTTTATAAACAATCTACAATGTGTTGCATAATATTCAAAGAAAATGTACAAATACCTTAAAATAAAAAACTCCTTATCAAAGTTATTGACTTATAGGAAATTTGAAATTTTAAATACAACGAAATATTTAATTAAGACAATTACATTTTTAACTAAAACTTCAAATATTTTAATTAGAGCATTAACTAAAAATAACTAAATAGATTTTTCTATCGATGGGATCACTGAAGATACAATAAGACTAATTATAAACATTTGTCGCCGAATACAGTATTTTTAGCTCAAATAAAAGCAAGTAAAAGGAAAAACTAAAAACTGCAAAGTACTTATGATTACATTAAAAAATCATTTCTCAGGAATTTAAGTTTTCTTTTTGGAATTTTTCTCCAGTGTATTTTGTAATAAGTTTAATTATTTTATAGTTTATGGCCAAATTTATTTTTAAACGGCTGTTATGTTTGCTTGCAACTGTTATAATTGTTTTACGACTGCTTTACTTAGTAAAACAGCTGTAAATCGTTTATTATTTATTTATCGCCCGCGATAACGAGTGTAAAGCTGTTTGTAGTTTAGAAAAAAAAACAAAAACCTAAAGCAATAATGTACAGATGACATATTTATATGTATGTTAACAACAATAATTAAGTAAAAATAATGCAAAAAAAATCTCAAACAATAAAAATTATTTGAAATTTTATAAAATTTATTCGTTTTTATAAAAATCAATTATGACAACAGAAATGGTTTTTTTATTTTTATATTAATTAATTAGTTTAAATATAACAATTATTTCTGCAACAAAAAAAAAATAAAAAAATCTAAAAATAAATATTATTTCTTTACAACAAAAAAATAATTAAAAAAAATAATTCTTACTTTTTCAGTTCAATTGAAAATTCAAAAATTATTATTTGCAGTTCCCAGGGCACACTAATACAGGTAGTATCAATGCGAATTTAAAAAATTTGCCTTCTTTGCATTTCCTTTTTGTGTTTGATAAAGTAAATGTCAAAATAATTTTAAATTTCAAACAAAATTAATAAATCTGACAATCACTTTCACAAAAACTCAAGGCGAATTCTAATCAGCTGGGTCTTAACACTACCTGTATTGGTGTACCCTGGCATGACATAAAAATCAGGTAACAATTTTATCAGGATCTAATAAAATATTGCTCGAAAAAAAATTAAAATTTTAAGAAATGTTTGTTTAAATAAAAATTTTTTCTGTGCAGTCCCTGAGTAAATGCTTTTTAGTTATTAACACTTTTTAAATCTTTTAAATTGAGGATATACAAGCTCAAATAGCTTTAAAGTTATTTTAGCTATTTTAAAGAAGTTTTATGTAAAAATATTTAAAAAAAAATTAAAAAATTTAAGAATTTCTTCTACATTTTATTATTTGCCATGTTTTATCAGCTGGTAATCAGCTGTTACTAATGTTTGTGATGTCAAAAATTGACGCTTCTTTTCTCTTTTCTCAAAACTTGTGAAGCTAAAATTTTTAAAGTTTAAACCAAGGTGTATCTATACAAGGTGATAGAGTAGCTTGATGTCAATAGCTGAATACTTCACATTTGTTTTTTTGTGTCTTTGTTTATATCTTTTGACATTTAAGTGTTTCTTCACGGATTGACAATGTAAAAATATCAAATGGCTGTTAGTATTGTATTTGTAGTAGTTACGCTACCGTTTGTATAGATACACCTTGGTTTTAACAAAAGTTTCTCTATAACTTGCAATTATATTGTTTTTCGTCGCTTACAGCTTTGAATATAAACTACAAATTTGTTATTTACTGAATCCACTTTATTTATTTTAACTTTTTTACTTTTCCTGAACAAATTCGCTTAAACCATCAATTTTTTTAATTTTTTTTTAATTAAAAATATAAAATAACTAGATAAATATTTGTATTTTTTAAGGCTCGTAAGCACACACACACACACTTGTATGATGAAAAAATGATATTGATTGCAATTGGATCAAACTGCCTACTAAGACTGATAATGGTTTAGATTAAAAGTTTATTGCACCGTTTAAATTACAAGTAAAATAAAAATTTTTATGTCACTTAAACGCATACATTTTGCAATAAAATTATGGCGACAAATAGTAAATATTGCTACAAATAGGAAAAAACTTCAATAATATTTGCATTAAAAATATTTGTTTTGTTTATTTAAGCAGCTTTAAAAATGTTTATTAATGTAGGAACAAATAAATACTTAATAGCAATGTGAGTTAAGAAAAAAAATAATAAATAAATAAAAAATAAATTAGAAGCGACCACATTTACTTTAATAATGTAATAACTTAAAAAAAGGTTATCAAAAAAAATTGGTTTATATGGTACAAGTTTTTATATTTTTTTTAAATCTTTACGATTTTGAAAGTTATTTTGAAAATTATAACATATATTAAATCTGTGAAACTGTTTATAATTGAAACTTTTTTATTGTGTTATGGCACTTTTAAACAGAAACCGATAATAATTAATTATTTTGGAATTTTCATAGAACGAAAGCAGGCACAGCGCAACATGAAGCGAAGTACACCATCTTAATGGTTTTACTAGATTTTTTTTAAATCAAGTGCTTTTTAAATTTAAAATTTTTATTATTTATTATTTTCAGAAATAATTGTTGTTGTTTTAGTTGCTATAAAAATTTAGAAAATTATAGCAAATTTTTTCGTTATTATCTCTGAAAAAAATTATAAAAAAAAATAGAATAAGAAATAAAAAAAATATTATTTTATATTAATATTTAATTTTTTTTAATCACTACGATTACTGCTATCGACCCTGAGTAAGGGGCGGTGCATGTCTTCATCAATCTTCGATACATTTTGTTTAAAAAAAAAGCTTTTTTGTTGATTCTAACTCCATTTTTAAAATCGTTATAAATTTAACTTTCATTTTTTTAAGTGTAAAAATAGCCCAAAAACTTGGTTCTTGGTAATCGATAAGATAAGAATCAACTACTTACCCTGGTCATAACGTGATCGGCCCCAGTACCCTCCTCATCCTTAAATATGATATCACGATTATTGTTAAATTCCAATTTTTTAAATTTAGCCGAATCACGATTGATAGCACCCTCGCTAACACCCGAAGCTCCCAAAGTCTGTTCGGACATATTTGGTACATGTTGTTTAAATACTAAGGGGGTTAATTTACGTTTTTGTCTAGGACCACCAATACCTCGACCCGGGCCACAGCCTTCGGCCGCCGTAAAAAGATTTACTAAAAGCAGGAATGTACATATGCGGCGTAAGCTTAATACAGATGCCGTTTTTAAAGTGGGGATTTCGGTAGCAGATAATGAAGCAGAGTCTTTGTAATGATTTTTAGTTTTACAGTGAAGTGAGGTATAGATGTGCTGTTGCGTTGCTGCTGGGCTGCTACTTGTTAATGCCCTTGAGGAGAAGTTAAGGCAAATGTGACAAGTTTTGCAAGGCATATCCATAGTGCCTTCTAGGCAAGGTACTCGTAAATCAAATTCCATTACCTTCTTTTATATTTTTTTTTATTGTTGTTAATATGTTTATTTTTTAAAGAATTTGTAATTCTTGTGCTTTTTTATTAAGTTTTATTTTTTTTAACACCTTAAAGTAACTGTTACACCTTAAAGTAAAACAATTTTCTCTCCTTTATTAATTTTTTAACTTCATTTCAACTTGACTATATAGTGGCTTTCTAAATTTTTTTATTTCAATTTTAAGCTCTTGTTATAGATATAATTTTTGATTAACTTTCACACATTTTCCAATAAACTTTTGAAGCTTTTCCACGAAATAAATAAAAAATATATAAAATTTTTTACCATGTTTAATTAACAGCATTGGTTTTTAAAACTTTTAATTATTTTAATATTTTTAAAACTGTTATTTTTTCTTTCTTTTCGTTTATGCTCACACGCTCTGAACGACCGTTGCGCTCGCTTACTGATTGACAAATGACATTACTAATCGAGGGTGCTTTCAAGAACCCTGTGCGCACGCAACAGTTTTTGTTTAAAAACAATGTTGGTGCAACTGCTGTTTATCCTACTCTTCTTGTTATTACTGTTATCTGTTAAAAAAAATTGTTTATTCTTTATCCATGAACACTAATACAAACTGAAAAGGTTATTTAAACGTCTTACCTTTTAGAAAGTGTTGCCATGTTAGTCTTTTTGAGTCAAATTTTTGCATCTTAACTTTTGTTCGCAAATAACAGCCTTAACATTTTCTTGTTTTTTTTTTTTTGCTTTGGAATCGTTTTATGAATTTTGAAAATTTTTTTTATCTTCTATGACTTCTTTAATTAGGTTCAACATTTTGACAGCATTTCAAAGAGCTGATTTTATTTTGGTGAAACTTTGCAGTTCGGAAAGAAGTTTTTTTACTAAAAATAATAAAACAACACAAACAACAAAAAAATAGAGAAAGTGAATTAAATTTTACATCAATGTACTATTAGCTGAAGGTCAACCGCTTTGGTAATAACCCCTATATAATTGAATCAGGGGTTTTTAACATAATACACTGGAAGGCCGGTATAATAATTAATTTTAATAAGCTATATAAAAGACGATCACCGATTTTCTCCCGGTTTAAGGAAAGCCCTAACAAAGAGCAAAACAAAAAATCACTACAATACCATAAATTGTCTTCTATATATTATTTTGCCAAACAGTCGATGCTATTAAAAGGCTTAGCATCTAGATGAAACATAATTGACCACTTTTAAGAAGTTCGGTTTAACGAATTTTTCAGTTAAACGAAAGAGCCTGACATTATATCATTCGTTAAGCCGGGATTCCACGTACTTTTTATAAAAATTTCGATATTTTTTTTTAATAAAAGGTGGTAAATATAGTATACCTACATATATCTCAAAACCTCCAATCATCCAAGCATTCAAAACATCCATCCAATCTTTTACGATAATCTTGCAACAATGTGTCGCGTTTTAAGCAAATCACCCTTACTTATTACTTTAATAAATTCCGTTTTTTTTTTGTATATAAGATAGCAACACTGCAGAAAGTCTAATGCTTTTCAAGTTACTTCTATTTTTTTTTTTTAAGTATATTTTAGCCAGTTATTTAATTAATATTTTATAATTTATTTTGTTTTCACATACGTTCAGGTACAGAAATAGATTAAGCCATTTTTCTTGTAAAACTCTCGGCAACACTGTATGTGAGTGGTGAAATTCACTCTACTAAATACCACTCAAGCAGAGAAATCTCCACAACATTCACTTATTTAAAATAGCCTTCACACACCAACAAAACATACCAAAATTCCTCCATATTTTATTTGGCCTAAACTGCCTGTTCATTCGGTGTTCATTATGACTGTGCGTAACTGCCTTTGGAAAAACTCACCTCAATATTCATTTGTAAGAAGTATTAAAGAACTCTTGAGAATGAACATGTTTGCACAACAAAAACTAATCACAAACACAGGAAAGAGACAACCTAATTTATACACATACATAAAACCATTTAAAAATTCAAAATTATTTTACCCAGGGCACACTGAACCAGGTAATAGGTCTGTCTGCGTACACATATTTTGCATCATTTTGTGCAAAATGTTACAAAATCTTGCAAAATGTTGTCTGCGTACTCCAAATCTCTTGCAGCGAGAGAGCCAAAAAAAGTATTTTTTGACAGTTGGAAGTTAGAGAACTTGCAAAATGTTACTGGAGAAATTTCTTCTTGTAAGATTTTGCAACTAGTTTGAACAGCTGTTTTTATTTACTAATTGAATGAAATAATTTTTGTGAAACGAAAATAAAAATTGAAATTTAACAATAGTTATAATTTTGTTGATTTTTAACGTTTATAACATATTATAATAAACATAACATTTTACTAATGCCAGAAATGTCCAAATATACAAATAATTTACCGCGTACACATATACTAAAATTCGTTTGCTTTGTTATTTGAATTGTTTACACACCGTTCAGCTGTTTTCTTGCAAGATTTTACTGGATACTGTCTGCGTACTTTTTGATATATTTTTAGCCGGCAGAGTAAAACTGGTCTTACTCTCCCAAAAAAATTTACTGAGTATTTGCTACTGGAAAAGTACGCAGACAGACCTAATATTAAGAGCCCAGCTGATTAAAATCAATTTGACATATTCGCGTTATAAAATTTTAATTTAATCTGAAATTTAAAATTTTTCTAAAATTCTATCTTTCAAACACAAAAAGGAAATGCAGAGGGCAAATTTTTTGTATTCGCCTTGGGTTTAACTTGTTGAATGTGCCTCGATTTTACCTTTACAAAACCTAACTTATATCTAAAAGAGACAAAAGTTTGCAAATTTTTATGTTGGTAACACAAAAAATGACCGTGTGGACCGCAAATTTTAATGTTTGAACAAAAGTTTGGAAATAAGTTTTACAACGCAAGGCTGAGCAACTATGTAAAGCCACAAGCTGTCAAATTACTTAGTTGTTTTATTAAAAGAAATGGTGGAAATAAAAAAAATATTAAGAAAAAGGGAGATAGGCGAACAACAAAGAAAGAAAAACTAAATAAATTAATAAAGAAAAATACATATTTTATTAAATGTTAAGTGAGAAATAAATACTAAAAAGGTTAGTTATGATAAGTATCGTCCATTTTTTTTTTTTTGTTGATATACCTATGCAGTAACCTCTCTCAATAAAAGTTTTTAGTATGTGACCAATCTCATTTACGTTTACCGAGGATAAATCGTCAGATGTGGCATCTGTTGGTGCATAGGAACTCCTAAAGTAGAGTTCAGTTCATGTTGGAGTTGAAAAACCGTACCCACAAACAGGGTGGCCTTGAATTGTTTTACCTAAAAATTGCCATGACTTTAAAGGATGGTAGACACAAAAGAACATGATTTCTGCTCATAATGTCCACTTAAAGACTGTGACGGGTGTGAGCTTACACATTAGTGATAATGGCATATATAAATTGCCATTCCGTTTGTAATTTCTTTTAAATCAATTTGCAACCCCTAAAACATTATATTTCCTTGATCCTTTTAGATAGAAAAGTTGATCTAGCGATGTCCGTCTGTCCGTTAATTTGTTGAAATCAAGTTTCTTAAGCCCAGTGATATTTTTCAGACATGTTTGAGGTATCAGAACATCGGGTATACTTGCGCGAATTTTACTATTAAAAACTCGGCAAAATCGCCCGATAAATTACAAAGATATAAGCTAACAACCATGACTACCTCTGTTTATTTCTCTAAAATTTTTACATTAAAACCTCTACAACTGCCCCAGAGTTGCCCCTATATGGGTGCAGTGTAAGACCGACTCCCATTAATTTTTCTCCACAAACTTACACCCTTTACCTTTTTTTAAATCGCTCCTACAGCTTCCAGGGTGCTCCTATAAAAGTCAAATGTAACAAACACGATACCAAATTTATGTTGTTGTTGCAAAAATACTTTCGCTAATTTAAGAAAACATACTGTTGTGACAGATAACCTGAGTAAACAAACTTGAGCAAAAAACAATCAGCTGTTGGGTTAGCACTACTTTGTAAACTGGTTGTACCATGTAGAGGGTTTTACTACCCTTTGTTATCAGAATCGGTTTTATACTATCCCACCTAGGGCACCCTAAGCCAGGTAATATTTAAGCGAGTTTAAAAAATTCGCCCTCTGCATTTCCCTCTTGTGTTTGAACGTGGGAATATCAAAAAAAAAATTAAAAATTTCATAAAAAATTACATTTTTGTAAAAGTGAATGTCAAATTTATTATGGCCAGCTGGGCTCTTGATCTATGAGTGAACCCTGATCCTGACTGTGTATTATTTTAACTGTTGCCCTTTGTCATCATATATAACGTATTTTTCGTGATGTATTAAATGAGATAAATTTAGATTCATTTAAACTGGTTAGTTCCATATGTATTTTTAAATCCAACCAATTAGTTTAAGTTCTATAAAATTTATATTTATAAAGGCCTAAAATTAATTTGAAACTTTTTACCCATTTATTTATTTTTTTTTTAAAGATTTTCAAAAAAGAAAATGAAAATAATTTATGACCATTTTAAGAAATGCCATTTCATTAATATCGCATTGGCTGACACAAAGGTAACAGGTGCGTGTTAAATGGCTGCTGTATCATCAAATTTGTTCAATGGTATCTCTTTCCGCTCATTTTCACTAAAATAAATGCTTGAGATAGTTAAACAAAAATCTGACATTTTTTTAAATGTTAAAATCCTTATACAATAAAGTTAAAAATGACTTGATGGTCATATATGTAAGTGTGTTACACTCTAAGAAAATTCAATAAAATATTTATACAAAACATAGGTATAAAGAATATTCTTTATTTCCTTAAAGAACTAATGTAGAAACAAACATCCATATACCTATATATAAATGAAGCAACAAAATAATTTGATTTTTTCAGTGTCGTACCCATAAAATGCATGTATTTCAAATTTTTGGTAATTTTTAATTACCCTGCAGGAAATGGCAATAGTGAAACTTTAGTGCTATTTTTGATATACATATGTACATAGATAATTAACATGTGTGCCAGTTTTTTTCTTATTAAAGCTAAATATATAATATAGAAGCGTTCATGATTGACAATGTCGTCAAAAAGGCACCAAAATAGTAGAAAAATGTGGTGACATGGGGACACTTGCCCCCACGTTTGCTTTAGAGTAAATACGAAACGCAAACATATGTGGCATGTGCATGTGTACGTATACATATACCAAAACTTAGTAACTAAATGCAAATGTGTTTTTATGTTAAATCATATAAAATAAATAGTGTTTAAAACTTTTGATAATGAGCGGTGCGAGAACAAACATTTGTTATTTTGTAAAAAGAGGAACGAAAAACAAGAAAAAACTATGCCTAAAATCAGTGTTGCCAAATTTTTAGTTATATTTTAGACAACCCTATCTGCAAAATTATCCAAAAACTTTAGAATTACATAACATTTTAGAAAATGTAATACATATATTCATTCTATTTAAGCAACTTCGCGTGAAACGGCCTAAATCACAAAAAAATAAGTTTTTCGTTTTTAAAAAAAAAACTAAATTTAATATAGCTTAAAGAGAATAAAATCTGTTAACAACTAAAACAAATGATTTTAATTGTACTAATGATAGTTTGGCAAAAGTATAAAATACCAGATACCTAATAATCGGCTCCTCCCCCTTTTGCACTTTTAATATAATGTCACACCCGTTACGTTTTTTAAAATGTTTCATATGGAAAATCAGTTTTTTTTTAAAAACAATAAAAAATTTACAAAGTAAAGTTGAGAAAACAAACACCTAATTAAATGAAACATCTTTTGACGTTATCTTATTCCTCTTTTTCAGGACGTGTTTTATTTTACTTTATGAAAAGTATGTATAACAGATTTTGCGGAGAAAATTCGTCTTATATATTTTCTATAAAGTTGTAATATTTCCAGGAATAGGACCTTAAATGTACATGATCTTAGTCACCTTAGTTTTCTTTGTGTTAGTTCTGAGCAAAAAACATGTTCTTGCAGGCTTAACGTTTAAAGTCTTCTCCTTATTGGGAATCTCACTATTTTTATTAATAAAAAGTTTCAAATTTTTGGCATGTATCAAAATATAAATTGGTCACGTACTTTACAAATCGCCCATTCTTAAACATACATACATACATATATAAAAATATAAAGTTTTCGCACTAACTACCTTTTACTTAAAAAATTTTTCCGGAACAACTTTTTTCCACACTTTAAATTCTTTTTTTACTAAATATTCATTTTACTACTTTAACATTGAAAAAGAGCAAAATAGGGGAAAAATTTATAAAATTTTAAAATAGTGGTTCGCCGTCACAATTGATAGTTTTTAAAAAACTCTTGATAGGTAATACCTCTTGTCGTCTGAATTACTATAAGGTTTGTACTTTCCGAAATTTATAAAAAAAATTTAACCTTGTTACTTATTTTTAAGTACTTTTAAACACCCAAACTTAGTATTATTAGTTTAACAGGTGTGTGGTATGACAAAAATTACTCAAAAATTAATATCTAAAAATTATCCAACAATTCTAAAAATTTTTGAATAATTACACAGAATTCGGCAACGCTGTTCAAATGATAAAACTGCGAAATACAACAGAGAAGTTCTCTAAAAATACTGATTAAAAGTATTCTATGGCTTTAATTATAGGTACGCTATAACATAATGCCATAACCATAACCGTTGTCATAAAAACTAAAATTCAATTGGTTTCTATAGTTATGGTTATGGTGTAATGGTAAGTCACCTTTAATCAAATACAGTGCTGCCCATAAGTTTGGTTCGAACAGCTGTTTTCTGTGGTTATGTCACGTAAAATTAAACCTTAAGAAAATACATAAATAAATAAATATATAGTATATCAAGAATTCTTTGGATTGGTACCTATTTGAAATTAATTTTTACAAAATATGCTTTTGTTAATTTGCAAGCTAGCTATCTCTTTAATTTAAATAAACCTTAAATAGGTATGTTTACTGATGAATTATGAATACAACAGTAAATACCTACTTATTTGCTTATAAAAACATCTCAGTCTGCCTTTTAAAAAACAGAAGATGCCTGAGTCAAAAACATCAATACCATCATAACAAAAAAAATGTTTAATGTATGAACAAAAATACCAAAAAACTATTAAATAACAGAAAGAATAGCTGCCGGTCATTTACACATCTACATACGTACATACATAACTACAAATGAATTTTCCAATGGATCCATGTCTATTTTTGTAAGTATAAAATCATGTACGATCATCATTCTTTCCATCATTATCATCACATTTATGTTTGGACGCCACTATAAATGTTCTCTCACACTTAAAACGAGACTCATTAATCGCCATCGCGCTCATATACATACATACTATACATGTTTGTATGCATACATGTGTGTATGTGGGGCGGAGCTGCCCAATGGCTAATTTTTTTGAATGAATATATAACACATTGTTATGCAGGCACAAACACATTTAAACATATTTATGCTCGCTAGCCATAGATTTATAATAGGTATAAATATCCCAATAAGCAATTGCATTTAATGTGGTTTACTACATAGACTCCTGATTGGATTATATGAGATATGCTTGATGGTTATTTAAGTAAGTATGCTTATATAAACGCTGTTATAGAACAAACATGCATTTTGTAAAAATATTTAGTTAAAACCTAAATTAAAAAAATATGGAATGCAAAATATAATTATTTTCGAAACTTCAATGAAAAAAACCATGTACATGGAAGCATCGGACGATTAAGTGAAGTAAGTACACACTAGGTTTTTTTAAAATCAAATGCTTTTTAAATTTTTCTCAAAAAATTATTCTTTTTTTCTTAAATTTTTTTGTATGGAAATAATAACTATTTTTTGATCTATAAAATTTAAAATCAAAAAATAATCAATATTGCTATCATAAATGATTTTTAACAAAAATTAATAAATAGTAATTATTTCTCTCCAACAATGTCCTAATATTGCTGTGATCGGTGAGAGCAGTATTTTCTGCTCTCATCCCGAAAACAAGGCTTAATCATCCAATAGAATTCCCACGGTAAAGTTAAAACAAAGGTTGATATTATACTTGCATCTGCCTTAAAATACCCTTAGTGCCAAATTATCTGCAGCCTCATTTCCGTATCCTAGAGTGCTCCGGCACCCAACACACTCCAATATTTCTAAGTCTTTGAAACATTGATCTGCAGACCTTGATCCTCTTTGGCCTCCCTAGGTTGAAACTAAATACCTTAAAAGCAACTTGGCTGTCCCCATGAATGGTCATGCACTTCCCCTTTAAGACGTTGATCTATCGACCCAAGTCCATGCCTCGCATTACAACAAACAACTCCACTTGAAACACACTACAGTAATCGTCAAGTTTTAAATACTTTGCAATTAAATAATGATTTTCCAAAGAAACATCCACATAAATGATAAAGATATTTTCCTACATCGGTTTTCCCACGATAAGTATTTCCATGCCCGGTGTGATATCCAGATATGATATGTGGGACTTACTTGCTGCTCGATCCTTTTCACCCTACATATTTACTTGAGTCTTATTGTATCTAGAGCTGCTTGTGAAGTGCTCTCGAGAACTTTCGTAATACAAACCGAAGCACTTCCTTATACCTTACTCGACATTCTACAACGGTGATCCTTAGAGACAACATATCCTCAGATTAGCCATCTATAGCTAACTATATTCGGACTATTGCTGTGTATATATATTAAATGGAATGAACTGGGATTCAGTCGCTAACTTTTCCCTACCGAGCTTTTGCGGGTGTAAAGAGCGTTCAGCCCTTTTCAATCCCATTTTTGATGTTTGTTACTCATTTAAGACTTCGTTCAAAAAATGTATTTTTAATAAAAATTATTGTTCCCAATCATAAATCATTTTTTTAATGTAAAAACCTACGTTTTGGATTTAAATGCATAAATATAAACTAGAGATGAAAAGCGTGTATGTAGATGTATAAAATGCTCAATAGTAATTATAAAAGACCAACCTTCAATTAAACCGATTGACTAATAATCAATTTTTAAGATGGTTATATTTTTGTAATTTAAGTTAAGGTCGTTTTTTCAAAGATATTTTGATAAATTTTGTTAAAAGATATTTTTTTTGGCACGGGGCCAAGCCTAGTGTAAATGCTGATTGTAAAACTATTTCATATAGATCGCGAAATAAGCCTAAAATATTATCTTTTTCCTCAAAAAACTCTCCACATTTTCGCAAAATTTTGTACTGAATCTTATTGTAAAGAGTTCATCATTAACCATAGTTGCTACTATATAAATCTTCTTCTTGTTTTAAACAAAAATGGTCCTGTTATGTTTTAAAAAAATCACCAAAATATCTTTTGTATAACGAAATAAAATTGCTTTGAAGATGTTTCATACGAGGATAAAGAATTACAAAGAACTTCCCGACAATCGGTCTGTATATAAGCATTGATCCCATATGTGCCTAAATTTCAGAACTCACCCTTACCTGCAAGCAATTTAATTTAAGATATCAAAACTGACGTAAAATAAAAAAAAGAGTTAAATTAAATTTATGCCAACATTTTTAAGTGCCATTTATATGGTATCTAATTGTCTAAAAATTAATTCTCAAATGCTTATTTTTATGCTTGCTGGGTTTTTATTAAACTGATGCTATATACTTATATTGATTGTGAGAGTTTATAATCAATAAATATGTGTAGCTTGATACTAACAGCAGACAGTATCTTCTTCTTTAATGATAAATTTTAGTGGAAAATAAGTTTTTTGATTATTTTTAAATATTTTTAGTTAAGGCAGCCATGGTTGCAGATCAAACCAAACCAGTTCATTAAAAATGTGCTTATGATGACCAAAAACAGATCTTAAAAGGAGTGAGTGTTTTATAAATATTTATTAAATAATAAAAGCGTAGGTTGATATGGGTAACAGAATTACAAAGGCACAAGTTTGTTTTTCGTTAGAAATTTCCACAATAACAAGTACATACACTCCCTAATGATATTATTCTTTTATATTTCTGATATTAATTTTTTCATTGTACAGTATTTGTGCGCGCATCTCACTGGATTTATACTACAAAGCAGTTTTTGCTGTTTAGATGCGTAAAATGAGGTAGAATATTGAAACTTTAAAAAGTCATGGATGCCGAACTTATAAAACTACACTCAAAAAATTATTAAGGTAAAATCAACTGAAAATCTATTTAAAATAACTGGATATTCATTTCAAAACCGCCTTACAAGATATTCATTAAAATTAACAAAATTTTTCATTTAAAATCAGACATCAAAAAATTAACTTACGTGTTCGTCTAAAATTACTTAATTTTCTGTCATTTACAGCAAAACACAAACTATCGGAAAAAAAGCAACAAAGTTAAATATTACAAAAAAAATAACTGACAAAAATAACTTTAATTAAAACTCAGTTTTTTTGTTTAGCTGAAGCTTTAAATAACCCTTCAAATCAGTAAAAAAAATTTTTAATAAAATACATTAACGGTTATTTATTTGAACTTTTTTCTATATATCTTATAATTATGTCTATTTATTCGGCTTAAGTTCATTATTAAAAATGTGATAGCTAAGAATGGAAATTTTTATTAAAAATTAAGTAATTCCGATATTAGCTGAGTGTAATGCATTTTAATTTAATTTTAATTTTTATATATTTTATTTATCATCCTGAAAGCAATCGAATAACAGGATGATAAATAAAATATATAAAAATTAAATAAATTTAGTGTCATCCAATGGATGGCCAAAAGAGAAATGAAAATAAAAATAAATAATAGAAGTAACTTGTGATAAATGCAAATAGAATTAGAATAAGAGAACATAGGGTTGTATGTGGATTTAGTTTGGTCTAAACAATAAGAAATATGAATAGAATTCCAGTATTCAAATTCTAATTAAAGTTTGTTTAAATAGAACAAATCAACATTCAACTTACAGTAGTACCGGATGGAAAGAGTGCTGACGAGAAATCGTAGATGATTTCGAAAATGCATTACACTCGGCTAATATCGGAATTACTTAATTTTTAATAGAAATTTCCATTCTTAGCTATCACATTTTTAATAATGAACTTAAGCCGAATAAATAGACATAATTTTTAATAAAATTCAACTGTTTTTTCATTTAAAAATAACTTTACGGAATACTTCCTAAATAACTAACAGTCAGTTACTGTAATAATTTTTTGAGTGTATCTATACCAACCACAGCATCATAACGATGAAAATTATTTTTTAAACTTAAATGAGCATAAATGATTGGAATTCAATTACATTTGTATCGAATATACAAATTGAACAAAAAATTGATCCAGATTTAATAGAATCATATTACAAACTTACCAAAAGCTCAGTGGTCATATTCAGAATCATTTACTTCATTATTATTATAAAACAACATAAAGTAACTGCTTATAATGCCAATATAAGGAAATAATAAATTTATTACTTCGATGTACATCATCTTTCTTTTTGAATTTTAATTTTTTCCAGGAATTTTTTTTTCTCATCCTTTTTCTAACAGTGCTTTAATGATTTCATAGCTCAGTACGATTTGTATATTTACTGGAAGTCCTTTCTGAATAGAAACTATAAGCTATTTTATAAATCTAAATGAGTTTTTTTTAGAGGAAAAATTTTAGGGGAAATTTTGTTTTTATATTGTAAAATATATAAAAAATGGAAATTTATATTTGTTTTTCAATATTATTTTGGCATAATTTTTTAAAATACTTAGAGGCAATAAAAATTTTATAATTGGGGTATTCAAACGGTATGCTATCAAGACATATTGTCTTAAACATTAAATATTTTACAATAGTTTAAAAAAATTGTTGTTGTGGTTAAAAGAAAAAAAGTTCTATAATAATTAGGCTTTTTGAACTGTGTTTATTGTTTTGTCATAAACAGTAGAAACCTAAGCCGGGCGGCCGAAACTTTTAAGTGAAGCCGTTGATATAATTAACAAGTCGCAGTCATTAGTTTTAAAATATTTTTGAAATTACTTATTTTTCTGTTTTATCCAGGAGCTGATTCAAATTTAAAATAGCACACTTGATTATAAGCGAATGCTCACAACAGTAGTATTTTTTCGTTTTATTTTTCTTAAGACATATGACTTTACGACTACCTTGTGAATACCCTAAATATAAGAAGAAATATTTTTGGAAAACCGATTTCTTCGCAACAGTAAAATTGGCAATCATTATATTTGAAAATTAAGTGCAAAACTATTTTGTGTAGTGCAGCATTATATACTGTAAAATTTTTTGAATTGTAGAAAATGTGTACTAAAATATACCATGATTATTTTTTTAAGCCTTTTTGCAGTTCAGCTGACAATATATACATGCATATGAGTCTTCTTTTGTTTATGTCAGATTTTAGACTTTAAATGTGTGTTTGTTAAAGTATTTTTGTTTACAAAACAGAACTTGTTTTAAGCGCTCATTTGTATTTCATTATTTTTTGAAATGCTTAAAATCAACAGATTGATTTAATTAAAACCAAACACAACTTTCATTAATGAGACAAGTATAATTTATAAGGTGTTGCTTTGAGGAATTTTTTTTTATTTATTTGTATTTATACAATTAAGCGTTTGCTAAAGAGAAATGGGCACAATATACCCACAACCTCTAAATTCATTCATTTAAGTTGCTCTAATTTCATAACAAAATTATTCCAAAACAATGATGATCAATTTTCGTAAAAGTTCTTTTTTTAAAAAATTCTAAACTAGTTTAATTAATTTTAAATGCCTAAATATATTTATTATAGAAATCATTGAGTTATTTTTAGGTGAACCAACAATGGTTTTTTTGAAACTCTTTTAAAATGCTCAGAATTTAAATAATAAAAAAATAAATTATTTTAAGAGCAACTTTTGTTAAGTTCTCGGTGCTTAAAAAATTAAATAAGCCCTTTACTCTGTCTTTCTCTAATTTTCGATTAATAAAAAAGTTCCATTTGTACTTAAAAAAAATTAAAGGAACTTTTAACTTATTATAAATACAGAATACAAAAGTAAGAGCTTAGGTATACCCATATTTATAATAAATCTTTTACTTTAATATAAAAAATATAAAGTTTATTTTATTTAAGACTTATAAAATATTTTTAATATATATATGTAATATAATAATAATAATAAATATATGTATATATATTCTTATAGAAAAAATAAATTTTACTCCACATTACTCAGTTTTTGTTGCTGTATAGTCTTTGAATTTATTGATTTTTAATCTATAAAAATTTACCCTCCCTTTGCAGTTAGTCATATCAAATCTCATGAAACTATTAAATGAATCCGTATCAATTCTAAGAAAATCTTTATTAATTACAAGAAAAACATATGTATGTATCTACCAACATTGTAGGTATAATGATTGAAACAAAAATTTTCTTAAAGAAAGAATTTTCTCAGCCATTAATTTTATGTTCTTCTTTTGTATTTTTTTTTAATCGTCGATAATAAGAAACCGGAAATACTTACAACAATAAAACAATAGAAGCTGGGCAGGTATAACTCAGCTTTTTATGATTGGATAGTGGAAAATATCATCTCTAGTTTTGAAATCTTTTTATCTTAAGCTATTTGCCAATGAGTAAATGATAAACACCATTTTCTAAAAAAAGAAATTTAAGAATTTAATAAAATAAGAGATAAGTTATAATATACAAATAAAATTACTTTTATTATAATATGTGCTTGTTAGTATTTTAAATAAAAGTTGTAAATTTTTAATTAAAAATATATTTATTTTTGTTTTATCTTTTTAAATTTTATAACTTTTGTTTATTTAATTTGAAAAATAATTTAAAAAAGGGTTTGTATCTTAAGTCTTTTATATATTATTGAAAACAAAAACAAATTAGACTGCTTGTGTCTTAAGTCTTTGAAATGCTTTTATGTATGAAAACAAAAACAAATTCGTATGCTTGTGTCTTAAGTCTTTAATATTTTAATGTTAAGGAAACGCATGTGTTTAAGGTCTCATGATTATTCATTAATAAATCCGTATTAAATTTTAATTTATTAATAAAATTTAAAAACTACTATATAAATGATTAATGATATTTGATTACATGTCACATATTTTTATGTTTATTTTTATTTTTTTGCAAAAAGAAAACCTTTATTTTAACCTTTTGGTGCAACAACTATTAAATAGATTTTATTTTTTGCTAAATCACTGTTTGTAGGTGGAATAATTGCTCAAAAACAATAAAATAATCATAAAAATATACATACATACATATATATGTGTGTGTATGTACGTATGTGCATTCATATGAATGTATGTATGAAAATATTCTTGATGTACCAAAAACCATTAACATTTAACAAAACTACAGAGCTTAAACTTTGACTTCCATAAATACAATTACTGCCACTGCATCTTTAATATTAGAAGTAAATTGCCTTCATCTGCTGTAGTATTCTTAAGAAATCTATGCCCGACACAAAAAAAGAAAATATCAAATACTTACAACAACAAAGAAATAAATTACTAAACAGAAGGTTTTATGAGTTGCTGATCAATGAACAAATGATTTTTTGCGGTTAAAGAAAAAGACAAAACAAGTAATATAATGTAAAGGAGAAAGACATCTTTCGGTTTGTTTTTTGAGGCAACTGTTGCAGTAGATACACGGTATATTTTTTTGTAGCACACGAAACACAAGCTGTTAAATATGAAAGGCACATTCGGCTGTAGTTTGAATGTGTTGCAGTCTGTTTACCAATAAGAACAACATGCGGTCTAAACAACTGCACCATAGTCATGTTACAGCCTTTTCTAGTACATGTGAATGTGTGGAACAAAATAGGAAACTATTTAAAGTGCTAACTAGTTTGAACATTCCAAGGACTTTAAATAATATAATAATAGCAATTTGCTGCAGTTTAAATAATTTCCTTACTAAGAAACTAGTAATGGCCTTTACCTTGTGCATCAGTTCGAAACTGCTTGCTCATATATACTTTATATGTATGTGTAAAAGTTTGGGATTGTATTTGTGTAAAATCATGTTATGGTTTAAGTATTATTACTTTTAGTTTTTTTTTCATAGATTTAGTTGCATGTTTTACCTATCAAGACTTGTTATCTTTGAAACATTCAATAATACCGGCAATTTTTACTGGGATCAAAAGCCCTTATTCATGTAGCTGTGACAAATTTCCTTAAATTGTGCTTGTCCTAATGCTTAGTGCAAAAACAACTTTAGTAAAAATCAGTAGTTATTCCCAGTTTGTCTGTTGCTGTATTCAAGTGCCTCTATATCTGTCATTTAGTCTGTCCTTGTAACATTTCTAAAGTCACATAAGATTTGCTCTTACTTTTTACTTTTTCATTTACACGGTCTTATTGCTGTGCGGTCGTTGTTATTTAAATAGTCTTTTGTGATAATTTGTAAATGTTTATGTTTTGCTATGCCCCTAATATTATTATTCTTGTTTTTTTTTTTTGCTTAAGGCGGTGGACAACAAACACAATCATGGGACATTTACTTTGGCTTGTACCCATTCGTACATATGTGTGTAAGTCTACTCATACTACTTACTCACTCTCTTTCTTTTAAAGTAAATGTTCTTTGACACATTTATACTGCGTTCCTTATGTTTGCTGCATTTTAGACTTTTCTATTGTTCCATTCTTTTTCAATTTTTTTATATTTATTTATATGTTGTCATTGTTATTTGGTTTTTAATACCGTTTAACATTGTATGTACATTCCTCGGGCAGCAGAAACACATCTTTTTGATATTTCGACAAATTCCTTGGAATTCTCTTTTTAAATTGTGCTACTGTGACACTATCGATTCCCCAATGACAATTTAGTAAAATTTATGATACTAAATGAAAGACAGATAACCACTGAAGAGTATCCTTATTTAAACATTTAATATCTCAGAGGAAATCTTAAACGGATCTTAAGGGCTTTTTTAATATTAAGATTAGAAGCAGGTAATGGATAAAATTAATTAAATAAATTTTATGCGTTTTATGAAATTCTTCATGCGCTGCATCTGGGAAACTATTAGAGCTATCGACTTCATACCTGCTATCGAGAAATTGTGGTATGATACGAAGAGTTTGCAAAATAATTAGTCGGACAAAGGAGCAGTAGCCCCCATACAAACGAACCATTTCTATAAAAAATTTTTCTTCTAACCTATTAAAAATAATTATTCAACAATTTTAACATTTCGGAAAAAAATTAGTTGGATGGGAGCAGGGGAAAGGTTTTTGATCCGCTTTATTTTGGGAAACAACAAGATGTTTATTATGAACAAAACATTATTTTATTTGGGGCAAAGAAAATGGTAGCCCTCATAAAAGTGGAACAATTTTAAAAAATTTCTAATACGAAATAACTCAAAAGCTGTAGAATGTATTAGGATTTTTCTTAATTTTAAAAGAAAAATTTGTTTAAAGTATGTTTTATAAAGTTTTCTAATTCAAAAACGAAAACAGCTATCGATTACCAACCCACCATAAAGTAAATTTGTTATAATATTTATGGCTGAAAAACAACTTGGTTGGCTTCTTATTATTTAAGATTTGAATTTTTTTTTTGCAATAGCTCAAACAGTTTCCCTTCTTTATTGTTTTCTGCTTCTCCTGTAAAAAAAAAAGGATTTTTCGTTATTTTGCATTTAAATGATGATTTGTAAGCCCTTTGGAATAAGACAGTTTAGCCCCTCTATTCTCGATTATTCTATATGAAATGCAAATGCCAAATCTTTACTTACCTAAGTAGTTGAGAATTTTTAACAACCTATGTGGGTCATTGCCCGAACTATGAATGGATTTTCAAGCACTTCGGTCATTTGCGCTTTTTTTCCGATTTCTCATGTCGGTATCTTTAACGGAGTTTCGGTCGTCTCCTTTTGCGTCTTTCCTCGGGATCATATTAAAATGCATTTTTCATTGGGACATCTTTATTCATTCGCACAAAAGGTCCAAACAGGGCGGTTTTTAGATTTTTACGCACTTGACTGTATTGATGTTGACATGTGCGTAGCTTGTAAAGCTTTTGGGTCGTACGATATCGATATTCTTCGCCCACGCAATTTGGTCTCTGAAGCGCTTAAAGAATACCCTCATCTGCTTAAACAAATGTCTATGCCTTCCCGCCATATAGTACTAGGGGTAAAATAAGCTCTGTCTGCCGAAAAAGGTCCCTGTTTTTGAATTGTTTGCTTAGTCAAAAATTACATCTATGGGCAAGTATAGTTCTTTGCTTTATTTCAAAAGTGATGCTGCTCGTTTTACTTAAAGCACTACTCTTTTTATTTACTACCTCAAAGTTGAAGTTTCAAGGTTTATACATTGTCCTAATCTCGTGGATTCTCAATTCGTTGAGACTAGTAACTTGGTCTTGTCATATGCGAGCAGCATGTGCATTTCGATGAAAATTATGCTGCGCCACACATGATCTCTTATAATAATATATTGAAAAGACCGCAGGACGGGCTGTCACCTTCTTGGAAGCCACGTTGTATGGTGAAAGGCTCAGAAATGCTTTTTTCGGTCTTAACGGAAGTCATCCTGCACAATCTTATTAGCTATGCGGGTATGCTGAATTCAGACATGGCATCAAACACCACGAATTGGACTATTAAACGCGGCCTTGTAATCGATGTAGAAATGGTAACTATCAATCTGTTTCTCATTGGTTTTCTCCAATATTTAACGTAGTCGGTGGAGGATTTACCACGTCTAAAGCTAAATTAACAAGGGCCGATTATCAAATGGATTTTAGTTTTTAATTTTTCACACAGTATACGTGATAGCCTCCTGTGTAATTGGCACAAATAATGTTATCTCCTTTAAATTTAAGGGGTATTGCACACACAAGTTCCAATCATTGGGCATGCATTATTTCTGCCAAATTTTTCAAATAAATTGTTTTGTGCTCCTTACAAATTCATCGCCTCCGTTCTTAAGCATCTCCGCCGGTAAACAATCGGCTCCTGTGATTCTATTATTTTTTAACCGGGATATTAACATTTCTACCTCTTTTTGGCTGAGAGGTTAGCACTTTTCACCATTACCTCTGTTTGGGAAAGTGGTCCTTCCGGACTTTAAGAACGCCTTCCTTATCCGCCATCCTTAACACCAGATTGCTTTGTTGGTCTTTACAGGAGGTGATGCCTATACCATAGCCCTCAGTCTATGCAATTAAGCAAACTTTCAAAATAAGTGTTTTTTGGTGCAAACACTGTGTTTGATTTTTGAACCTTCGCCAGTAACTTTTTTAAATTTTTAAAATTCGGCAAATTATCAGTCAACAGCACAACTTTGACAGGGCGTTTAAAAAGCAAAGTGCATCACCGCTATGTGTGAAGGGGCGTATTAAATTCTATAACTGCCATGGTTGATAAGTTAAATGATGTAAGAGGGGGGCCCTCGGGCAACCCTTCATCAGCACAAGTGCTTAAGTCTACCTCCTCGTGGTATCAACCGGGTAACTTTCAGTTTACTGGAAGGCTAACAGACATGGCTTAATTGAAAACAATCTGTCTTGGGGTAAAAGGTATTAGTGGATATTAACTTACTGGTCTGGCTTGAAGCAGGTTGTCCTTGTTGTCGCTATGGCATGTGCATCACCATAAAGTGGCACAGCAATACAAGATTTTAAGGGTACCAAAACCTTATGTGTGTTAAAAAGAAATTAGTAGGAATTGTACCGAAGTAGATTTCCGAGGCTGACCAGAGTCCAATCTGGTACCACGGGAATCACTTGGCCCCATGTGCTTACCAGTGCATGAACTGATTAATGGTGAGGTCTCCTTCGGGAGTTCACGTGGAGGCTGTGATTATCCCCAAGCGGGGCCCTTGAGAACGAAAGTGAAAATGCTGGGGTCCGTCCTGTGCGGGCCCAAGAGTGATCGCGTAAGGTTTGGCGGGTCTACCCAGGCACATGAGCAACTGATGAAGTAGGCTAATAGCTGAAAAGGTGTAAGTGTGTTTGGAAGTATGTAAATAGGGAAACTGGTAATCATAATCTTTCTTGCTTAAGGTTGGGTGCTGTTTTATAAGCGTGTGGAGATGTATCTTGTCGGTGCGGATCTGTTTTTATTATGAAAGGCAAGATCAAAACTAGAGACGCAATTTGGATTTAGATTGCCCAACTCCTCAGCAAGGGTCTGTTATGGCTTGCATAGGGTCATGGCAGAAAATTGCAACCTGGGTGGCAGGGTGAACCATTCTGGGGGCGCTGGTGGACGCTTTGTTTCCACCAGGTGTTTAGAGCACCGTGAATTATTGCCCGCAGGGAAGGTATTCACGTACAACCCTCAACGTCTATAACTGCCGTCTTAGAGTCCAAAGCAAAAACTCACCTTAAGGCTTTGTATAGAAGATTGAACTTATACTTACATATTGGTAATCCACTAATCAAAAAGCTTAATTTCAACTACAATAGACAGTAGTGATATTTTTCCATCATTAACACACATTTCTTGCCATAAAGCTATTGCACTAAAGTTTTCTTATGACAGTAGTCCCTCGATTATTTGGAATTAGTTTTTTAAGAATAGGCAGTTTAAAAAAATGCTAACAATTTTCAAAACAGTAATAAGAATGTGTAAAAGTATATTCGTTAATACATGTGCAGGCTACACTAATACAGGTGATATTAAGGAGAATTTAAAAAATTTCACCCTCTGCATTTCTTATTGTGTTTGAACGTGGGAATGTCAAAAAAATTTAAAACTTCATTCAAAATTAAATATATGTAAAAGTGAATGTCAAATTTATTATAGTCAACTGGGATCTTAATATTACCTCTATGAGTGTACCCTGAATACGACATTCACTTTCTCAAATATTCATAGTCAGCTGGGCTCTTGATATTACCTGTATTAGTGTAACCCTTGCCTGTGTAATTTAAATTTATAAAAAAATAAATAAAACACAGGATGGAAAAATATATTTTTATCATAACTATATCTATATTCAATAAAACTAACACCTATATTCAATAAAAAGCTTTTAGAAAAATATATATTTTTACGATTCTTGTTGTAACAGAAACTGAATACATAGGCTGGCTACGTCAATTGAGGTATTACTGTAGTGACAAATACTTAAAGTTTTAAATTTGAATGATAAACTACTGATGCGCAACAATAGTGCAAAGTCATTCCAAACAAAACATATTTTACTAACTACCTTACAACACTCTTAAATAAATCAGACTTTAGTACTTTACTTCATCATGGTGTTGTAGATTGGTTTTCAAGATGATTTTGTGGTGATACTTTAAGCATTAAACCTGTTATATAAAGAAGAAGTTAAGCAACAAGAAAAGAGGTATTAGTTAAGTAGTGACCAGTGTCTTATCATCATCACCCTTGATGCTGTTAAAGTCATTGTCTAGTGAAATTATAGAGAGGGTTAATATTTGTTTAATAATTTCAAGTTGACAGCCAGCAATAAGTGGCGCTTATAACGCTTTTATACTTGCTCAAACTCACACATATGGACCACCGCATATGAAAGGGTACCCTTTACATAAGGTAGACGAATGTGTGGACATACCTATGTACGTATGTTAAGTCCGATCGACAGACAGACAAAGGAGCATCATTAAGTGATTGTTTTTATGGTAAAAAAAAACAGCAAAATCAAGGAAAAACAACAATGTTGTTGCCATCCACTTGTTTGTTTTGATTTAAAATATTTTTTTTAAATCTCTTGTTAAAATCGAAATGATGATTTTCAAAAAACACAAAATTTAAAAGCAAAACCTGAAACTTTGTTCACATACTTGTGTCTCATAAAGCATAGTTATACCACTAAAGATATTATTTTCATTGGATTTCAATATTGTAGATGAAAAATTTGTGTGCAACAACAGCGAACTGAAAAAAAGGAGACGAAGAAATATTAATGTATAGATTTTCAGATAGTGTGAGAAAATTTAATGCCAACTGAAAAAGGTCAACTCAAGAGTTCGGCAAGAAATCTGGTAAGAAATTTTAAGAGTTTTACGTAATGGTTATAGTATCTGTAAATGGAATAATTTTTATATGCCTCACATACTGCTAAGGGTATATATAAATAAGTTCAATATTCCATTTGCTTTAGTTTCAACTATCAAAAATATATATCTCTTAGGCATCGCAGTTTAAAATCAGTAAGATCAGTCAACTACTGACCGAGATATTATAGGCAAGTGCCTGAAAGCGCTCATTTTTTTAGTATAAAACCCATGCATATCTTTTTATATATAAATACATTTACATACTTACATGCTTAAGCGGCTTTTACAGAACATTTGTTTCTTTAACCCTACATTAAATTGATTTTAAAGCTCATCGGTCTTCTACGCTTCTTCTCCAGTTTCTGATGCCTTTCTCTATTAAATGCTCTAACCGAAGTTTTGGCCTTTCTTTAATGCGTGATCCGTCACCACACAGAAAAATATAAAAATCATTTTTAATTAAAAAAATTTGTTGATTTGATTAAAGAAATGTTTAGATTACAACCTATTAAGAAATTCGCGTATTCAATTAACAAGTTTAATTAAAAATATTATTGAAAAAAATATATTAAATAATCGATTTAATCAAAATACAAACAAATCTAAAACTCAATACAAAATAAATTAAAGTAGTAATTGATTATTATATATTTAGGGTAGTCATAAAGTCATATGTCTTAAAAAAAAACGAAAAAATACTACTGTTGTGAGCATCCGCTTATAATCAAGTGTGCTATTTTAAATTTGAATCAGCTGCTGGAGAAAACAGTAAAATAAGTAATTTCAAAAATATTTAAAAATTAATGACTTCGACTTGTTAATTATATCAACGGCTTCACTAAAGGGTTTCGGCCGCCCGACTCAGGTTTCTACTGTTTATGACAAAACAATAAACACAGTTTAAAAAGTCTTATTATTATAGAACTTTTTTTTTTAAGCACAACAACAATTTGTTTAAACTTTTGTAAAATATTAAAACTTTAAGACAATATGACTTGATAGCATACCGTTTGAAAAAAATTTTTTGTTTTATTTGTTTCTGTTTCTTTCCATTTATTTACGTTTACTTATTTTAATTATATATGTATTATGTTTAATTTATATTTAAGTATACCTTACCAGTCTCAACAACGATTTGAACCATGAGCCTTTTGATTGCAAGGCGTACGCTCTTTTTTTTATTTTCCTACCTCCACATTCAAAAATTCAACTCTAGAATGGTACAATTACCTTTCAAGATATAGTCGACTCAACAGCTGACAGTTTTCGCTTGAATTCGCTCAGGCGTTCTAACTGTCAAAACAGTATGTTTTCCTTACATTAACGACGTTGTTTTTACAACAACTTCATAAATTTGGTAACGTGTTTGTTGTAGTTGTTACCGTCGCAATTATAATAATTGTACAGTGAACTCCAGCAACTTAACTTGAGTTGAGCTTTGCATAAGCAAAGTCAAAAAAAGCTTTAAGTAAAGTTAAAGCATTTTCTAAAGAATTCGTAAGCCAACATCATTGTTGGCATTTACTTTTGTAAAGCGATTAGAATTTTAATTGATACAACTAAATTTTTAATTAAAAATACAAAATTTTTTTAGTAATGAATTAAAGAGTTGATTGAAAAAAAATTTGAAAATAATTTTTTTCTGTGCAGGTTTGCATTCAGAGGACTTTCTAGCTAGATCCAGCCAACGTAAATATTGCGTTCTTTAAGCCAAGTTTTCATACAAGCTGATCCAAATTCCTTATTAGCGTTTCGCTTCTGGCTTTAAATAGTTCCGCTGGCAACCTATCGACTCATGCTGCCTTGATATTCTTAGGCCAGGTTACTGCTAATTCGACCTTATTTTAAGTAGGCGACATACACTGCAGACCGTCTTCATATTCATCCCCGTTACTACCGGATACAAACAGTTATGAATTATTTTGTTTCCATACAGCACACTATTTGTATCAATTATTAAATTACCTTCCTTATCTTTGAAAAGGAATTTGCCTATACAAAAGCATTCAGTTTGGTGGCTCACTCTTTGGGGTTCTTTAACATCAGTCCTATGTATACCAAAGGCTACATTAACGCGATAAAATTTTTCATGAAATGATTCTTTGAAAAACTATTCGCTTAAATCTACTTCATCTGTAATATAATTAGTAAAAATCTCAGATAGACGCAGCCGAATTTAATAAAATTTTTTTTAAAGCCTTAATCAAAACTTGCACTCTTTGGAGCACATGCAGTTAAAAGAATTGTTATCTTAATATAACTAAGTCTTCTGGGCTGGATAGAATACCAAATCAGCTTTTTAAACAATACCCTTCGAAGCTGGCGCGCCCATTAGCATACATTTTCAGCAATGTATATAATGTCGGGCTATTCCCTCTTATGCTCGAAAGATCCTTAAAAGGAAAGCTCAAAATCAATTTAGGACTTTCGCCAATTTCCGTCCTTTCCTCTATATTATTCCTAATTTTTCTTGATGACCTCCGATTTCAAACTTTCAATCCTTCTTATTTCAGCAGCATTTTTCATTCGTACTTATTTGATTGCAGATCTAGCTGTTTGGAAATTAAGGCTATACGGCAAATTATGAACGACAAACTTATCCGCTATACAATGATAATCATCGATAACCAACAAAAGATGGGAAACAAATTATTCGCAATACGTTTCACTTGGCGACCTAGATTAGAACTTTTAAAAC